>JALAZF010000032.1:6807500-8007500 GCA_022829125.1 Lathyrus tuberosus
AGATTAGAACTTAGTTTAGTCTTCAATGGAAAGTCATTGAAAATTTGTAGGGTCTCCATTATTTTAAAATAAATGTACATAGTTTTGGTTATTAACACTGAACACTTCAAAGGTAATTAATGCTTAAGCCAACACAAGTGTAAGTTTAAGTTCCTTTATGTTGTATCAGAACATTCTAAACTGCTTAAATCATAAGATCATCAATTGATCTTGACTCAATAATCTTGCTAGATACAAAGTTCCACTCCAAGCTTCTATTCACCATCGATCTTTACTCGATCCTACAAGTTATTTGTCTAAGCCCTTGTTCTACCCAAAGATCTTGAAAACTCCCAACTTCGTTATGCAACAACCTTCTTTTGAGACTACCAAAGTCTTCAATGAAGTACAAAATAATCTCTTATTTGCTATAAATCATTTCCAATCACCATAATCATAACACCAAATCTTAAATCTGATACATACACAAAAAATTCATAAAAAGTATTATATTCCCCAGTGTACCTTGTTTCTATCACTCATACTCAATCTTTAGAGTTAGGTACTACAACGATTTGATTTCTTAGTTCAAGGTTGAAGATGATTGGGTATCTTGAAGAAACTCACACAATGCCTAAATAAGCATATCTCAATCCACACACTATGAATTTTTTATATAGGATTGACTTGAGAGAGAAGGTGTGAAAGAAAGAACACTCATGGCTTTCTAGATTTGTGAAAATTATAGCTTGAGATTATTTTCAAAATACACAACTGTGCATATTCTAATTCACCTATGAATATGAAATATCATAGTGAACATTATTTGGAAAGGATGACAAAAATGCATCACATGCTAGAGGTTAGGCACAAAATAGGTGAACAAAATGAACAAATGATTCGAGTCTGATCAGACAGTTATGATTTGAATCAAAGGAAAAATAACTTTGAAAGCTCCTGTGGTTTGACAAAATTTTGGTAAAACATGATTGTGATAAAGATGAAGAAACCTGCTCAAGATTAAAGATGTCGACAAAGATGTTCTAACATCTTACTAATACAACAGGTTTAATTACTTAACAAATCTGTCAAAAGATTTAGTGCAAATTTGCAGAGTGGATAAAGGAGAAACGATTGAAGGCCCAAGACAACAGAATACTATATAAGGAGACTTAGACCTAGGGTTAAAAGGGGACTGTACATTTGTATCACTTGTAACTTTGTAACCTAGTTCCTTTGTGTTGAATAAGGGTTTAGGGTTTGAGAGTGGTTGGCTCTCTTAGGAGTTGTAAGTCTCCACTCTGTATTACGGGATGCAGTGTGGAAGGCATAGGTACAGGGACACAACCAGAAACCTGTAGGTAATGCTTATTGTATTGTTCTTGGACGAAGCTTTGAAGCAAGTCCAAGATAACTTGAAGGTCAAGAAACCGCGACAGTTCTGAATTGGCAGAAGACAGAGATATCACAGGTTGTGATTGGGATGTGAGTGGGGTATCTCATATCAGGGTTGTAAATGGTTGAGTTTAGCCTTGATAAAGATGTTCATTGGGTAGATGTTAGGTATAAAGTTGTAAACGGGGGAGTTTAGCTTTGTAACAGTTCTACAGATAGTGAAGTCTTCATCCTGGATTGGTATCCCCCAGATGTAGGTGAATTGCACCGAACTGGGTTAACAATTACTGTCTTATTTAACATTCTGCAATTTACAGTTTTGTAAATGTTCTTGACTGACATGTTGGATCAGATGTCGTGACATTTGTGAGTGTGCAGTTCTGATATTCAAGGTATCAGTCTGCTGTTGCACTTCCAAGTTTAAAAGATTATGTAGCACAATGTCTTGACATATGTTAGGACATCTGTTGTGTGCATAGGCCAGAATTTCAATTGGTATCAGAGTAGGCATCCTGTCTGGTTCTGGATGAGATCTTTGGGAGATACTTTCTGGCATTTAAACAAGGAGGATTTTTGGAGATCAGATCAATCAACTCAAACATACCCAAGGGTATTAATGGGTGAGATGAATGTTCTGGATCGAAGGGAGCAACCCGGAGGTTGTTCATGTTGCTGAGGAGATTCTACAACATCTACAGGAGAAGTGGCTAGTTCTCTTGTTGGTGTGTCTCATAAGATGTTGTGACATCTTATTAGGGCAAGCCGGATCTGTTCCTTGGTGGTTCCGCTGCATGTGTTTCTGATGGAAAAAATTTAGAAGTATGGGATTCTGGAGTTGTTACTGAAGACAGTTGGTGGAAGGTCTCAATCGTCGGCCTCTATATTTGAAGATATATGTGTTCTTTTATTCTAGAGTCGGGAGCGATGGAGTGAAAGGAGTTGTGGCTAGATATCTGGTATGGTGACTTGGTACTTGGAAGCTTAGTTTCTTAGTGCAGTTTGGAGTCAGTTGAAGAGGAGAGGAGTTGAGTTAAAGTTTATCAGGTTCTTGCTCTAGGAGTTTGATGAATGTTTGATCGGCTAGGTTGTCAAAGATGCTGGAGAATTCTCTCAAGTCCACTCATAAAGGCATCTATGCCGTGTATCTGGAGTCTTCTAGTTACTCTTCTGACTAGAAGGTGTTTCTTTGAAACACGATCTGAAGAAAGTGGAGGTGATTTATTTTCACCATCCAAACACAGCAAGGAAGGATTCATCTCTCTTGACCCTAAGAGTGGATCCAATCTGATTGAAGAACTGTTGAGGTAATTAAGACTTGTTCAGAGAAAGTCTTAGTTACTTGAGTCAAGGGTGGCAGCCTTGGTATCTCAACATTGTCATTGAAGAAGATACTTGCAAAAAGATTGAATACTATATAAGTGTTGATGACATGATCTGGTGGAGCTCAGCTACATCAGTGAAGAAGGGTTATTGTACAAGGATTTAAGATCAATTGATACTAGTGGAATCCACATGTATTTAATTGATTATCCTTGAAAGTCAAGATTAAGGATGTTCTATCAGATGTTCTAACATCTTTTCATTAGAGGCTTAGAGAATCATGGGAGGGGTTATGCATTCGCTCAAAAGTCTCCTAGGTGTTGACCTGTGATTATTGGCCTAGCATCTGTTCCTAGAAAGTATTTTGAATGACTTGTCCAGATGGTGATGTTGTTGAAGATGGAGATGGAAGACTATGAAGACATCATAATCTTGATGGTTAAAGCTTGGGTTAGTTTATTTCTAATCCAGGTGTTGTGGAGCATAGTGTGTGCTCTGGTTGTGAAGGTCGAGGATAAGTGACAGTTATCTCTGGCTTTCTACTGACGGCTCTACTAAGGGAAGTGGCATTCTTTGGTATTGCTATGGGGTAGTCTTGGACTACTTATTTTCTAAGGATTCAGATGTGGCAGGTTTGAAGTCTTTGGAGTTTCAAAGTAGAATGGAGGTTGTCTACTCAAAACTTGGTTGTTGAATCACGTCTGTGAGAGCATGGAAATCTGTTTCTGCAAAGGGAGGAGGTTCTTCTAAGTGGCAGAAGGAAGAGCTGAATTCAACAGTTGGATGTCATAATGTTCTGACATCTAACTTAACATCAGAAGTCTCAGCTGGTGATGTGGCACATCAGCTTAAGATAAGGTGATCTACAGGAGAATGGGAGTGATGGATTCTTAAAAAAGGTCTATCTCATGCAGTTTGCGGGAGCTGTGGATGAGAAGATGTTACATGACTAAGAGGCTTGGTGGATCCAAGATGTCTTGCTATAAGTGTCATACCCCAAATTTTGACCACTAAGATTTCCCATCATTGTGCAAATCATCATCACAATATGGATGGATCATTAGTCTCCCCAAAGATGGGTGAGCATCCACTACAATCAAACTTAGGGTTTCAAGCCCTCTCAGAGCTTTTAGACAAAGGATCAATCAAGGAATGACATGATCTTCAACTTTTCTAACCTTTCAAACATCTACAAATGGATCAAAAGGATTCCCACATCAAGAATTAAGCACAATGTTGCAGCATTCCAGGAGGATCAAGCCTCACGATCGCCAGTGTCACCAAATTAGGGTTTTGGTCGACCAGGGCCTCCAGATAGGAATTTTCCTCTGGGCATGAGCCAATGCTTCAAAGCATAACCTATGATGCTCCAAGGGACACCATGAACCCAGTCATCAAGTCAATTTAACCTCAGGGGATGCATTCATAAAAAATCAGGAATTAGGGTTTCTTGACCTAATTCACCCCTAAGAGGACTTTTGGGGCAAAACATGAGCCAAGACCTCAAGACATGATTTGAGGGTCTCTAATACACCACATTGATCCATTTACAACAATGGATTGATCCAAGAAGCTTGAGCAACAAGTTTCAATTTCATCTGAACCACAATTAGGGTTTTACGGGAAAAATTAACTGTAGCTTTGACTTTTGACCAAGACATGCTCCCTAACCCTAGGACATGATTCAATACACCCTATAACACCTATGAAATCAATCCATCAAGTTTGATTTAGGTCAAGGACTTGATTTCATAGAGGATTGCACAGTTTGGAATTCATTTGATAAAAAGTTAACTGTGCACAAAAGTCAACTTTGACTTTTTGAGATTTTTCACAAAAATGGTTTTTTAACCCTAAAATGATGTTAACGTGTGATTGGAATCATCATTCATCAAGAAAAATCAAGAAAAGTGGGATAACTTGTAAAAGGGGTAACCATAAAAAACTTAGAAATTTTCTAAGTTATGGAACAAAGTGGCTAGGGTACCAACTTTGGAGGATCATAACTCCTAAACCACAAGGCCATTTTTCCCCATCCAAAGCTAGATTTGTATCCCTCATGGCCCTCTACAAAAGCTTCAACTACACGTCATTCCAATTCATCAAGGATTTTGAGTTATGGAATGAGCAAAATGGCTGAAAACATGAAATGTCACTTTTTCTAACACTTAGTGAAATTTTCACTAAGTCAGAATCTGCCTTACTTTTTTCCAAATGTAGGGGCATTTTTCACTTGGATCCCAAAAGTGTCAAAACCAATTATGATCAAACAGTTGTTGTATCATATGAGAGCTTTCCAAAATGGCCAAGAACATCACCAAACTCAACTTGAGTCATGAGATATGACAATGGCAATATGCCTTGCTGAAAACTGCCAAGGCTAGGCAGAATTTTGCACTTTTGCTCGATTTGGCAAAATCAGATAATTCCAAGCCTTGTCATCACTTTGGACACATCTGAGGATCAAATCTAAAGGGAACAAACACTGATCCAAGCCTCCAAAGTCTTTGGAACAAGAAGTAGCATGCCAAACCTAGAAATCCCTAAAAGAGGGACAAGACTCCAATTTTGGATTGGAGAATTTAATGGATGCTTAGAGGTGGCATGGACTGACACATTTGCAACTGAATTCAGTCAATAATGATCCAACAACTAGGGAACCAAAGGCCTGTGCTCTAACCTCTAGTCAATGGCTAGAGGAGACTTGGCTTCCCATTGATCAACATTAGCCAAACCTCTGCTGTGGTTGCCATTCACTATTGATCCCAAAACAAACTTGATCTACTATAAATAGAGCTCATTTGTGCTCAGTTTGAGTACACCAAAGCCATCAAACAAATGCTTTTCTCAAAATCCCTCTCTTTAGGCCAAAATGCATTCTTTAGCAAGGTAACTCTGAGTTTTTGAGTTAGAGAGCATTTCCATCACATCTCATGATCAAACACATCCAATATGTCATATCTAAGCTGTCCAAACTCACACAAGTGACTTGTAATCCTTAAATCACAAAGTCACCTCTCAAAACCTCAAAATAGTACTTTTGTGCATTTTTCAAGCCATGCCTTGATTCAGTCACTTTCTAAACCAGATAAAACCTCAAACACACTCCAAATATCATCCTTAAACTGTCCCAAATGGTTCCCCCTATCTGGAACACCATTTGAGGGAGTTGCTATTTTGGCCATTTTAACCCCTTTTGCAAGAAAGGGCCAGTTTGTGTTTTTGCAGGTTCCAGCTGATTCCACTCATCCTAAAAGCTTCTAAGGGATCATTTAAGAGTGTCCAAAGCATCAAATCATTTCTGGAACAAGTGGCTTGGCAGATTGCACAGAAAACTCCAAAAGCTCAAAAAGAGGTGAGCATCATGACTTGAACTTCCCAAAATATGCATTGCTTTGAGGTCCACTGATTATGCACATCTTATACATGTTATATATGTTGTGTTTGAACCAATTCATCATGTAATTCATGCCTGTACCAAAGTGTAGCATAGAAATGCAATTATAGGCCTATTTCAAAACCATTATCGGATTTTGAGGAGGGAGCATGATCTGGAAAAAATACCACCACCATTGGATTCCTTGTGAAATTATAGGCCAGATGCATATAAATTTTGTCCCCAACCATGGAGAAATGAGAAAGTTATGGACTTTCCCGTTTCTTGCCAAAACTTGCCTTGCCTTGCCTTGGCCAGGCCTAGAAAACAAGGCAAGCCTTGTATATTTGTTGGTTTATTTTAATCAACGGATGTATCGCCACCCCAGTGGTAAGGCGCGTGCCCTGTAACCTTGAGGTCGTGGGTTCAAACCCCACCCATGTCATTTTGTGTTTTTTCACATTTTGCTATTTTTTCCATATTTTCATGTTTTGTTAATTAATTGGAAAATTAATAACTCTTTCAATTTTAATTATTTTTGATTGGTTCTTTTTGCAAAAAATCACAAAAATGTTAAACTATTTTATTCCAAAAAAAAATTAAGTTTATATTAGTTATTTAATATAATTAGTATTTTTGTGAATAAATTCCTTTTTTAATTATTTTAAACATTTAAAAGTGAATATTTACTTTGAAAATCAAAACCAAATGAGTTCTAAATCATCTTGTGATTAAAACCTCATTTTTCAAACCTTAAACAAAAATCACAAGTGGTTTATTCAAACTTATTTGGTATTTTTATCATTTTATTTGATTTTCTTTAAATGTTTGCTTTTAAAGGAAACAAAATTAGGGTTTCTTTGATTTTCACCCTCACAAATCATTTTCAAACACTCATGGGCCTTTAATAGAGTGTAAGACCCAATCCCCTTTTAACCAAAACAATTTTGGGCCTCAGATATTGTATAAGTCCCTTTGTGTTAAAAGAAAACCTCGACGCGATCGCCAGTTGAAAAATCAAACCCTTGGGCCTACCCTCGTGTTATAAGCCCCATTCTTTAAAAATAAACCTTTGGGCCTCTTGAGAGAGTGTAAGACCCATCCCCTTTGTACAGAAAACCTTTCTTGGGCCTTAGTCACTTGTATAAGTCCCTGTACAAAACGACAGTGCGATCACTGATAAAACCCTGGGCCTCTCCTTGAGCTGTAAGCCCCAATTTTCCTTTCAAAAGGCACTTTCTCCTTTGATTTTGTAACATACTATTATTTTCAATTTCTTTGTTGAACAACTAACCAAACATCATGGAAGCTCTACAACCGAGTAAGTGTTTACCCGCTTTCATTTACCGCTTTCATATGTATATGACTGTACTGTGGGGCTGTTTCACTGTAAGTCTTCATTGATAAACTCATATCGACTGTGTAATACTAGTATAGATATTTAGAGTTTCCCCGGCAACTACGTCTAGAACTAGACAGAACCTCGTCTCCCTACATCCGATGTTCTCCCGGATAACTTAAACAGTAAAGAACTTTTTAGATAACTAGATCTAAGAAATTTCCCCCTTGAACAGTTCATATACAGAAGGCCAATGTTCCAAGTGAAACCCCTTCTGGAATTGTTCATCACCCTCCTCTTGGGCTTAGTGCAAGGACCCACAGGCTTCCTAAAAGCATCCCCGCCTCCTCTTGGGCGTTGTACAAGGACCCGTCGGCTTCTTAGAAGTTTTCACAACCTCCTCTTAGGCTTTGTATAATAATTCTTTCTCTGGGAAGATAGCCTCCTCTTGGGCTTATTACAAATTGTCCCCCGACTTCTTAAAAGTTTTTCTCGCCTCCTCTTGGGCTTCGTACAAAATGTCCCGACGACCTCCTAGAGGTATAGGAACAGAAATTAGTCATCTTAATAGAACAGTCTTTCAAAGAGTCTAGATCTCACTCTTACTGTTTCTTAAGCATGGTACAAAAGATAAAACCCGTAGACTCGGACAGTCTAAAGCTCCTTTGGATTCCCCGTTTCCTTAGAGAACACGAAATAATCCCGATCCTCTGATCAAATCCATGAGTACAACATTACCCATATAAGAACTGATTTTCTCTTTTAACCAACATGCTGGACCTGTCACTCAACTGAAACAGTTAAGATAGCCTCCTCTTGGGCTTTGTACAATGATCCTCCCCCAGTGGAGCTAATCTTTTCACACTCTCTTGTTGAGTATAAAAGACCCTCTTGTTGGGTCACAAACCTTTCAGCCTCCATCTCGGGCTTCGTACGAGATACAAAACACTCTCTTGTTGAGTATAAAAGACTCTCTTGTTGAGTCAAACATGTTTTCGCCTCCGTCTCGGGATTCGTACGAGACACCAAATCACTCTCTTGTTGACTATAAAAGACTCTCTTTTTGAGTCAAACGTCTTTTTGCCTCCGTCTCGGGCTTCGTACGAGACACCAAAACACTCTCTTGTTGAGTATAAAAGACTCTCCTGTTGAGTCAAAGAACTTTTAGCTTCCGTCTTGGGCTTCGTATAAGACACACAAAAACACCCTCTTGTTGGGCCATTAGCCTCCTCTTAGGCTTTGTATAAGGAAACCCCCGTTGAGACAATCAACCTTTTAGCATCAAAATATGTGCCTTGCTCACACTATACAAACATCAACAACTCCTTTCTCCCCCATCTAATTATTGTAAGCGGCAAGCCTCTGGATTATTTACATCCATGCCACTGTCCCTCTTTTAGCATGAGAAATTCCTAAGAAAAGATAGCATTACTCTAAACTGAGTTAAAGTCTTCTCTTTCCGGTTAAAAAACCCCTATAAAGGAAATTATGGCATTGCTGGATTCACATGTCCAGTTAAAGTAATTCTGCTTTATAACCAATCACCCGACAGTTGTGACAAACTGACCAAAAATCCCCTCTTTAGAGATGACAAATTCTCTCTAAAGTAAAAACCCTTTAGCTTCATATCTTGGGCTTTAAACAAGATACAAATAGTCTCTTTAGCTTCATATCTTGGGCTTTGAACAAGATACAAACAAATCATCTTCAGCTTCACATCTTGGGCTTTGAACAAGATACAGACCATTTAGCTTCACGTCTTGGGCTTTGAACAAGACACCAAAACACCATTTCCTCCCATAGAATAGGAGGAACTACGATCGCTCTGATTTCCCTGTTTCGGTAAGCGGGAATACGTAGGCATAAGATTGAAAGAAAAATATTAGCGAGCACACTAATCAAAAACCCAAAATCCCGTACCTTCACACATCAGTCGAAAAGCATCAGTCCTAACATCCTACCAATAGCATAGTCCCGTCATTTCAGTCTTAACAAAATAAGCAGAAAGAGGCCCCACTTCCATATAGCATCCGTAACCTAACAGATCGCTGTTTAAACTCAGTATGCAAGTAGGGTTAGTTAGAGACATCTATTTGCCTTCCTTCATCAGCTTCAATAGGATAAAAAATGAATTGACCTGTAGTCCCCCAAGAGCGACAGTGCTTAAGAACCACGTCCAAAATCGCTCGCTACAGAAAAGTGGTGCCCACCGTGGGGCCCTTCTTTCTTTATTTCTTACAATTTAAGGTGAAAACCTTGGACAAGTTATTTTCATGATGGTTCCATCGGGGAATGTCATTATTGCTAGGATCGGCCCTCACTAGGATCTTAGGTCAAAACCTTTAAGTTGGGAAGGTACCACAGAGTGGCGACTCCGCCGGGGAGCCATTTTTCTATTAGGATCATAGGATTCATAGCTCTTAAAAGTCTAGAACATTAGGACAAATATATATACTACTTTTCCTAATTGATATCTATGTTTATTTTTTTGCTAATGGGAATGCGTGTGATGCCACATGTGGAAAGATTGAGTATACACCTAGGAAAAACCTCTTTCAGTAGTGCGGAAGCTATCGGAAATAGTTGTCACGCGATACTACCCTCTTCTGAGATTCTTCGAAATACATCACCTAGCATGGTTCCCGGCCCGCTAATGTTATCTCGACAAGAATCAATGATTTTGAGAGACAGGTACAAAAATCACTAGTATAAACCTTTGGGATGGGTAGAGCCTTGACTTCATGACACCGACCCTTTGACCCCATGTTTTTTCTATGTTTTTGTGTGCTGCATTCATGCATTCATTTAAAAAACATTGAGCAAAGAAATTTTTTCTCTTTTAGTCTCTCTTTTTCAAATTAAACTAAGACAATGATTGCAAATGTCAGAAAAAAAAGGTTGCGCTCATGGATTTCGGTAGAAGGAAAACTCACAAGTATACCTTCAAGGTTCCAAAACTAGAGGATTTGAGAGGATTAGCAAGGATGATCACTAACCCTGACGCTTTCAGAGCCAAGTACGGAGGTCTGCTACCTATGTTAAGGGTCCATGTAATTGAAAGAATCATGGAGGCACTCGTTCAGTTTTACAATCCGGTTTATCACTATTTCACATTCCCGGATTACTAGCTCGCACCAACGCTGGAGGAGTATTCTCATCTGATTGACTTACCCATTATTGGTCGAGCTTCCTTTTCTGGACTGGAAGAAATTCCAAAAGATCAAACCATTGCAAGAGCAATCTATTTGGATGAGTCAGAAGTCAAGACTCACATGACAACCAAAGGAGGAATCACAGGTTTACCAGCCAAGTTTCTGGTAAAGAAGGCTCTGTACTTTGCTAGTATAGGGAACGTGACTGCTTTTGAAAGCATCTTTGTTTTGCTCACCTACGGGTTATTTCTGTTTCCCAACATTGATAACTTCGTCGATATCAACGCCATTAAGGTTTTTCTCATTGGAAATATCGTACCAACTTTGCTCGCAGATGCGTATCATTCTGTACACTTAGGGAATTTGTACAGTGGAGGGGTGATCATGTGCTGTGTACCCCTGCTATATAAATGGTTTATCTCCCATTTGCCTAAGTCTGCCGCTTTTTGGGATCATAAGAGTGCCTTATGTTGGTCGCAGAAAATCATGTCTCTTACCAACTCCGACTTAGATTGGTGCAATAAGATTTATGACGGGATCAGGATCATTGAATGTTGTGGACACTTCCCCAACGTACCCCTCATAGGAACTAAGGGAGGAATCAACTATCATCCGGTGTTAGTTCATCGTCAATTTGGATACCCAATGAGGCATGTCCCGCGTAATGCTCATCTGGAAGGTCTTTTCTTCAAGGAAGGAGAAAATGACAGGGCACTAAAGATGGAAATAGTGCACGCTTGGAAACATGTTCATAAGAAAGGACGGGAGTCTTTAGGAAAACCGGACTGTGTCTCGGTGGAGCCTTATCTCCACTGGGTACAAACTAGAGCTCTCAAGCTAAAGATGCCTTATCCTCCTCACGAAGTTCTTTCGCCAAGGGAATCTGTCATGTACTTCATGACTGAAGCGGAAAAACTTCAGGTTACTCTCAACAAAGTTCAACAGGAAATGAGGTCTTGGAAGAACAAGTACCGTATTCTCAATGTGGAGTGTACCAAAATACAGCAACTGCTGAAGGATAAGGATGCTCTGATTGGGATTTTGGAGCAACATGCTGTAGAAAATCAGGATGACCAAAGGAATTTTCTCGCTCCTTTCACTTGGCAAAGGAATGACAACCCGACAACGGCCCAAGAGCCCCGGTCCAAGAAAAGGAAAGTACCAGAATCAGCACCCGAGTTCTCCTCAGAGAGGACTCAGGGCCCATTAGCTTAGGTTTCTGTTTCCGCACCTTGTAATTTACTGTATTTCCATTTCCGCAATCCTTTGAATTCAATAAAACGGGGGTTTCCCCACTGTTTGATATTTGCAATCTAATTGTCGAAGTTTATTTTGATTAAACCAAAAAACAATAAATATAATCATTGCATTCATCATTCTCACGTCACGTATTCTTCTTACCTATGAATCTCACGTTTGTGTATCGGTTCTAGAGTCAAACTGTCTCATTCGTACAATACTCGGGCCAATCGTCAGAAAAAGATGGATGATCTCGAGGAAGAGAACAGAGAGTTGAAAGAAGAGATCGACGCTCTGAGAGAGGATATGAGAAAGCTTCGTAACGACACGCAAGCCATGGAAGAAGCTCAGCTACAAAGAACTGTGATCTCAGAGATCACCTCTACGCCCATAGTGGAGAAGTATGATCCTAGGTATCAAATGCCGAAAGATCGTCCCTGGGGCATGCCTGTTAACTATATCCCGGAAGGATATGTTCCACTGATCACTAAAGATCAGGGAATCATAGCAGAAGTCGCTGGGCCTGAAGGTTACAAACTTTGGGAAAGCGAGGATGCCAGAGGCATAACGAGGACTCCTGAAGGTTACAAACTTCGGGAAGCGCCAAGATTCACTGCCGTAGTAACGGTACAACCCCCTATGGTGCACACTGTCCCGGAAGGACAAGTTCCACCAATACCTTCTGGTAGAAAGGAAAGTATGTTCGACAGAATGGATGAATTCCAGGAGCAGTTCCTGGAAATCCAGAAAGAACTGCAAGCTATTCGCGGTCAGGATTTATTTGGGAAGGACGCCGCAGACCTCTGCTTAGTCCCCAATGTAAAAGTCCCGCACAAATTCCAAGTACCCGATTTTTAAAAGTATAAGGGTAATTCTTGCCCTCAAAGCCATTTAGTGATGTACGCTCGGCGAATGTCAGCTCAGACAGAGAACCAGGATCTACTGATTCACTACTTTCAGGATAGTTTAACCGGTGCTGCATTAAAATGGTACATGGGTTTAAACCGCGCTACGATCAACACTTTCAGAGATCTTGGCACTGCCTTCGTTCAACAATATAAATACAATTTAGACATGGCACCAGACAGAGATCAACTCAGATCAATGTCGTAAAAGAACAAGGAAACCTTTAAGGAATACGCTCAGAGATGGCGTGAAATTGCCGCTCAAATTTGTCCACCTCTTGAGGAATAAGAGATGACAAAGATTTTCTTAAAAACCTTGAGCTCATTTTACTATGACAGAATGGTTGCCAGTGCGCCCAGCGACTTCGCCGAAATGGTCGGTATGGGAGTGCATCTCGAGGAAGCCGTTCGAGAAGGACGTCTAGTCAAAGACGCTAGATCATCAAGTAGTACAAAAAGATACGGTAGTGCTCTCCCTAAGAAAAAAGAGCAAGATATTGGGAATATCTCTCTCGGAAAGCAAAGGCGACGGTACCAACCAGTAGCAGCTGTAACTCCTGCTATCAACCCCGCACCTACGTATCAACCTCAGGTTGCGCAGAGCCAACCTAATCAACAACAATTTCAGCAAAGGACACAACTGCCTCTTCAACAAACTCGTTCTCAATACAACAACAACCGTACAACGCGGCCACCAGGGTTCGACCCTATACCGATGTTGTACGCAGAACTATTTTCGTTACTACTGGTCAAAGGGCACATCCAGACCAAGGCTCCTCTTACAGTACCGGAAAATCCGCCTTTTTGGTTTAAGGTGGATCAGACTTGCCCTTACCATCAAGGAGGACCAGGGCATAACATAGAGAACTGTCTCAGTTTCAAATTTGACGTGCAAAAGCTTGTTAGGAGCGGTTTCTTATCTTTCAAGGATACGAATCCAAATGTTCTCACGAACCCACTGCCTCAACACGAGAAAGCTGCAGTCAATCTGATAGAGGGAGAGTCTAACAGCGTTTATCAAATTCACGATGTACTCTTGTTAAGGGCCAATCTGGTCAAGATACATTGTAGACAGAGTGGATATATCTATGTGCCACCACACAATTATCACTAGTGTGATGTCTGCTCTAAAAACAATCAAGGATGTTCTGTGGTGCAATCAGCTCTACAGGAACAGATGGATCTCAGATGGATCCAGGAGCACTGAGTTCGTGGAGTTAACATGGTTTATACGAATTCCAACATCATTCAAAACCACGACATCCGTGCGATGAATGTCAACTTGGTGGCAATGCACTCACGGCAAAGCCAGTATCATAATTTGCCGCGGCATGAGTACAATTCCTGTCTGACTTGCTCGGTAAACAAACAGGGATGCTCTTTTATACAAGAGGCCCTCCAGCGTCAGATAGATCTTGGATGGATCCAAGACTACCATGATAAGAATCATTATCAAATCAACATGATTCAAATTTTCGATATTCGCTTGATGAATACCAGCCTGGTGGAGTTACATGCTAAACAGGTCCGGCTCGGGTTCCTGGTATCACATGATTATCAGAACTGCAAAGCGGGTTGCGAAAACGATCAAGGCTATGCCCTTGTCTAGGAAACACTTCAGCACTTGTTGAACCATTGGTGGCTTCCAATCTATATGGATGAAGACACCCAGCAAATTAGTATCACTAACAGGAATCCTACTAGATATCAAAGTCAGGATGTTCGATCGATGGAAACAGATCTAGTAAGGTTCACTGTATTCAAAGAGGACGTGGCCAGGTGCCACTACACAACTATGAGCAGTGTGGAGTTTGCTCAGTGGATAATCAAGGATGCTACTTCGTGCGAGCAACCCTTCAGAGTCAGTTGGACCGCAAAGAGATTCAACCATGGTCAAGTTCTGGATCAGTCAACTACCTCGCTGATTAAATCGAGGATGTTGTCGTAATCTCTGATCATCAGAGGACTAGGGATGTTTGTTCCATCATCCCTCTACTTGACGAATCGAGAGTTCCCAACCAGGAATGGATCGAAATTACTTACGATGGTCAGAAAAATCAGAAGGCTCCCATAGTCATCTATCTATCGGGACCACTACCGTGTGAATTAACTAAGGCTATCCCTTACAAGTACAGTGCAACAACAGCCGAGAATGGAAAGGAAATTCCGTTACCCTCCGTCATGAATATTGCAGACATCAGTCGAGTAACACGGAGTGGTAGAAACTTCAACAGAGGAGTTGGAGAACCCAACAAAGAGAAGGAACCTCAGACAGAAGTTGTAACACCATATTTCTACCCGACATTTATAAAGAAATCAGAGTGATAAAATTTCAACATAACACAGGATGTCACATTTTTCAACTTTAAAATCAATAACATGATAGATAATCATGAAAGATACATAGCAAGTTCGAGGAAAAGAAAACTCATAAATCAACAAATAGTCTCCAAAATAACTCAACTTTATAAAAGACGACGCAGCGGATTCATAATCAAAGTAATAACATCTTTATCCAACATAAACAACTTTAAAATAAGCAACAAAGTGTTCTTTGACAATTCAACTTAAAAATTCAGCATCTAAACAAATAAACAAAATAAGACACGCGTCATCCCCCCGAGTGCTACGTATCAGAGCGACAATCACCGACTCGAACTAAGGTAACCGGCTATTCCTCTTGATTACATGCACATTGCCAACATAGGGACAACATTCAAACAGAAGGGGTGAGATATCGAACAATATAATCAGATATATGATAAGTAATATATTAGATCAGATTATACAATCACCACTTCACAACATCTCAATCAACGTAAAACAGCAGCACAGCAACAACTTTTACTTCATCATTAATCAACAACACAACAACAACTATGCAACATGAAATGCGACTCGAAATGCACATGCATGTGGTACCATTGGAGCAGAACTCCCAGCTTAAAAATTTGCCAATTAATATTGACTTCAACAAGGCATAAGCCTTCCGCTTATTATTTTGCCAATCCAGTCCAGCTTAATGTTTTGCCAATCCAGGCCAGCTTAATATGTTATGCCATGTGACTCAAATATGAACATCATAATCACAGCACTAATACTTATCAATCCGCACAACAACAGCTCAACATTGGCCATAGGCCCACAACTTAATTCTTGCCAATAATTAGAGGTAATTCAACATCGTTCACAGCTTGATATTTTCCAACAATAATATCACATCAACTAGGATATATAATTATGCATCATCTAAAATATATCACGATCCATCATTTAATCAATCGGTAGTTTTTGACTAAAAATCGGTTAATTGGTTCCATCATAATTCCATGTCCAATGCTATTGAATTATATAACAACTTCTCAATTAAAATGGACAAAACAAACACACCACATCAGAACATAACAGAAACAGGAAAAGAAACACACAGCAGCATGCGTGACGGTCGTCACAACACCAACACGGTCGTCACGCCACCACCACGGTCGTCACAACACCATCACGGTCGTCACGACCCCAAAATTCTTCGTCTCAGAATTCGTTCGTTCCAGTTTCTTTCCAAATTCACAGCCTTTCCTCAGATTCATATCAATTTCAATTTGTCCAAGACAGCGAAATAGAACTACAACAGAATTACACCCTAAAGTGACATATACCAGTTTCTCACAACCAATTCATCAATCGCAATGCATTTCAACATTTCTACGACAATCATTTCGACACAGACATAAGAAATTCTACAAACAATTCATCAACGGAAAACCAAATTAAATATGCACGACATCAATTACACAAAAACAGAGGAGAATTCTATAAAACCAACCCCACATATTAGTCATCAACTATCCCATTATAGAGTCAGAACCCCACCCTTACCTTGGATTGAAGGTCGCTCTAAAATCTCCGATCAAATTCTCGCTCTCTCGCAGCCTCTACGCGATCTCTCGCAACCCTTGTTTTCTCCTCTCTGCAACTTCACGTTCTACTGTTCTATTCCTTTTTCAGCAACTTTACAACTTCCACGTACTTGATCTTTCCTCCACTTCTAATTACCCTAATTTTATTCAACTTAACCTTTATAATTCTTACTAACTCTTATTGGGCTCAATTCCACACCTCACCTTTTACCACTACTATCCATCTTAAAGCCCACTAACTTATTATAATTCTAATACTATATTATTTCTACCACTTAAATCGACTTAGTTAAATTAATCCAACTAAAACCAACATAGCCACTTAACACAACATTCCCATATTTCGAAAATCACCACAAATCAACACAAATAATACGAATATATTCAATTTAAATAATTAATTAAATAACCGGGCATTACAACTCTCCCCCGCTTAGGATATTTTCGTCCTCGAAAATTTACCTTGCTCAAACAGCTCAGGATAGGATTCCCGCATCTTGCTTTCCAACTCCCACGTCATACTTTCTCCAGCAGCTCCTAACTAGACTACTTTCACCAAAGCAATCTCCTTGCCTCTCAAGGTCTTCATTTCACGGTCCGCGATTCGCACAGGCATCGTCTCAATAGTAAGATTATCCCGTACTTGCACATCATCCTTATGAATCACATGAGATGGATCTGAAATGTACTTTCGAAGTTGTGACACATGAAACACATCGTGCAAATTCGAAAGATTAGGCGGTAAAGCCACTCTATAAGCAACATTCCCAATTCTGTCCAAAATCTGATACGGACCAATAAAACAAGGAGTTAGCTTCTTAGACTTCAATGCACGCCTAACACCGGTCACAAGTGTAACTCTCAAAAACACATGGTCACCAGCTTGAAATTCTAAGTCTTTCCTTCGCTTGTCATGATAACTCTTCTGCCTACTTTGGGAAAATCTCATCTTTTCTCGGATCAACTTCACCTTCTCCGTAGTCTCTCGAACGATTTCAGGTCCAAGCACTACACTTTCCCTAGATTCATGCCAACATAAAGGAGTTCTATATCTCCGACCGTACAACGCTTCAAAAGGTGCCATTCCAATACTCGAATGGTAACTGTTATTGTAAGTGAATTCTATCAAGGGAAGATAAGTATCCCACGAACCTCCTTGCTCAAGAACACAAGCTCTCAACAAGTCCTCCAAGGACTGAATAGTCATCTCAGTTTGACCATCTGTCTGAGGATGATACGCCGGACTCAACCTCAACCTAGATCCCAACGCCTCTTGCAAACTCTCCCAAAAATCAGAAGTAAACCTCGGATCTCTATCCGACACAATACACAAAGGAACACCATGCAGTTTCACAATTACCCGAATATAAATCTCTGCCAACTTCGATACCGGAAAAGTGATGTTAATAGGAATAAAATGAGCCGACTTCGTAAGCCTATCAACAATCACCCAAATTAAATCATATCCTCTTGAAGTGTTTGGTAATCCCGTTACAAAGTCCATTGAAATGCTATGTCATTTCCATTCTGGGACTTCTAACGGTTGCATCAACCCCGCAGGCTTATGATGTTCAACTTTCGACTTCTAACAAGTTAAACATGCATACACAAACTGCGCTACATCACGCTTCATCCCAGGCCACCAAAACAAATTCTTCAAATCTTGATACATCTTTGTAGCACCCAGATGAATACTCAATTTACTTTTATGACCTTCTTCAAGAATCTCTTTCTTCATTTCCGCATCATCAGGAATACAAATTCGATCACGGAATCTTAACACACCATACGCGTCCATCTTAAAATCGCTATTCTCAGGCCGATCGATTCCAACCATCGAATCTACTAGTTTCACATCTAACTTCTGAGCTTCTCTCTGATACTATCCAGAAAATCATTGTTAATCTTCAACATTCCTAACATCACACTCTGCGATGTCAATTCGCAAACTAAACTCATATCTCTGAACTGTTCAATTAATTCCAACTCTTTAACCATCATCGCCGACATATGCAAAGTCTTTCGGCTTAAAGCATCAGCCACAACATTAGCTTTACCTGGATGATAATTCAAACCGAAATCATAATCTTTTAATAACTCCAGCCACCTTCGCTGTCTCATATTCAACTCCTTCTGGTCAAATAAGTACTTTAAACTTTTATGGTCACTAAATACTTCAAATCTAGAACCATAAAGATAATGCCTCCAAATCTTCAGCACAAAAACAACTGCAGCAAGTTCTAAATCATGCGTAGGATAGTTCTTCTCATGAGTCCTCAATTGCCTCGACGCATAAGCAACTACCTTACCATTCTGCATAAGCACACCACCTAACCCCATCTTGGATGCATCACAATATACCACAAAAGGTTCTCCTGAATTAGGTAATGCCAAAACCGGAGCCGACGTCAATCTCTTCTTCAATTCCGTGAAGCTTTCTTCACATCGAACATCCCACACAAACGCTTTACCTTTACACGTCAACTTAGTTAACGGAAGTGCCAACTTAGAAAAACCTTCGATAAACCTTCTATAGTAACCAGCTAATCCCAAAAAGCTTCTTATCTCGGTAGCCGACCTTGGAGTCTCCCATTGTAGCACAGCGTCTACTTTAGATGGATCCACAACAATGCCACTACTTGAAATGACATGACCAAGAAAACTAACTTCCTTTAACGAAAATTCACATTTTGACAACTTTTCATATAGCTTCTTCTCTCTCAACACTTGCAATACTAGTCTTAAGTGTTATGCATGCTCTTCTTCTGATTTAGAGTAAATCAATATGTCATCAATAAACACCACCACAAACCGATCCAAGTAAGTATGAAAGATACAGTTCATGTACTCCATGAATACTCCCGACGCATTAGTAACACCGTACGACATCACCAAATACTCATAATGTCCATAACACGTTCTAAAAGTCGTCTTCTGAATATCATCATCTTTCACTTTAATCTGGTGATAGCCCGACCTCAAATCAATCTTGCTAAACACACAAGCACCTACCAACTGATCCATCAAGTCATCTATTTTCGGAAGCGGATACTTGTTCTTAATCGTCACTTTGTTCAACTGTCTATAGTCAACACAGAGCCTCATACTCCCATCTTTCTTCTTCACCAACAACACTGGAGCTCCCCACGGCGATACACTTGGCCTTACAGACTTCTTTTCAATCAAATCCTCCAATCGTTTCTTTAATTCTGACAATTCATATGCAGATATCCTGTATGGTGCCATAGAAACAGGTCTGGTACCAGGTACAAGGTCAATTGCAAATTCAACTTCTCTTTCTGGCGGTACTTCAGGAATTTCGTCAGGGAAAACTTCAGGAAATTCGTGCACCACCTGCAACTCATCAATTATAGCTTGGTTCTCAATAGATAACATTGCCATCAACTAGAACACCTGAGCTTCTTCTTGCATCAACCGTTGCAACTGTCTAGCAGACAACAAACTAGTTTCCTCTTCAGGAGTAGAAAACCTCAAAGTCTTGTTATAACAATTAATATGAACATAGTTATATTCTAACCAGTTCATACCCAAGATTACATCAATCCCAGTTAACGGCAAACACACCAAATCAACATTAAAGTCTCTGTCGAAGATCGACAAAGGGCACTTTAAACACACAAGAGAAGTAGTCACCAATCCCTTAGCCGGAATCTCGACGACCATCGCTCCATTCATAGAGGACAACATAAGACCCAATCTCTTAACACAATCAGCAGCAATAAAGCAATGAGTAGCACCAGTATCAATCATAGCGATTAAAGGAGTACTATTAATGAAACATGTACCTCTGATGAGTCTGTCCTCGCTAGTTGTCTGAGTCCCAGCCAATGCGAACACTTTCCCACCGGTTTGCGCCTTCTTTGGTTTCTGACACTGACTACCAATGTGTCCTTCCTCACCACAGTTGAAGCAAATCCTCTCTTTATGCTTGCACTCAAATATGGCATGCCCAGTCTTACCACAACGGAAACACCTCTTCACCTCAACAGTACACACGTTACTCTTATGACCAGGTTTCCCACATTTGAAACAAGTTATACCAACAGGAGCATCTCCCCCACTAGTCCTTTTGCCATCAGCTACTTTCTGCTTACCTTTTCCCGCTGGAGCATCATAACGCTTGCCACGATTCTGTTGGTGCTTGCCCTTCCTCTCATTAATGATCTTATAATGAGCATTGTTATCTTCTTTAAAAATCCTGCAACTCTCAATCAAATCCGCAAAAACACGAATCTTCTGATATCCAACTGCCTTCTTAATCTCCGGGCGCAACCCACTCTCAAACTTGACGCACTTAGAAAATTCAGCATCATCTCCGTTATAGTGCGGATAAAACTTAGCCAACTCAACAAACTTTGCAGCATAATCAGTAACCGACATGTTTCCTTGCTTCAGCTCAAGAAACTCAATCTGCTTCTTACCACGAACATCCTCTGGGTAATACTTCCTCAGAAACTCCCTCCGAAACACATCCCAAGTGATACCTTCACCTGCAGCTTCCAACCTCTGACGAGTCTCTAGCCACCAGTCATCAGCCTTGAATGCTAGGATATGAGTCCCATATCGAACCTTCTGCGCTGGAGTGCAGTCCATCACACGGAAAATTCTCTCCATCTCTTTCAACCAATCCAACGCTCCATCAGGATCGTACTTTCCCTTGAAGGTAGGTGGATTCTCCCTCTGAAAGGTCGCCAAACTACGAGATCCAGCATTCTCATCAGCGTTCGGCAGGTTCTGCACAGCTTGGGCCATTGCTTGCATAGCAGCAGCCATCGCAGCATCGTTCCTTCCATCCATCTCAACTTGTCACTTCAACATAAACAAAAGTTAGGACTAGTTAACAATACTCGATTGTTAAACAACTACGACTCGACAACTTGGCCGGACGGACCAACCTGCTCTGATACCACTAATGTAACACCCCATTTCTACCCGACATTTATAAAGAAATCAGAGTGATAAAATTTTAACATAACACAGGATGTCACATTTTTCAACTTTAAAATCAATAACATGATAGATAATCATGAAAGATACATAGCAAGTTCGAGGAAAAGAAAACTCATAAATCAACAAATAGTCTCCAAAATAACTCAACTTTATAAAAGACGACGCAGCGGATTCATAATCAAAGTAATAACATCTTTATCCAACATAAACAACTTTAAAATAAGCAACAAAGTGTTCTTTGACAATTCAACTTAAAAGTTCAGCATGTAAACAAATAAACAAAATAAGACACGCGTCATCCCCCCGAGTGCTACGTATCAGAGCGACAATCACCGACTCGAACTAAGGTAACCGGCTATTCCTCTTGATTACCTGCACATTTCCAACATAGGGACAACATTCAAACAGAAGGGGTGAGATATCGAACAATATAATCAGATATATGATAAGTAATAAATTAGATCAGATTATACAATCACCACTTCACAACATCTCAATCAACGTAAAACAGCAGCACAACAACAACTTTTACTTCATCATTAATCAACAACACAACAACAACTATGCAACATGAAATGCGACTCGAAATGCACATGCATGTGGTACCATTGGAGCAGAACTCCCAGCTTAAAAATTTGCCAATTAATATTGACTTCAACAAGGCATAAGCCTTCTGCTTATTATTTTACCAATCCAGGCCAGCTTAATGTTTTGCCAATCCAGGCCAGCTTAATATGTTATGCCATGTGACTCAAATATGAACATCATAATCACAGCACTAATACTTATCAATCCGCACAACAACAACTCAACATTGGCCATAGGCCCACAACTTAATTCTTGCCAATAATTAGAGGCAATTCAACATCGTTCACAGCTTGATAATTTCCAACAATAATATCACATCAACTAGGATATATAATTATGCATCATCTAAAATATATCACGATCCATCATTTAATCAATCGGTAGTTTTCGACTAAAAATCGGTTAATTGGTTCCATCATAATTCCATGTCTAATGCTATTGAATTATATAACAACTTCTCAATTAAAATGGATAGAACAAACACACCACGTCAGAACATAATAGAAACAGGAAAAGAAACACACAGCAGCATGCGTGACGGTCGTCACAACACCAACACGGTCGTCACGCCACCACCACGGTCGTCACAACACCATCACGGTCGTCACGACCCCAAAATTCTTCGTCTCAGAATTCGTTCGTTCCAGTTTCTTTCCAAATTCACAGCCTTTCCTCAGATTCATATCAATTTCAATTTGTCCAAGACAGCGAAACAGAACTACAACAGAATTACACCCTAAAGTGACATATACCAGTTTCTCACAACCAATTCATCAATCGCAATGCATTTCAACATTTCTACGACAATCATTTTGACACAGACATAAGAAATTCTACAAATAATTCATCAACTGAAAACCAAATTAAATATGCACGACATCGATTACACAAAAACAGAGGAGAATTCTATAAAACCAACCCCACATATTACTCATCAACTATCCCATTATAGAGTCAGAACCTCACCCTTACCTTGGATTGAAGGTCGCTCTAAAATCTCCGATCGAATTCTCGCTCTCTCGCAGCCTCTACGTGATCTCTCGCAACCCTTGTTTTCTCCTCTCTGCAACTTCACGTTCTACTGTTCTATTCCTTTATCAGCAACTTTGCAACTTCCACGTACTTGATCTTTCCTCCACTTCTAATTACCCTAATTTTATTCAACTTAACCCTTATAATTCTTACTAACTCTTATTGGGCTCAATTCCACACCTCACCTTTTACCACTACTATCCATCTTATAAGCCCACTAACTTATTATAATTCTAGTAAGCTAATACTATATTATTTCTACCACTTAAATCGATTTAGTTAAATTAATCCAACTAAAACCAACATAGCCACTTAACACAACATTCCCATATTTCGGAAATCACCACAAATCAACACAAATAATACGAATATATTCAATTTAAATAATTAATTAAATAACCGGGCGTTACAGAAGTTCCCAATCCACCAGTCGGTCAATCCAGTAATCCCGACCTTTCAAAAAATGATGATGAGATACTGAAGCTCATCCAAAAGAGTGAATACAACATTGTTGATCAACTGTTACAGACTCCTTCAAAGATCTCGGTATTATCACTGTTACTTAGTTCAGAAGGGCACAGGGAGGCTCTACAGAAAGTCTTGGAGCAAGCCTTTGTGGAACAGGATGTAACGATCAGACAGTTCGATAGCATTGTCTCTAACATCACTTCCTGCAATAACTTGGGATTTAGTGATGAGGAATTACCTGAAGAAGGTCGCCGTCATAACATGGCGCTCAACATTACAGTCAACTGCCAGGACGATGCTTTAGCCAACGTACTGGTAGACACACAGTCAGCCCTGAATGTTATGCCGAAGTCCACTTTGATGCAATTATCATTCAAAGGACCTCCGATGAGAACCAGCGAGGTCGTCGTCAAAGCCTTTGACGGATCCAGAAAAACAGTTATCAGTGAAGTCGACCTTCCCATAACTATCGGTCCTCACACTTTCCAAGTCACTTTCCAGGTCATGGACATCCGGGTAACATACAGTTGTTTATTAGGAAGACCTTGGATACATCAGGCTGGGGCGGTCACTTCAACCCTCCACCAAAAGCTAAAGTTCGTCCAGAACAACCAACTCGTCACAGTCTGTGGAGAACAGGCCTTGCTCGTAAGCAAATTATCGTCATCGACTTATGTAGAACCGGAGGGGACAATCGGAACCTAGTTCCAAACGCTTTCGCTACACAAGGACGATCAATCCGAAGGGGGAACTTCAATTTCCTCGTACAAAGATGCTATCAAAGCGGTCGAGAGTGCCAATACAACAGGATGGGGCAGCTTGTCATTCCTACTGACAATAAAACAAAGAAGGGGACTTGGTTTTTCTGCAACCTGTACCCAGACAGCTGCTAACGATGAAAGTCTTCATCCCATTCAGAACTTCTTCCACAGCGGAGGCTTCCTTCAACCAGTGACTCAAGAAGTGCATACCATCAATAAAGATGATTCATCCGATACGGAGGAAGAATGGGAGTCCTATCTCAACAAGGACGGTTATATGTCTCAGGACGAAACGCAGACCACCTTTTGCTTTCCTACACAGAGCCTGCGATTTATACCCCAGTCAGATGTCGAAATGATATATGGAGATTGTGATCCGAAAGGATGTCGTGCTCTGCCAAACTCATTAGAGGAGGACACTCTGATGAAAGAAAACTTTGACCATAGCTATTATGGTCCGATGGATGGCCTGCCGATGTGGCAGCCTTATCGAGGAAACTTGGGGCAAGAAAGTCAGCCGAACAATGAAAATCAGCTGAGCATCATTGAAAAGAATACCTGTGTCCCCACTATGTCATGGGATCAACACCCAGGTTATCCTGAAAATACTCAGCACGACGATGAATTCGCAACGTTTGTAGGACTAGAATTCATTAACTATGCTTTTCCCGAGGTCAACGTCATCGGGAGAGATGACTCCTCCAGTTCCAAAGAAGTGTGGGACACCTTGGGACGACCGAGTGGAAAATTCGACTTCATGGTCAAATACACCGCTCCTGAAAGCTCTCGTATTAGGCTCGAAGACATCCAGCCAACTGGATAGGGAGAGACAGCTGAGAGTACATATACTACGCAAAATACAACTGAGGAATCCTCCTACGACAACTCTGCCTGGGAGACAGATTCCAATGATCCTGCTCCACCAGAAATCAGTGTCATTTCTAAAGAAAAATCAAGGAAGGTACCAGACTTTGTGATTCACCGAGGAGTTCGCCGCCAATGGGTTGCTGTCGATGTTCTAAAGATCGTTCATAAGTCTAAGTAATCGCCATCTTTACTTTAACCTTTCACCCTGCCCAGGTGAAACGGATGTTTTGATAGGGCTTACTTTCTGTAAATATCCCTCTTCGCTTTGCCCAAAGCGACTGAGTTTTGTTTTATAGGGACGTAGTTTCAAGAATCGACTTGTTCATTAATAAAATAACGTCGTTATGTAATTTCCGCATTAATTGTTGTTTTCTCTTTTCATTTTTCAGAAAATGGTAATCCTAAAAAACAACTTAAAAAAAACAATAAACAAGCAGTAAACAAAAAAAACACTGCACACACTCTTGCATTCTCTCTATCTCTTCTAAAACAAATCATCAAACATGTAGATTGCTTGTTTTAAACCCCGTTGAAACATACGATCCGATGCCTTCTCCCAACTTTGAGTTCCAGGTATTTGGGGCTGAAGAAGAAAATGACGACGAAATTCCAGAAGAGATCTCCCAACTACTCAGACAAAAGGAAGGGTCCATTGAACCTCACAAAGAGCCGTTGGAAACGGTAAACTTGGGTTCAGAAAAAGAGAGAAAAGAAATCAGGATTGGGGCACGGCTCAGTCCAACTGCCAAAGAAAGTCTGACGAAAATTCTCAGAGAGTTTCCCGATGTATTTACTTGGTCCTATCAGGATATGCCAGGGTTGGATACCAGCATCATGGAACATCATCTACCGTTAAGATCAGACTGTCCGCCAGTAAAACAGAGGTTGAGACGGACTCACCCGGACATGGCCATCAAAATCAAAGAGGAGGTACATAAACAGATTGACGCAGGTTTCCTCGTCACATCAGAATATCCTTAATGGTTAGCCAACATCATACCAGTTCCAAAAAATGACGGAAAGGTCAGAATGTGTGTCGATTACAGGGATATAAACAAAGCAAGTCCAAAGGATGACTTTCCTTTACCACACATTGACACGCTGGTAGACAGTACAGCAAAGTTTAAAGTTTTCTCCTTCATGGATGGATTCTCGAGCTATAATCAGATTAAAATGGCGCCGAAAGACATGGAGAAAACTTTGTTCATTACCCCATGGGGTACCTTTTGTTACAAGGTAATGTCGTTCAGTTTAAAGAACGCCAGAGCAACCTATCAAAGGGCTATGACTACTCTGTTTCATGACATGATACAAAAAGAAATCGAGGTATATGTCGATGACATGATTGAAAAATCTAAGACAGAAGAGGAGCATGTGACCCACCTGTTAAAACTATTCGAGCGTTTGAGAAAGTACAAACTCCGCTTGAATCCCAATAAATGCACCTTCGGTGTCCGTTCAGGGAAACGTTTAGGGTTCATCGTCAGCCAGAAAGGAATTGAGGTTGATCCTGACAAGGTCAAGGCCATTCAAGAAATTCCTTCTTCGAAAACTGAAAAACAAGTCAGAGGATTCCTGGGACGTTTGAACTACATCTCCAAATTCATATTCCTCATGACCACGACATGCGCGCCGATTTTCAAATTACTGAAAAAGAACCAGGACTGTGTTTGGACAGAAGATTGTCAAACCGCCTTCGACAGTATCAAGGAATACCTGTTGAATCCGCCGATCCTGTCACCTCCAGTGGAAGGAAGACCACTGATCATATACTTAACAGTCTTGGAAGACTCCATGGGATGTGTACTTGGCCAACAAGACGAAACCAAAAGGAAAGAGTTTGCCATTTACTATCTGAACAAGAAATTCACCGACTGCGAGACTCGGTACACTGTGCTTGAGAAAACTTGTTGCGCTTTGGCTTGGGCGGCCAAACGTCTTCGCCAATACATGATTCGTCACACTACTTTGTTGATCTCCGAAATGGATCCAATCAAGTATGTATTTGAAAAACCTGCTCTCACGGGAAGGATTACCCGTTGGCAAATGTTGTTCTCAGAATATGACATAGAATACCACGCTCAGAAAGCAGTTAAGGGAGGTATTTTAGCCGATAATTTGGCTCATCTACCGATTGACGATCAAGAATCAATTGGGTTTGACAGCCCCGTCGAAGATGTCATGTATCTAAAAATGAAAGATTGCGATGAACCGCTACCCAGTGAAGGGCCAGAACCAGGTTCCCAATGGGGACTAATCTTTGACGGAGCTGTCAATCATTACAGAAATGGAATTGGGGCAATCATCATAACACCTCAGGGTGCTTACAATCAAGTGCATAAACAACGAGGCCGAATACGAAGTTTGTATCATGAGTCTCGAAGAAGCGATCGACTTAAGGATCAAAAACTTGGATGTATATGGCGACTCAACCCTGGTTATCAATCAGATCAAAGGAGATTGGAACACTTACCAATCAGGAATGATCCCTTACAAAGACTATGCGAGAATGTTGTTACCCTTCTTCAACAGAGTCGAGTTTCATCATATCCCTCGTGAAGAGAATCACATGGCTGATGCACTTTCCACTCTCTCTTCCATGATTAAAGAAGGTCAATGGAACGACTTACCTAAGATTGACATAATGTGCCTTGAACGGCCTGCTTACATCTTCACGATTGAAGCAGTCATAGACGACAAACCTTGGTATCACGATATCAAATGCTTCCTTCATAAACAAGAGTACCCACCTGGGGCATCCAGAAAGGACAGAAAAACCCTCAGAAGGCTAGCAGGCAATTTCTTCCTGAGCGGTGATACACTCTATAAGAGGAACTTTGACATGGTCTTGCTTCGATGCGTCGACAGACCAGAAGCAGACATGCTGATAAAAGAAATTCATGAAGGATCCTTTGGCACTCATGCCAATGGACACACAATGGCGAGAAAAATTATGAGAGCAGGGTACTACTGGTTGACCATGGAATCTGATTGCTACAAGTACATGAGGAGGTGTCACAAGTGTCAGATATACTCCGACAAAATCCATGTGCCGCCAATGCATCTCAAAGTTCTCTCTTCCCCATGGCCTTTTTCCATATGGGGAATCGACATGATTGGCATGATCGAACCCAAGGCTTCGAACGGACATCGGTTCATCCTGGTAGCCATTGATTACTTCACCAAGTGTGTCGAAGCAGCGTTATACGCCAATGTAACCCGACAAGTGGTGGTCCGATTTATCAAAAACAGTATCATCTGCCATTATGGTGTTCCGAGCCAGATCATTACTGATAATGGATCTAACTTGAACAACAAGATGATGAAGGAGTTGTGTGCTGAGTTCAAGATTGAACACCATAACTCATCTCCCTACCGACTTAAGATGAACGGAGCGGTAGAAGCGGCTAATAAGAACATCAAGAAGATCGTTCAAAAGATGGTTATAACCTATAAATACTGGCATGAAATACTACCCTTTGCTCTTTACGGTTATCGCACATCTGTCCACACTTCAGCAGGGGCAACCCATTTCTCTCTAGTATATGGCATGGAAGCAGTGTTTCCCATAGAAGTAGAGATCCCATCAATCCGGGTATTGATGGAAGCTGAGCTAACAGAAGCTGAATAGTGTCAAAGTCGACACGATGAGCTGAATCTGATCGAAGAAAAGCGAATAACGGCACTATGCCACGGTCAGTTGTATCAATAAAGAATGAAGAAGGCGTTTGACAAAAAAGTCCGACCTCACGTCTTCAGGAAAGGATACCTCGTTCTCAAAAAGATACAATCTTTTCCCACTGATTCTCGGGGCAAATGGACTCCGAATTATGACGGCCTCTATGTGGTCAAGAAAGCTTTCTCAGGCGGCGCCTTGAGACTCGCAACTATGGACGAAGAAGAATTTGTCTACCCCACAAATGTTGATGTAGTTAAGAAATACTTCGCCCAAACTAAAAAAAAAAACGTCTCGGTGGATTGAAAACTCGGAAGGGCGGTCTAGGCAAAAATTAGAGACATAATAAAAAATCATCCCGATGGATTGGAAATCTCAAAGTACAATCCAGGAAAAATTTAGGGATTCATGGCAGGTAACTACGTCCAACAAAGGGGCAAATCCCTCAGCGGCAGTTACACCATACATCAAAGGAAATCTCAGTCACGGTCATCTTCGATGAAAGCTCAGGATGTCCCGAATTCAAAGTTTGTAGAAGGATACTGGTCGTTATGTTTCAATGTAGCCCTTTTCCCTGTAAATTACCATTTTCTAACTTTGTAAATACTCTATGGAATCACGCGTTTGGCTGATCTCCATCCTATCAATAAAATTTGAGCCCTTGTGCTTTTGTTTGCAATTCTCATTTGTTTTAGCTTTACAGAACGACATTTTAATATGATCAACGATTCTTGAAATAAAACAAAAATGAATTTACTTGATAAAATTTTTCTGCTTTTAAAATAAAGATGGTAACTTCTTTTGACTGTTAAACATCGAAAGAACATTGGTCGCTTCTCCAGAAGTAATCGAACTTCGAAGTGCAGAATCAAAGTAATCCTTCTAAACCAGTACGTCTGAATGGAGGATCAATTGTGTCAGAGACCATGTTTCATCTGACGCCCCCGACAGAGTTCTTACCTCCTAAGCCCGACCAATGGTGTTCCCCACGGGGACTATCTCTCCTAAGCAAGGCAGAATTTCTATCGTGAACCAGTGATACTTTTCGTCTCCCACCGTGGCCGAGTATCCAGTCATGTTCATCTATTAGTCTGTATGTCGCGTCAGTTTTGTCAGCATATACATACATACTGTTAACCCTTATTTTCGACGCTAGAAAAATCAAAGTTATTGTTAAGTTAAAAAACAAAAAATTATTTTTAACATAAGAAAGGTTTTCGACCCAGTGTTGATACAGCCTGAGGCGAAACAAGGTTTTAGGAACCTCAAAAAATGGCTAAGTGTTGAAAAAATTTTCGACCATGGGAATATTGAAACGCGCTGCAGTTGTTACACTAAGGCTGGAGGGAATTTCCAATGTTTGAAATTCAAATAGGAGCAGTTGTGAACGTGGGAACAGTTGAGGCCAAGGAGAAGGCGCCAAAGGGACACGTTTGAAGCAATAACCACCACTTAGTAGTTATTTCTTAGCACTATAAATAGGAGTTAGTTCTATGTAATAAGGGTGTTCATATTTTTGTACAAGTTACTCAAAGAAACTCAAAGTACCCGCGTGTAGAGAAACGAGTTCGTGAGAATGTACATAATATAACACCACCCTTTATTTCTTCATTAATGCAATTTATCTTCATCATGTTTAAGCTTCAAGCATTTACTTTCCATGTCTTTACGTTTTCCTGAATTTTACTTTTCATGTCAAATTTACTTAAAGTCTTGTTTTTAAACTTTCATTTAAACTTCCTGCATTTACTTTCGACAACACCTTTACATTTCAGTCTTTATTTTCAAGAACGTGGAGTTCATTGCATTTTATTTTCAAAAGCTTTTACATCATTGCATTTACCTTTAAAGTCATTTATTTTCTTGCCCTTTACTTTCGACAGTCATTTACTCTTTCTGCACCTTTTACATTCAAGAACGTGGAGTTCAAGCACTTTTACATTTCTTGTTGTTTACTTTCAACAGTTATTTATCTTCCTGCACTTTTATTTTTCAAAGTCATTTACCTTTTTGTCTTTTACATTCGACGCCTTTAAATTCTGCATCATTTATTTACAGCCCTTTACATTTCCAAGCCTTTACTTTATTTGCAAGTAGTCGAACGTGGAGTTCATGTAGTTTTCTTTTACTGTCGAACGTGGAGTTCAATTTACATTTCTTGCATTTATCATTGTCAGTTACATTTTCCCTTAAATTTAGCACATGTCCTAGGATTTGTGTGGTCGATCCTGCAAGTTAGTCAGTTTTATTTAAGATTGATAGACCAGAGGTTGTTTACCAAAATTCACAGTAAACACATACATCATGCATTATTGATTTATTCACATTCATATTGCATCAATATCACTCTAGTCGGTCTTGTTCCCTAGTGATAAATGTCCTCTCAGTCGAGTTGTCAGTTCTGTCCTTGTCAAGAAGCATTGCGTCCAAACAGTCCCTCTTCCAGTTTATTTCTGGATTGTAGCGGGCTTTCGACCACTTTGATAACTTAAACCTCTGAAAGACAAGAAGACCGTCGACAAACGTCACTCTTCTCCATTGAAGATGATATCTTCACTTTCCCGGATTAAGGAAAATCCCCAGAGAAAGCCTCTTAATCAAAGATGCGGAAGTACGACAGTTTTTCTCTGAAAAATTCGCTGATGAAGAGGTCATCGGCACCTCAAAATTAGGGTACATCATATGGCATTTCTCTGGGAAGACCTCGAGAAAAGTATGATGTAATATCCCCAAGCAAGAAACAGTCTCTCAAAAGACTCGTTTTCCCCGATAGAGTCGACAAATGGCATCTCCGACGGAGAAGTTTGTGCACCTCTATAACTCAAATGACTGGGTTCCCCAAGAACTCTGACATCAGATCTGTTTCCTTCAAATGACATCTCCCCAGGAAAATTCGGCGAGAAGTTTGAGGAAACCCGCTACGAACAGCGTCCCTTGTCAAGAAAGTTTATCGACAAAAGAAACTAAGACCAATTCCTTGGTAGGAAACCAGGATCGAGGGGAAGTTTATTTCAAAAACTGAGACCAGTTCCTTGGTAGGAAACCAGGATCGAGGGGAAGTTTATTTAAGAAACTAAGACCAGTTCCTTGGTAGGAAACCAGGAACGAGGGGAAGTTTATTTCAGAAACTGAGACCAGTTCCTTGGTAGGAAACTAGGATCGAGGGGAAGTTTATTTAAGAAACTAAGACTAGTTCTTTGGTAGGAAACCAAGAACGAGGGGAAGTTTATTTCAAAAGAAAACTGAGACCAGTTCCTCGGTAGGAAACCAGGATCGAGGGGAAGTTTTACCTTTTCTAAGCATCATTACCTAGCAAAAGGAGATGGATGGGCTAACTGTCTTTTCAGAGAATGTAGTGTCTTCGCCATTACAAGGATCAGGATCAGGGGGTCGAAACAATCAGAGTATAGGTGTTGGTTACTCCGTGCAAGCGCCTAGTCTTACAAATACAACCATAAATTGTTTGAGACAACAGATGGATGAAAGTAACATGCAAATGGTGCATACGTTGTCTCAAACAATGGGAGAAGTTTTTCAACCCTTGATTCAGAATACGACTCAAACTAACCAACAATTGGCTACACAATTGGCACGTATGGCTGATTTCATGGGAGTACCAGCGGGGGATCGAAGAGCAACTGTTGTCGAAGATATCCCAAGACGTCATGTACCTGAGGCGAACTTGGAAGATCAAGATATGATTGATCATTTCAGAGTCGAACCACCAAGAAACCACGTGCCAATCCAGGTGGGGGAAGAGCCAGTAGTGATGGTGAATAGGAATAGTGAATGGCAACTGCTGAGTAGGTTTGGCCAATGTTGGCAAATGAAAATCCAAGTCTCCTCTAGCCATTGACTAGAGGTTAGGGCACAGGCTGCTGGTCCCCTTGGTCTTCGATAAGTCTTGACCGAATTCAGTTGAGAATTGATCAGTCCACGCCACCTTGATGCTTCCATTGAATGCCCCAATCCAAAATTAGAGTCTTGTCCCTATTTTGGCAATTCTAGGTTCAACATGCTATTTCTTGTTCCAAAGACTTTGGAGGCTTGGCTCAGTGATTGTCCCCTTTAGATTCAATCCTCAGAGGTGGCCAAGTGGATAGGAGCATTTGGATTTGGCTGATTTTGGCAAATCGACCAAAAATGTAAAAATCTGCCTTGCCTTGGCAGATTTCAGCAAGGCAACTTGCCAATGTCATATCTCATGACTCAAATTGAATTTGGTAATGTTCTTGGCCATTTTGGAAAGCCCTTACATGATACAATAACTGTTTGAACATGTTTGGTTTTGATCTATTTTGAATCCAATTGAAAAATCCCCCTACATTTGGCAAAAAGTAAGGTAAAATCTGACTTAGTGAAATTTTCACCAAGTGTTGGAACAAAGTGACTTTTCTTGATTTTGATCACTCCATAACTCAAAATCCATGAGGAATTTGGACATAGGTCAGTATGAAGCTTTTGTAGAGGGCAATGAGATCTACTAATCAAGCTTTGAATGGGGAACAATGGCCTTGTGGTTTAGGAGTTATGGTCCTCCAAAGTTGGCACATTAGTGTCACTTTTCCCATAACTTAGAAATTTTTCTAAGTTTTTATGGTTACCCCTTTTACAAGTTATCCCACTTTCTTTGATTTTTCTTGATGAATGATGATTCAAATCATACATTAACATCATTTTAGGGTTAAAAATCCATTTTGGTGAAAAATCTCAAAAAGTCAAAGCTGACTTTTGTGCACAGTTGACTTTTTATCAGATGAATTCCAAACTGTGCAATCCTTTATGAAATCATGTCCTTGACCTAAATCAAACTTGATGGACATGTTCCATGGGTGTCATAGGGTATATTGATTCATGTCCTAGGGCTTGGGAGCATGTCCTGGTCAAAAGTCAAAGTTACAGTTGACTTTCCTCGCGAAACCCTAATTGTGGTGCAGATGAAATTGAGACTTGTTGCTCAAGATTCTTGGATTAATCCATTGTTCCAAATGGATCAATATAGTTCAGTAGAGACCCTCAAACTCTCTCTTGAGGTCTTGGCTCATGATTTGCCCTAAAAGTCAACTTAGGGGTGAATTAGGTCAAGAAACCCTAATTCCTAATTTTTTGATGAATGCATCCCCTGAGGAAAAATTGACTTGATGATTGGGTCCATGAGGTCCCATGAAGTATATTAGGTTATGTTTTGGATCAATGGCTTGTGTCCAGATGAAAAGTTTCCATCTGGAGGCCCTGGTCGACCAAAACCCTAATTTGGTGACACTGTCGATCTTGAGACTTGATCCACCTAGAAGGGAGCAACCTTGTGCTTGATCCTTGAAGTGGGAGTCCTTTTAATCCATTGTGGATGTCTGAGAGGTTAGAAAAATTGAAGATCATGTCATTCCTTGATTAATCCTTTGTCTAAGGCTCTGAGAGGGCTTGAAACCCTAATTTTGATTGTAGTGGATGCTCACCCATCTTTGGGGAGACTGATGAAGTATGATGGTTCCTCCATATTGTGATGATGATTTTCACAATGATGGGAAATCTTAGTGGTCAAAATTTGGGGTATGACAGATGCCCCTATTTATCTTCTTGGACACGAAGGTGTGAATGACGAAGGTATTCGGGCATTCGGGGTGCAAGAGGATTAAATATCGGAATACCCGAAATTTTGATGGTGGTTATGAATGGTAGCTTACGCATTCATCTTCTTTAGCTAAGCGATGATGCTTAGAAAAGGTAAACTTCCCCTCGATCCTGGTCTCCTACCAAGGAACTGGTCTTAGTTTTTGATTTAAACTTCCCCTCGATCCTGGTTTCCTACCGAGGAACTGGTCTCAGTTTCTGATTTAAACTTCCCCTAGATCCTGGTTTCCTACCAAGGAACTGGTCTAAGTTGCTGTTGTAAACTTCCCCTCAATCCTGGTTTCCTACCAAGGAACTGGTCTCAGTTTCTTCCGTCAATAAACTTTATTGACAAGGGACGCTATTTGTAGCGGTTTTCCTCAAACTTCTCGCCGAATTTTCCTGGGGAGATGCCATTTGACGAAAAAAATTTGATGTCAGAGTTGCTGGGGAACCCAGTCGTCTGAGTTGTAGAGTTGTACAAACTTCTATGTTGGAGACGCCATTTGCTGACTCTATCTGGGGAAAGCGAGTCTCTTGAGAGGCTATTTCTGCGTGGGATCTTACATCATACTCTTCTCGGGATCTTCCCAGAGAAATGCCATATGATGGGGTCCAATTTTGAGGCGCCGAGGACCTTTTCATCAGCGGTCTTTTCGGAGTGAAACTGGCATGCTGCCGAATCTCTGATTAGGAGGCTTTCTCTCGGGATTTTCCTTAATCCGGGAAAGAAAGGATATCATCTTCAATGGCGAAGAGTGATGCTGACTAAAAGTTCCTCTGGTTTTTCAGAGGTTTAAGTTATCAAAGTGGTCAAGGGCCAACTTCCTTCCAAAAATAAACTGGAGGCGAGGTTGTTCAAACGCAGCGTTTCCTGACGAGGCAAGAACTGACAACTTGATTGAGAGAACTTCTATCACTAGGGGACAAGACCGAATATAGTGATAGTGATGCAATATGAAATGTGAAGGCAAATTAATAATGCATGATGTATGTATGTATATGCTGATAAAACTGACGCGACATACAAACTAAAAGATGAACATGACTGGATACTCGGCCACTGCAGGGGATGAAAAGTATCACTGGTTCAAGATAGCAATTCTACCTTACTTAGGAGAAGTATTCCTCGCGGGGAACTATGTTGATCGAGCTTAGGAGATGAGAACTCGGCCGAGGCGTGTCAGACGAAACAAGGTCTCTGACACAGTTGATCCCTTCATTCAGGCGTACTGGGTTAGAAGGAGTACTTTGATTCTGTACTTTGAGGTTCGATTACTTCTGGAAAAGCGACCGATGTTCTTCTGATGTTCAACAGTCAAAAGAAATTGCTGTCTTTATTAAAAAGTAGAAAAAGTTTTAACAAGTAAATTCATTTTTTTTTTATTTCAAGAATTGTTAATCATGTTAAAATGTCGTTCTGTAAAGCTAAAACAAATAAGAATTACAAACAAAAGCACAAGGGCTCAAATTTTATTGATAAGATGGAGATCAGCCAAACGCGTGATTCCAAAGAGTATATACAAAGCTAGAAAATGGTAATTTACAGGGAAAAAGGGCTACGTTGAAACATAACGACCACCATCCTTCTACCAACTTTGAATTCGGGACATCCTGAGCTTCTGTCGAAGATGATCTTGGCTGGAGTTTTCCTCTGATGGATGATGTAACTGCTGTTGAGGGACTTGCCTCTGTTGAACATAGTTACTTGCCATTATCCCTAATTTTTTTCCTAGATTGTACTATGAGATTTCCAATCCACCGGGATGATTTTTTTTTTATTTTGTCTATAACTTTTGCCTGGACCGCCCTTTCGGGTTTTCAATCCACCGAGACACCCATTTTTTTTTAGTTTAGGCTAAGTATTTCTTGACTACATCAACATTCGTGGGGTAGGCAAATTCCTCTCCGTCCATGGTTGCGAGTCTCAAGGCGCCGCCTGAGAAAGCTTTTGTGACCACGTAGGGGCCATCATAATTTGGAGTCCACTTGCCCCGGGAGTCAGTGAGAAATGATTGTATCTTCTTGAGCACAAGGTCTCCTTTCCTGAAGATGCGGGGTCGAACCTTTTTGTCGAACGCCTTCTTCATTCTCTGTTGATACAATTGACTCTTTTCTTCGATCAGATTCAGTTCGTCGTGTCGGCTTTGACACCATTCAGCTTCGGTGAGCTTTGCTTCCATCAATACCCGGATTGATGGGATCTCTACTTCGATGGGGAGCACTGCTTCCATGCCATATACTAGAGAGAAAGGGGTAGCCCCTGTTGAAGTGCAGATAGATGTGCGATAACCATGAAGAGCAAAGGGTAGCATTTCGTGCCAGTCTTTGTAGGTTGCAACCATCTTTTGAACGATCTTCTTGATGTTCTTATTGGCCGCTTCTACCACTCCGTTCATCTTTGGTCGGTAGGGAGATGAGTTATGGTGTTCCATCTTGAACTTAGCACACAACTCTTTCATCATCTTGTTGTTCAAGTTGGATCCATTATCAATAATGATCTCGCTTGGAACACCATAACGGCAGATGACATTGTTTTTGATAAATCGGACCACCACTTGTCGGGTTACATTGGCGTATGACGCTGCTTCGACCCACTTGGTGAAATAGTCAATGGCTACAAGGATGAACCGATGTCTGTTTGAAGCTTTAGGTTTAATCATGCCAATCATGTCGATTCCCCATATCGAGAATGGCCATGGGGAAGAGAGAACTTTGAGATGTGATGGCGGTACATGAATTTTGTCGGAGTATATCTGACACTTGTGACACCTCCTCATGTACTTGTAGCAGTCGGATTCCATTGTCAACCAATAGTACCCTTCTCTTAGGATTTTTCTCGCCATTGTGTGTCCGTTGGCATGAGTGCCAAAGGATCCTTCATGAATTTCTTTCATAAGCATGTCTGCTTCTGGTCTGTCTACGCATCGGAGCAAGACCATGTCAAAATTTCTCTTATAGAGAGTGTCACCGCTCAGGAAGAAGTTTCCAACCAATCTTCTGAGGGTTTTTCTGTCTTTCCTGGATGCCCCAGGTGGGTACTATTGTTTCTGAAGGAAGCATTTGATATCGTGATACCAAGGTCAGTCGTCTAGGACTGCTTCAATCGTGAAGATGTAAGCGGGCCGTTCAAGGCGCATTATGTCGATCTTAGGTATGTCATTCCATTGACCTACACTAATCATGGAAGAGATAGTGGCTAAAGCATAAGCCATGTGATTCTCCTCACGAGGGATGTGATGAAACTCAACTCTATTGAAGAAGGGTAGCAACCTTCTCGCATAGTCTTTGTAAGGATTCAATCCTGATTGGTGTGTGTTCCAATCTCCTTTTATCTGATTGATAACCAGGGCTGAGTCGGCGTATACGTCCAAGTTTTTGATCCTTAAATCAATCGCTTCTTCGAGACCCGTGATACATGCTTAGTATTCGGCCTCGTTGTTCGTACATTTGAACGTAAGTCGAGCGGTGAAAGGAATGTGGGTACCCTGAGGGGTAACAATGATTGCCCCAATTCCGTTTCCATAATGATTAACTGCTCCATCAAAGATAAGTCCCCATTGGGAACCTGGTTCTGTCCCTTCACTGGGTAGCGGTTCATCGCAGTCTTTCATTTTTAGATACATGACATCTTCGTCTGGTGTCGCTCCCGGGATTTTCATCCAAGTACAAACGCGAAAGTGGCACCGAACAGAGTCGCCAGCAATGTGTATTTATCCCAAGAGAGGGAAAGGAAACACCGCGTAAACCTGAGAGAAAGGAAAAGCATGGTCTTGCGACCAAGAGAAGTGGGTAAGGGAGTCGGTTACGCGAGAGGAAGGTATTAGCACCCCCTCACGTCCATCGTACCCGATGGGATCCACGCTTGCTTGTCTCGATCAAAGGGTGTAAAGAAAGGAATACTGAGAAAGAACTGAAAAAGGAAAGGAGAAAGAGAAACAAATGTAGGGAAAATAAAAGAAGTGCTCGCATGGGCCCTACCCCACTGCCTACGTATCTCATCGGGAGCATGAGAATCAGAGCGACGTAGTTCCCCTCACTAGGGATGAATTGTTTGTGTTTTTTAGAGAACGGCTTACGTTCTAGCTCAGGTGTTGCAGGCTCGCTGGTCCGAGTGCGTTACCGTCTTGCAAAAGAACGAGTAGAAGCGCGTTCGTACGCTAAGAGTGAATGAGGTGAGAAAAGAATTCCCGAAGGAAAGACGTTATTGTTTGGTTTTGTCTTTTAGAAGGAAGTGTTTTGGATTTGTTTGCATATGACAGTGTATCTGGATCTTAGTCACTGGAATGTGTACATTCTCACATTCCAAGATGGAATGGGTAAGAAAGCACACTAAGAGTGAAGAAGACCCCCACACTTAGCTCCAATTGTCAAGGTTCAAACACACTAGCATACTTGTGTTTATTAAGTGTTTTTGTTAATTAAGAAATGAAGAAGTGTTTTTTATTATTTGCACCTTCAACAAATATTGCATTTAAGTCCCTCATACAAGATCAAATGTTTAACACATTGACCCAAGATGGGCTATATGCTACACATTCTAAGATTACAAGAGAAGACCCCTTATAATCTTTTCTTTATATGAAAGGCCTAAATGCAATAAATGCCTACCTTTATTATATGTTTTGAATTTTCTTTGAGATGAGAAAAGAGACTCAAGAGAGGAGAAAAGGTAAAACCTATATGGACTAAGACTCAATCCTAATTGATTAGTTAAGGGAGTGATCCTAAGGTTTGTGAGGTTTCAACCTAAAGTCTAAAGAAAGAAAGAATTAAACAATTCACTTCCAAAGTAGAAGATGAATTGTAATTCAAAAAGGGAAAGTAATGAGTTATTAAAAGAAAACACATAAGTGCTTAGCAAAACACAAAATGGAATTGTAAAAGAGAAAGGATAGAAGTTGAATGTGGATTCCTTATCCACACTCAATTGAAACTTACCAAAGCCCCTACATGGTTAGTAAACATGTATAAGAAGTATAAGAAGTAAAAGAACATGTAATGCATCATAAAACTCAAAAGAATTAAATGAGAAACCAAATCCTAGAGCCACAATCAGAATGTACATCATATGGACAACAAATGAATATCATCATACAAGTGCAAGTGAATAGGCAACAAACATCATCCATTAGCATTTAAACATGTTACAAGAAGAAAGGGTAGATGAAAGATGGAAAGAAATGAAGAAGACATGCATAAATGGAACATGTAAATCAACAACCAGAATTGAAACTAAATGGAAAATGGTTTATAAACATCTCAAAAGTATTTATGAATCAACTTCAAGGCATTCAAGAAGTAATATGAGAAGAATTGAAATGAAAGTTCCAAAAAGAAAGTGCAAACAAAACATGTTAATGATGCACAAAGTTCAAATTGAAATGAACATGTAAAGATGACCTATAATGTGTATCAAAGACCTATAATATCATATGAATGACTCACACAACTATGCAAATGCTCATACAAATATGCACAAAAGAATTCATGCAAACATGCACTAAAGATTACAATGATATAACATGTCATAATGCCTTAAATGAAATGCATCAAGCAAAAATCAAATGTCCTCGTGAAAATTATGAAAACATGGTATTGAAGTTCACTAATCAGGGATGAATCACATATCAAAATAGCATATCAAAATTCAAAGCAAAATGACTTCAAACAAAGCAATTAGGTCAAATTGAAACATCATGCAAAGTGGTACAAATATAGGCATCAAGACATGTCATAAAGTGACCTAAAAAATCAAACAAAAATCCTCTAACATGCTTCAATGTATTAGTGAATCAATGCAAAAAGAATCATGTCAAAATAGTTGGTAATGAGCAAGAACAAAATTAAACAAATTCATGTATCATGCTTAGAATGCATCTAAGTGGAAATTCAAAGAAAATTATGGAACAGGGGCAAAAAGGTCATAAAATCAGAAAATAAAATCATGAAAAATTTCCTAAATGTTTTAAGAATACACATGAATTTTTGTAGAATTTTCCCATATGTTTTGGTATTTTTAAAAATTAGAAATCAAACGTGTAGAAAGAAATAAAAATAAAAAATAAATGCAAAATGCAGGGGGGTATGAACATAGCAATTGGACAGTTCAAAATCATTGGGCTTCAATACATGGGGGTGTAATTATCAATCTGGTTAAGTCCAATTAGCACGCAAAACACCATAACTAGCGTGTTCTTCAGTCAACATAGTCAAAGCAATCCAAGCCATCAGATTAAGTCATAGTCAAACAAAAGTCAAAGTAATTGCATCCAACGCGCATACATGAACGACCACACAACATACCATGCACCACACCACAAAATGCTTAATTGAACTCAGAAAAATGGCACATGCCTCGCACATGCGTTTTAATGCGTTGTCATGCTCTTATCCACACGATGAGAAAAAAACAACGGACAGGATTAAAACATGGCAAAAACCCTAGCTCTAACAGTCACCGGCCGGAGAGGACCTCCGGTCACCTTCTCCGGCCAACAGCCACCACCTGCAAACTCCAATTCCTCCAGAAATTCATAATACGTACACCAATCGAAAGCTGAGCTCATGTACATCATGAATCCAACACTATTTTTCACATAACATACACGTATAACACAAACCGATCCAAAACAAATTGCCCTAAAATCACATCTAAACTCCTAAAGAGCCTATCAACTAGACAGAACTCACGCATAGCTCCTAATAAGCTCCAAACATCATAAAACAAGCTTAAATCACAAGAATACAATGCATTAAAATTGAGTGAAATAAACCTGAAATTGATGAGGCTTCGGAGTGCTCTTCAGAAAACCAGAGATCCTAGCTTCTCCTTCAACCTTGAAGCTTCACAAACTAAGCAAAATAAATGCTATAACTCGTTGTCTTGAAAGCAGGGAGATCCAATGTTGAACAATGCTTGCAGCAATCTTGAGGACTGTGCTGAAATCTCCTTCAATCCAATGCCATTGATGATGATGAGTTGAGGTGGATGAAGATGAATGATTCGTGCACAGAGGGAGAGAAAAAGCTTAGGGAAGATTGAGAGAGTGAGAGTGTTCTTGAGAGTGGAAATGAAAAGTGAAGTTGAAAATGAATTTGTGAAGAGAAGTTTCGTTTTATAGTGAGCTAGGAAGTGAGTTGGGTGACTGAGTTGGGTGAGTTCACTCTAACTAACTGAGTCAGTTAGTTAGAGGCGAGTTGATCTTGGGTTTTTTATGGTGTGGGTGATGCTTAGAGTGTTATGATGAGGATGAAGAGAATGAAGCTGCAGCAAGCAACTTGTTATACAAGTTTGTCTTCTTTCCACTTCTATGCATGAGCCACACACGTGACCTGGTGAATGCAAAGGTGTTTGGCTAAATGAAGCAAAGGTTGGTCAGTGTGATCAAGCATGCGCAAACTAATTCAATCAGCAATAAATTCCACTTGCTTTTTTTCTGGTTTTATGTGACAGTGAGAACAATAGAGATAGGGTGATTTGAGGATGAATTACTCCATGTAAGGTGAATGATTTGGTGAGCTCGTGGGTTCATTTGAAAGAGAGCACATTGGAGCACAATGCTGATGTGAAAATTGAAGTGAAATGAGGTTGGAATAAGTTGCAAAATGACTTAAAATACACAAGTTTGGGAGCTGGTTATGGGGCGCAGACTTGTGGCATGACCTGGTTGTGACCTGGTCAAATTTCAGTTGCAATGACCATTCTTTGAGCCATCATAACTCCTTAACCTTTGATCAGATGAAAAATTGATAAACACCAACTTTGAAGATCTCACATAGAGGAACAACTTTGATGTTGAAAGATTTTCCATTTGAAGCCTCTAATCATGAGTAATTGATCAATACATTTGGCCCACCATGTGTTTGTGAAAATGACTGCGCGCGTGCCTTGAAAATCTTGGTCATGACCTAGTTTTGAACCTACTTTGCTCAAACTTTGATCAATCATATCTCACTCAATTTTTATCCAATGGAGATGTTCCACACATGGATTTGAAGCTTAAAGCAAGGCCTTTCATTGAGGCAGAGTGGAATTTTCATTTGGTGCTCCAAATTTAAATGGCCTTGGTTCAAACTCTGATGCAAAATGGCCAAAACTTGCTATTTTTAGTAACCCTACTTCATCCAAAAATGGCAACTTTTTACATCTTGATTTTTTCATGATTCCTTTGGAATTTCTTGACCAAATTTTGTACATTGGACACATATAACATGAATTTCATGAATTTGGCCTCAAAAAGTCAAGAATTGACTTTTTCCTCTGATTATTTGACTTTGCCCCAATTTCTCTGATTCTTGATTTTTCTTCCAATTGAACCACTTCTAAAACCCATTGAGGGGCAATTTTCCATACACATACACTTAAGAACATGTAGAATACCATGACAACAAGCTTTGTCCAAAAAATCAGAGATATCCTGATTTTATTAGAAACCCTAATTTTGACCCTCTCTGGTTAGGAGGAAATTGCACATCTTCCAAATCCAAATTCCTCAGAGTATGTTGTGTATCCTCTTAAAGGATGATGAGAAATGCCACTTGAGAATGATTTTGAATCAATGAGCTATCTCTTTTGAGGGTTTTCCTTCAATTTTTGAACCTCTTGCATAGTAAAAGATGTAGTGCTTCAGTCTCCCATTGAATCTCATTTCTTTGAGGTTGTGGATGATCAACTGAGATAATATGAGACATGAAAGACCTCTTGGCTTGCCTAGAGCCAACTTGATTGACTTTTTTGTGCTTTGAATGATTCCTTGATTGTCCACCTTCCACCTGATCACATGCCCTGATGGTAAGAAGGATGCCATGCTTCATTTTTCTATGTTAAATGCAATGTAATGTTAATGAGGTGGATATGATAATGCCATGCTATGATGACAAAGAAGGAGAGCAAATTTTGGGGTATTACAGCTGCCCCTATTCAAGCGCTGTAGACCTGAATGCCTGAAAGCGATTGCTTTCGGACTTTCAAGGTATATAGTGATTGAATACCAAATATAACCAAAAATTTGCTCTGGATGATGAAGAAGAAAAGGGATATAAACCCAACGAGACTGCTGGATTGAATCTTCGATGAAACGTCGGAGAGACCTGTCTTTTGAACGACGCCAGACGACTACTGGCTTGCCACACTACTGGTGGACTTTAATAATGTCTTTTATGCAATTCCAGACGACTACTGGCCTGCCACACTACTGGTGGACTTTAATAATGTCTTTTATGCAATTCCAGACGACTACTGGCCTGCCACACTACTGGTGGACTTTGGAAATGTCTTTTTGAACGACGCCAGACGACTACTGGCTTGCCACACTACTGGTGGACTTTGCAGCTTCGTGCCACCCGAAGATGGACTTTTGCCAATCCACTGTTGGACTTTTGCCACCCGAAGACGGACTTTTGCCAATCCACTGCTGGACTTTTGCCACCCGAAGACGGACTTTTGCCAATCCACTGTTGGACTTTTAGAATATGCCACCCTTAGATGGACCTTTCGCCAATCCACTGTTGGACTTTTAGAATATGCCACCCTTAGATGGACCTTTCGCCAATCCACTGTTGGACTTTTGCCACCCGAAGACGGACTTTTGCCAATCCACTGTTGGACTTTTAGCTGCTTTGCCACCCGAAGATGGACTTTTGCCAATCCACTGTTGGACTTTTAGAATATGCCACCCTTAGATGGACCTTTCGCCAATCCACTGTTGGACTTTTGCCACCCGAAGACGGACTTTTGCCAATCCACTGTTGGACTTTTAGAATATGCCACCCTTAGATGGACCTTTCGCCAATCCACTGTTGGACTTTTGCCACCCGAAGACGGACTTTTGCCAATCCACTGTTGGACTTTTGCCACCCGAAGACGGACTTTTGCCAATCCACTGTTGGACTTTTAGAATATGCCACCCTTAGATGGACCTTTCGCCAATCCACTGTTGGACTTTTGCCACCCGAAGACGGACTTTTGCCAATCCACTGTTGGACTTTTGCCACCCGAAGACGGACTTTTGCCAATCCACTGTTGGACTTTTGGAATATGCAACATTGCATTACTCTCTGCATCTGTGTCAGACATCTATGCTGACTCTGCTGAGGAGCAAAGACCAATGAAATGACTTGACTTTAGAGGTTCCTGAGAGGATAATATCTCTGCTGGCGAATGGATGAACAATCCGTCTGCTTCGAATTGTCAAGCTTGCCAACAATAAATTGGACTTTAAGATATGAGGGAATGACGACTCTGCCAGGAATTATTCCATCTGCTTGGGGGAACGAATTCTGGTCACAGCGATTCCGCTGGGGATGAGAATTTTTAAATGACGTCCTGCTGGGGAAATGAGCCATTAAAACTCTGCTTGGGGATTTATTCAACCCAAGATCCTTTATAGGGATTATCAACCTTCTGACCCGGCTAGGGAAAGGCTGTACCATCCTTGTTGAGGAATAGATTCTGTCGATCTGATAAACCTCTGCGGAGAGAACAACAACTCAACTGGAAGTTGCTGACAAGATTCGATGCTGACCTCTGTGGGGATACCATGACCAGAGATACGATCTTGCTGGGTATCAGGGCTACTCTGCCAGGGATATGCAAATCCTGGTTAGAACATTCCACTGCAACTTGCTAGAAAGAGTCCTTAGAGATCTGTTGGGGAAACCCAAAGCAAATCCACAGTAGTCTGCTGAAGAATATGACTGTCGAGCTTAGGATAAGTACCACAATGCACCATGTTAGGCGAGCTTCCCTTTAGACAATTCCGTTAGGGATGACGAGTTTATAACAAACTCTGCTGGCGGAAACTGCTTTAAAACGTCTCATGCTGGGGAATGCCTTTTGAGAGGATTTTACAGAAGACCAACTGTCCTCAAACTCTACTGGGGATGATCAACACTTCATGCTGGGGAACCAAACAATTTGTCCCCGAAGAGGATGTCATAAGAGGATTTTACAGGAGATTTAACTTCTTCAAACTCCTGCGACTTCGCTGGGGATAATGACCATCAAACTCTACTGGGGGGTGATTAACACTTCATGCTGGGGAAACAACATGCCCCATGCTTAAGAAAACCAACAATTTGTCCCCGGAGAGGATGTCATAAGAGGATTTTACAGAAGATCTAGCCTCTTCAAACTCTTGTGACTTCAACGGGGATTGACCATCAACTTCGGTGTCTGCGAAGCAACTTTATTGGGGAATTCGCAACCATCATCGACACAGAAAAGCTTGTAGCTGTTGGAAGTACTGAATGAGAGAATCGACTTAATAAGATACAACGATACCCAGTTGAATTCAGTTCGTTGATATCGAATCTTCGTGACCGACCGTCGACCGAACGATGAACGCCGATCTCCTTACCCATAATTGCCCCAGTCTTTTGCGTGGGGTGATTTCTTGCTGGTCTTGTACTTAAAATCGTCTGCACCCGCTACCTGCAACAAAAGAATATGCCCACATGCCCCGAATATTGCATGGCTAGAATCCACCATCCGGGAGTATTCAACATTCGAAGTAATTTCAAATGTTTTTTCTGCGCATGTTATTGTAAGGCTGCCATGTTTTCAAATGCAATGTTTTATCAAAATTAGGACGTCTTTGCAAACAAAGCAATAAAACAAAAATAGGAGGCTTTTTACTGAAATTCAATTTATTGACTGAGAGCCCAGAATAGGCAATTACATCTGGAAGCAATCCCTGGAAAGAGGTGATCGCTGAAAATTGAGAAAAGAAACTATCCTAATGGCAATGTGAAAACGGAATTCCACTGAGTTTCCATTCTGTTATGACCAGTATGTCTTCAAAACTCCCCGACCTTGCCTTCTGAGGAATGATCAGACCGATTCCTATCCTTCAGAACGTCAGTTGTTCAAACGGTAATGGGGTACAGATAACTCAAACCGTAGTCATTCGCTTAAATCCCTCTTTTGTGTGGACCGCCCTTTCAGGTTTTCGATCCACCAGGATACCCTTTTTTGCCTAAGTTGCCCTTTCGGGTTTTCAACTTACCGGGTGTACAAATTTTTCAATTATATCCCTAATTTTTGCCCGAACCTTATTCTGTTTTTGGTTCGCCGGGATGCCCTTTTTTGCCTGGATTTTTTTTATTTTTATTATCCAGCGGGTCTATTCATGCGAAGTATTTTTTGACTACGTCCGAGTTGACAGGGGATGAAAAGTCTTCGCCATCCATGGTTGTAAGCAATAAAGCTCCGCCCGAAAAAACCTTTTTAACCACGAATGGACCTTCATAATTAGGAGTCCATTTGCCCCTGTGATCTGTATTGGGAGGAAGGATCCTTTTGAGTACCACATCTCCGACTTTATAAACCCGAGGACGCACCTTCTGGTCAAATGCCTGCTTCATTCTGCGCTGATATAGTTGCCCATGACATACAGCCGCCAATCGCTTTTCCTCAATAAGGCTCAACTGATCAAATCTGGCTCGTACCCATTCGGCTTCATCTAGCTTAACATCCATCATAACTCTGAGGGATGGAATCTCTACTTCAACCGGTAGCACTGCCTCCATACCATATACAAGTGAGAATGGGGTTGCCCCAATGGACGTGCGTACCGACGTTCGATACCCATGCAAAGCAAATGGTAACATCTCATGCCAATCTTTGTACGTGACAACCATCTTCTGTACAATCTTCTTGATATTTTTGTTGGCCGCTTCGACCGCGCCATTCATCTTTGGGCGGTACGGAGAAGAATTGTGATGTTCGATTTTGAAGTCCCGGCATAACTCAGCCATCATCTTATTATTCAAATTAGAACCATTATCAGTAATGATTCTTTCGGGAACTCCATATCGGCAAACGATATCCCGTTTTAAGAAACGAGCGACCACTTGTTTTGTAACATTGGCATAGGATGCGGCTTCGACCCATTTGGTGAAGTAATCAATTGCCACCAAGATGAAACGATGACCATTGGAAGCTGTAGGCTCAATCTTTCCGATCATATCAATGCCCCACATGGCAAACGGCCAAGGCGACGACATGATACTCAACGGATTTGGAGGCACATGCACCTTGTCTGCATAGATCTGGCATTTATGACATTTGCGGGCATATTTGCAACAATCTGACTCCATAGTCAACCAATAATATCCCGACCTTAACAACTTTTTAGCCATTGCCTGCCCTCCGGCATGGGTACCGAAAGAGCCTTCGTGCACTTCAATCATCAACAAGTCTGCTTCATGTTTATCCACACATCTAAGCAGGACCGTGTCAAAATTTCTTTTATACAGCACGCCATCTTTGTTCAAGAAGAAACTACCAGCTAACCTTCTCAACGTCTTCCTGTCTTTGGACGATGCCCCGGACGGGTACTCTTGACTTTTCAAGAAACACTTAATGTCATGAAACCATGGCTTGTCATCAGACGTTGCATCGACCGCAAACACAAATGCTGGTCTGTCAAGGCGGGATACCTCAATCTTAGGTACATGGTTCCATCCTTGCACTTTGATCATGGAAGACAAAGTGGCCAAGGCATCAGCGAACCTATTCTCATCTCGAGGAATGTGGTACAGTTTCACTGTTGTGAAAAATGTCAGCAATCTCCTCGTATAATCTCTATACGGCACTAGATTTGCTTGGTGCGTGTACCAACTCCCTTTCACTTGATTGATTACCAAAGCTGAATCACCGAATATATCAAGGGTTTTAATCCGTAGATTAATCGCCTCCTCGATCCCCATTATACAAGCTTCGTACTCTGCTTCATTGTTGGTGCATCCGAAAGTTATTCGGGCAGTGAACGGCATATGAACACCTTCCGACGTGATAAGAACTGCTCCAACTCCGCACCCATTCATATTGACAGCCCCATCAAACATCAGACTCCATTTGGATTCAGGGTCTGGCCCCTCCTCCGGAAGTGGTTCCTCACAGTCTTTAGCTTTGAGAAACATGATGTCTTCATCAGGGAAGTCAAACTTCATGGGTTGGTAATCATCAATCGGCTGTTGTGCAAGATAGTCGGACAAGATACTTCCTTTGATGGCCTTTTGTGAAGTGTACTGAATGTCATACTCTGTCAAGACCATTTGCCACCGTGCAACTCTGCCTGTCAATGCTGGTTTCTCGAAAATATACTTGATAGGATCCATTTTTGAAATCAACAAGGTCGTGTGCCTAACCATATATTGCCTCAATCGCTTAGCGGCCCATGCAAGCTCACAGCATGTCTTTTCAAGCATTGAGTATCGGGACTCACAATCATTGAACTTTTTGCTCAGGTAGTAAATAGCATGCTCCTTCCTACCTGTCTCGTCATGTTGACCGAGAACACAACCCATGGAACCTTCAAGCACTGTCAGATACATTATCAGCGGTCTCCCTTCAACTGGAGGCATTAGAATCGGAGGTTCCTGCAAGTATTCTTTTATCTTATCGAATGCCAATTGGCAATCGTCATTCCACCTGACCGTTTGATCTTTCCTTAACAATTTAAATATTGGTTCGCACGTGGCTGTTAGGTGAGATATGAACCTCGCAATGTAGTTCAATCTACCCAAGAAACCACGAACCTCTTTTTCTGTTCTCGGTTCAGGCATTTCTTGTATTGCTTTCACCTTAGCAGGATCAACCTCGATTCCTCTTTCGCTCACAATGAAACCCAGCAACTTTCCAGAACGCACCCCCAAACGTGCACTTGTTTGGGTTTAATCTCAGACGGAACTTTCTCAACCTTTCAAACAGCTTTTTCAGGTTAGTCAGATGTTCCTCTTCGGTTCTCGACTTGGCAATCATATCATCTACATAACATTCGATCTCCTTATGAATCAAGTCGTGAAACAATGTCACCATCGCCCGTTGGTACGTTGCCCCTGCGTTTTTCAACCCAAAAGGCATTACCTTATAACAATATGTACCCCACGGAGTAATGAACGTGGTCTTCTCCATGTCTTCAGGTGCCATCTTGATCTGGTTGTACCCGGAGAACCCGTCCATAAATGAGAACACTGAAAATTGAGCTGTATTATCGACCAGCACATCAATATGAGGTAGTGGAAAATCATCTTTCGGGCTAGCTTTATTAAGATCTCGATAATCCACACACATTCTCACTTTTCCATCTTTCTTCGGTACTGGCACGATGTTGGCTACCCATGGAGGATACTTTGTCACAGCAAGAAAACCAGCATCCCACTGCTTCTGGACTTCCTCCTTAATCTTTAAAGCCATGTCGGGGTGAGTCCGACGAAGTTTCTGCTTGACTGGCGGACATTCTTCTCTCAATGGCAGCCTGTGCACAACAATATCTGTATCCAACCCCGGCATGTCTTGATACGACCAGGCGAAGATGTCAACATACTCGCGCAACATTTCCATCAAAGTTTGCTTCACATCTGCTTGCAAGCTGGCACCAATCCTGATCTCTTTCTTGGCGTCCTTGGTACCAATATTGATGATTTCTACAGTCTCCTGATGAGGCTGGATGACCCTTTCCTCCTGTTTCAACAATCTGGCCAGTTCTTCAGGGAGTTCACAATCTTTCTCATCCCCTTCTTCGGCTTGATAAATCGGATTGTCAAAGTCATACATGGCCATATCAAAATTGTTATCAGTGGTATCCGGAGGATCAAGTCTGCATGAACGGGTTCATGCCTTATTTTAGAATTTATTTTTAAGCAAAACAAAAGAAAATGAAACATTGCCATTTTATATTTTTTGTGCAAAAATAAAAACTGAAAGACAGAGAACAAAATTTGATTGCAAAACGTCCTTTATTAATGATTAAACATTGCAAATGCAACCATGGTGGCCCTACAAATGAATCTATACGCCTTGGGCAGAGCGCAAGATTTTGTCATGCATTATGGTTAGAAAAAACAAAGAAAAATTACTCTGTCTGAAGAGTAACCCGGATGACTTCTTCAACGAACCAGTTTTGCACTTGTTGTCCCGGAACATGAGGGCGTACCCAATTGTCCAGGTCACAATCACTGTCAACACTATCCTCTGTGGCTGCACAAGACTGGTCCGTGTAGATGATTCCCCCACTATTGAAAGTAATGGGTCCCCTGCTCCCTGCATCTGAAGTTGTAGAGGGATGATAACCAATACCAAATTTGTCTTCCTTCATTGGGGTCTCTATCAACCTGCCCCAACCTTGGGCCTTGCCTGCCCTGACGACTTCGACAGCTTGTTTGTAAGATGAAATGGAGGTACCAGCCCCAACTGGTACAGAAGAAGACTCAGGTGCATCGTCAATATTGACTGCTTCAAATGATTGGCACAGCATCTCATGAATTTCCCCATCCATTTCAATGTACTTGAACGTGGATAAGTGACTCACAAAGATGTCTTCTTCTCCACACACTGTCACAACCTGCCCTTCAAACTCATACTTCAGCTTTTGATGTAGAGTAGAAGTAACAGCCCCGGCTCCGTGAATCCAAGGGCGTCCCAATAGGCAGCTATATGCAGGTTGTATGTCCATTACATGGAACGTGGATTTGAATACCTGTGGTCCAATTTGTACGGGCAATTCCACCTCACCAAACACAGATCGTCTAGTTCCATCGAATGCTCTGACCACCAATTCACTAGGCCTTAAGATCAAACCGTCAACTTCCAGCTTCATTAATGCCTTCTTGGGCAAGACATTGAGTGACGAACCAGTGTCTACCAGTACATGAGATAACACTGCGCCCTTACACTCCATCGTGATATGCAAAGCCTTATTATGGTTTCTTCCTTCAACAGTCAAATCTCTACTTGTAAAGCCCAAGCCATGGCTGACATTAACATTGGAGATTACGCCCTCGAGCTGATTAACAGTAATTTCTTGCGGCACGTACGCACTCTTCAACACTTTCAACAACGCCTGCCGGTGCGCATCAGAGCACATCAATAGTGACAGGATTGAAATCTTTGAAGGGGTCTGATTCAGTTGGTCCACAATCTTATAATCGCTTTTCTTGATTATCTTCATAAATTCTTCCATTTCCTTATCAAAAGTAATCTTTGTCTCTGCTTCAGGTGTAGGCGCACTTTCAACCACCTGTTTACCCTTAGCCTTTGCTGCAGCTTCTGCCTCTTTATCACTTCTCAAGGTTTGGGGAGCGAACAACCTTCCACTCCTTGTAAAGCCCCCTACACCCCCTACATTATCAATATTTGGGCTGACTGACGACTCAACTTCCTGTTTTTTACCTTCGTAATATACATCTGCCCCATAGTGCCATGGGATAGCCTTCGTAGACGTGAACGGAATTGGTCCTGGCACCGTGATAGTGACAGGACTGGGCCTTTCTGGCGCAACACTCGCCACGGGAACTGCATTGACCGGCATTTGAATCTCAGCGGGAGTGTAATAGATGGTCACGGTTGATATCTCATCAGTGTCTTTCACGACTCTGTCGAACTGTAGACATCCTTCATCGATCAGATTCTGTAAACCCATCTTCAACTTATCACAGCCGTTCTCCTGATTCATGCACTCAGAGCAATCTTGATTACAGCCCGGGAACACCTGTCCCTTCAATAAACGATCTTTTACCACCAACAAAGAAGTTTTCACTTGATGGATATCTGTCACCAGATTCAATCTCCTCCCATCTTCAATAGCATACACATTTGCTGCGCTATGATCAGGCATGGGATGCTGAGTAATATTAGGAGCGGGAGAGAAATTGATGGCTTTAGCATCAATCAAATCTTGTACTTTATGATGGAAAGCCCAGCATTTTTCAATGGAGTGCCCCTGAGCACCTGAGTGGAACTCACAACGAGCATTAGCATCGAAGTTAGGTGGCAGGTTTCCAGCAACCGGAGCTTTCATAGTACGGAGTTCTACCAACTTTAACTCGAGTAGCCTGGGCAATAGCGCGGCATAAGTCATAGGGAGAGGATCCATCTTACGATCCCTCTGTCTAGACCTTTGCTGGAAAAAAGGTTGTTGCTGTTGAACTTGTTGTTGGGGTTGTTGTTTCTGAACAGACGGTGTGGGGATTGTTACAGCATCTACCTGATAATAAGCTCGAGAACGCCCTCTGCCTCGTCCTCTAAACACAGCATTCGTATCACCTTCTCTTCTTTTCTGGTTACTAGCAAACGGTTTCTTCGTCCCCGAAGAGCCAGCCCCACTCACATCCTGGATCTTTCCAAGCTTTAACAGACTTTCTATTCTTTCTCCCGCAATCACAATATCAGCAAATCCAGTTGACGGACAAGCAGCTAATCTATCCAGATAGGCCCCTTGCAAGGTGCCCATGAACATATCTGCCATTTCTCTGTCTGACAAGGGAGGTTGGACCTGGGCAGCCATTTCCCTCCACCTCTGTGCATATTCTTTGAAACTCTCCTTGGCATTCTGTGACAACCCCTGCAATTGAGTGCGGTTGGGCGCCATGTCAATATTATACTGGTATTGCTTCAGGAACGCTTCTGCCAGATCTTTCCAATTCTTCACAGCAGCTCTATTCAACTTCATGTACCAGGTCAAGGACGCCCCCGCCAGACTGTCCTGAAAATAGTGCATCCATAGCTTCTCGTCATCCGTATGGGCTGAAATCTTCCCAAAGTAAGCTTGAAGATGCGTTTGGGGACACGCATTGCCGTGATACTTATCGAAAGTGGGAGGTTTGAATTTAGGGGGAATTCTGACTCCTGAGACCAGCCCCAAGCTGGTAACATCAATACCCATAGAGTTCTTGCATTCTATGGCCCTGATCTTCTCTGCTAACTCATCATACCTTCGATCACCTTGATTACCCACATCAGCATCCAGCAGAGTAAATTGGTCTTCCAGAGTATCCTCAAGAGTAACACCAGCATGCCTACCATTTCCATTACCCCGATTGTTACCACCAGGAGGAGGGTTGCCACCGGGAGGAGGAATGCCATGTCCCTGTGAATTGTCATGATGATCACCTTCGGGCCCATTGTCGGGACGCTCTACCAGAAGCCTCAGTCTCTCCTGATTTTGCGCCATGCCAGTCATGAGGGTCATGAACTGGTCCATACGCGCCCTCATTTCCGCCAAATCACTTTGCACTTGATCCATGATTCTTACTTGATTCCTTCGCGTCGAATATCGGTGAATATGACTCTCCGCTATACTGCCTGAAACCAAATAAAGGTTAGAGACCCCGCAACGAGTACCTGAAAAGCAAGTAACAAAAAAATGCAAAATGATATGCAATGCCATGCAATGCCATGTTTGTCATTTCCGAGGTACTTTATACCCTGATTCCAATCCAACCACAGAAATCTGAAGACCAGAAATTGTGATATAAAGAGACGTGTCATGGTCATGTGCTTGTGTGCAGCTATCTGATAAGGAATAATTCTGAATAAAACTGCTCATACTCATTCAACAAAGTATCCAAGTACATTTAAGAAAGGTTCAACCGCAAATGCAATACAAGGAAAAAAATGGATCCATCAACAAGCCTGATGGTAGCCATTAACAACAAAATACAGGGAAAAGAACATCAATCTGACAATTCCACATCCTTCAGCTTATCACTTGAATACTTGATTTCCTCAAAAAGTATACGGGTACGCTGGTGATTCGGCTTTTCAATCATCTCTTTGATCAAGACATCCCTTTTCTCAAGAGCTTCAGTTAAAGAACCCACATGCAGCATCAGAGCTTCGTCATCACACACTCCTTTGTGTCTCTTTATGCCGGCTTGCGTCTTGAGTATCTCCCTTTCTATCATGACTTCTTCAAGCTCTTTCTTGGTATTCTTCAACTGGCTTCTAGCTTCTTCTAACTGCTCTTGACTTTTATCGAGACTTTCCCGATACTTTCTCCTCTGCTCATGTGCCTTTTTAAGCTCCTCGTCTTTAGTCTTCGACTGATCCTTTAACTCGGCATTTTCAATTCTGACTTCATCCCAAGCTTGACGAAGTTGAGCTAATGAATCCTTGCTTCGGGCTAAAGCCTGTTTTGTAATCTTGTGAGCCTGACTAGTGTCATCTGCTCCCAAAGTAAGTTTCCGAAAGTACCGAGCTCGGTCATCAAAATCTTCCTCTTTGTCAGCCAAGGTTTTTTCCGCTTTCAAGGCTCTCTTTTCCAACTCTTTGTTGTCAGCTAGAGATTTCTGAAGACATCTGCTCATTCCAGAATTTTCTATCTGCAGCTCTCTGACCATTTTCTTCCACTTCTCACATTCTTCAATAGCCACCATGGTGGGTTGTTCTGGCTGTACTGAACATAAAAGAGGTCCCCTTGAAAAGGGTAAAAGCAATTCCTTTACTTTCGTCTCCATCCACCTGTCATATTCAGGATAAGATCTACAATCTCCTTTTCCAAAAACTGCTTTTCCAATTTTGTGCTTATCTTTCCAAGCATTCACTACTTCTACCACCTTCGCATCTTTAGTTCCTGTAAAGAATAAAGATTCTTCCACATCTTGCTCTGTAGGAGGATATCTGGAAGCATACCCAAACTGTCGGATGGCCAAAACTGGATTATAATTAATCCCTCCTTTTCTGCCAATCAAAGGCACATTTGGAAAATTTCCGCATCTTGTGACAAGCTCTATTCTCAACAACCGGTGATCAAACCATACAATGTTATCAGCAGTTAAACTCATCAATCGTTTAGACCATTTCGCCACATCTTTGGTTTCCACAAAGGCACCTGTCTGAGGCAAATGTTTGAAAAACCAATGACTCAGCAGTGGAGTGCAACAACTAACAGATCCTCCCCTCCTTTTCTCATTCTTGTAATGCACGGAATGATAAAAATCTCCTAACAAAGTAGGGATTGGATTTTTAAGGACAAAAACTCTCGTTGCTTGCATATCCACAAAGTCTTGCTGATTGGGAAAGAAAACTAGGCCATATATGCAGAGAGCCAGAATGGAATTGTAAACCGTCCAATTTTTAGCACTTGCAGCCTCTTGGGCCTGTCCAGCCAGAAATTCTAAATGAAATCCGCTAACTCCATTTTTACTGCTCACACCACTCTTTATCAATGTCTGATCCATTTGTAAAGCAGCAGCAATTTCTTTTACGCTGGGAGAACTACCAGAGAAGAATGGTATTGCCGACGTGATCGGAATTCCCAAAATAAATGAGAATTCTTCCAGTGTTGGCATCAAAATGTAATCTGAAAAAAGAAAGCACCTCAACGAAGGCTCGTAGAACTGCAGCAGAGTGTGTAAAGCATCATGCTCATACTTGGTGATTGTACGGACCATCCCAACCAAATTCCCGTAGCTCTTCTGAAACCTATCAAGAATACCCGGACCAGCCATATCTATAACTTTGAGCAATGAATCCAAGACAGGATCTGGAAACTTGTAAGACACATTGTTCTTTCTCTCGGCGACGATCTCTGTTGAACCCATGGATTGGAATCAGAAATGTATTATGCACCTGAAAATGACAAACATAACTGTTATGATATGATAATGCAATGCAAAAGGGCATGTGATCAGGTAATCAAGTGTCGGTGTCTGTATTGAACTGTGTGCACTGTGTCTCTGTACTGAATCTGGCAATATCTGAGATGAACACTTAAATCACTGTCATAGGATACAATGTCTGAAATCATCATAGAATCACAAGTAAGGTAGGTAGGAGGCTGGGTTTCCTGCAAACCTGTAAACATCCCGCCCATACTCACATGTGGTTCTTAGAAAATAAGGCTTGTCAGCTTCGGAGGTTTGAGAAGCAATAGCACATTCAGCCCGTAGGATACAATGCTATGCCAATCAAAGAGGTCGTCCACTGACTCCCCTTAGAAAATAAAAGTCATCCTATGCAAGTTCCAAAGTGGGCCCTCGGGTGCGAATGGGTTTGCCACAGAATGTGGTCTGCCATTGTCACCACTAAAAAGGGATATTTCCACTAAGGTCCTCATGATCGGTCACTAGAGTCGACAGCTCTCTAGATCTACATCCTGGAATACGCAAGATGCGCATGCCACGACGTGTCCCAAGATAGCCTCGTCTAGCTGTGAATTTCGTGAACACCCAACGCACTCCAAACGGCACGTAGGTCCCACTACTCTCCACTCTAATTCTAAGTGTATACTCAAGCCTGTGTAATGGGCTTATCTCTCAGAAATCCCATCCCGCCAAACAGAAAATAGCACAGTCCAGTATAGCATAATATATCATATGAAATGAAAATGCTAAAATACGGTAAATACAGTAATGTACAGTAAAGCAGTAAATAACCATACAATAAAACAGTAAATACAACACAACAGTAAACACCCAATGAAAGAAAAACAGACAAGCGCTAGGATTGACTCGCTTAGGGATGGACCAGCAATAGGTCAACCTCAAATTTTCCCCAGCAGAGTCGCCAGCTGTCGCTCCCGGGATTTTCATCCAAGTACAAACGCGAAAGTGGCACCGAACAGAGTCGCCAGCAATGTGTATTTATCCCAAGAGAGGGAAAGGAAACACCGCGTAAACCTGAGAGAAAGGAAAAGCATGGTCTTGCGACCAAGAGAAGTGGGTAAGGGAGTCGGTTACGCGAGAGGAAGGTATTAGCACCCCCTCACGTCCATCGTACCCGATGGGATCCACGCTTGCTTGTCTCGATCAAAGGGTGTAAAGAAAGGAATACTGAGAAAGAACTGAAAAAGGAAAGGAGAAAGAGAAACAAATGTAGGGAAAATAAAAGAAGTGCTCGCATGGGCCCTACCCCACTGCCTACGTATCTCATCGGGAGCATGAGAATCAGAGCGACGTAGTTCCCCTCACTAGGGATGAATTGTTTGTGTTTTTTAGAGAACGGCTTACGTTCTAGCTCAGGTGTTGCAGGCTCGCTGGTCCGAGTGCGTTACCGTCTTGCAAAAGAACGAGTAGAAGCGCGTTCGTACGCTAAGAGTGAATGAGGTGAGAAAAGAATTCCCGAAGGAAAGACGTTATTATTTGGTTTTGTCTTTTAGAAGGAAGTGTTTTGGATTTGTTTGCATATGACAGTGTATCTGGATCTTAGTCACTGGAATGTGTACATTCTCACATTCCAAGATGGAATGGGTAAGAAAGCACACTAAGAGTGAAGAAGACCCCCACACTTAGCTCCAATTGTCAAGGTTCAAACACACTAGCATACTTGTGTTTATTAAGTGTTTTTGTTAATTAAGAAATGAAGAAGTGTTTTTTATTATTTGCACCTTCAACAAATATTGCATTTAAGTCCCTCATACAAGATCAAATGTTTAACACATTGACCCAAGATGGGCTATATGCTACACATTCTAAGATTACAAGAGAAGACCCCTTATAATCTTTTCTTTATATGAAAGGCCTAAATGCAATAAATGCCTACCTTTATTATATGTTTTGAATTTTCTTTGAGATGAGAAAAGAGACTCAAGAGAGGAGAAAAGGTAAAACCTATATGGACTAAGACTCAATCCTAATTGATTAGTTAAGGGAGTGATCCTAAGGTTTGTGAGGTTTCAACCTAAAGTCTAAAGAAAGAAAGAATTAAACAATTCACTTCCAAAGTAGAAGATGAATTGTAATTCAAAAAGGGAAAGTAATGAGTTATTAAAAGAAAACACATAAGTGCTTAGCAAAACACAAAATGGAATTGTAAAAGAGAAAGGATAGAAGTTGAATGTGGATTCCTTATCCACACTCAATTGAAACTTACCAAAGCCCCTACATGGTTAGTAAACATGTATAAGAAGTATAAGAAGTAAAAGAACATGTAATGCATCATAAAACTCAAAAGAATTAAATGAGAAACCAAATCCTAGAGCCACAATCAGAATGTACATCATATGGACAACAAATGAATATCATCATACAAGTGCAAGTGAATAGGCAACAAACATCATCCATTAGCATTTAAACATGTTACAAGAAGAAAGGGTAGATGAAAGATGGAAAGAAATGAAGAAGACATGCATAAATGGAACATGTAAATCAACAACCAGAATTGAAACTAAATGGAAAATGGTTTATAAACATCTCAAAAGTATTTATGAATCAACTTCAAGGCATTCAAGAAGTAATATGAGAAGAATTGAAATGAAAGTTCCAAAAAGAAAGTGCAAACAAAACATGTTAATGATGCACAAAGTTCAAATTGAAATGAACATGTAAAGATGACCTATAATGTGTATCAAAGACCTATAATATCATATGAATGACTCACACAACTATGCAAATGCTCATACAAATATGCACAAAAGAATTCATGCAAACATGCACTAAAGATTACAATGATATAACATGTCATAATGCCTTAAATGAAATGCATCAAGCAAAAATCAAATGTCCTCGTGAAAATTATGAAAACATGGTATTGAAGTTCACTAATCAGGGATGAATCACATATCAAAATAGCATATCAAAATTCAAAGCAAAATGACTTCAAACAAAGCAATTAGGTCAAATTGAAACATCATGCAAAGTGGTACAAATATAGGCATCAAGACATGTCATAAAGTGACCTAAAAAATCAAACAAAAATCCTCTAACATGCTTCAATGTATTAGTGAATCAATGCAAAAAGAATCATGTCAAAATAGTTGGTAATGAGCAAGAACAAAATTAAACAAATTCATGTATCATGCTTAGAATGCATCTAAGTGGAAATTCAAAGAAAATTATGGAACAGGGGCAAAAAGGTCATAAAATCAGAAAATAAAATCATGAAAAATTTCCTAAATGTTTTAAGAATACACATGAATTTTTGTAGAATTTTCCCATATGTTTTGGTATTTTTAAAAATTAGAAATCAAACGTGTAGAAAGAAATAAAAATAAAAAATAAATGCAAAATGCAGGGGGGTATGAACATAGCAATTGGACAGTTCAAAATCATTGGGCTTCAATACATGGGGGTGTAATTATCAATCTGGTTAAGTCCAATTAGCACGCAAAACACCATAACTAGCGTGTTCTTCAGTCAACATAGTCAAAGCAATCCAAGCCATCAGATTAAGTCATAGTCAAACAAAAGTCAAAGTAATTGCATCCAACGCGCATACATGAACGACCACACAACATACCATGCACCACACCACAAAATGCTTAATTGAACTCAGAAAAATGGCACATGCCTCGCACATGCGTTTTAATGCGTTGTCATGCTCTTATCCACACGATGAGAAAAAAACAACGGACAGGATTAAAACATGGCAAAAACCCTAGCTCTAACAGTCACCGGCCGGAGAGGACCTCCGGTCACCTTCTCCGGCCAACAGCCACCACCTGCAAACTCCAATTCCTCCAGAAATTCACAATACGTACACCAATCGAAAGCTGAGCTCATGTACATCATGAATCCAACACTATTTTTCACATAACATACACGTATAACACAAACCGATCCAAAACAAATTGCCCTAAAATCACATCTAAACTCCTAAAGAGCCTATCAACTAGACAGAACTCACGCATAGCTCCTAATAAGCTCCAAACATCATAAAACAAGCTTAAATCACAAGAATACAATGCATTAAAATTGAGTGAAATAAACCTGAAATTGATGAGGCTTCGGAGTGCTCTTCAGAAAACCAGAGATCCTAGCTTCTCCTTCAACCTTGAAGCTTCACAAACTAAGCAAAATAAATGCTATAACTCGTTGTCTTGAAAGCAGGGAGATCCAATGTTGAACAATGCTTACAGCAATCTTGAGGACTGTGCTGAAATCTCCTTCAATCCAATGCCATTGATGATGATGAGTTGAGGTGGATGAAGATGAATGATTCGTGCACAGAGGGAGAGAAAAAGCTTAGGGAAGATTGAGAGAGTGAGAGTGTTCTTGAGAGTGGAAATGAAAAGTGAAGTTGAAAATGAATTTGTGAAGAGAAGTTTCGTTTTATAGTGAGCTAGGAAGTGAGTTGGGTGACTGAGTTGGGTGAGTTCACTCTAACTAACTGAGTCAGTTAGTTAGAGGCGAGTTGATCTTGGGTTTTTTATGGTGTGGGTGATGCTTAGAGTGTTATGATGAGGATGAAGAGAATGAAGCTGCAGCAAGCAACTTGTTATACAAGTTTGTCTTCTTTCCACTTCTATGCATGAGCCACACACGTGACCTGGTGAATGCAAAGGTGTTTGGCTAAATGAAGCAAAGGTTGGTCAGTGTGATCAAGCATGCGCAAACTAATTCAATCAGCAATAAATTCCACTTGCTTTTTTTCTGGTTTTATGTGACAGTGAGAACAATAGAGATAGGGTGATTTGAGGATGAATTACTCCATGTAAGGTGAATGATTTGGTGAGCTCGTGGGTTCATTTGAAAGAGAGCACATTGGAGCACAATGCTGATGTGAAAATTGAAGTGAAATGAGGTTGGAATAAGTTGCAAAATGATTTAAAATACACAAGTTTGGGAGCTGGTTATGGGGCGCAGACTTGTGGCATGACCTGGTTGTGACCTGGTCAAATTTCAGTTGCAATGACCATTCTTTGAGCCATCATAACTCCTTAACCTTTGATCAGATGAAAAATTGATAAACACCAACTTTGAAGATCTCACATAGAGGAACAACTTTGATGTTGAAAGATTTTCCATTTGAAGCCTCTAATCATGAGTAATTGATCAATACATTTGGCCCACCATGTGTTTGTGAAAATGACTGCGCGCGTGCCTTGAAAATCTTGGTCATGACCTAGTTTTGAACCTACTTTGCTCAAACTTTGATCAATCATATCTCACTCAATTTTTATCCAATGGAGATGTTCCACACATGGATTTGAAGCTTAAAGCAAGGCCTTTCATTGAGGCAGAGTGGAATTTTCATTTGGTGCTCCAAATTTAAATGGCCTTGGTTCAAACTCTGATGCAAAATGGCCAAAACTTGCTATTTTTAGTAACCCTACTTCATCCAAAAATGGCAACTTTTTACATCTTGATTTTTTCATGATTCCTTTGGAATTTCTTGACCAAATTTTGTACATTGGACACATATAACATGAATTTCATGAATTTGGCCTCAAAAAGTCAAGAATTGACTTTTTCCTCTGATTATTTGACTTTGCCCCAATTTCTCTGATTCTTGATTTTTCTTCCAATTGAACCACTTCTAAAACCCATTGAGGGGCAATTTTCCATACACATACACTTAAGAACATGTAGAATACCATGACAACAAGCTTTGTCCAAAAAATCAGAGATATCCTGATTTTATTAGAAACCCTAATTTTGACCCTCTCTGGTTAGGAGGAAATTGCACATCTTCCAAATCCAAATTCCTCAGAGTATGTTGTGTATCCTCTTAAAGGATGATGAGAAATGCCACTTGAGAATGATTTTGAATCAATGAGCTATCTCTTTTGAGGGTTTTCCTTCAATTTTTGAACCTCTTGCATAGTAAAAGATGTAGTGCTTCAGTCTCCCATTGAATCTCATTTCTTTGAGGTTGTGGATGATCAACTGAGATAATATGAGACATGAAAGACCTCTTGGCTTGCCTAGAGCCAACTTGATTGACTTTTTTGTGCTTTGAATGATTCCTTGATTGTCCACCTTCCACCTGATCACATGCCCTGATGGTAAGAAGGATGCCATGCTTCATTTTTCTATGTTAAATGCAATGTAATGTTAATGAGGTGGATATGATAATGCCATGCTATGATGACAAAGAAGGAGAGCAAATTTTGGGGTATTACATCTGGGAAGTCAAACCCGACTGATTCCTGATCGTCAATCGGTTGATGAGCCAAATGATCGTCTAAAATACTTCCCTTAACGGCTTTCTGAGCGTGGTACTCTATGTCATATTCTGATAACAGCATCTGCCAACGGGCGATTCTTCCCGTGAGAGCAGGTTTTTCAAATACATACTTGATTGGATCCATTTCTGAGATTAACCAAGTAGTATGAAGAATCATGTATTGGCGAAGACGTTTGGCTACCCAAGCCAAAGCACAACAAGTTTTCTCAAGCATAGTGTACTGAGTCTCGCAGTCGGTGAATTTATTGCTCAAATAGTAGATGGCAAACTCTTTCCTTTTGGTTTCGTCTTGTTGGCCAAGTACACATCCCATTAAGTCCTCTAGAACTGTGAGGTAAATGATCAGTGGTCTTCCTTCCACTGGAGGTGATAGAATCGGAGGATTCAACAGATATTCCTTGATACTGTCGAAGGCGGTTTGGCAATCTTCTGACCAAACGCAATCCTGGTTCTTTTTGAGTAATTTGAAAATCGGCGCATAGGTCGCGGTCATAAGGAATATGAATCTGGAGATGTAGTTCAAACGTCCCAGGAATCCTCTGACTTGTTTTTCAGTTTTCGGAGAAGGCATTTCTTGAATGGCCTTGACCTTGTCAGGATCAACCTCAATTCCTTTCTGGCTGACGATGAACCCTAGTAGTTTCCCTGAACGGACACCGAAGGTGCACTTGTTGGGATTCAAGTGGAGCTTGAATTTTCTTAGACGTTCGAACAATTTTGACAGATGTTCAATGTGCTCACTCTCTGTTTTTGATTTTGCAATCATATCATCGACATATACCTCGATTTCCTTGTGTATCATGTCATGAAACAGAGTAGTCATGGCCCTTTGATAGGTTGCCCCGGTGTTCTTCAAACCGAACGGAATTACCTTGTAACAAAAGGTACCCCATGGGGGTAATGAACGAAGTTTTCTCCATGTCTTTCGACGCCATTTTAATCTGGTTATAGCCCGAGAATCCATCCATGAAGGAGAAAACTTTGAATTTTTCTGTACTGTCTACCAACATGTCAATGTGTGGTAAAGGAAAGTCGTCCTTTGGACTTGCCTTGTTCAGGTCTCTGTAGTCGATACACATTCTGACTTTTTCGTCCTTTTTGGGAACGGGTACAATGTTGGCTAACCATTGAGGATATTCTGATGTGGCGAGGAAACCTGCGTCAATCTGTTTCTGTACCTCCTCTTTGATTTTGATGGCCATGTCCGGGTGAGTGCGTCTCAACCTCTGTTTTACTGGCGGACATTCCGATCTCAACGGTAAGTGATGTTCCACGATGCTGGTCTCCAACCCTGGCATATCCTAATAGGACCAAGCGAATACATCGGGGAATTCTTTGAGAAGCTTTATCAAACTCTCTTTGGCAGTTGGACTGAGCAGTGCCCCAATCCTGAGTTCTTTTCTCTCTTTTTCTGAACCCAAGTTTACCGTTTCCAACGGCTCTTTGTGAGGTTCAATGGACCTTTCATCTTGTCTGAGTAGTCGAGAGATCTCTTCTGGAATTTCGTTGTCAGCTTCTTCTTCAGCCCCAAATACAGGGAACTCAAAGCTTGGAGAAGGCATCGGATCATATGTTACAACGGGGTTTAAAACAAGCAATCTGCATGACGTGATGATTTGTGTTTAGAAGAGATAGAGAAAATGCAAGAGTGTGTGCAGTATTTTATTTTACTGCTTATTTTTATTATTTGTTTTTTAGGATTACCATTTTCTGAGAAAAGTAAAAAGAGAAAACAACAATTAATGCGGAAATTACAGAACGACGTTATTTTATTAATGAACAAGTCGAATCTTGAAACTACAACCCTATAAAACAAAACTCTGTCGCTTTGGGCAAAGCGAAGAGGGAAATTTACAGAAAGCGAGCCCTATCAAAACATCCGTTTCACCTGGGCAGGGTGAAAGGTTAAAGATGGCAATTACTTTGACTGATGAACGACCTTCAGAACCTCGACGGCAGCCCATTGGCGGCGAACTCCTCGGTGAATCACAAAGTCTAGTACCTTCCTTGATTTATCTTCAGAAATAACACTGATTTATGGTGGAGCAGGATCATTGGAATCTGTCTCCCAGGCAGAGTTGTCGTAGGAGAATTCCTCGGTTGTATTTTGCATAGCATTTGTGCTCTCAGCTGTATCTCCCCATCCAGTTGGCTGGATATCTTCGAGTCTGATACGAGAGCTTTCGGGAGCGGTGTACTTAACCATATAGTCGTATTTTCCACTTGGTTCTCCCAGAGTGTCCCAAACTTCTTTGGAACTGGAGGAGTCATCTCTCTCGATGACGTTAACCTCAGGAAAAGCATAGTTGATGAATTCAAGTCCTGCAAACGTTGCGAATTCATCTTCATGTTGAGTAGCTTCAGGATGACCTGAGTGTTGATCCCTTGACATGGTGGGGACACAGGTATTCTGTTCAATGAGACTCAGCTGATTTTCATTGTTCGGCTGACTTTCTTGCACCAAGTCTCCTAGGTAAGGTTGCCACATTGGCAGACCATCCATTGGGCCATAGTATTTATAGTCAAAGTTGTCTTTCATCAGAGTGTCTTCCTCTAATGAATTTGGCGGAGCACGGCATCCTTCCGGATCATAATCTCCATATATCATTTCGACATCTGACCGTGGTATAAATCTCGGACTCTGTGCGGGATAGCAAAATGGTATAGGCACCTCTTCCTGAGACATATAACCATCCCCGTTAAGATAGGACTTCCATTCTTCATCTGGGTCAGAGGGATCCTCCTCATTGATAGTGTGTACTTCCTGAGACACTGGGTGGAGGAAACCTCCACTGTGGAAGAAGTTTTGAAGGGGATGAAGACTTTCATCGTTAGCAGCTGTCCGGGTACAGATTGCAGAAAAACCAAGACCCTTCTTTATTGTATTGCTAGTAGGAATGACAAGCTATCCCCATCCTGTCGTAACGGTACTCTCGACTGCTTTAATAGCATCTTTGTATGAGGAAATCGAAGTTCCTCCTCTGGATTGATCATCCTTGTGTAACAAAAGCGCTTGGAACTGGGTTCCGATTATCCCTTTTGGTTCCACGTAAGTGGATGACGATAAATTGCTGACGAGCAAGGCCTGTTCCCCACAGACTGTGATGAGTTAGCCGTTCTGGATGAACTTTAGCTTTTGGTGGAGGGTCGAGGTGACCGCTCCAACCTGATGTATCCAAGGTCTTCCTAATAAACAATTGTACGTTGCTCGGATGTCCATGACCTGGAAAATGACTTGGAAAGTGTGAGGACCGATAGTTATGGGAAGATCAACTTCGCCGATAACTGCTTTTCTGGATCTGTCGAATTCTTTGACGACAACCTCGCTGATTCTCATTGGAGGGCCTTTGAATGATAGTTGCATCAAAGTGGATTTCAGCATAACATTCAAGGCTGACCATGTGTCTACCAGTACGCTAGCTAAAGCATCGTCCTGGCAGTTGACTGTGATATTGAGTGCCATGTTAAGACGGCGACCTTCTTCAGGTAATTCCTCATCACTAAATCCCAAGTTATTGCAGGAAGTGATGTTAGAGACAATACTATCGAACTGTCTGATTGTTACATCCTGTTCCACAAAGGCTTGCTCCAAGACTTTCTGTAGAGGGTCCCTGTGCGCTTCTGAACTGAGTAACAGTGATAATACCGAGATCTTTGAAGGAGTCTATAACAGTTGATCGACAATGTTGTATTCACTCCTTTGGATGAGCTTCAGCATCTCATCATTATTTTTTGAAAGGTCGGGATTACTGGATTGACCGACTGATGGATTGGGAGCTTCTGTCTGAAGTTCCTTTTCCTTGTTAGGTTCTCCAACTCCTCGGTTGAAGATTCGACCGCTCCGTGTTACACGACTGATGTCTGCAATATTCACGACGGAGGGTAATGGAATTTCCTTTCCATTTTCGATTATCGTTGCACCGTATTTGTAAGGGATTGCCTTAGCTGATTCATACGGTAGTGGTCCCGGCAGATAGATGACTACGGGAGCCTTCTGATTTTTCCGACCATTGTAAGTAATCTCGATCCGTTCCCAGTTGGGAATTCTTGATTCGTCAAGCAGAGGGATGATGGCAAAAATATCCCTGGTCCTATGATGACCAGAGATTGTGACAACATCCTCAACTTGATCGACAAGGTAGTTCGGCGTCCAGTTGATGGGTCCAGAACCCGGATATGGACGAATTTCTCCATGATCCACCTGACCCTGAAGAGCTGCTCGCACAAGTTAACACCCTTGGTTACTTTCCGAACAGACGCTGCAATGGTCATAATTATGTGGTGGCACCTGGCCACGCCCACTTTGAATACAATGTAACCTCACTAGGTTAGCTTCCACATATTGGACATCCTGACTCTGACACCGAGTAGGATTCCTGTTACTGATACTAATTTGCTGAGTATCTTCATCCATATAAATTGGCATCCACCAGTGATTTAACAAGTGCTGAAGTGCCTCCTGGACAAGGGTACAACCTCGATCATTTTCGCAACCCGCTTTACAGCTTTGATAGTCATGTGATATCAGGAATCCGAGTCGGACCTGTTCAGCATGTAACTCTACTAAGTTGGTATTCATCACGCGAATATCAAAAATCTGAACCATGTTGATCTGATAAGGGTTCCTATCATGGTAGTCTTGGATCCATCCAAGATCCATCTGACGCTGGAGGGCCTCCTGTATGAAAGAGCATCCCTGTTTGTTTACCGAGCAAGTCAGACAGGAACTGTAATCATGTCGTGGCAGATTGTGATACTGGCTTTGCCTTGAGTGCATTGCCACCAAGTTGACATTCATTGCACGGATATCGTGGTTCTGAATGATGTTAGAATTCATGTAGACCATGTTAACTCCATGAACTCGGTGCTCTTGGATCCATCCGAGATCCATTTGTTCCTGTAGGGCTGCTTGCACCACAAAACATCCCTGGTTGTCTTTAGAGCAGATATCACACTGGTGATAGTTATGAGGTGGCACATGGCCATATCCGCTCTGTCTACAATGCATCTTGACCAGATTGGTTTTCAACAAGAGTACATCAAGAATTTGATAGATGTTGTTAGATTCTCCTTCTATCAAATTGACTGCAGCCTTCTCGTGTTGAGGCAGCGGGTTCGTAAGAACATTAGGATTTGTATCCTTGAAGGATAAGACCCCGCTCCTAACAAGTTTTTGCACGTCAGATTTGAAATTGAGACAATTCTCAATGTTATGCCCTGGACCTCCTTGATGAGAAGGGCAAGTTTGATCCACCTTAAACCAGAAAGGAGGATTTTCTGGTACTGTAAGAGGGGACTTAGTCTGAATGTGCCCCTTAGCCAGTAGTAATGGAAATAGTTCTGCGTACAACATGGGTATAGGATCAAACCCTGATGGTCGTGTTGTACGGTTGTTGTTATATGGAGGACGAGCCTGCTGAAGAGGCTGTTGTGTCCTTCGCTGATCAGGTTGGCTCTGTGCAACCTGAGGTTAATACATAGGAATAGGCGCAGGGCTGATAGTAGGAGTTACAGCTGTAACACCCCTTTCTATACCCCCAAATAATTGAATTAAATCATTTAGGCACGTATTGAAAATTTCATCGGAGTATAATTGCAAACACGGCATAAAAAGGTATGCCACATTATGCTTGAAATTAAAACACATACAACACCTGCTCAAAATGATATGCAACAGTGGGGTAACTTTCAACAATCCAGGATCTCAGTCCTTATACCCACATGTCAACATTTAGAATAAAAGCGGAAACATCTAAACATTGATTAAAAAACATATATACATATATATATATATATATATATATATATATATATATATATATATATATATATATATCATACTCCAATAGTAGTCACCAATATCATTCATGTTTACATAAACATTCATCAGCTAGATACATGTACAAAAGTATCACAAAAGCTCATAAACACATCCTAGCTACCCGGTGCTACATATCAGAGCCAGACGACCAAAAAGGAAATGAAGCCACGCTTCACAAAAGACCACCAGATACCTAATCTGCAATGCCTCATAGAGCATCATAAAACAGCAGAAGGGTGAGAAATATTATCATAATAACGTTGCATATAATTATATATCTCAACATATAATACACATATACCACATTCTCACCACAACTCGTCACTATGCATATATATATACATATAACACCAAGCATATACCATAAATCAAATACACGGCATAACAATCCGTAATTAACGCATCCTTCACATAGGCATATTCATTCATGCTCAAATACATGTATCCCCAATACATCTCAATTCATCACCATTCATTCAACACAACACACATACATGTTTATTCACCAATGTATCATTACAAAGATACAACTCTTATCGCCATTCATCACATCTTACTCAATATACATCGCAAGGCATATATATATATACAAAACCAAGCATATTCATCACAATGCTTATCATTCAACATAAATACATATATTCATGTTCATTCATCAATGCACATATACAAAGATGACCAATGCAAATCATAGAGACCGACTCACGACTCTATGCAAATGCAATGCGGTACCGACTCATTTCATCTCAAGTTCAATTGAAGAACTTATTGGAACCATCGCTCGTTACCAATGTAACTCCCCGTCGGGCATACGATGTTCCCCGTCGCTTTCGGTCCTCTTTGTATAAGGCTCACGACGTTTATGGATTGCTTTCGGTCCTCTTTGTATAAGGCTCACAATCCGATCGCTTTCGGTCCTCTTTGTATAAGGCTTACGATCGTCTATAACCATCGCTTTCGGTCCTCTTATTTTTAAGGCTCACGATATATCAAATCGCTTTCAGTCCTCTTATTTTTAAGGCTCACGATGTTATAGGAGATTCCCTCTGGAATCAAACCGTCGCTCACACCCCACACGGGCACACGACGTTACAGCGGATTCTCATTAGAATCACACAACACAAGAATGCACACCATGATGCTTCACATACAACATGACTCATGACACTCTTGACATGCATACATATTCACAATATAGTCATGCATTCATCACACACAATCCACATACATTCACATCAATTGTGCCAAACGGCAACCGAACGTTTTCACAAATAACCAAACAATTCGATTTACGGTTTACCGGAAAAGTCAGTTAAAAGTCAGATAAAAATAATATTTTCCATCATCATCAAAAAGTACTCATCCACAGCTTCGATTCGATATAAAGAACACTTAAATCCGATAAACAACGAAGAAGATATGTATATTTCAAAATAACGCAAAAACATAAACCGGAGGCCGGACACAACGAAACGGTTCGAAAATACTGTTCCAATTGGACCAGGTTTAGACCTCAAAACCAATTTTCCTAGAAATAACATCTCATTAGCTTCCCAACGCTTCGAACGGGGGTCAAAACCGACTTACGGTTCAAGAGTTATGAATTTCCGAAGTTTCCCCGACAAACCAGAATTTTCTGGTTCAGCACAGTATGTATCGATACATAGGCTTATGTATCGACGCATAGAGGCCACATGTATCGATACATAGCACGCATGTGTCGACGCATGCTGTAGTGAAACTGCTGTTTTCTCAAATTTCTTCAGCATGTATCGATGCATAAGGGTTATGTATCGATACATAAACCATTTCGTATCGATACATAGCTGTTATGTATCGTCGATTCATAGCCCTGTTTTTCTCAAAAATCAGATTTCTCAAATTACACCCTTGCTGTAACTTTTCCAAATGCCCGAAAACTCGACTAAATCGAACATTTTCACCGAAACAAACATATACGCGCAACCACCAAATACATAAGAACAATTTAGAACACATAAACGAAATTTCTACGACGTTCGATTTTTCGATTAAATTTCAACCTTTCAAAAACCAGAATTTTCAAACATCGCCAAATCGAATAAAAAGCACGATATACGACGACCTAACCTTCCTCGATACAACTACGTAATTTATTTCGAAATTCATCCGTGAAAACATCGATTTCTATCGATTTCCTACAATTCGACCTAAACGGAAACAACAACGGAAACATACCGAAAACTAACCGAAACATAACCAAACTTCATGAAACTTTAAACAGCAGCTCACAAACATATAACCAACCAACACATGTATTTATACGACTTTTCGACCGTAAAAACATCGGTTTCTATCGATTTCGTCAAATACGGCATAAACGGAAACATATGGAAAACCAACCAAAACATCCACACAAAACACATACATAATCATACACAAAGTTAGGATAACAATATTTCACACCCTTACCCGATTAAATCGACTCCGAAAGATTGATCTTGGTGATTTTCCACACTTTTCTCTTTGCTCTTCTCTTTTCTCCTCTCTTTTCCTTCTTCTTCTCTTTTTCTCTCAAAATTCTGTTTTTCTCTCTTTCTCACCTCTAACTTTCTATTTTAATAAAACAAATATCTATCCCCACAAAAAGACCAAAATACCACTACACTCAAATATCTCGCAAACGCTCTCAAAACGCGACAAAATATAATCACGATGAAAAATAACATTTTTCTAAATAAAAGTCGAAAATAAAATAATATAATAATAAAATAATCAAAACGACTCGATTAATTAAATAAGACAAAACCGGGGCGTTACAACTCTCCCCCACTTAGAAATTTTCGTCCTCGAAAATATACTGAGGCGAACAACTCCGGACACGACTCTCGCATCCGACTAACAAACCAACATGCCAACAAAAGGCACACCACAAATAACACAACTGACAAACCACCGTGCTAATAGCAGATACAACAACGGCATGACAACGACGACAACAACAACGACAAGATGCAAAGCCCATACAATGCACTTGACGACCAACTCACAACTCAAGGAAAACCACGATACCAACACACAGGTTCACTCTAGAACCGAAACACAACAAGATCGTTACCATCACCACAAATAACACTCCCCTAATTCACCACAAGAAATTAGCCACACACACTCGAACCATCACGATGGAAACGAGGCAACAACACAAACAAGAACACAAGTTCCACGACACAACATCGATTCCACAACCTCTACAAAATCAGAATACCAACATCCTTATCACACAACCTTATTACAACAATGCTACGATTCCCAATCGAACATATAACCAAAACATCCATCTACATAGTAGCCCATGAATAATATTTAAACCTTTCACCTAACACTTCCATTCTGAAACGTCCAATGGTCTAATCATTCCTACATGTTCTCAATGTTCAACCTATGAACTCTTACAAGTCCCACACGTAAATACAAAATGTGCCACCTCACGCTTCCGCTGAGCACTCTGATTACTCGCAACCATCAAAACTATCAATTTCACGTCCAAAGTCTAACTCTTTCTCATATTCGCCAAAAATCATTGTTCACTTTAATATTACCAACCTCACACTCTCCTGTGTTATCTCATACACCATACACAAGTCTCGGAATTGCTCAAATAATTCTAACTCCCTGACCATCAAAACAGACATGCATAGAAACTTCCAACTTAACTTTTCAGGCACAACAACAGCTTTTCCCCGAAGGATAATCCAAGCCAAATTCATAACTCATCACGAACTCTAACCATCCTTGTTGTCTCATACTCTATTCCTTTAGACCAAACGAGTACTCAATATTCTTGCGATTACCAAACACTTCGAACCTAGAACCATAAAGATAATACCTCCAAATATTCCAACACAATACCACCGCAACCAATTTCCAAATCCATAATAATACAGATCCTTTTATAAATCCTCAATTGTCGTAAAGCATAAGCCACGACTTTACCCTCTTACATTACCATGTTGACTAAACTCATCAAAGACACATCACAATACCCCAAAACCGGTTTATTAGGATCACACAAAATCAAAGCTAAAACCGTAGACAACTTCTACTCCAGCTCACCAAAACTTACTCACAACGAACATCCAAACAAACGACTCACCCTTTGTAAGTCAACTGAGATACCAGAAGTACGAACTTAACAAAGTCTTCCATAACCTGTAATAACAACCAACTGAGTCCAAAAGTTTCTAATCTCCTTAACAAACTTCGGAGCCTCTCATGTAGAACTACATCTACTTCCGATGGATCCATTAACCATACTCTCATCTGAAATAACATTTCCAAGAAACTAACCCTTTTCAACCAAAATTCTCACTCGAATAACTTAGCATAAAACTTCGTCTCTTTTCAACACTTGTAATTCAAATCTCAAACACTTTGCTCATTCTTCCTCTTAGTTTATAACAAATCCAAATATCCTCAATCGAAACCACTACGAACTTATCCAATTAAATATGGGAGATACGATTCCTCTACTCCATAAACATTAGAGACGCGTTACTAACACCAAATACCATCACTGTACGTTGCAATTCCCAACCAAAATTCAAAAGATATAAATCCTTAAAGCTTTTGCAAAATTTTTCACTGGGTAACTGGTTACTCACAAACAAGCTTAACCGAGTAAATAACAACCTATTCCGAGGATAACAAACCTAACCAGTCACATTAAATCGATCAAAGCCTCAACTCACATAATTCACCATTCTTATCAAATATTCCAAACAAATGTAATTCACTCAAACTCAACCAAACCATTCTAGTCATCTGTTCATGAAAGTGGACACTTATTCTCAATCATTACCTTATTCAACGGTTAGTAATCCATACCCAATTTCTTCTCTTGACCGTCCAATTCCGCAATTCCAACATGTATCAACAACCAACCAAAAATAATTCTCAAACACAATGTTACATCTACCCACAAGGGTTTCCTCGCAATTTCCATTAATGCCTTAAAACTCCAAAGACTCCAAACCCACCAGAACTCTAAGTTTGCTGTCCTTAGTCTCAATACCATTATACTTGTTATTCCATTCCATCATCCTTCCTTTTGTTACCAACAATACTGGAGCTCTCTAAGACAACACCTTAATGTTCCATCCAAAAACACATCTGAAAACTATGCCCAACTGACGGCCCATCACTGCGACTTCCTGCCAATTCCCAGAACACTACCATCACAGACAAAACAAACATCTTATTCCCATCTACTAAGAGTTTCCTACTTACTTAGCAGATATAAACCTCAACTATTCACCTTCGTCCAATTAAGTTCAATCTCTACTCTCTGTGAAGCAGTCCTTAAATAAAACCCAATCATTCTCTCTCAATGACTTCCCAACTGGACTAACATACCAAAACCTCTAGTCCATTTCATCTTCCGATATTAGAATCTTCATCGACTCATCAAAACAATCTGTAATCATCTACTTAAATTCCAAACAATTCATTTCACACACTATCAAAGCCGGAAAGACCCGCCTATTCCATCCAACATAATTTTCATCTGCTATCAACAAGAGATTAAGGGTGATCAGTTCCTCAATTTGCCAATAGACAGTCGACAATCATGATGGGGCATAAACCGTCTTTACCAAACTATAATAGCCTTTCTTGCATCCCATACACAAAACTATCCAAGACACAAATCCTTAGTTGACATAAACCTTACCTCCGCATTTCTTACGGAACCGGGAACAACGCTGTCCAAACAACACTTACAATCTTGCAATTCACAACACACTGAACCAGCGCTCCACACCTGAAGAAACATGGAGAAGTACCAGCTTCTCCCCCACTTATCTCATTCTAACTCCTGAAAACAAAGGATTAGAAAACCAAAAAGCACTGACAGTGTTTCACACACATATCACGTACTAAGGGACAAACAACAACGACATTATTCAACTGTCACACCAACAGACTCAACAACTGACTCAACACTGGCTCTGATACCACTTAATGTAACACCCCTTTCTATATCCCCAAATAATTGAATTAAATCATTTAGGCACGTATTGAAAATTTCATCAGAGTATAATTGCAAACACGGCATAAAAAGGTATGTCACATTATGCTTGAAATTAAAACACATACAACACCTGCTCAAAATGATATGCAACATTGGGGTAACTTTCAACAATCCAGGATCTCAGTCCTTATACCCACATGTCAACATTTAGAATAAAAGCGGAAACATCTAAACATTGATTAAAAAACATATATACATATATATATATATCATACTCCAATAGTAGTCACCAATATCATTCATGTTTACATAAACATTCATCAGCTAGATACATGTACAAAAGTATCACAAAAGCTCATAAACACATCCTAGCTTCCCGGTGCTACATATCAGAGCCAGACGACCAAAAAGGAAATGAAGCCACGCTTCACAAAAGACCACCAGATACCTAATCTCCAATGCCTCATAGAGCATCATAAAACAGCAGAAGGGTGAGAAATATTATCATAATAACGTTGCATATAATTATATATCTCAACATATAATACACATATACCACATTCTCACCACAACTCGTCACTATGCATATATATATACATATAACACCAAGCATATACCATAAATCAAATACACGGCATAACAATCCGTAATTAACGCATCCTTCACATAGGCATATTCATTCATGCTCAAATACATGTATCCCCAATACATCTCAATTCATCACCATTCATTCAACACAACACACATACATGTTTATTCACCAATGTATCATTACAAAGATACAACTTTTATCGCCATTCATCACATCTTACTCAATATACATCGCAAGGCATATATATATATATACAAAACCAAGCATATTCATCACAATGCTTATCATTCAACATAAATACATATATTCATGTTCATTCATCAATGCACATATACAAAGATGACCAATGCAAATCATAGAGACCGACTCACGACTCTATGCAAATGCAATGCGGTACCGACTCATTTCATCTCAAGTTCAATTGAAGAACTTATTGGAACCATCGCTCGTTACCAATGTAACTCCCCGTCGGGCATACGATGTTCCCCGTCGCTTTCGGTCCTCTTTGTATAAGGCTCACGACGTTTATGGATTGCTTTCGATCCTCTTTGTATAAGGCTCACAATCCGATCGCTTTCGGTCCTCTTTGTATAAGGCTCACGATCGTCTATAACCATCGCTTTCGGTCCTCTTATTTTTAAGGCTCACGATATATCAAATCACTTTCAGTCCTCTTATTTTTAAGGCTCACGATGTTATAGGAGATTCCCTCTGGAATCAAACCGTCGCTCACACCCCACACGGGCACACGACGTTACAGCGGATTCTCATTAGAATCACACAACACAAGAATGCACACCATGATGCTTCACATACAACATGACTCATGACACTCTTGACATGCATACATATTCACAATATAGTCATGCATTCATCACACACAATCCACATACATTCACATCAATTGTGCCAAACGGCAACCGAACGTTTTCACAAATAACCAAACAATTCAATTTACGGTTTACCGGAAAAGTCGGTTAAAAGTCAGCTAAAAATAATATTTTCCATCATCATCAAAAAGTACTCATCCACAGCTTCGATTCGATATAAAGAACACTTAAATCCGATAAACAACGAAGAAGATATGTATATTTCAAAATAACGCAAAAACATAAACCGGAGGCCGGACACAACGAAACGGTTCGAAAATACTGTTCCAATTGGACCAGGTTTAGACCTCAAAACCATTTTTCCTAGAAAGAACATCTCATTAGCTTCCCAACGCTTCGAACGGGGGTCAAAACCGACTTACGGTTCAAGAGTTATGAATTTCCGAAGTTTCCCCGACAAACCAGAATTTTCTGGTTCAGCACAGTATGTATCGATACATAGGCTTATGTATCGACGCATAGAGGCCACATGTATCGATACATAGCACGCATGTGTCGACGCATGCTGTAGTGAAACTGATGTTTTCTCAAATTTCTTCAGCATGTATCGATGCATAAGGGTTATGTATCGATACATAAACCATTTCGTATCGATACATAGCTGTTATGTATCGATTCATAGCCCTGTTTTTCTCAAAAATCAGATTTCTCAAATTACACCCTTGCTGTAACTTTTCCAAATGCCCGAAAACTCGACTAAATCGAATATTTTCACCGAAACAAACATATACGCGCAACCACCAAATACATAAGAACAATTTAGAACACATAAACGAAATTTCTACGACGTTCGATTTTTCGATTAAATTTCAACCTTTCAAAAACCAGAATTTTCAAACATCGCCAAATCGAATAAAAAGCACGATATACGACGACCTAACCTTCCTCGATACAACTACGTAATTTATTTCGAAATTCATCCGTGAAAACATCGATTTCTATCGATTTCCTACAATTCGACCTAAACGGAAACAACAACGGAAACATACCGAAAACTAACCGAAACATAACCAAACTTCATGAAACTTTAAACAGCAGCTCACAAACATATAACCAACCAACACATGTATTTATACGACTTTTCGACCGTAAAAACATCGGTTTCTATCGATTTCGTCAAATACGGCATAAACGGAAACATATGGAAAACCAACCAAAACATCCACACAAAACACATACATAATCATACACAAAGTTAGGATAACAATATTTCACACCCTTACCCGATTAAATCGACTCCGAAAGATTGATCTTGGTGATTTTCCACACTTTTCTCTTTGCTCTTCTCTTTTCTCCTCTCTTTTCCTTCTTCTTCTCTTTTTCTCTCAAAATTCTGTTTTTCTCTCTTTCTCACCTCTAACTTTCTATTTTAATAAAACAAATATCTATCCCCACAAAAAGACCAAAATACCCCTACACTCAAATATCTCGCAAACGCTCTCAAAACGCGACAAAATATAATCACGATGAAAAATAACATTTTTTTAAATAAAAGTCGAAAATAAAATAATATAATAATAAAATAATCAAAACGACTCGATTAATTAAATAAGACAAAACCGGGGCGTTACAACAGCTGCTACCGGCTGATAACGTCGCCTTTGCTTTCCGAGAGAGATATTCCCAATATCTTGCTATTTTTTCTTAGGGAGAGCACTACCGTATTTTTTAGTACCGCTCGTCGATCCAGTGTCTTTTACCAAACGTCCTTCTCGGACGGCTTCCTCAAGACGTACGCCCATGCCCACCATCTCGGTGAAATCACTGGGTGCACTGGCAACCATTCGGTCATAGTAAAATGAGCTTAAGGTTTTTAAGAAGATCTTTGTCATCTCTTTTTCCTCAAGAGGTGGACAAATTTGAGCGACAATTTCACGCCACCTTTGAGCATACTCCTTAAAGGTTTCCTTGTCCTTTTGCGACATTGATCTGAGTTGATCTCTGTCGGGTGCCATGTCTAAATTGTATTTGTATTGTTGGACGAAGGCAGTGCCAAGATCTCTGAATGTGCTGATCGTAGTACGGTTTAAACCCATGTACCATTTTAATGCGGCACCGGTTAAACTATCCTGGAAGTAGTGAATCAGTAGGTCCTGATTCTCCGTCTGAGCTGACATTCGCCGAGCGTACATCACCAGATGGCTCTAAGGGCAATAGTTACCCTTGTATTTTTCAAAGTCGGGCACTTGAAATTTGTGCGGAACTTTCACATTGGGGACCAAGCAGAGGTCTGCGGCGTCCTTTCCAAATAGATCTTGACCGCAAATGGCTTGCAGTTCCTTCTTCATTTCCAAGAACTGCTCCTGGAATTCATCCATTCTATCAAACATAGTTTCCTTTTTACCAGAAGGCATCGGTGGAATCTGTCCTTCCGGGACAGTGTGCACCACAGGGGGTGGTACCGTGACTACGGTAGCGAATCTTGGCGTTTCCCGAAGTTTGTAACCTTCAGGAGTCTTCAGTATGCCCCTGGCATCTTCGCTTTCCCGAAGTTTGTAACCTTCAGGCCCAGCGGCTTCTGTTGAGATTCCCTGATCTTCAGTGATCGGCGGAACATATCCTTCCGGGATATAGTTAACAGGCATGCCCCAAGGACGATCTTTCGGCATTTGATACCTAGGATCGGACTTTTCCACTATGGGTGTTGAGGTGATCTCTGAGATCACAGACCTTTGTAGTTGAGCTTCTGCCATGGCTTGCATGTCGTTACGAAGCTTTCTCATATCCTCTCTCAGAGCGTAGATCTCTTCTTTCAACTCTCTATTTTCTTCCTCAAGATCATCCATCTTTTTCTGACGATTGACCCGAGTATTGTACGAATGAGACAGTTTGACTCTAGAATCGAGACACAAACGTGAGATTCGTAGGTAAGAAGATTATATTAATTGTTTTTTGGTTTAATCAAAATAAACTTCGACAATTAGATTGCAAATATCAAACAGTGGGGGAACCCCTTTTATTAAATTTCAAAGGATTACAGAAATGGAAATACAGTAGATTACAAGGTGCAGAAACAGAAACTTAAGCTAATGGGTCTCGAGTCCTCTCTGAAGAAAAATCGGGTGCTGACTCTGGTACTTTCCTTTTCTTTGACCGGGGCTCTTGGGCCGTTGTCGGGTTGTTATTCCTTTTCCAGGTGAAAGGAGCGAGCAAATTCCTTTGGTCATCTTGATTCTCTATAGCATGTTGCTCCAAAATTTCAATCAGAGCATCTTTCTCTTTCAGTAGTTGCTGTATTTTGATGCACTCTACGTTGAGGGTGCGGTACTTGTTCTTATAAGACCTTCTCTCCTTTTGAACTTTGTTGAGAGTAACCTGAAGCTTTTCTGTTTTTGTCATGAAATACATGACAGATTCCTTTGGCGGAAGAATTCCGTGACGCGGATAAGGCATTTTTAGCTTGAGAGCTCTAGTTTATACCCAGTGGAGATAAGGCTCCACCGAGACACAGTCTGGTTTTCCCAAAGACTCTCGTCCTTTCTTATGAACATGCTTCCAGGCTTGCACTATTTCCGTCTTTAGTGCTCTGTCATTTTCTCCTTCCTTGAAGAAAAGACCTTCCAGATGAACACCCCGTGGGGCGTGTCTCATCGGGTATCCAAATTGACGACGAACGAGAACTGGATGGTAATTGATTCCTCCCTTAGTTCTTATAAGGGGTACGTTGGGGAAGTTTCCACAACAATCAATGATTCTGATTCCATCATAGATCCTATTACACCAATCTATATCAGAGTTGGTGAGGGACATGATCTTCTGCGACCAACGTAAGACACTCTTGCAATCCCAAAAAGCAGCAGACTTGGGCAAGTGGCAGATAAACCATTTGTAAAGCAAAGGTACACAACATGTGATCTCCCCTCCGCTGTACAAATTTCCCAAGTGTACAGAATGATACGCATCTGCGAGCAAAGTCGGCACAGGATTTCCAATGAGAAAAACCTTAATGGAGTTGATATCGACGAAGTTATTGATGTTGGGAAACAAAAATAACCCGTAGGTGAGCAAGACAAAGATACTTTCAAAAGCAGTTACGTTTCCTATACTGGCAAAATACAGGGCTTTCTTTGTCAAGAACTGGGCTGGCAAACCTTGGATGCCACCCTTAGTGGTTATGTGAGTCCTGACCTTAGACTCGTCCAAATGAATTGCTCTTGCAATGGTCTGATTCTTTGGAATTTCTTCCAGTCCAGAAAATGGAGCTTGATCTGTAATGTACAGATCAGTCAGATGAGAATACTCCTCCAGCGTTGGCGCGAGCTGGTAATCCGGGAATGTGAAATAGTGATAAACCAGATCGTAAAACTGAATGAGCGCATCCATGATTCCCTCAATCACATGGACTCTTAACAGTGGTAGCAAACCTCCGTGTTTGGCTCTGAAAGCCTCAGGGTTAGTGATCATCCTTGCTAACCTTCTCAAATCCTCTAGCTTTGGAACCTTAAAGGTAAACCTATGGGTTCTCCTTCTATCGAAATCCATGAGCGCAATCCTTTTTTCTGACATTTGCAATCATTGTCTTAGTTTATTTTGAAAAACAGAAAGACTAGAAGAGAAGATTTTTTTCTTATTTTAATGTTTTTTAAATGAATGCATGAATGCAGCACACAAAAACATAGAAAAAAATGGGGTCAAAGGGTCGTTGTCATGAAGTCAAGGCTCTACCCATCCCCAAAGGTTTATACTAGGGTGATTTTTGTACCTGTACTCATTATTATCAGCTCCTCCCAGGAAAGCAAAACAACAAGCGGATCGCCAGCGAGTTGTAGAGCAATCTTAGAGTAAGTGCCATTCACCGAGAATAGATCACCAGCCTCAAATGAAGGTAGTATCGTGTGACAACTATTTCCGATAGTTTCTGCACTACAAAAGGGTTTGGCTCCTCAGCTTCTGAGACATCACAATCGGCCCATTGCCTAAGAGAGGGAATGGGTTGCATTGGTCAGCCTCCACTGAGGTTGATGGTCGACCTCGTCGCCATTACTTATCTTAAGTGTATACTCAATCTTTCCACATGCGGCATCACACGCATTCCCATTAGCAGAAAAATAAACACGTATAGCAATTAGGAAAAGTAGTATATATATTTGTCCTAATCATCCTAGACCTTTAAAGCTACGAATCTTAAGTTCCTGACAGAAAATGGGTTCCCTGGTGGAAGCCCCAATCTGTGGTTTCATACAAGAAAAAAGGTTAGAAGAGCCCCTACAGTGGGCGCCGCTTTTAAAGTTTCCACCTGATAGATGGGAAGAGAATAAGATCTTGCTACAAAGGTGAGAAAGATCCTAATGACAGTTCCCCAGCAGAGTCGCCATTTTTCTGTAGCGAGCGATTTTGGACGCGGTTGCGAAGCGCTATCGCTCTTTGGTGTCTACAGCTCGATTCATTTTTTATCCTATTAAAGCTGATGAAGGAAGGGAAATAGATGTCTCAAATTAACCCTGCTTGCAAACTGAGGTTAAACAACGGTCTGTTAGGTTACAGATGCTACAAAGATTCGGGGTCTCTATCGGGTTTATTTTTTTAAAAGTGGTGGGAGGTTTAGATGTTAGGACGGATGCTTCTTGATAGATATGTGAGAGTATGGGATTTTGGGTTTTTGTTTAGTGTGCTCGCTAAGATTTTTCTTTCAATCTTATGCCTACGTATTCCCGTTTACCGAAACAGGGAAATCAGAGCGATCGTAGTTCCTCCTATTCTATGGGAGGAAATGGGTGTTTTGGTGTCTTGTTCAAAGCCCAAGACGTGAAGCGAAAGGTGATATATATCTTGTTCAAAGCCCAAGATGTGAAGCTGAAAAAGTCGATTTGTATCTTGTTCAAAGCCCAAGATGTGAAGCTGAAGGGGTTTGACTTTAGAGAGAATTTGTCATCTCTAAAGGGGTCTGTATGTCACAATTGTTTATAAAGGAGAATTACTTTAACCGGGATTTGTGAATCCGGCAATGCCATAATTTCCTTTAAAGGGGATTTTAACCAGAAGGAGAAGACTTTAACTCAACGTAGAGCAATGCTATCTTTCCTTAGGAATTTCTCATGCTAAAAGAGGGACAGTGGCATGGATGTAGATGATCCAGAGGCTTACCGCTTACAACAATTAGATGAAGGGGAAGGAGTTGTTGATGTTTGTGTACTGTGAATGAGGCACAACTTTGATGCTAAAAGGTTGATTGGATCGACCAGTGGTTTTCTTATACAAAGCCTAAGAGGAGGATAATATGTGTCTCGTACAAAGCCCGAGAGAGAGGCTAAAAGGTTTTGACTCGACGATGGAGTCTTTTGGTATCTCGTATAAAGCCCGAGATGGAGGTTATTTGACTCAACAAGAGAGTTTTTTTTTATCTCGTACGAAGCCCGAGATGGAGGCTGTTGTTTGTTTGGCTCAATAAGAACCTTTTTGTATCTCGTATAAAGCCCGAGATGGAGGCGAATGGGGTGATTGACTCAACGAGGGAGTTTCTTATGTGTCTCGTACAAAGCCCGAGAGAGAGGCTAAACGTTGTTTGACTCCGCTGGGGAGGATCATTGCACAAAGCCCAATAGGAGGCTAACTTCACTGGAGAAGGATCATTATACAAAGCCTAAGAGGAGGCTATGATTACTGTTTCAGTTGAGTGACAGGTCCAGTATGCTGATTTAAAGAGAAAATCAGTTCTTATATGAGTAACATTGTACTCAAGGATTTGATTCAAGGACCAGGGATATTTCCTTTTCTTTGAGGAAATGGGAAATCCAAAAGGTATTGAGACTGTCCGAGTCTACGGGTTTCCTTCCTATTTAACGAAGGGGTCACTTGAGAATGTCTTTGAAACTCAAGGATATTAGACTGTCCGTGTCTAGAGTTTCATCTTTTGTACTATGCTTTGAGAAACAGTAGTAGACTCTTTGAAAGGACTGTTCTATGCAGATGATTAAGTTCTGTTCCTATACCTCTAGGAGGTCGCCGGGACAATTTGTACGAAGCCCAAGAGGAGGCTGGAAGCTTTTAAGAAGCCGAGAGGTCCTTGTACGAAGCCCAAGAGGAGGCTATCATTCCCAGAGGAAGAGATCATTATATGAAGCCTAAGAGGAGACTGTGAATACTTCTAAGAAGCCGACGGGTCCTTGTACTAAGCCCAAGAGGAGGCTAGGTTGCTTTTAGGAAGCCCGTGGGTCCTTGTACAATGCCCAAGAGGAAGCCGATGCTTTTAAGAAGCCCGTGGGTCCCCAAACCCCGAGAAGTTCAAGACAGGCTATTCACAAAGAATAGATCAAGCCAGGAAAGTTCGAGAATTTGGAAGAAACTCAAAGATGCCATTCACGGAGAATACATCCATCTCTGGGAGTAGAGTTTCTTGACAATTCCTAATGAGAACAACCGAAGAGAAGACTGTATTTGGTGATCCTATTGGGGATCTAGTTGTCTATTTCTACGAATAAACGAAACGGCATCACCTAGTTCTAGATGTAGTTGTCGAGGAAACTCTAAATATCTATACTATTATTACACAGTTGATATGAGTTTATGAAAGAAGACTTATAGTGAAACAATCCCACAATACAGTTATATGTATATGAAAGCGGCAAATGAAAGCAATAACCACTTACTCTGTTGTAGAGCTTCCATGCTGTTTGGTTAGTTGTTCAACAAAGAAAGATTGAAAACAACAGTATATTTCAAAATCAAAGGAGAAAGTGCTTTGAAAAAGAAAGATTTGGGGCTTACAGCTCAAGGAGAGGCCCAGGGTTTTATCAGTGAGCGCACTGTTTGAATTTGTACAGAGGGACTTATACAAGTAACTGAGGCCCAAAAATTGTTTTCTGTAGAAAGGGATGGGTCTTACACTCTCTCAAGAGGCCCAAAAAAGTTTTAAACAAGTGAGAGTGGGGCTTATAACACAAGGGTAGGCCCAGATGATTTTTCGTTTGAAATGGCGATCGCGCCAAGATTTTCTTTTAACGCAGAGGGACTTATACAATAAGTGAGACCCAAAGTTTTGGTTAAAAGGGGATTGGGTCTTACACTCTATTAGAGGCCCAAAAGTTTTGAATGGGTCTTATAGCTCAAGGAGAGGCCCAAATGATTTTTTAAAAGGCGACGATCACGCCGTTTACTTGTACAGGGGGACTTATACAAGTGACTGAGGCCCAAAATGGTTTGTACAAGGGGGGTTGGGTCTTACACTCTATTAGAGGCCCAAAAATTTTGAAAATGATTTATGAGGGTTGAATTAATCCAAAAACCCTAATTTGTTTTCAAAAATGTATTTAATTGAATAAAAATTCAATTAAAATGATCAAAATTGTTTAACATATGGAAAACAAATTGTGATCTTGGATTAATGCTTCAAAAATTAAGTATTGACCTACAAAATAATTAGAAGGCATTAAAAGTTGCAAAATCAAGGTGGAAAAATATTTTAAATGTTAAAAACAATTAAAACATTAATTGTTTGTAAAAATATCAATTATATAAAATAAATAATATTTTTGGGATTTTTTGGGAAAATAAAATATTTTAACATTTTTGTGAATTATTAAAAAAAGAATCAACTCAAAATCATTAAAACTCAGAGATAAATTAATTTTTGAATCAATTAAATAAAATCACAAAATTCAAATATTTGAATTTTCAAAAAATGGCGCCAAGAACACCCAAGAACACGCGCATGTTCTGGGTTTTCCCAGATTTGCATTTTCTCTCCAATCTCACTGAATACTTGATTATATCATGCAATCCACATACCAATCAACTCGTTTCAACCTCACGATCATGTCTATGACAATTAATTTCATTTAAATTAAGCATAAAACAAGAAATCACGAAAAATCCTCAAGAACCCTAATTTATGCATGAAGGCTAGGATTTTTGATACACGATTCAAAAAATGCAATTAATTAAGGGGAAACATTGCATGCATGATTATGAACATATGGCCAAATTATTGTGTAGCAAAAATGGCATGGATCATAGAGTTAGAAGAGCTCATGCTTACCATTTGCAGCTGGTGATCCTGATTTGTGTTGGAGGTGTTACAGCTAGGTTCCAATGATCTGGATAGCTTCCCTAGGTGCCATGGAGTGTGTCTGGATGCTTGAAATGGATTGAAATGGTTTGGAGCTGAAGATGGTACCTCAACTGCAAAACTGTCAAGAACTTGAGCAATTGGCTGGTGATTTTGTGAAATCTGTGTTCCAGATGTTATGTGAGTGTTTGGATCACTTCTATATGATGTATATGAGGTGTGTGTGTGATTGGTTTGATTGGAAAAGCTCTCAAACTCAAAACCCGATAGTGACTTGCCTTAGAAGGCAAAATTGTAGTGAAAGAAGAGATTTTGAGGAAAGCATCTGTTTGATGGCTTTGGTGTACTCAAACTGATCACAATTGAGCTCTATTTATAGTAGAGCAAGTTTGTTTTGCAAGGAATAGTGAATGGCAACTGCTGAGTAGGTTTGGCCAATGTTGGCAAATGAAAATCCAAGTCTCCTCTAGCCATTGACTAAAGGTTAGGGCACAGGTTGCTGGTCCCCTTGGTCTTGGATAAGTCTTGACTGAATTCAGTTAAGAATGGCTCAGTCCACGCCACCTTGATGCTTCCATTGAATGCTCCAATCCAAAATTGGAGTCTTGTCCCTATTTTGGCAATTCTAGGTTCAACATGCTATTTCTTGTTCCAAAGACTTTGGAGGCTTGGCTTAGTGATTGTCCCCTTTAGATTCAATCCTTAGAGGTGTCCAAGTGGATAGGAGTATTTGGATTTGGCTGATTTTGGCAAATCGACCAAAAGTGTAAAAATCTGCCTTGCCTTGGCAGATTTCAGCAAGGCAACTTGCCAATGTCATATCTCATGACTCAAATTGAATTTGGTAATGTTCTTGGCCATTTTGGAAAGCCCTTACATGATACAACAACTATTTGAACATGTTTGGTTTTGATCTCTTTTGAATCCAAGTGAAAAATCCCCCTACATTTGGCAAAAAGTAAGGTAAAACCTGACTTAGTGAAATTTTCACTAAGTGTTGGAACAAAATGACTTTTCTTGATTTTGATCACTCCATAACTCAAAATCCATGAGGAATTTGGACATAGGTCAGTATGAAGCTTTTGTAGAGGGCAATGAGATCTACAAATCAAGTTTTGAATAGGGAACAATGGCCTTGTGGTTTAGGAGTTATGGTCCTCCAAAGTTGGCACATTAGTGTCACTTTTCCCATAACTTATAAATTTTTCTAAGTTTTTATGGTTACCCCTTTTACAAGTTATCCCACTTTCTTTGATTTTTCTTGATGAATGATGATTCAAATCATACATTAACATCATTTTAGGGTTAAAAATCCATTTTGGTGAAAAATCTCAAAAAGTCAAAGTTGACTTTTGTGCACAGTTGACTTTTTATCAGATGAATTCCAAACTGTGCAATCCTTTATGAAATCATGTCCTTGACCTAAATCAAACTTGATGGACATGTTCCATGGGTGTCATAGGGTATATTGATTCATGTCCTAGGGCTTGGGAGCATGTCCTGGTCAAAAGTCAAAGTTACAATTGACTTTCCTCGCGAAACCCTAATTGTGGTGCAGATGAAATTGAGACTTGTTGCTCAAGCTTCTTGGATTAATCCATTGTTCCAAATGGATCAATATAGTTCATTAGAGACCCTCAAACCCTCTCTTGAGGTCTTGGCTCATGATTTGCCCTAAAAGTCAACTTAGGGGTGAATTAGGTCAAGAAACCCTAATTCCTGATTTTTTGATGAATGCATCCCCTGAGGCAAAATTGACTTGATGATTGGGTCCATGAGGTCCCATGAAGTATATTAGGTTATGTTTTGGATCAATGGCTTGTGCCCAGATGAAAAATTTCCATCTGGAGGCCCTGGTCGACCAAAACCCTAATTTGGTGACACTGTCGATCTTGAGACTTGATCCACCCAGAAGGGAGCAACCTTGTGCTTGATCCTTGAAGTGGGAGTCCTTTTGATCCATTATGGATGTCTGAGAGGTTAGACAAATTGAAGATCATGTCATTCCTTGATTGATCCTTTGTCTAAGGCTCTGAGAGGGCTTGAAACCCTAATTTTGATTGTAGTGGATGCTCACCCATCTTTGGGGAGACTGATGAAGTATGATGGTTCCTCCATATTGTGATGATGATTTTCACAATGATGGGAAATCTTAGTGGTCAAAATTTGGGGTATGACAAGCGCAACAAAATAGCTTATCCTAAGCAAGAGGAGACAATTGTGGACTTTCTGCACCGTTGTCAGAAGAAAGGTTCTGGAGTAATGCTATGTCCTATATGCAGCGCCATTTTTTATGAGAAAGCTGCCCACAAGTTAGAAGGTGTCAAAAGAGCTGGTGGAAGCTGGGGGCAGAAGGTAAATAAAGGTCCCAGAAGTTTTGACCATAGACGACTTTCGACAGGGTTGAAAAACCAAGTACCAGGAGTTAGGCCAGGTACATTCAAACCAGCTGCGAATGTGCCAACAGGTAGTTGGATCAAGCGTATCGAAGGAAGGGGACAGAAGAAGAAGTGGGAGAAATTTGATGTGGAAAGTGGTTCTTCATTTGAATATAGAAAAGAGAACCATACCACCAACAAGTCAACATACATTTCTCAAAATTACAAGGGTAAAAATCCCATGTCTAGATCACAATGGCGAAGAGAGCAACGTAGGCAAAAGGCTATCAGGGAGACTCAGGTACAAGGAGAGTCAAGCACCAATATTGATAATCAAGCTGGGACAATTGAGAAGATGCCCATAAGGCGGAAGCTGTTTAATGTTCAGCCAGAGAAGAAAGTTGAAGATGATGAGAATATGACTGATAATTTCGACAGTGAGTCAGCAACTTCTCTAGATATTCTTGTGAATGTGGTATCAGTGATGCCAAAAGAATTTGGTCAAGTTTCAGAGATCGAAGACTTGGATCAAACTGCTGAATTAGAAATGTTGGCACACAAGCCTGTGTGTTATTACATCATGAACAATGGGTGCGTCGAAGAACATAATGCTTTTTTTGAACGCCCCACAGAGGCAATGAAGGGTCATCTGAAGCCTCTCTACATTACTGGCAAAGTAGAAAATGTTCCTGTTAACAAAATCTTGGTGGATTGTGGTGCAACTGTTAATTTAATGCCAAGATTTTTGCTGAGCAAGATTGGGAAGTTTGAGACTGATACCAAACCCCACAACATGGTTCTGTCGAACTATGAAGGGAAAGTTGGTTCCACTCTAGGAGTGATTCAAGTGGATCTTACTGTGGGAACCATTACCAGACCAACGGTGTTTATGGTCGTTGAGATGAAAGCTAACTACAATCTACTCTTGGGTAGGGAGTGGATTCATGGAATAGGTGTTGTACCGTCATCTATGCATCAAAGAATCACCATTTAGAGACCAGATGGGATAGTTGAAAATATTGAAGCTGGTCAAGGGTACTTTAAGGTGCCTATTAATCATGTGGATAGTAGATAGTTTGAGAAACATTTGGCGAACATTGCTCCATGTCCTCCAACCGACTTTGAGTTTACGCCTGATGAAGAAACGTTTTATTCATTGTATTTACACCCTGTCGAAGGTTTCAGATGGGACAGGGAAGTACCAGGAGGAAGGTTGCCATGCTTAGGCTCACCTCCAATAGAGCCCACAGGATGGGGAAATGAATTCAGTGATCATGACTGAGTTCGAAGCTTTAAAAAGAATTTCGGCCTATGTGGCTGAAACAAAACTGCAAGCGGCTTTGGAAGCTGCCAATGACTATATGGTTGGCGAAGCCATTTCTGAATTTTATCAAGAAAGTCCTGGTAAGGACTTCGGCCCAAAACCTCCAGCTAAGGTTGAAACTGGAGAGCAAAGCCAGAGGCTCGACGCCATCTATGAAGATGAGCCTTTGGGATTTGAGAAGGATCCGTTGGCAAATAATATCAAAATGCTAGCACAAGATCCTTTAGAAGAAGTTGACCTCAGTGAGGGGACAACCAAAAGGCCTACCTACATCAGTGCCAACCTTGATCCCCAGTTGAAGGTTGAAGTGGTTTAGTTGTTGAAAGAGTTTAAGGACTGCTTCGCCTGGGATTATGATGAGATGCCTGGTTTGAGCAGGGAGTTGGTCGAACACGGGTTACCTATGACACCTGGAAAAAACCAGTCAAGCAGAATCCAAGACGGTTTGCACCAGAGATATTGTCAAAGATCAAAGAGGAAGTCGAAAGATTGCTTTGTTGCAAATTTATTCGCACGACAAGGTATGTCGAATGGTTGGCTAATATAGTACCTGTTATTAAAAAGAATGGGTCTTTGAGAGTTTGCATTGATTTTAGAGATTTAAACTCTGCAACTCCTAAAGATGAATATTCAATGCCAGTAGCAGAAATGTTAATAGATTCTGCAGCAGGACATGAATATCTTAGTATGCTGGATGGATATTCTGGCTACAACCAAATATTCATTACTGAGGAAGATGTTCATAAAACTGCTTTTAGATGCCCTGGAGCCTTAGGCACCTATGAATGGGTAGTGATGCCTTTTGGTCTCAAAAATGCTGGTGCCACTTATCAAAGGGCGATGAATTCAATCTTCCATGATTTTATAGACACATTCATGCAAATTTACATTGATGATATTGTGATAAAATCTATTTCTGGGAAGAGTCACATTGACCATCTTCGACAGTCCTTTGAAAGGATGAGAAAATATGGTCTTAAAATGAATCCTCTCAAATGTGCTTTTTGTGTGCAGGAAGGGGATTTCCTAGGCTTTGTGGTCCACAAGAAAGGGATCGAAATAAATCAGAATAAAACCAAAGCCATAATGGAGGCGAAAGCGCCATCAACTAAAAAGGAGTTGCAGTCGTTGCTGGGAAAGATCAACTTCTTAAGAAGGTTTATATCCAACCTGAGTGGCAAAACACAAGCCTTTTCGCCATTGCTTCATTTCAACAAAGATGGTTTTGAGTGGGGGCAATTACAGCAGGAAGCCTTCGACAAAATCAAGGAGTACCTAAGCCACCCTCCAATTCTTTCACCACCTTGTAGAAACAAGAGTATGAGATTGTATATAGTTGCATCAAATAAAACTCTAGGGAGCATGTTAGCTCAGGAGGATGAAAATGGAGTCGAAAGAGCCATTTATTACCTTAGTCGAGTTTTAAATGATGCAGAAACTAGGTATATCATGATTGAAAAGTTATGTTTATGCTTGTATTTCTCTTGTACTAAATTAAAGCAATATATAAAGCCAGTTGATGTGTATGTTTCTTCTCACTTTGATGTTGTAAAACATATGTTATCTAAGCCTATTTTGCATAGTCGAATTGGCAAATGGGCATTAGCATTAACAAAATTTTCTCTCACATATCAACCTTTAAAAGCTGTGAAAGGGCAAATAGTTGCAAACTTTATAGTTGACCACTCCATAAATGAAAATGATTTGAATTATGTTGAATTAAAATCCTGGAAGTTATACTTTAATGGATCAAGTCATAAAAATGGAACAGGAGTGGGAATATACATTATTTCTCCTGAAAAAATTCCAACAAAATTCAAGTACAAGGTCGAAGGACCTTGCTCTAACAATGAGGCTGAATACAAAGCATTAATTGCTGGCCTTGAAATTTTGTTAGAATTGGGGGCAACTAGAGTCAAAATAATGGGAGACTCAGAATTGGTTATAAAACAAATTACAAAGGAATATAAATGTGTTAAAGAAAATCTCATTATGTACTTTATGATAGCCAATAGATTATTAAAGAAATTTTAGGTAGTGGCCATCCAACACATACCTAGAATAGAGAATCAAGTTGCTAATGACTTGGCTCAAATTGCCTCTGGATACAAGGTGTCGAAGGAAAACCTTCAAGAAGTAATTGAAGCAAGAGGTAAAGTGGTGGCTGTTGGATTGTGCCCATCAGACTTAGAAACAACTAAGCTTGGATGCATAGATGGCGAAAATTTTGAAATTTTTGCTATAGATAATTTGACAGATGAAGACTGGAGGAAGCCTATAGTTGAATATTTGCAAAATCCAACGGCTTCGACAGAGCGAAAAATCAGGTATCAAGCTTTAAGCTATGTACTTTTGGGTAATGAATTGTTTAAAAAGACCCCTGAGGGAGTCTTATTGAAATGCCTTAGTGAAGCAGAGGCATATTTGGCTCTTTTGACAGTACATAGTGGGGCATGTGGAGCACACCAAGTTGGCCAGAAGATGAAATGGTTGTTGTTTCGACAAGGCATGTATTGGCCTACTATACTGAAAGATTGCATAGAATTTGCTAAGGGTTGCCAAGAATGTCAAATTCATGCTGGCATACAGCATATCCCTGCAAGTGAATTACATTCCATAGTGAAACCATGGCCTTTCAGAGGATGGGCTTTGGATATAGTGGGAGAGATTCGACCAGCATCTTCAAAGAACCAAAGATATATTTTGGTGGGAATTAATTATTTCACCAAGTGGATTGAAGCAATACCACTGGCGAATATTGGTCAAGAAGATGTTATTGAATTCATTCAAAATCACATTATTTATAGATTTGGTATTCCTGAAACAATCACTACGGATCAAGGATCAGTGTTTACTGGTCGAAAGATGCAGGAGTTTGCCAAAGAAATAGGTTTTAAGTTATTGACTTCTACACCTTATTATGCTCAGGCCAATGGGCAAGTCGAAGCTACCAATAAGGTAGTGATTGGACTAATTAAGAAGCATGTGGGAAAGAGGCCTAGAAATTGGCACAAGACATTAGACCAAGTTCTTTGGGCATGTCAAACATCCCCTAAAGAGGCTACTAATACTACCCCATTTCGACTTACTTTTGGTCATGATGCAGTATTGCCTGTTGAGATTTATTTACAATCTATAAGAGTTCAAAGACATCATGAGATTCCCTCTGAGGATTATTGGGAAATGATGATGAATGAATTAGTGGATTTGGATGAAGAAAGGCTTAGAGCCTTGGAGTTGTTAAGAAGACAAAAGAAAAGGGTCGAAGAATCCTACAGCAAAAAGGTTAAGTCTAAATCTTTTGCATGTGGGGATTTAGTTTGGAAAGTAATTTTGCCTATGGATCGAAAGGATAGAACATTAGGCAAATGGTCTCCTAAGTGGGAAGGTCCATTCCAAGTTATACAAGTTTTCTCTAATGGAGCTTATGAAGTGGAAGAGTTAGACAAAGATAAAAGAATCTTGAAAGTAAATGGTAAGTATTTGAAAAAATATAAGCCTATGCTGCAAGAGATTCATATTAAAACGTAAGTTTTATTTTAAGAAAGGAAAGCCAAAATAGGCCAACTCAGGCTAATATGGCATACAAAGCAAAGGAGAATCAACATAACATCTTTCAAAGATAGGAAAAATTATTCATAATCTCTCCAGTCAATAGATTTGAGGAAGTCCATGTAGTCTGCGTCTGGCTCATAATCATCAAAGTCCTGGGTGTTGGAGTGTCCTTTCTTAGAGATCTTCATTTTAGTTTCTCTCTTCTTGGCTTGAGAGGTTGCTCCAATAGAGGCTTCAGGTTTCTTTGTTGCCTCCATCTTTTTTGTTTCCTCAACTGCCTTTACCTTCCCAGCCATTTTTTTTGGCTGATGATTTCTCTGAATTGTTCATGTTTGCTTCTAAGCAAAACTTGGTCATGTGGAAGAGAATTTATAGAGGCGAAATGTTGATAGGATTGGCCAGTCAAACGGTGGAAACACATGAGTTATTCTTGGAAGTATGCCTGAGGGCTATGCTATAAATGTTACTTTGAAGCTAGAGGCTTATGCCTTGGAGTTTAAAGCTGAAAAGTTTGGCTTTCCAAGAAAAAGATAGAATGCCTTAATTGCAAATTTGACTTAGATGTGAGGCAATAAATAAAATGCATCATAATATAATATGGGTCGAAAGCAGTTAATGGCGAAATACTAACGATTGATTAATCAATGCCAAAGGCATAAAACTGTCATTACATAAAGGCCTGAAAAGGCCAAGAAACAAATGATTGGTTGAGCAAATAAAGGTCTTGAAAGCATCAGAAGGGAAGCCTCGACTCCAACTGGGCAAAGGTTTCTATGTGATGTTTGAGGCGAGCATTGCACAAGGATTCATCAAGTTTGGCTGTGGCAAGCTGTTTCTCAAGTTTTTGGGCTGCCTCAATACGATCCATGGCATGTTTCATTTCCCTAGCCATCTCAGTGGTGTCGAAATTCTGTAAATCACGGTTGTATTTTTCAGCATTCTCAATTTTAGCTTGTAACTCAGTGATTTGCTGCTTCCAGGCTTCAATATTCTTCTGATTGGAGGCTATTTCATTTTGTGTTTTCTTTTGTTCAGCCTCTATACTTTCGACCTTCTCATATGACTCATTTGCACCACACCAAGCTAAACTCTCAAGACCAGATGTTTCCTCTATGGTATTCCTGATAGATGGAAGCAGCTTTATCTCTGCAGCTATTTGGTTCACCACAGCAGTTAACTCTATCAGAAAACCAGAAACGTCTGGATTAAGAGTGGTGAGTTCAAGCTTTTCAAGGGTATCCTTTAGATAAGTGGTTGCAGATGGGTCTGAGGCCAAAACTCTGTGAATGTCCCCCCTGAAGAATTTTTTCTTTATGGCTTGGAGGATTGGTTTGGCAAAATTATCTGATGCTGGAGTCGAAGAGACAGAAGAAGAAGAACCATACTTCTGCCCGAGTATTAATTTGGAATACTCACGTGGGTTCGACCACTTGAGTGTTGTCAGAGAGTCTCCAGGAGGTGGAATATTATCCAGGGTTTGCTGGACCACAGGCGAAGGAGTATGGTGGGGATTAGGATCAGTTTGTTCTTCTTCCTCCTCTTCTTCAGATTCTTCTCCTTCTTCATCTTTTTCTTCTTCGACTACCATTTCTTCATCAGGCTCTTCAGCAGTTGGTCGAATATTCTCCTGGTCATCAGCTAGTGTAGGATGTGGTTCATTTGTCTCCTCAGGCGCAGCTTGACCAAGATTGTCGTTGTGTGTTTGAACTTCAGGTTCATTTCTTTCTTCTTCAACCAATTGATCATTATCCATGAAGTTATCCAGGTTGAAAAGTGGTGGACTTGAGGCATAATCATCATCAGAATTGGCGCCATCAGCTTGTGCATTTTGAGTAGTGGTTTGAACTGGTGGTGTGGTGTGTTCTGCAGCATGTGGATTAGGTTGATTGATCTCACTTAAACCAGAGCCAATATCAGAAGATGGGTGATAAGTTGGCTCACCTTGGCTGTTGAGGAGCGTGGTGGTGAAGCTTCCTGCAGTCGGTTGAGGAGTGGGATTGTTAATTATGTTGGTGGCGAGGTTGCTTGGAGTTGGTTGGGGATTAGGATTATTGATTATGTTTGCCTAAAGAACACAAGTGGAGAAAATGAGATTGAAAGAATTTGGGCGAAAGACGTCAGTATAATGAAAAAATGGTGCACATACCTAAGCTTGTACAGTAGCAGGACTTGAGTTATCACTCCCATGGTCATCAAGAGGTGTTCTCAAGGCCACCTTGGAAGGTTCTTTTTCGACACCACTTGTTGTGGGTGCCTTTTCAATTATTTTGGCCACCTTTGAAGGAGGTGGGCCAGCAGGTCCAGATGCTTTGATTGGTTTTCTTCTTTTCTTTGTAAGAACCTCCTCAGGAGATTCATTTGAAGCATCTGAAGATATAACAACAGCTGGGGCATCCTTTTTACCTTTCTTTGAAGGTGTTGGAGGTTTTCGACCAGTCTGAAGAGGCAATGCAAATATAAGAAAGAAATTCATATAGTAAAAGTGTAAGCAGGGGATGTGAAATATACCTGTGTGCTCTCTGGTTCTTTGCCACTTTGTGAGGTAGCAGCCCTAGTTGAAGCAGTTTTCCTAGGCACAGCTGAAAGACAGTAAAAATTGTTACAAGTTAATGATTACGTGGTTAGTTATAAAGCCATGGATTAAGGGTTTCGAACCTTCATATATTTCAGATTCGACACGAATGTCCTGAATTCATATATGAAGGTGTCTTTTAAAACTGTCTAACATATGCTTAGTCGGAACCACTCGTTGGGCCTTTGGCTGAGACTGCTGTCGAAGAAGTTTTAAATGCTCCCCACAGACAAACCAATCTGGAAATGGAGGGGCAAGCGCCACTCCAAAATCAGCATTAGGCACTCGAGGGAACTTTGGAGGAAAAAGTTTAAAAGCTACCTCATAACGTTTATCACGAGGGATGTTTGGAGGAATTTTTAGTTGATCCAGCTTTTCTAGAAATTTTCTCTTTAGAGTGACAGCAGCCTCATGAATGGTTCGACTAAGATCATCTGGTCGATAGATAGTTTCAAAGTATTTTTGAAAAGCCTGTATTTCTTTGATGTGAGTAAACTTACTCTTTTTCGTCTTGTCCTGCACATTGAGAAAAGCTTGGTCAAGTAATGAAGCAAATGTAGCCACATCAAGAAAGTTCTCACTATAGTGCTTCGACCACCATTGGTGGAATGATGAAGTGCATAGAAAAGAAGGCTCAAAAAACACAGGAGAGAGGACTTTTCTTTTCTCATTCCGGCTGTCGAGTGTAATGGAGACATTTTCCTCGTCGAAGCAGGCAGTGTGAAGAATTACTTGGCCCTTTCTCTCATACAAGCATTGAGGAAAGCTCTGGGCCAGCCCAAACTATCGAGAGACAAGGTTTGGTTGATAGGCAATCAGTGCTGATAAACCTCTCCCTAAGTTCAGCTTGTGGATCACACAGGGCTGTATCTTCTTTGAGCAAAAGGTGCCATGCTAGGAGTGAACTCATAGCGCTTGGCAAACATCATAATATAACTGGTAAAGGCCCTTTAAAGGGTTTCACCATCATCATTGGGAGTGAGTTTGGCCAGACGTGTCCCTTCGACACTCCTTTCCCTGATTTCAGCAGAGGCTTCATCAACTAGGCCTTTTCTGGGGAGGCTAGCCTCAAATGTAGCATTAAGCCATAATTGAAGTAGCCAAAGAGGCCCACTCAAGTGCATAGGACCTTGGGCCTCCATATTTCTAAGTCGAGAAGCCCCTTCGCTGATAGACTCATAAAGGTTCGCCAGGATGAGTTCACTCAAGCAGGTTCCTCTGTTGTTGTGAAGTTGATTCGCCAGGGGCAGGTACTTCTTAGCTACCTGCAAAGATTTTGTACAGAAAACATATCTCGACAGCCAGACTGTGAGAAAAGCAATATGTTCTTCATCAGACACTTTGTCATCTTCTTGTTTAAAGTGGTGATTGATGAAGAGAGTGTATGTAAGTTTTGAGCCTGAAATATTGATGGTGTCTTCAGCATCAACATCAGGGTTATAGGTAAGGCCATCTGGGAGAAGCCCTGTGATGGCAGCTACATCGAACAAGGTTGGGGTAACCATTCCACATGGCAGATGGAAGGTATAATGGGTGTTGTCCCAAAAGTATAAGGACGCTGCCAACATGTTCAGACAGTATGGTATGCTGGTCTTCGACAGCATAAGAAGGTCATAAATCCCTATATTCTTCCAATGTTCAGCTTTGACCTTCTCCATCTTCGCCATCCATTGGTTAAATTCCTTCAAGGGATTGATAGCTCTCACCAGCCTGGTGCCATCAGTGAGATAGCTAACATTTATCTTGGGCAGTGGAATTTCTTCAGGAGAGGTTTCATCAGATACGTTAATTTTGGAAAAGCTTTTTTGCCCTAATGGCCTTGTTTTCCGGTAAGAGGGGGGGGGAACTCACTTAGTTTCTCATTAGAAATGTCAACATCAGCTAGAGGACCAGACAATGCATAAGGTTTGTCAGAAACGACTAAAGGAATCATTACCTGAGACTTATATATGGCTCGTGTTTCTTCAGTGGTGGGTTCCGGCATGCAACGGCAGTTATCCACTATTTGGGGGCCGGGGATATTAGAGAATGGTGGAATGGTTTGTTTAAATGGAGTAGCCTTGCCTCTTTGAGTTTTCTTTGGTTGAGGATTGGTTTGGGAAGACGCTATTGTTGAAGAAGACGAAAAGATGGTGTTTTTTCTGGGTTTTACGTAAGAGAAACTGAAGAGAAGAAGATGTTCGATTGAGAATATGAAAGTGTGGAAAGTTCACCAAATGGTGAAAACAGATATTTATAGACGTTTGAAAATCCCAAGAGCCTTGGTTCCACCGTTGAAGTTGAGAAAGTCGTGGGACGCGTGTTCTTTTCCTGGAGACGTGATGAATGGTAGCAGTTATGAACAGACTGCAAACATCTATTTTCAAGAAAAGTGTTATGATGAATACGGCTGAAGTGACGTTTAAGGATTTGTCATGATGGTATGACGTCATAAGCGTGGGTCAAAGAAACTGAACAATTCAGCCACAAAGTAATTAGTGGGGTATTCAGTTGAGGCCATGCAAACAAGCGTCGAAATGGTTATTATATCAAGAAATGACCTTCCTACCAATTCTGGAGAAAGGACATTCCTTGGGGGCAATTTGTTAACCCTCATTTTCGACGCTAGAAAAATCAAAGCTATTGTTAAGTTAAAAAACAAAAAATTATTTTTAACATAAGAAAGGTTTTCGACCCAGTGTTGATACATCCTGAGGCGAAGCAAGGTTTTAGGAACCTCAAAAAATGGCTAAGTGTTGGGAAAAGTTTCGACCATGGGAATATTGAAATGCGCGCTGCAGTTGTTACACTAAGGCTGGAGGGAATTTCCAATGTTTGAAATTCAAATATGAGCAGTTGTGAACGTGGGAACAGTTGAGGCCAAGGAGAAGGCGCCAAAGGGACACGTTTGAAGCAATAACCACCACTTAGTAGTTATTTCTTAGCACTATAAATAGGAGTTAGTTCTATGTAATAAGGGTGTTCATATTTTTGTACAAGTTACTCAAAGAAACTCAAAGTACCCGCGTGTAGAGAAACGAGTTCGTGAGAATGTACGTAATATAACACCACCCTTTATTTCTTCATTAATGCAATTTATCTTCATCATGTTTAAGCTTCAAGCATTTACTTTCCATGTCTTTTCGTTTTCCTGAATTTTACTTTTCATGTCAAATTTACTTAAAGTCTTGTTTTTAAACTTTCATTTAAACTTTCTGCATTTACTTTCGACAACACCTTTACATTTCAGTCTTTATTTTCAAGAATGTGGAGTTCATTGCATTTTATTTTCAAAAGCTTTTACATCATTGCATTTACCTTCAAAGTCATTTATTTTCTTGCCCTTTACTTTCGACAGTCATTTACTCTTTCTGCACCTTTTACATTCAAGAACGTGGAGTTCAAGCACTTTTACATTTCTTGTTGTTTACTTTCGACAGTTATTTATCTTCCTGCACTTTTATTTTTCAAAGTCATTTACCTTTTTGTCTTTTACATTCAACGCCTTTAAATTCTGCATCATTTATTTACAGCCCTTTACATTTCCAAGCCTTTACTTTATTTGCAAGTAGTCGAACGTGGAGTTCATGTAGTTTTCTTTTACTATTGAACGTGGAGTTCAATTTACATTTCTTGCATTTATCATTGTCAGTTACATTTTCCCTTAAATTTAGCACATGTCCTAGGATTTGTGTGGTCGATCCTGCAAGTTAGTCAGTTTTATTTAAGATTGATAGACCAGAGGTTGTTTACCAAAATTCACAGTAAACACATACATCATGCATTATTGATTTATTCACATTCATATTGCATCAATATCACTCTAGTCGGTCTTGTTCCCTAGTGATAAAAGTCCTCTCAGTCGAGTTGTCAGTTCTGTCCTTGTCAAGAAGCATTGCGTCCAAACAGTCCCTCTTCCAGTTTATTTCTGGATTGTAGCGGGCTTTCGACCACTTTGATAACTTGAACCTCTGAATGATAAGAAGACCGTCGACAAATGTCACTCTTCTCCATTGAAGATGATATCTTCGCTTTCCCGGATTAAGGAAAATCCCCAGAGAAAGCCTCTTAATCAAAGATGCAGAAGTACGGCAGTTTTTCTCTAAAAAATTCACTGACGAAGAGGTCATCGGCACCTCAAAATTGGGGTACATCATATGGCATTTCTCTGGGAAGACCTTGAGAAAAGTATGATGTAATATCCCCAAGAAAGAAACAGTCTCTCAAAAGACTCGTTTTCCCCGATAGAGTCGACAAATGGCGTCTCCAACGGAGAAGTTTGTGCACCTCTACAACTCAAATGACTGGGTTCCCCAGCAACTCTGACATCAGATCTGTTTCCTTCAAATGGCATCTCCCCAGGAAAATTCGGCGAGAAGTTTGAGGAAAACCGCTACGAACAGCGTCCCTTGTCAAGAAAGTTTATCGACAAAAGAAACTAAGACCAGTTCCTTGGTAGGAAACCAGGATCGAGGGGAAGTTTATTTCAGAAATTGAGACCAGTTCCTTGGTAGGAAACCAGGATCGAGGGGAAGTTTATTTAAGAAACTAAGACCAGTTCCTTAGTAGGAAAACAGGAACGAGGGGAAGTTTATTTCAGAAACTGAGACCAGTTCCTTGGTAGGAAACCAGGATCGAGGGGAAGTTTATTTAAGAAACTAATACCAGTTCTTTGGTAGGAAACCAAGAACGAGGGGAATTTTATTTCAAAAGAAAACTGAGACCAGTTCCTCGGTAGGAAACCAGGATCGAGGGGAAGTTTTACCTTTTCTAAGCATCATTACTTAGCAAAAGGAGATGGATGAGCTAACTGCCATTCATAACCGCCATCAAAATTTCGGGGTATTCCGATATTTAATCCTCTTGCCATTCACACCTTCGGGTCCAAGAAGATTAAATAGGGGCATCTGTCATACCCCAAATTTTGACCACTAAGATTTCCCATCATTATGCAAATCATCATCACAATATGGATGGATCATTAGTCTCCCCAAAGATGGGTGAGCATCCACTGCAATCAAACTTAGGGTTTCAAGCCCTCTCAGAGCTCTTAGACAAAGGATCAATCAAGGAATGACATGATCTTCAACTTGTCTAACCTCTCAAACATCTACAAATGGATCAAAAGGACTCCCACATCAAGAATCAAGCACAATGTTGCAGCATTCCAGGAGGATCAAGCCTCACGATCGCCAGTGTCACCAAATTAGGGTTTTGGTCGACCAGGGCCTCCAGATAGGAATTTTCCTCTGGGCATGAGCCAATGCTTCAAAGCATAACCTATGATGCTCCAAGGGACACCATGAACCCAATCATCAAGTCAATTTAACCTCATGGGATGTATTCACAAAAAATCAAGAATTAGAGTTTCTTGACCTAATTCACCCCTAAGAGGACTTTTGGGGAAAAACATGAGCCAAGACCTCAAGACATGATTTAAGGGTCTCTAATACACCACATTGATCCATTTACAACAATGGGTTGATCCAAGAAGCTTGAGCAACAAGTTTCAATTTCATCTGAACCACAATTAGGGTTTTACTGGAAAAGTCAACTGTAGCTTTGACTTTTGACTAAGACATGCTCCGTAACCCTAGGACATGATTCAATACACCCTATAACACCTATGAAATCAATCCATCAAGTTTGATTTAGGTCAAGGACTTGATTTCATAGAGGATTGCACAGTTTGGAATTCATCTGATAAAAAGTTAACTGTGCACAAAAGTCAACTTTGACTTTTTGAGATTTTTCACAAAAATGGTTTTTTAACCCTAAAATGATGTTAATGTGTGATTGGAATCATAATTCATCAAGAAAAATCAAGAAAAGTGGGATAACTTGTAAAAGGGGTAACCATGAAAAACTTAGAAATTTTCTAAGTTATGGAACAAAGTGGCTAGGGTACCAACTTTGGAGGATCATAACTCCTAAACCACAAGGCCATTTTTCCCCATCCAAAGCTGGATTTGTAGCCCTCATGGCCCTCTACAAAATCTTCAACTACACCTCATTCCAATTCATCATGGATTTTGAGTTATGGAATTAGCAAAATGGCTGAAAACATGAAATGTCACTTTTTCTAACACTTAGTGAAATTTTCACTAAGTCAGAATCTACCTTACTTTTTTCCAAATGTAGGGGCATTTTTCACTTGGATCCCAAAAGTGTCAAAACCAATTATGATCAAACAGTTGTTATATCATATGAAAGCTTTCCAAAATGGCCAAGAACATCACCAAACTCAACTTGAGTCATGAGATATGACAATGGCAATATGCCTTACTGAAAACTGCCAAGGCTAGGCAGAATTTTGCACTTTTGCTCGATTTGGAAAAATTAGATAATTCCAAGCCTTGTCATCACTTTGGACACATATGAGTATCAAATCTAAAGGGAACAAACACTGATCCAAGCCTTCAAAGTCTTTGGAACAAGGAGTAGCATGCCAAACCTAGAAATCCCTAAAAGAGGGACAAGACTCCAATTTTGGATTGGAGCATTTAATGGATGCTTAGAGGTGGCATGGACTGACACATTTGCAACTGAATTCAGTCAAGAATGATCAAAGGCTTGTGCTCTAACCTCTAGTCAATGGCTAGAGGAGACTTGGCTTCCCATTGATCAACATTGGCCAAACCTCTGTTGTGGTTGCCATTCACTATTGATCCCAAAACAAACTTGCTCTACTATAAATAGAGCTCATTTATGCTCAGTTTGAGTACACCAAAGCCATCAAACAGATGCTTTCCTCAAAATCCCTCTCTTTAGGCCAAAATGCCTTTTTTTAGCAAGGTAACTCTGAGTTTTTGAGTTAGAGAGCATTTCCATCACAACTCATGATCTAAACACATCCAATATGTCATATCTAAGCTGTCCAAACTCACACAAGTGACCTGTAATCCTTAAATCACAAAGTCACCTCTCAAAACCTCAAAATAGTACTTTTGTACATTTTTCAAGCCATTCCTTGATTCATTCACTTTCGAAACCAGGTAAAACCTCAAACACACTCCAAATATCATCCCTAAACTGTCCCAAATGGTTCCCCCCATCTGGAACACCATTTGAGGGAGTTTCTATTTTGGCCATTTTAACCCCTTTTGCAAGAAATGGCCAGTTTGTGTTTTTGCAGGTTCCAGCTGATTCCACTCATCCTAAAAACTTCTAAGGGATCATTTAAGAGTGTCCAAAGCATCAAATCATTTCTGGAACAAGTGGCTTGGCAGATTGCATAGAAATTTCCAAAAGCTCAAAAAGAGGTGAGCATCATGACTTGAACTTCCCAAAATATGCATTGCTTTGAGGTCCACTGATTATGCACATCTTATACATGTTATATATGTTGTGTTTGAACCAATTCATCATGTAATTTATGCCTGTACCAAAGTGTAGCATAGAAAATGCAATTATAGGCCTATTTCAAAACCACTATCGAATTTTGAGGAGGGAGCATGATCTGGAAAAAATACCACCACCATTGGATTCCTTGTGAAATTATAGGCCAGATGCATATAAATTTTGTCCCCAACCATGGAGAAATGAGAAAGTTATGGACCTTCCCGTTTCTTGCCAAAACTTGCCTTGCCTTGCCTTGGCCAGGCATAGAAAACAAGGCACACCTTGTATATTTGTTGGTTTGTTTTAACAACGGATGTATCACCACCCCAGAGGTAAGGCGTGCACCCTGTAACCTTGAGGTCGTGGGTTCAAACCCCACCCATGCCATTTTGTGTTTTTTCACATTTTGCTATTTTTTTTTCCATATTTTCATGTTTTGTTAATTAATTGGAAAATTAATAACTCTTTCAATTTTAATTATTTTTTATTGGTTCGTTTTGCAAAAAATCACAAAAATGTTAAAATATTTTATTCCAAAAAAAAAATTAAGTTTATATTAGTTATTTAATATAATTAGTATTTTTGTGAATAAATTCCTTTTTTAATTGTTTTAAACATTTAAAAGTGAATATTTACTTTGAAAATCAAAACCAAATGAGTTCTAAATCATCTTGTGATTAAAACCTCATTTTTCAAACCTTAAACAAAAATCACAAGTGGTTTATTCAAACTTATTTGGTATTTTTATCATTTTATTTGATTTTCTTTAAATGTTTGCTTTTAAAGGAAACAAAATTAGGGTTTCTTTGATTTTCACCCTCACAAATCATTTTCAAACACTCATGGGCCTCTAATAGAGTGTAAGACCCAATCCCCTTTTAACCAAAACAATTTTGGGCCTCAGATATTGTATAAGTCCCTCCATGTTAAAAGAAAACCTCGGCGCGATCGCTAGTTGAAAAATCAAACCCTTGGGCCTACCCTCGTGTTATAAGCCACATTCTTTAAAAATAAACCTTTGGGCCTCTTGAGAGAGTGTAAGACCCATCCCCTTTGTACAGAAAATCTTTCTTGGGCCTCAGTCACTTGTATAAGTCCCTGTACAAAATGACAGTGCGATCACTGATAAAACCCTGGGCCTCTCCTTGAGCTGTAAGCCCCAATTTTCCTTTCAAAAGGCACTTTCTCCTTTGATTTTGTGACATACTGTTATTTTCAATTTCTTTGTTGAACAACTAACCAAACAGCATGGAAGCTCTATAACCGAGTAAGTGTTTACCCGCTTTCATTTACCGCTTTCATATGTATATAACTGTACTGTGGGGCTGTTTCACTATAAGTCTTCTTTCATAAACTCATATCGACTGTGTAATACTAGTATAGATATTTAGAGTTTCCCCGGAAACTACGTCTAGAACTAGACAGAACCTCGTCTCCCTACATCTGACGTTCTTCTGGATAACCTAAACAGTAAAGAACTTTTTAGATAACTAGATCTAAGAAATTTCCCCTTGAACAGTTCATATACAGAAGGCCAATGATCCAATTGAAACCCTTTCTGGAACTGTTCCTCAGCCTCCTCTTGGGCTTAGTGCAAGGACCCGCAGGCTTTCTAAAAGCATCCCCGCCTCCTCTTGGGCGTTGTACAAGGACCCGTCGGCTTCTTAGAAGTTTTCACAGCCTCCTCTTAGGCTTTGTATAATGATTTTTTCTCCGGGAAGATAGCCTCCTCTTGGGCTTAGTACAAATTATCCCTCGGCTTCTTAAAAGTTTTTCTCGCCTCCTCTTGGGCTTCGTACAAATTGTCCTGACGACCTCCTAGAGGTATAGGAATAGAAATTAGTCATCTTAATAGAACAGTCTTTCAAAAAGTCTAGATCTCACTACTACTGTTTCTTAAGCATGGTACAAAAGATAAAACCCGTAGACTCGGACAGTCTAAAGCTCCTTTGGATTCCCCGTTTCCTTAGAGAACACGAAATAATCTGAATCCTCTGATCAAATCCATGAGTACAACATTACCCATATAAGAACTAATTTTCTCTTTTAACTAACATGCTGGACCTGTCACTCAACTGAAATAGTTAAGATAGCCTCCTCTTGGGCTTTGTACAATGATCATCCCCCAGCGGAGCTAATCTTTTCACACTCTCTTGTTGAGTATAAAAAACCCTCTTGTTGGGTCACAAATCTTTCAACCTCCATCTCGGGCTTCGTACGAGATACAAAACACTCTCTTGTTGAGTATAAAAGACTCTCTTGTTGAGTCAAACATCTTTTCGCTTCCGTCTCGGGCTTCGTACGAGACACCAAATCACTCTCTTGTTGAGTATAAAAGACTCTCTTGTTGAGTCAAACATCTTTTCGCCTCCGTCTCGGGCTTCGTACGAGACACCAAAACACTCTCTTGTTGAGTATAAATGACTCTCCTGTTGAGTCAAACAAATTTTAGCTTCCGTCTTGGGCTTCGTACAAGACACGCAAAAACACCCTCTTGTTGGGCCATTAGCCTCCTCTTAGGATTTGTATAAGGAAACCCCGGTTGAGACAATCAACCTTTTAGCATTAAAATCTGTGCCTTGCTCATAGTATACAAACATCAACAACTCCTTTCTCCCCCATTTAATTACTGTAAGCGGCAAGCCTCTGGATTATTTACATCCACGCCAGTGTCCCTCTTTTAGCATGAGAAATTCCTAAGAAAAGATAGCATTACTCTAAACTGAGTTAAAGTCTTCTCTTTCCGGTTAAAAAACCCCTATAAAGGAAATTATGGCATTGCTGGATTCACATGTCCAGTTAAAGTAATTCTGCTTTATAACCAGTCACCCGACAATTATGACAAACCGACAAAAAATCCCCTCTTTAGAGATGACAAATTCTCTCTAAAGTCAAAACCCTTTAGCTTCATATCTTGGGCTTTAAACAAGATACAAATAGACTCTTTAGCTTCATATCTTGGGCTTTGAACAAGATACAAACAAATCACCTTCAGCTTCACATCTTGGGCTTTGAACAAGATACAAACCATTTAGCTTCACGTCTTGGGATTTAAACAAGACACCAAAACACCATTTCCTCCCATAGAATAGGAGGAACTACGATCGCTCTGATTTCCCTGTTTCGGTAAACGGGAATACGTAGGCATAAGATTGAAAGAAAAATCTTAGCGAGCACACTAATCAAAAACCCAAAATCTCGTACCTTCACACATCAATCGAAAAGCATCAGTCCTAACATCCTACCAATAGCATAGTCTCGTCATTTCAGTCTTAACAAAATAAGCAGAAAGAGGCCCCACTTCCACATAGCATCTGTAACCTAACAGACCACTGTTTAAACTCAGTATGCAAGCAGGGTTAGTTGGAGACATCTATTTCCCTTCCTTCATCAGCTTCAATAGGATAAAAAATGAATCAACTTGTAGTCCTCCAAGAGCGACAGTGCTTAAGAACCACGTCCAAAATCGCTCGCTACAATAGGGCAAGTAGTTCATGTGACTTGAAGATCTGATTTCATTAGTAGATCAGGGTATCTTGTGGGAGTTTTGAAGATGAGTGAGGTCGATCAAAAGGTGGCATTTGATTGGTTTCACAATGTGCGTTCTAGTAGGATGCTTGAAACTGATTGCTCTTTTGTAGAAGAGTAGTTAGTTGAAATTGTAAGGAGGTTATGGTTCTCTGGGAGCTTGTGGCAAAAGTTCTGGGTTGAGGATGGAAGCATACCTTCTTGGTGGATGAGAGTTTATTTCTCTCTAGGTTTCTGAAGTCTTCTTTGTTCAAGCTGGTGGTGCAGTGTTGTGTGAAGATCTTTAGTGTGGATTACTATGCTCATAGTAAGTCCAGTGGTGGAGCATATTAAGAACCATGGTGTATGGTGTCTGTGATGTGTGGAAGATGTCCTAACTAATGTTAGAACATCTTTAGGTTAGTTATCCTTGGTGAAGGATTTCAGGTTCTGTGATGAACTGGTTACTTGCATCGTGTCCAAGAAGTATCTACATGATCATCCGGGAGAATGATGGAGTAGAAGGGTCCCTTGGAAGGAGGATGTAAGTGTTTGTGAAGACTGAAGTGGATCATGTGTTGATTGCATGGAAGTCTGTTTCCTGAATGCGTTCGGAAGTGGAGATTCACCATAAATCAGAAGTATTCCAAGTTATCATACAGGAGAATGATAAGGAATGACTGTCTTGGATTGCGGGGTGTTTATCTCTAATGCTGGCCTGGTGAGGTCAGTGGAAAATCTTGCATACGACATTGAAGCCCTTGGAGCAAGCCATGCTAGTAGTGGATCAGTTTAGCAGCTGTGAAGTTCTAGAGTATGCATACGATACTGACATCGTTATAACAAACTAAGGGGCCCTGTGCGTCTCTTTGAGGAATGTGAAGCATTATGATTCAATTGGTTTGTGCCTCAAGCAGCTGGAGGTCTATACATGAGAATTCATGAGGAGTTCGTGTGGTGTGTCGATGGTTGCAGGATAAGGGGGGTCAATGGGACTTTGATCTTAAGCCAAGAGTTTGTTATGGTTGGTATACACTTCCTCACGGGTAGCATGATGGTGATCATGTGTGAGTGATTATTGTTTCTTGTCAGAGGGAATAATAAGAGAGTTGATGATTACGTTCAGTAGGTGTGTTGAACAAAAGGTGCGCTCTTGAAGACATGAAGATGCGTCTTATGTTTTCCAGTCATTAGCTTGGGTGTTCTATGGAGGAGTACCAGTTACCTTAGTCAGGGGGAGAGGCCTCTTGATCTGGGATGAAGTTCCAGTTTGCATTTGTGCGTCAAGAAAACTGAGATGTCAAGGAGGATGGCTTGACATTATTGTGGAAATTCCAGTTTGTGTTTGTGCGTCAAGCAAACTGAGATGTCAAGGAGGATGTCTTGACATTAGTATTGTTGCAAGTTGTGGGAAACTTGGCAATGCATACTTGAATGGTTCTTATTGGATGCTTAAGAATCATTGACTGAGTTTGGGAGAATTTATTTTTCTCTGCAGACTGTGATCAAAATTTGTGAAGAAATCTCTGTAAAGACCAAAATCAGAAGAGCTCATATGAAGAATATACAATGTCTGACACAATATCAGGACATTGCTGTTAAACATGTTTGCATGTAATGGGTTTGTTGGTCGATGTTCTTAAAAGAAGAAACAGTCAACAGTCTTGGCTGGTGACCATTTAGTGGAGTGATTTTCTTCGGTTAATGGATCTTTGAATTGACCAGAGTTATCTTCTGTAGTTCGTTACTTCCTAAGGAAGGTGATTGGCTATAAATAAGACTGTATCCATTCTTCTTAGTCTCTACATTCCTTTTAGTGATCGATGGAATTTTTCAAACTCTGGGTATATTGTCTCTGGGTTTGGGGTTGTCTTGGTCACTTTTGCCAAGTTTTGGCTAAAAGGGGGAGAAGAAGGAAGTCATTTTTCTGTTGTTTTCTGGGTACATTCCTGTAGGTGTTCTGCAAGAATGCTGGATAAGATGCTCTGACATCTTAACTTGTTTCTTTTGCATTGCTTTTGTGTCTTGTGATCTGAGTTGAAAAACAGGTTGTGACTTGTGATCTGAGTTACATATTTTATGTACTCTATGTCACGACTGTTTAAGCTCTTTCTGGAATTCAGGAAGAAGCTATCAGAAGGGTAACTCTCAAGATGAAGGGACTCAAGGAACTTTATCAACTTCGCTCATCCAGCACAGAAGAGAATGTTTTAGCCAAAATTTGTCAAAAGGGGGAGATTGAAAGCTCCTGTGGTTTGACGAAATTTTGGTAAAACATGGTTATGATAAAGATGAAGAAATCTGCTCAAGATTAAAGATGTCGACAAAGATGTTCTAACATCTTACTAATACAGCAGGTTTAATTACTTAACAAATCTGTCAAAATATTTGGTGCAAATTTGCAGAGTGGATAAAGGAGAAATGATTGAAGGCCCAAGACAACATAAGCCTATATAAGGAGACTTAGACTTAGGGTTAAAAGGGGACTATATGTTTGTATCACTTGTAAATTTGTAACCTAGTTCCTTTGGGTTGAATAAGGGTTTATGGTTTGAGAGTCGTTGGCTCTCTTAGGAGTTGTAAGTCTCCACTCTGTATTATGGGATGCAGTGTGGAAGGCATAGGTACAGGGACACAACCAGAAACCTGTAGGTAATGGTTATTGTATTGTTCTTGGACGAAGCTTTGAAGCAAGTCCAAGATAACTTGAAGGTCAAGAAACCGCGACAGTTCTGAATTGGCAGAAGGCAGAGATATCACAGGTTAAGATTGGGATGTGAGTGGGATATCTCATATCAAGGTTGTAAACGGTTGAGTTTAGCCTTGTAAAGATGTTCATTGGGTAGATGTTAGGTATAAAGTTGTAAACGGGGGAGTTTAGCTTTGTAACAGTTCTACAGATAGTGAAGTCTTCATCCTGGATTGGTATCCCCCAGATGTAGGTGAATTGCACCGAACTGGGTTAACAATTACTGTCTTATTTAACATTCTGCAATTTACAGTTTTGTAAATGTTCTTGACTGACATGTTGGATTAGATGTCGTAACATCTGTGAGTGTGTAGTTCTGATATTCAAGGTATCAGTCTGCTGTTGCACCTCCAAGTTTAAAAGATTATGTAGCACAATGTCTTGACATGTGTTAGGACATCTGCTGTCTGCATAGGCCAGAATTTCAGACTTGAATTAAGGTGATAAAATATGGAAATGGCTTATTTGATTCGATTTATGATATGATTGTGATTCGAGTCAAGGTTTTTTCTAATTCGAATTAGACATTTCATTGCTTTGAGTTACGAATACAATGCTTAATAAATCCAAGTTTCTCATTGAATTATTGATTTTGAGTTAGTCATATGCTTGATTCGAATCAATCATAAAAAAATCCTTGTTTCAATATTTCAGACTTATAAGTCAAGGCACACATACAATTGACTTTGACCATTTTCTCAAACACAAAAACAATTGTAATGGTTTCAATTAAGTGAGTGAGAGGGATAACTTTAGGTACATTTCTACAATAAAATTACTAAAGCAAATAACAAATAAAATGTTACAATCAAATATAATAAAATGATATAATCAAATTACAAATTGATAACTCACAATGTGTGAGATATTCAAGCCCTTAACACTTGTCTTTATTTTGTTATTAAGCACGTTTATTATGTTAATGTAGGTTTATTTTATTGTTTTAAGTAAATTTGTGAAGAAAGCAATATGTGATATCTTTTGTGAGTTTTATGTGTTTGTCACTTGTGTATTATTGCTTTCTGATAAGTTTGGCATGACATACTTGGAGCATCACTTTAATTTCAATTTTCAACAAAGTTTTAAATGCCTAGGAGGTCACATGAAATGAAAGTTCATAGCATTAGGAAAACATGGAAAAATGTGAGGTTTGGAGTGCAAATGACCTGGAAACGTGAATATATAAGATCAAGCCCTACAAGAAAAAGTTATGCAAAATTTGTCATGTACACAATGGCGCGCGTGCTGTTTGTCTGTTTAGCAGGCCTGCCACAAGACATGTTGTCCCCTACGTGCCAAAACATGTACTACTTGGAGCAGATTTGAAGGAAGTAAGAAAGAAATATGTTGTGATTAGTGGGCCAAAACAAGGAATATCCACAAGGCCCGTGTTTAAATGATAAGACAAAAACCATAAAAGCTATAGGGTATAAAAGGAACCTCTTGGACAAAATGGAAAGAGGTTCAGAAGTTGAAAACTTGAGAAATTACTATGAAAAATATCTTACTGAAGAAGAAGAAGAAGAAGAAGAAGAAGAAGAAGAAAGATGAACCAATAGTGAAAAGTTCATTCCTTTCTCCCTCCATTGAAGAAGTGTTGAGCATCTAGGCATGATAGAACTCGCCTCTTGCTGATTGAAAGATTGCAAGTAATAAAGTGTCATGCTTAGCTTTATATTTTCTTTTCATTTTTGTTTACCAATGTTGAGTGTAAGAACTTGTTTTGCTGTATTCATTTTGCTCATCATGAGATATAAACCTCTTTATGTTTAGTAATGTGAAGTTTAAGGAAAGTTAGTATTTTGTGTTAACATGGTGTCTCTTGAAGTGATGGATTTTACTATGTGAAATAATGTTATACATTTGTTTCTTTGCGTGATCACCTTAAAAATAGGTAAAAGTTAGTTAAGGGTTGAGAGATTCATTAATTAACGGACTTCATAAGTAAATATGGTTGAAAATAGTATGATAGACATATTAACTAAATTAACCACTGTAGAGATAAAGGAATACAACCATAGGGGAAATAAAAAATGCAAAAAGACACGCTTTATGGTTATTATGAGTCCTCGAGAGTTATTCCCTTAACTTATTCAATATGCCTTGGTGTTGTAGAAATACACCACTAGATCACCTTTGCCTCATTTATCACGATAGATCTCATTAGACACACACAAAATATGAACTTTATTAGATGGATCATTGCCCAACATGCCTCGTTTTTACTTCTTCATCATCACTTATCATTTATTGTATTTCAACCTGAATATGTGACAACTCAATATTATTGTTACCATTTTCTCATGGCCATTTACAATACTTTAATGTGAGAATCAACTTAAGTTATTACAATCTCTGTGGGATCAATACTCTTACTTTTACATCACTTGTTTTTATTTGACTGTGTATACTTGCACATATATATAGTTCACATAATACAAATAAATTGATAATCCAGACATATCGAAAAAAGAAGAAGCAAAACATAAAAATTACACAGATAAACTAAACGAAATTAACACCATTACTAAAAACGTAATTTCACATTGTTCATGCATGGCACTGTTCATCCCTTTTTTAATAAATTTTTCAATTAAAAAAGGGAAAAAAATTATAACCGAGCTTGTGTTTCTTTTTACTAATATTTGATGGCCTTTTTTCTTTTTTCTTTTCTTTTTGTGCTCTTGATATAACACTTTTTCAAGTATCAACAAATATAGTTGAAAATATATCTATTGTAATTTTCGCCTTTAATGTTGTTGATATTGGCTCTAAAAGTGCTTGGATCCTTAATTTCGGTGCCAATTATTACATGACATTTGATTCTCAATATTTTTTGAAGAATATTTTGTGAATGTACTATTCTACTTGATATTTTTTATTGTTGTCAAAACTAAGCAATTAGTATTTGTACATTGGATCTTATCTCTCTATGTCTAGGTTTCATTTTCATTTTAGGACACTTAGGGATCAAGTCATAAGCTTTTGGACATGTTAAAAAGGTCAAAAATCTGTTTTCTTTTGAAAAATCATGTTTGGAGTCGACTCCCCCGTGCTAGGGGTCGACTCCTTCTAAAGTAAAAATGAATAGAAAAATTCTCTGCCAAGGATGGGTCAACTCCCAGGCCTTTGGAGTCAATACAAAGCACGAAGGAGTCGACTCCCACGTGTTATGTATCGAATCACACTGCAACACATTTTTCAAAAAACTTGTTGTCCTTCTGGAGTCGACTCCCAGGCAGTATGGGTAGACTCCTTGCCCTTGGGGGTAAACTCCCTCCATGAATGGGTTGACTCCATCTGTTTTAAAAGTGTCAAATTTCATCATTTCTCAAGTCTAACTTATTCTTTTTTCTTTTTCTCACATACACACCTATATATAGTCATTCATGCATCATTTCACGTTATTGAAACCTGAAAGATACAAAGAATTTTCATCATCTTCATCTTCTCACATTGCATTCATACAACAACTACACATAATAATTTTTGTTGTGTGATTAAGAGATAGTTTGATAAGGTCCAATTAGGATTCGGTTGTAATCAATTGGGTTGGAAATTATTTGGGGGTTTCAAGATAAATCAATTTGGGGTTTTCTTCCAAGATCAAAGGAAAGATTTGGGAGTTTTTCATAATAGTTCGTAATCTGGATTCAGGCGAGGGAAAACTTTGAAGAACAGGAGTTCGGTCAAAAGAGTAGTGGTAACTAGAGGATCAAATTTGAGGTATTGAGTCACTTAATTGAGCTTAAGATCAAGAGGAGGAAAGAACATAGGATCAGCATCAAACATAAGGTTTGGAGGGTTGGATTGCTATTTCTTTTCTTGTAAACTACATTTGTAAATGTTACATTTCATCATCTCAATTCGATTTCGAATTGAGGGTAGACGTACCCAAAGCAATGCCGATTGGGGAACTGCCTAAACAAATCATTCTCTCTCTCTCTCTCTCAATCTCTCTCTCTCTATCTATCTATCTATCTATCTATCTATCTATCTATCTGTCTATTTGTCTATCTGTCTATCTGTCTATCTGTCTATCCATCCATCCATCCATCCATCCATCCATCTATTTATCTATCTATACATTCATAGCAAATTATTAATCCATTGATTGTGCAATCGATACATTGAGATAATTTCTTTATTTAATACTTCAAACTGTTTTGTTGAGTTGATTATAATCCATTTGATTATAATTGGTTTTTCATATCAACAAAATCAAAGAAAAATCTGAGTTGAATTGAGTGGACATCAAGTGTTCGACAAATTGCTTAAGCCACAATTTTGATTAATAGTTCATTGGAAATTGATTATCATAGTGTGGTTTATTCAAACGATATTGTTACAAATATATTGATTGATTATATTATCTTTCGATTACATATTATACGATTTAACACATATCTGATCTTTTGGATAAGGGTTCACCATAGACGATTTTCAATTCGGGATTGTTTTCGCTAGCCAAAATTAAACATTTTTAAAAAAAAATTTAAACGAGAAAATTTTATTGGCGATCTATTCACCCCCTATAGATCGTAACCTATCTTCTAACAAGTGGTTTCACGAGAACCGGTTTATCTTGTGCTTCAAATTTCGCTTATTAGATTATGGCTTTTGAACCTAAAGGGGCGTATAATAAACCGTCGATTTTCAATGGCGAGAACTGTGGTTAAAAGGAAAGAATGTATGCATATCCATATCAATTCTATTGATAGAAAAGTATGGAACACCATTAAAAATGGTTCATTTGAAATTACCATGACCAATGTGAATGGTGTTGTTGTACCTAAACTAGAAGCACAATGGAATGAGGAAGGTGAAAAAAAAATGGTCTTGTGATTGGAAAGCATGAAATATTCTAATCTTTGCTTTAGAAGTTGATGAATATTACTGTGTTTCTCATTGCGAAACCGCTAAAGCTATGGGGACACATTACAAGTTGCCCGTGAGGGTACAAATGAATTCAAATAAGCTAGAATCAATACTTTGAATCAAGAGTTTAAACTCTTTCATATGGAGCATGGTGAAGCCATTTCCAATATGAAAAATAAATTCACTCATCTTGTAAACCGTTTGAATGCACTTGGTAAGTCGGTTTCCAATGAAATTACTACTAACAAAATTTTGAGATGTCTTAATAGGGAATGACAACCAAAGGTCATGTCGTACCTCTAAAAATGAGAACGACCTAGCGAAGCGTAATCGCACGCTCGCGGGATGGACTTTACAGAATCGCCATCGATCTTTATTTATTCCCGTAGAGGGAAAGGGAAAATATCGGATAAAACCCCTAAAATGAAGGAAAGGATATGGTCATCGCAACCAATATCTGAGTTTGGGAGCCGGTTACACAAGGGGAAGGTATTAGCACTCCCTTACGTCTGTTGTATTCAACGGGAACCATTAGGTTAGTTGTACGTCTTAATGTTTGTTAAAAAATGTTAGACTTCTCGGTTTATTAAGAGGGGAAAGAAAAGAGAAAGGGTACCTAAAGGTGTTTATTACTAGGGGGCCTGACAAGATTTCACAATCCTGCTCCTACGTATCTCAAAAGAGAAGTCAAGGCACACGTAGTTCTGGGTAAAAAATATTTGTTTATTAGTTGACTTTAGTGGAAGATATTTAGTCGCATTCGACAGAAAACATTATTTAACCCAAAACATGTGAGGAGCGGACGTTTGCATCACAACATAATGGATTTACAAATCAACATTAGCGGGAAACGCCTCTTATCTCAACTCAAATAGTTTATGGACGAATCAATGTTTTGGGTCATCTCAAGACACAATATCTCACGTTTATTAAAAGGGTTTAAAAGATCGAACGACGGCGAGGAAAAAAAAGTTTGATGTGTTGAGGTATTTTGAATTGATGAGAGAGCTCGGATGGTCGAGAACTACATATCGTGTCTTCCTTCTCGGGAGACGTTGACTACATCCCGCTCCTCTTTCATCTTTATTAATGAAAAGTGTTTGAGTATTTTTAGATGTTTTGAGGTTTGATTGAGAAAATGAACTCGATGTTGATCGATGTTTATTCAAGATTATGAAAAGGTTTGAAGTGATTGGAAGTGAAAGGTTGATGGCGACACGAGAAGCGATCGACTTACAAGTTGGGTATGACTTGATGGTTTTTTTAAAAAAGTTTGATAATGGAGTTAGGTTGAATGGTGACAAATTGGTGTTGACCAATGTTTTTGAAAATGAAACTCGGTGTTGACCAAGTTTTTTTAATTATTTTTGAAAGATTGATTATTTTTTTTTTTTTGGTTTTTTATCTAATTAAATAATTATTCTACCTAAATAAGAACAACCCAAACAAAGAGATAAAACATTTACAAACAAGGGTGGGGGATACATTTTTGATAATTGTGGAATATAATAAAATGCAATAAAACTAACAAATATAATAATATTAAGCAAGTTAAACAGAATAATAAATAAAAGCAAAAATCAATAAACAAAATATAAAGTTAAACTACATAATAGAAACACAATATAAATTTAAAACATTAAAGATTTCTTTTATAGAGTTTTTGAATTAATATTACTATATTTTTTATAAAGATTTTAAACATAAATCTATTTTTTATCTTTATTATATAAAAAAGAAATTAAGTAAACTTACTAAAATAAAAAAGTTTTCATCATTTTTTAATTTTTGATGTTTTTTTAATTAAAATAACCACAATAACAAAAAGCTAAGTAAGTCTAATTAATGTAAAATATTTTATTTTCTTTTCTTCTCTCTCTTTAAAAAAAAATTTAAAAACAAAATTCTAGCATAACTAAATAAAACCGAAAGAAAAAAAAAATTTAAAAAGGAGATAAAAACAAATGGGCCAGAGGTGTTACAAAGCTCATATGGGGCATCCAGTCTAGGCTAGGCGGATCAGGTAAAGTTGTGTCGGATCCAAACCAACCCAGTTCGGACTTGACACTAAAAGGGAAAGGAAACCCTAAAGAAGAAACAACCAGCCGTGTTCCTATATGTGAAACGTAAAAAAACATTCTCTGCTATTAGAAAAAACTTCAATAACGCCTCACTATCTCTCTTTTCTTTCAATCAAAAAAATAATCTCTCTGTCTATTCCTCTAATCGATTTGCTCTCACTCTTCCTACCTCGATCTCTCTTTGTTTCTCTCTTTCTCGCCTCCCAAACGCTCTCTCATTCACTCTATGTCAACAGGACAAATCGCATGAAGAACAAAGTTAACAAATTCTTAAACAAGGAAACATGGCAAAACGAGTACGAAGTGCACTAGCTACATCTCAAGTGAGCGAAATACGAAGCAGTTCATACCAAACAAAACAAGTTATTGCTTTTGACTTTCGAATGCGGATGCTTGGTTTTTTTTAATATAATAGTGGCTAGGATTTGGTGGCTGGGTTTCTATGAATGTCTTAGAAGTTGTTAAGAAAAATTTGAAATCTTTGTTTTTTTTTAGGTTTTATGTAGATCTGATCAAATTTCTGATGAATTTCTTAAATTGTAATGCTCTGTTCTTCTGTTCCTGCAATTGACTTTTTGATCAAGTGATTTTTCAAGAAAATATGCTAACTGCTGTTTTGTGTTGTCTGCAACAAAACAAATTTCTGTCCAAGAAAGAGACAAAACAAAAGACTAATTTGGAGTTCACAAAAGAGCTAATTTGGTTATGATAGTTACTATAACAAACATGCTGTAAAAAAACTAATGTATAGTAATATTATTGTTATTTACTATAGTTACTGCTAATGGTGTTAAAAAATTTGTTTAATTTTGTTAAAAAATTTATGATAACAAAAATTTGTTAAACTATTTTTTTAATTTTGTTAAAAAATTTATGATAAAAAAATTTGTTAACAACTATTTTTTTAATTTTGTTAAAAAATTTCCGATAAAAAAATTTGTTAAACAACTACTACTATTTTTTAATTTTGTTTAAAAAATTTATGATAAAAAAGCATAAAGAACCTAACTATAAGTGTGACAAGAAATTTTTTATTTAAACCTAAATAAAAGGAAACAAATAAACTTACCACCTTTTTTAGAATTTTGTTTTACTTAAAAAATGATAAATAAGGCTAATTATTATTATTACTATATTCAAACAAAACACAAAAATAAAAAAAATGCCTTTGTTAAAAATGTTAACAAGACAACACCAAACAAGAATTAATGTATTCTTAAAATGAAATGCAATTCTACTTAATCAAAGTAAACTTTAATGACAGTTTCTAAACTTTCAAAATCCTAATATAACGCAACATGTGCCAATGCAGTGCATTGATAGAAAAAAATGTAACAAACAAATGTATGAATGGTATGTCATAGGTGTATGCATGAGTAAAATACAAATAACTAATTATAGCAAAAGTCATGTTATCCACAAGAGTCATACTATCTTACTGACTCTAAGAATGAGTTGAATTTAGCAAAAGTGGCTCAAACCATTCTTACCTAATCCCTGATCATTGAACTTATGCATGAATGATCTCTATGACCAAATGTAATGGTCATGAGAAATTATGCAACATGGGACACTAATGAATCATGGATGCAAATGACTTGGACACAAATGAGTGAATGCAAATGAATTAGGTGAGGGAAAAATTTGGGGTATAATAGTTGCCCCTATTTAAATATCTTTACTGGATAGCATGAATGATGATAATCCTCATGTGATCAGGGTGAAAGGTATTTAAATACAGAAGACCTTGAAATTTTTCCCCTAGATGAAATGACATGTTATACTATGGACTGACAAACTTCTTTTTTGGGTTCGCTGGGGATATGACATGAAATGAAATGAACCATAACATTATTTTTTTATGATGGATGATGGATAGACATGTGGGGGAAACATGGAGACATATGATAGCGGTGATTCACAGGAAATGTCAACGACAATGGGTGAAGACTCACTGGGGATGACAAATTGTTGAGAAAAAGACACTGGGGAAAATTCAAAGTGATTTATCACGCAGGTTCAGATATGACCTGAAAAAGTTTAGAATATAGCTGACAGATATGGAGTATTCTTACTAGAAGATCATCCATACGAAACAAGACAATATTAGAAGCATTCTTACAAGAAGATCATCCACATAAAACAAGGCATACGAATATGAAGAAATCAATTGAAACAAACATCATTAGAGTTTTCTAACAAGAATAACATCCAAACTTCTAGAAATTCCCTGAAGTGAAGATTCATATATGACCTTCTTGGAATCATCAAGGAAAACAAATAGGGTTATCAAACTCTCTGTATGTGCCAATAACAATTGGACTTAGACCGAAAGCATAATTATGACCGGCTTCTAACGGGTAGGTGCCAATTACAACTGGACTTTAAAAAATGGGGCCAGTGACGACTGGACTTTAGGGGATGTCAGTAACAACTGGACTTTTAGATATACCAATAATAATTGGATTCTAAAGATGCCAATAATAATTGAACTTGCAAACGATGCTAGTGACAACTGGACTTTGAGTACCGATGACAATTGAACTACACAAAGTAAGTGACAATAACAATTGAACTTTTTTAAGGAAATGAATGCCAATAACAATTGGACTTTGAATAGAATTCCAGTGACAATTGGACTTTAAAGATGGCCCAGTGACAAATGGACTTTGTAAGTGATACCATTAACAATTGGATTCTGGGATGCCAATAACAATTGGATTTTGCAATGAGTGCCAATCACGATTGGAATTGAGAATAATGTTGGTAACAACCAGACTTGGAAAAGGGTCCCAATGACAACTGGACTTTGAATACCAATGATAATTGGATTTTAAGCAATGGGTGCCAGTGATAACTGGACTTTAGCCATACCAATAACAATTAGATTTTGACAATGGTGTTAGTGACAACTAGTGCCAACTGGACTTTGTAAATGATACCAGTAACAACTGGATTTTAGAAGATGCCAATGGCAATTCTGCTTTAAAAGGATACCAGTGACAACCGGATCTTTATGATACCAATAAAAACTAGATTTTAAACAAGGTACCAGTGACAACTGGGATTTAGGTACCAATGACAATTGGATTTTAGGTAATGTCAGTGATAAATAGACTTTAAAAGATGGCAACACTACTACAAAATGCTAAAACAACAACGCCAGGCTTACAACGCATCCTATTATGCTGTTGTAATAGGTTAAAAATTTCTCGCCCATGTAAAAGCTGAGTTATTTAATGACAGTTGAATGAAACCACCGTAGTAATAAATAAAATGTATCTAGCTTCGATTCCCTGCAACTACATTTTTTCCATTTTTTAGAGTACATTTAGCGTGTGACAATTAAGTCCATTATTTTAAAAATAAATTGTAAATTATTTTACAACGGTTAAGATGAACAATCGTAGTAATAAATAAAATGTAACAAGCTTCGATTCCCTGCAACACATTTTTTCCTTTTTTTAGGATACATTTAGCGTGTGTCATTTAAGATTCCACGACGGTTTGTTTTTCCAACCGAGATTAAAAGGTTTACTGATAAATTAAAACAAAACTTATTATGTATTTCTTTCATAAGACGCCCTAAGCGAACAAGTGAGCCAGAGACGCCCTAACTTTTACCCTCTTCATATCCATTCATTTGGAGCTCAAATATTGCTCAAATAAGGTACTCTTCAACATCTTCATTCCTTTTTTCTTGGTTTATGCTCAAATATTGACCGTCTTCATCATTCATTTGCTTCTTCAGCTTCGAAGTAAGGTTCTCTTCAACATCTTCATTCCTTTTTTCTTGGTTTATGCTCAATTATTGACCGTCTTCATCATTCATTTGCTTCTTCAGCTTCGAAGTAAGGTTCTCTTCAACATCTTCATTCCTTTTTTCTTAGTTTATGCTCAAATATTGACTGTCTTCATCATTCATTTGCTTCTTCAGCTTCGAAGTAAGGTTCTCTTCAACATCTTCATTCCTTTTTTCTTGGTTTATGCTCAAATATTGACCGTCTTCATCATTCATTTGCTTCTTCAGCTTCGAAGTAAGGTTCTCTTCAACATCTTCATTCCTTTTTTCTTGGTTTATGCTCAAATATTGACCGTCTTCATCATTCATTTGCTTCTTCAGCTTCGAAGTAAGGTTCTTTTCAACATCTTCATTCCTTTTTTCTTTGTTCATATTGTATATGCTCAAGTCAGAATGAGATGTTTCATATGCATTACGTTTAGTATGAGAGTACATATGCTTGAGTTTTTGGATTAGATTTTGGTGTTTCATTCACATTATTATACATGTATAAATTTCAGAAGTTGTAATGGATCGTAGTTGGATGAAAGCCAACAGATTAGATCCGGTTTATGAGAACGGAGTTTATGAATTCCTTGAATGCGCTGATAAACATCTTCCCGGCAATGATGGTATCTTTTGTTGTCCTTGTGTTGTTTGCGCTAATATCAAAAAGGGTACAAAGAAAGAAATACACAATCTCCTTTGTTGTGATGGTATATGTCAAAATTATATAATATGGACATGGCATGGTGAGGTGGATAATAAGGAAAGTCGGGCGTCACAAAGTCAAAGAGTGGAGGAAGATGAATATATGGAAGATCACCTAGAGGATATGTTCCGTGATATTGGGGAATCTTCTTTTATGAATGCTCATATTTATGATAATTTATGTCGTGATAAAGACACCCCTTTATATAAGGGATGCACAGAGTTCACACGATTGTCGGCGATGTTAAAGTTGTTTAATCTGAAGGCAAAAAATGGATGGTCGGATAAAAGTTTCACGGAATTACTTGAATTGCTACAGCAAATGTTACCAGAAGATAACAAATTGCCGGATCGTTCCTATGAGGCCAAGAAGATATTGTGTCCACTGGGTCTGGAGTATATCAAGATACATGCTTGACCTAATGATTGCATATTATATCGGAAAGAGTATGAAGACTTGTTTCAATGTCTGAAATGTGGTGTGTCGTGTTACAAGCTGAAGGCTAGCAATGGTGATGACAATGATCACTATGACAATGTTAGTAAGAAGCATCCTCCTGCTAAAGTGTTATGGTACTTGCCAATACTTTCACGATTAAAGAGACTTTTTGCTAATTCGAATGACGCAAAGAATCTTAGATGGCATGCAGGTGAAAGGATTCGTGATGGAAACATTCGCCATGTAGCTGATTCTTTGCAATGGAAGAAAATTGATTCGTTGTTTCTGGATTTTGGAGTCGAGCCAAGAAATCTTAGGCTTGGGCTTGCCACCGATGGAATGAACCCCTTTGGTAATATGAGCACTAATCATACTTCATGGCCTATTCTTCTCACTATTTACAACCTATCTCCTTGGTTGTGCATGAAGCGCAAGTATATACTGTTAAGTATGATGATTTCTGAATCACGACAACCTGGTAACGACATAGATGTTTATCTTAGTCCATTAATTGATGATTTACGACTCTTGTGCGATGAAGGCGTTGAAGTTGATGATGCATATTCTGGGGAAAAGTTTAATATGCGTGCAATGTTATTTTTCACAATTAACGACTTTCCGGCTTATAGTAACTTGGCGGGATACAGTGTCAAAGGACATAAAGCGTGTCCTATATGTGAATATGATACTTGTTATCACCAACTTGAGTTTGGAAAAAATACCGTTTACCTTGGGCATCAAAAATTTCTAAAACCGGGTCATCCTTATCATAGATTGCGAAAGGCTTTTAATGGAGAGCAAGAGTTTGGTGAGGCTCCTAAACCTTTAACCGGGATGAAGTTTATCAACGGCAGGAATACATTAATGTTGTCCTTGGGAAGAGAGAAAAAGAAAAAGGTGGGAAGAGAGAAAAAGAAAAAGGTGGGGAGAGAGGAAAAGAAAAAAGGGCAGTTGCGAAAAATATATGGAAAAAGAGGTTCATCTTCTTTGATCTTCCATATTGGTCAAGTCTTGATGTTAGACATTGTCTTGATGTGATGCACGTGGAGAAAAATGTGTGTGATAGTTTGATTGGCACACTTCTAAACATTCTGGGCAAGACTAAAGGACGCCGCTGACCTCTGTTTGGTCCCTAATGTAAAGATACCGCACAAGTTCAAGGTGCCTGACTTTGAAAAATACAAAGGCAATTCTTGCCCTTAAAGTCACTTGGTAATGTACGCTCGAAAGATGTCTACCCAGACAGAAAACCAACAGCTATTAATCCACTACTTCTAAGACAGTTTAACATGTGTCGCACTCAAATGGTACATGGGTTTAAACCGTACTAAGATCAGTACTTTCAAAGATCTTGGGGCAGCTTTTGTTTAGCAATATAAATAAAATTTGGACATGGCACCAGATAGGGACCAGCTCAGAGCAATGTCCCAAAAAGATAAAAAAACCTTCAAGGAGTATGCTCAAAGATGGCGTGAAATCGCCGCCTAGATCTGTCTTCCTCTCGAGGAGAAGGAAATGACAAAAATCTTCCTAAAAACATTGGGCTCATTTTATTATGACCGAATGGTTGCAAGTGCACCTAGTGACTTCATCGAAATGGTGAACATGGGAGTACTCCTTGAGGAAGCAGCCCGAGAAGGCCGGTTAGTCAAAGAGGCAGAGTCATCCTGCAATACTAAAAGATACAGGAATGCTTTCCAAAAGAAGAAAGAGCAAGATATCAGTAATATCTCTCAGGGTAAGAAAAGGCGAAGGTATCAACCTCGGCAGGTAGCAGCAGTAGCTCCGCTATTAACCCAGCACCAGCTCTGACATATCAACAACAGATTGTTCAGAGCCAGCCAAGTCAACAACAGTATCAGCAAAGGCAGCAACAACCTCTTTAGCAGGCTCGCCCGTAGTACAATAACAATCATGTCACATGATCGCCAGGGGTTTGACCTCATACCAATGTTGTATGTAGAATTATTTCCACTTTTGCTAGCCAAGGGGCACGTTCAAACCAGGACTCCTCTTGCAGTACTGGACAATCTGCCTTTCTGGTTCAAGGCCGATCAATCTTGCCCTTACCATCAAGGAGGACCAGGACATAACATTGAGAATTGCCTCATATTTAAATATGATGTACAAAAGCTCGTCAGAAACGGGGTTTTGTCTTTCAAAGATACGAACCCAAATGTTCAAACGAACCCGTTGCCGCAACATGAAAAAAATTCGGTAAACTTGATAGAAGGAGAACTTGACAGCAGTTATCAAATTCATGATGTACGCCTACTAGGAACAAATATAGTAAAAATGCATTGCAGGTAGAGCGGGTATGACCATGTACCATCTCACAACTATCATCAATGTGATATTTGTTCCAAGAACAATCAAGGATGTGTCATTGTACAAGCAGCTCTTCAAGAGCAGATGGATCTAGGCTAGATTCAGGATCACAGGATTCGTTTGCTGGAAACAGATTTAGTAAAGATGCACTACATACAGAGTGGGTACGGCAGGGTACCACCTCACAATTATGAACGTTGTAGAATATGTTCAAAAAATAGTCAAGGATCCTACCTCGTGCGGGAAGCTCTCCAGCATCAGGTAGACTAAGGGGAAACCCAACTACGCCTAAATTCTCAGTCAATCAACATGGTGCAAGGTTGCCTCTTTGGCCAAAACAAGGTCCAAAGACTACTAGACAAAAGGACTATCACAGTCTTCGATAAAAGAAAACCTATTAATTACGGAGTTAACAAGAATGTTTTCACCATAATTCCTTTGCTCAAGGAACTAAAGCGCATGGAGATCCCTCTTGACAGTAGAAAAGTTCCCAACCTAGAACCAATTGAGGTTACTTATGACGGTCGAAAGACCCAAGTAACCCCTATGATCATCTACTTGCCGGGACCAATATCGTACAAATTAGAGAAAGCTATTCCTATAAGTACGGTGCGACTATAATAGAAGATGGGAAAGAAATTCCACTGCCATCCGTTATCAACATTGCTGATATCAGTCGAGTCACCCGAAGCGGTCGAATCTTCAACAGGAGAGTTGAAGAACCTACAAAAGAAAAGGAACCTCAAGCTGAAGTTCCTAATCAATAAATTGGTCAATCCAGCAGTGCAGAGCCTGTGAAAAATAACGATGAAGTGTTAAAGCTCATCCAGAAAAGCGAATATAACATTGTGGATCAATTATTACAAACTCCTTCTCAGATATCCGTTTTATCTCTATTCCTCAGTTCAGAAGCTCACAGAGAAGCTCTACAAAAAGTCTTGGAACAAGCCTTTGTGGAACAAGATGTGACAGTGGGTCAGTGTGACAGCATTATTAGCAACCTCACTTCCTGCAACAATTTGGGTTCCAGTGATGAAGAACTTCTAGAGGAAGGCAAGAATCATAACATGGCACTCAATATCATAGTCAGTAGCCAGGACGATGCTTTAGCCAGCGTACTGGTAGACACATGTTCATCCTTGAACGTCATGCCAAGGTCAACTTTGGTACGGCTATCTTTTCAAGGTACTCCCATGAGAGGCAGTGAGATCATAGTCAAAGCCTTTGACGGATCCAGGAAAACAGTTATCGGCGAAGTCGACCTTCCCATAACTATTGGTCCCCACACTTTCCAAGTCATGGACATTCGAGCAGAATACAGGTGTTTATTGGGAAGACCTTGGATACATGAAGCAGGGGCAGTTACTTCGACACTTCACCAGAAACTGATGTTCGTCAAGAACGACAAGTTGGTCACGGTATGTGGAGAAAAATCTTTAATTGTGAGCAAACTATCATTATTCTCATATTTGAACCAAAGGAGGTTGTTGGAACTCAATTTCAAGCACTCTCGGTGAGCAATAAGAATCACCAAGAAAAAGGAACGTCAATTTCCTCGTACAAAGACGCTCTCCAAGTAATGGGAAGCGGTGGCATAAAAGGTTGGGGGCAAGTTGTGATGCCTATTGATAATAAGACAAGAAAAGGTCTCGGTTTTTCTTCAACAATTACCAAGACTACAAGAAGAGATGGAAGCTTTTGTCCCATTCAAGATTTCTTCCATAGTGGAGGCTTCCTCCACCCGATTTCTCAAGAAGTCCACACCATCGAGGAGAACAACTCTTCTGATACAGATGAAGAGTGGAAATCCTATTTCAACGATGAAGTTTATATATCTCAGGGAGAAACATACATGCCATTTTGCTCTCCGTATCAAAGTCCCAGATATAAACCAAGATCAGACGTCAGAATGATCTACGGAGATTGCGATCCCGAAGGATGCTATGCTTCACCCAACTCATTAGAGGAAGATATTCTGATGAAAGACAACTTTGACTACAACTCATATAATCATATGGATGATTTTCCTATTTGGAAACTTTACGTGGAAGATTCAGGGAAAAAGTGTCAGCCAGAGAATGCATATCGGATGAATGACCTTGAGAAAAATACACATGTTCTCCCAAAATCATGGAATCCTTACCCGGAACATTCCAAGGATGTCAAACGCCACGTTGATGAGTTTGCAAAGATTGCAGGACAAGAATTTGTCAACTTTGCATTTCCTGAGGTCAACGTCATTGAAGAAGATGAATCATCTATCCCCTCAGAAACTTCGGATACTTTGGGGCAGCCAAGCGGCAAGTATGACTTTGTAGTGATGTACACTGCTCCCGAAAGTTCTCGCATCAGATATGAGGACATCCATCCAACTGGATAGGGAGATCCCCTTGAAAATGAAAATATTGTTGAAGAAATAATAGAAGAATCCTCTTATGATAACGTTGTATGGGAAGAAGACTCTAATGATTCCACTCTGTCAGAAATCAGTGTCATTACTGAAGACAATCCTAGAAGAAAAATACCGGACTTTGTGATCCACGGAGGAGTTCATCGCCATTGGGTTATGGTTGATGTCCCGAATGTCGTTCATAAATCAAAGTAATCGCCGCATCTTTGTTTTAACCTTTCACTTTGCCTGGTTGAAAGGGATATTTTATAGGGCTTGCTTTTCTGTAAATGTCTCTCTTTGCTTCGCCCAGAGCGAAAGAGTTTTGTTTTATAGGGTTGTATTTCTAGAATCGACAAATCATAAATAAATAATGTCATTCTGAATTCCTGCATCTTATTGCTATTTTCACTTTTTGCCTTTTTTCCAGAAAAATGGTAATCCTAAAAAACATACCAAAATAAAAACAAGCGTTTTCAAAAAAAAAAATACACTGCACACACTTTTGCATTCTCTCTGTCTTTTCTAAAAAGGAATCATCACGTCGTGCAGATTACTTGTTTTAAACCCCATTGGAACATACAATCCAATGCCTTCTCCCAACTTTGAGTTCCCGGTATTTGAAGCCGAAGAAGAAGAAGACGAAGAAATTCCAGAAGAGATCTCCCGACTACTCAGACAGGAGGAAAATTCCATTGAGACCCACAAAGAGCCGTTGGAAATGGTTAATTTGGGTTCAGAAGAAGAAAGGAAAGAAGTTAAGATTAGAGCACTGCCCAGTGCAACTGTCAGAGAAAGTATGATAAAGCTTCTCAAAGAATTTCCAGATGTGTTTTCTTGGTCCTACCAAGACATGCCAGGATTGGATACCAACATCGTGGAACATCACTTACCACTGGGCCAGAATGTCCGCCAGTCAAACAAAAACTAAGAAGGACTCACCCTGATATGGCCATCAAAATTAAGGAAGAAGTACAGAAACAGATCGACGCAGGTTTCCTTGCCACCTCAGAATATCCTCAATGGCTGGCCAACATAGTGCCAGTTTCCAAAAAAGACAGAAAGGTCAGAATGTGTGTAGACTACAGGGATTTACACAAAGTAAGTCCAAAGGATGATTTTCCCTACCACACATTGACATGCTAGTTGACAGAACAACAAAATTCAAACTATTCTCCTTCATGGATGGGTTCTCAGACTATAATTAAATCAGAATGGCGCCAGAAGACATGGAGAAAACTTTTTTCATCACCCCATGGGGCACCTTTTGTTACAAAGTAATGTTGTTTGGTCTAAAGAACGCAGGAACGACTTATCAAAGGGCTATGATAACTCTGTTTCACGACATGATGCACAAAGAAATTGAAGTGTATGTCGATGACATGATTGGCAAATCTAAAACAGAAGAAGAACATGTGGAGAATTTGTCAAAGATATTCAAGCGTCTGAGATAATACAAACTCCGCTTGAATCCCAATAAATGTACATTCGGTGTTCGTTCAGGAAAGATTTTGGGATTCATCGTCAGCTAAAAAGGAATTGAGGTCGATCCCGACAAAGTCAAGGCCATTCAGGAAATGCCTGCTCCAAAGACTGAAAAACAAGTAAGAGGATTTTTGGGACATCTGAATTACATCTCAAGATTCATATCTCTCATGACCGCGACATGCACGCCAATTTTCAAACTACTCAGAAAAAACCAAAGCTGTATATGGACAGAGGATTGCCAAAAGGCTTTCGACAGCATCAAAGAATATCTACTGAATCCACTGATTCTGTCTCCTCCAGTGGAAGGAAGACCACTAATCATTTACTTAACACTCTTGGAAGACTCCATGGGTTGTGTGCTTGGCCAACAAGATGAGACAAAAAGAAAAGAGTCTTCCATTTATTACTTAAGCAAGAAATTCACAGACTGTGAAACTCGATACACTATGCTCGAGAAAACTTGTTGCGCTCTGGCTTGGGCAGCTAAACGTCTTCGCCAGTACATGATTTGTCACACTACTTATTTAATCTCCGAAATGGATCCGATCAAGTACGTCTTTGAAAAGCCTGCCTTAACAGGAAGGATTGCCCGTTGGTAAATGTTGTTATCAGAATACGACATCGAGTACCACGCTCAGAAAGACATCAAAGGAAGTATCTTAGCCGATCATTTGGCTCATTAACCGATTGATGATCAGGAATCAATAAAATTTGACTTCCTAGACGAAGATGTAATGTACCTAAAAATGAAAGATTATGATGAACCACTACCAAGCGAAGGGCCAGAGCCAGGATCCCAATGGGGACTAATTTTCGATGGAGCTGTCAACGCTTATGGAAATGGAATTAGGGCAATCATCGTTACACCTCGGTCCTTTCACCGCCAGATTGGCATTCAAGTGTATAAACAATGAGGCTGAATATGAGGCTTGCATCATGGGTCTCGAAGAAGCTATCGACTTAAGGATAAAGAACTTGGATGTGTATGGAGACTCAGGCGTGGTTATAAATTAGATCAAAGGAGATTGGAACACATATCCATTGGGATTAATTCCTTACAAAGACTACGCAAGAAGGTTGTTACCCTTCTTCAACAAAATTGATTTCCATCACATTCCTCGTGAAGAAAACCACATGGTTGATGCACTAGCTACTCTATACTCCATGATTAGTGTGAGTCGATGGAATGACGTACCCAAGATTTACGTAATACGCCTTGATAAGACTGCTTACATATTTGCAGTTGAAGCAGTCATAGATGACAAACCATAGTATCATGATATCAAATGCGTCCTTCTAAGACAAGAATACCCGCATGAGGCATCAAGAAAAGAAAGGAAGACTCTCAGAAGACTAGTTGGCAACTTCTTCCTGAACAATAATATGCTCTACAAAAGAAATTTCGACATGGTTTTGCTCAGATGCGTGGACGGGCACGAAGCAAACATGCTAATGAAAGAGATTCATGAAGGCTCCTTTGGCACTCATACCAATGGGCATACAATGGCAAGAAAAATTATGTGAGTAGGATATTATTGGCTGACAATGGAATCCGATTGCTACAAGTACATGAGGAAGTGTCATAAGTGTCAGATATACGCCGACAAAATCCATGTACCACCGACGCATCTCAAAGTTTTCTCTTCTCCATGGCCTTTTTCTATATGGGGAAATGACATGATTGGCATGATTGAACCCAAAGCTTCAAATGGGTTGAAGTTGTATCATACACCAATGTTACCAGACAAGTGGTGGTCCGATTTATCAAGAACAATCACATATGCCGTTATGGTGTTCCCAGCCAGATCATTACTGATAATGGATCAAACCTGAATAACAAGATGATGAAAGAGTTGTGTGCTGAGTTCAAAATTGAACACCATAACTCATCTCCCTACCGGCCTAAAATGAATGGAGCGGTAGAAGCAGCTAACAAGAACATTAAGAAAATCATTCAGAAGATGGTTGTAACCTGCAAAGATTGGCATGTGATGCTACCCTTTGCTCTTCATGGTTATCGCACATCCGTTCGTACTTCAACAGGGCGACCCCTTTCTCTCTAGTATATGGCATGGAAGTAGTGCTCCCCATAGAAATATAAATCTTATCAATGAGAGTATTGATGGAAGCCAAGCTAACGAAAGTTGAATGGTGTCGAAGTAGATACGATGAACTGAACCTAATCAAAGAAAAGAGAATGACGACTTTATGCCATGGTCAGTTATATCAACAAAGGATGAAAAAAGCTTTTGACAAAAAGGTCCGACCTCGTGTCTTCAGATAAGGAAACCTCGTGCTCAAGAAGATACAATCATTTTCACTGATTCTAGGGGTAAATGGACTCCAAATTATGATGGCCCCTATATTGTTAAGAAACCCTTTTCAGGCGGTGCCTTGAGACTTGCAACCATGGATGGAGAAGAATTTACCTACCCCACAAATGTCAATGCAGTCAAGAAATACTTCGCTTAAAAACACACAAAAAAACGCCTCGATGGATTGAAACCCGAAAGAGCGGTCCAAGCAAAAATTAGAGACAAACAATGATCATCCCGAGGGATTGAAAACCCGAAGGGGCAATCTAGGCAAAAGATTGGGATTTATGAAAATTAACTGCATCCGACTAAGATTGGATCATCAAAAGTGACGTCATCTGTCGAGAAATCCTCAATCAGAAGTCAACTTCAGCAGAAGCTCAGAATACCCAGAATTCAAAGTTTGTAGAAGGATAGTGGTTGTTATGTTTCAATGTAGCCCCTTTCGTTTAAATTACCATTTTCTAAAACTTTGTAATTCTCCATGAAATCACGCATTAGGCTGATTACCATTCTATCAATAAAAATTTGAGCCCTTGTGCCTTTTAATTGCAATTCTCATTTATTCTGCTTTGTAAAATGACATTTTAATATGATCAACGATTCTTGCAATTCTCATTTATTTTGTTTTCGAACGGATTTTTATCCCTAGCAGGTTTGTACCTCCAGAAATCAGAACAAACATTGGAATCCCCGTTCCCAAACAAAAGTACTACTTTCAAAATCTCCAGTGATACCCCTCATCCCCCGGAGTGGCCGAGTATCTAATTGTGTTCATCACCGGTCCGTATGTCATGTCTGTCTTGTCAGCATTCCATACATACATCATGCATAATTGATTCATATTCATATTCATATTGCATTACTGTTGCTTTGGTCATACTCATCCCCAAGTGATAAACGTCCTCTCTCTGTTAGAGTTGTCAGTTTTCCTTTCTACGTCAGGTAGGACAAAATCTTGGTTCGAGTTCTTTCCTTGTCAGGAAATGTCTCGTCTAAACAATCTCTCTCCGGTTTATTCCTGGATTAAAATCGGTCCTCGACCACTTTGATAACTTGAACTTGTGAAAGTCAATAAGATATTTGGTTATACACCTTTGGGAACTTCACTCTTCGCCATTGAAGATGATATTTTTCTTTCTCGGATTAAAGAAAATCCCCTGCAGAAGCTTCTCAATAAAAAAACTCTCTTGACAACATGGGCATCACGTCCGCCAAGAAATTATCTACCGATCGGCAAAAAAAAAGTTTGTTCTTGCCCTCGTAGATTTCCAAATAAAGTCGACAAATGGCAGTCTCTCCCCGAGAAGTTTGTCCTACTTTCAAGGAAGTCATCAGCACCTCAAAATTGAATTACATCACATGACGTCTCTCCGAAAAAGTCTCGAAGGGAAGTATGATATAATTTCTCCAACAAATGGCATCTCTAACAGAGAAGTTTGCACACCTCTGCAGTTCAGACAAATGGTTATCCCCAGCAAGTCTGACATCAAATCTTTTTTTATCAAATGGCATCTCCCCAGTAAATCTCGACGAGAAGTTTGGTAAAAAACCATCACAGATAGAATTCCTTGTCAAGAGAAGAACTCGACAAGAAGAAACTGAGACCAGTTCCATGGCTGAAGACCAGGATCGAGGGGAAGTTTATTTAAAAAGAAACTAAGACCAGTTATGTGGCTGAAGACCAGGATCGAGGGGAAGTTTATTTAAAAAGAAACTAAAACCAGTTTCGTGGCTGAAGACCAGGATCGAGAGGAAGTTTTACCCTTTTCTAAGTAGCATTACTTATCAAAAGAAGATGGATGAGCAAATCAGCCACCATTCACAACCACAATCAAAATTTCGGGTATTCCGATATTTAATCCTCTTTTACCATGAACGTCTGAATATCTTTGCCATTCACACCTTCAGGTCCAAGAAGATTAAATAGGGGCATCTGTCATACCCTAAATTTTGACCACAAGATTTCACATCATTGTGCAAATCATCACCACAATATGGATGTATCTTCATGCCTCATCAATCCTCTCAAAGATTGTTGAGCATTCACCTCAACCAAGGATTAGGGTTTTTGAGCCCTCTCAGAGCACTCATGCAAAGGATCAATCAAGAATTGACATGATCTTCAACTTATCAAAGCTCTCAAACATTCAAGAAGGATTAAAAGGTCTTCCACATCAAGAATCAAGCACAGGATTGCAACACTTCAAGTTGATCAAGCCTCAAAATCACCAGTGTCACCAAATTAGGGTTTTGGTCGACCAAGGCCTCTAGAGAGAAATTTTCATCTGGGTATGAGCCAATACCTCAAAACATGATTCAAGAGGCTCAAAAGAACCTTATGAGTCCATTCATGAGTTCAAAATAGCCTCGGGGGACGCATTCATCAAAAATCAAGAATTAGGGTTTTGACCTAATTCAATCCCTAAGTTGACTCTTGGAACAAGGTATGAGCCAAGACCTCAAGAGATGCTTTAAGTATTTCAAATACATCATATTGATCAATTCAAAAGATTGGATTGATTGAAAGAACTTGGTTCACAAGCAATGCAAGGATTCAAATTCATCTGGACCACAAACTAGGGTTTCTGAGAAAAAGTTAACCATGTCTTTGACTTTTGACCAAGACATGATCTCAAACCTTGGGACATGATTCAAGACACTCTAAAACACCTATGGAATCCATCCATTAGGTTCAATTTAGCCCAAGGACTTGATTTCATAAAGGATCACAAAGTTCAAAGTTCATCTGATATAAAAAGTCAACTGTGACCAAAACTAAGTTTGACTTTTGGGATTTTTTGACAAACATGGCCTCTTCAAGTAAAAAACAACGTTAACTTGTGATTTGGGTCATGATCAATCAATAAAAATCAAGGAAAGTGTGGTTACTTGCAAAAAGGGCAACCTTGAGAAACTTGAAATTTCACTAAGTTATGGAAAAAAGTGAGTTTTACCCAACTTTGCAATGCCATAACTTGTGATCCAAGCAACCATTTTCTTCCATCCAAGGCTCAAATGAAAGCTCTCATTACATACTACAAAAGTGTCCTGCTGATCTATGGTTAAAAATGCCTATATTTTGAGTTATAAGACCATAAAGTTAGGGTTTCATAAGATTTGAACTTTGACACTTAGAAAAATTTTAGGCAGAATCTGTTTCATGTTTTGTCCAACTTTTGAGGGATTTTTCATTATGATCCAAAGGGAATCAAGACCAAATGTAAACATAAAAGTTGAAGTATGATATACAAGCTTTCCAAAGAGTACAAGAACATCCATTGATTCCACTTGAGCAAGGAGTTATGGACCTCCCAATATGCCTTGATGCAAACTGTTTTTTTGACAGCATTGACACATGACTTGTATCCCACGATTTCTTGAGCCAATTTTGGATACTTGCATCATTGTATTTCTGTCCAATATCAACATGAATGATGAGGAATCTGAACCATAAGACCAACAAGTCAAAAATCCTATCCTTTAGGCACATGGAAGTTAATGTTGCAAATCCAAATTCAAGTTTTGTCATGTGGCATTAATATGATGCATTGAGTTGGCATGAACATACACGTATCAGTCCAAATGACTCAAGCCTTAGCCAAAAATCAGAAGACCTAAACCTGCAAAGTTTGGCTCAAGTCAATGGCTAGAGGAGACTTTGAACACCTAGCCATATCCATTGGGCAATAGGATGATCCAGCCCCCATTCACTATTCCATGCAAAACAAACTTCCTCTACTATAAATAGAGGTCATTTATGGTTGATCAAACCACACCAAAACATCAGAATACATGTTTTCCACCATTTCCCTCTTGAACACCAAAAATCCATTCTTCAAAGAAGTGAGAATCGTGTTTTGAGGTAGAGAGCAATTCAGCTCAAACCAATGGTCCTAACACCTCACATACATCATATATAAATGATCTAAACAATTGAACAACATCTGTAACACCAGATTCATCAAGTTCATACCTCACCCCAAAGCCATTTGCAGTTGGAGTCGTGCCCACCAATCCAAAGGTTTTCAATCCATTCCAAGCATCTCAACACACTACTTGAGGTCCAAGGAAGCTGTCCAGATCATCAAAACACTTCTTTAACACCTACAACTGAGGATTCAAATTCCTCTTGCACAGGTAAGCCTGAACTCTTCAAACTCCATGATTTATGCATCATAAATGTGTTTTCAAGTTACCAACATATTTCTGCACTTATGTAGAGTGTTTTCCCTCAATCAATTGCTTTGTATCTATCGTGTATAGAATTTCATAGTGTTCTTGCAAAAATTAGGGTTCATCAGTTCTTCACATGATTTCTCACTCTACACTTAAAAGAAATGCAATTAATTGGTATCATTGAAATCCTTGTTCAAAAACACACAAATTTCATGTTTACATCGTGCAAAATCATTACATATTGAGAGAGATATGAGAGGTTTTGTAAAACAGCCATGGAGGACACGCGCGAGGAAGAAGATGACCGTTGGCGCCATAATTCAAATTTTTGAATTTTTAATTATTTTCTTAATTATTTTCAAAAATTAATTTCTCTCTCATTTTTAATATTTTTCCAATGATTTTTTAAACATAAATCCTTTACATATTAAATTATTTTATTCCACAAAAAAAATCAAAAAATATTTTTATTTGATATATTTTTGAATATTTTAAAGATTTTTATTTTTAATTTGTTTTTAAACATTTTAAATAATTTCTTTTTCTTGATTTTTCAAAACCAATTTGATTTTAAATCATCATGGGAATAAAAATTCATTTTCCGAACCTTAAACATAATTCATAACATGTTTATTGATTTTTTTGGTATTTTTTTATGATTTTTTATTTGATTTTTCTTTGAAAAATATCTCAAAAAAATGAAATTAGGGTTTCCTTTGATTTAATCTTTCAAAACTTCATTTCAACACTCATGGGCCTCTATTAAAGTGTAAGACCCAACCCCCATTTTTGTACATAAATAAATTTTGGGCCTCTGCTATAGTATAAGTCCCACAACATCTTTTGGTATTGCGGTGCGATCACTGTTTTCAAAATAAATCATATGGGCCTCTCCTTGAGTATAAGCCCCAATATTTTGTACATAAACTTTGTTTTAAACAATAAACAACCTCCATGGGCCTCTGCTTGATTTGTAAGCCCCATACCTCTGTTTTCAAAATCATCTGTCTGTTTTAAACTATTTGAAAACAACTAGGCCTCTCCCCGAGTATAAGACCCAATACTATTCTTTCATTCTTTCATTCAGACTACACTAACTTAGGCCTCTTAATAGAGTGTAAGTCCCATCCTTTTCCTTTTTTTTACAATAAAAATAAGATTCAAATTACACTGGTACTAAGAGGAGCATTATTCCCGGTGAAACTGCTCTTAGACCACTTGGGCATCTCTTTGAGTTATAAGCCCCAAAATTTCTTTTCAATTCATTCAAACAACAACATTCTTTTAATTCTAATTCAAATTCAAATTTTTCTCAAAACTTTCTTCAATTTCTCAAAACCCTAATCATACAGTGATAATCAATACAACCAATCACAATACACTTGGGCCTCTATCCAAAGAATAAGACCCATCACCTTTTCAATGCATACTTATTTATATACATGTTAAACCAATTATCTGTATATACTTGTGCATACCTATTTAGAGTTCCCTCAGCAGTTTGGTCATCCTCAGTTCACACTCAGATCAAACAATAGGATACTTATAACTTAGTTCAATCAAGTAGTTTATTCTTATACAAAGAAACTCATTTCCCCAGAGAGGATTAATTCCCGGTGAAACCTCTTTTGAAGGAGGAGTTCTATACATCCAATGGAGGAGTTCTAGTACTCAAACGAAAGCTAGAAGAATGCTCTACAACTTTCATGTTTACATGAAATTGAGATAAAGCTTGGATCATGGTGAAATAATGCCTTGAAAAGTCACCCTCCATATTGAGATTCCATACTTAGAAAAATTTCTAAGTATAAATTTCCAAATTCTTGTTTTCCCTAACTTTAAGCCTTCATGTCTTGAAATCCATGAATCTTTTGAGCATCTTTCCTTCATTAAATTTGTAGTACATGATGTCCTCTTCAATTTGATAGCTAGTTTACTCCATTTAGATCAAGGATGAAAAAGTTATGGATGTTGTAAGATGGCTAGAAATTATGATTTCCATACTTAGAAGCTTCTCCTTCAAAACCCTAATCCTCCAAAACTCCTGATTTTATGTCTTTCCTTGATCTTTCCTGATCCAAACACATGACATCACTTTGAGAGGATATGGCATGTTCATGGTTGACCTCAAAAACCCAAAACTTTGACTTTATGAAGCCATAGTTGACTTTCTTGATCAGGTGAATCTCCAACCATCCCATTCCTTTTGGAAACCCTTGACGTGACTTATATTGAACCAAAGGACATCTTAGACACCCTTGAAGTGCATGAGAACTTGTTTGGTGAATCTCTACTTCAAATCTTGACTGATCAGTCCTTAAAGCCTTTTGAAGCAAAATCCTAATTCCACAAGAGAAGCAAAACCACAAGGCTTGATAATTGGTTAGTTATGCAAAGGTGATTGACCTATGATGCTCATGCAAAAATTAATGACATCTAAGGGGTAAAATTTTGGGTATGACAACATCACACAAAGATCTTTCTCCAACCAGAGTCCATCTCTTCTTAAGAGACTTGGGTAGTCCCAGCCTCCTCTTGGGCTTCATACAAGTAGACTTGGAAAACCTCACCCTCAGAGCCTCCTCTTGGGCTTAACACAAGGACTCTCAGACTTCCTAAAAGCATAAGATATATCCTAGTCATATTTACCAACACATCAATTCCCAGAAGAGTTAAAACCTCTAAGGTATTCAAACTCATCTTTAAATCCCTTCTGACCCCCAATAAGGCTTGACTTTCACCTTAAAAATCCTTAGCCAAGGTCAGGTTACCATCAACAAATCCTCAAAAGAATCAGAGTCTCATGACATCTGATAAATCAACTCTGCTCAAATCTCCAGCAAATGTTAGTTTCCCTTTGGATTCCCTAACACAGTTTAGACCTTCTCCTGGATTTCAATAATCCTCAGCAAGATTCAGCCTCCTCTTAGGCTTCATATAATGATTTTCCCTCCCAGTCAGCCTCAATCTTGAGCTTTGTACAAGACAAATTTCATACTCCCCAGTTGAGTCAATTTTCTTTAAAGCTACACTCAAACTCGTCAGCTTCATTATCTTGGGCTTCAAAGAAGATACTCAAATAAAACTTCTCCATGGAGTCAATCCCCAGCTTTTTTTAGCTTCAACCTTGGGCTTTGATTAAGGCACAAAATTCAACATCCCCACATATGAGACTATGACTCCTCTCTGTAGGGGGATATCCCCTCTACACATCACATATCAAAAGAAACAGTCAAAACCTTTTTTTAGATAATTGATGTAAGTGGCACACTTGTTGATTCAAAATCCAAGCTGGAGTCCCTCCTTTATCATGGCTAAAATTTCTCTTTCATCTAACTGATGTAAGTGGCAAGCCTCTGGATTCTACACATCCAAGCCAATGTCCCTCTCTTAGCATGAAAGATTCATACAGGAAAAAGTGGCATTGCTCTACACTAAGTTAAAGCTTCTTCCTTCATGACATTTCTCTTATAAAGGAAGATATGGCATTGTTGGATTCCACACATCCCAGTTAAATTAACTTCCCTTATAACCAATTACTTGACATTTGTGATGAATAGGTGAGGTATCTCCCTTTAGAGATGAAAAATTCTCTCTCTCTCTCTCTCTCTCTCTCTCAGTCAACTTTTAGCTTAAATCTTGGGCTTTGAACAAGACACCAAACATTTTCCTCCTTCCATAGAATAGGAGGAACTGCGATTGCTCTGATTTCCCTGGATCTTTTTACTGGAATACGTAGGCATAAGATTGCAAAATCTTAGCGAGCACACAAATCAAAAATCTTAGGTCAAACACCTTCCCAAAAACAATAGAAAACCCACAAACAACAAAATCATTTCCTCAGCCCTCACAAAGGAGAAACTTTCCCCAATCAACAACAAATAAACTTAAGAAAGCATTTCAAACAGTAGAAAATATATGCAAACGAAGGTTCCTATAGATTACTATAGATACTCTGGGTGTTAATAGCTTCCCTTTGTATAACCAAACCCCGATCCCTGATCTCTTTGCATTTGTTAAAGAAAACACTTGCACGCAGGGTTAGTTTAAGATATCTTCCCCTTCCTTTTAAGCTTCATAGGATCAATACAGAAATCAGAAAGTTGCACCAAAAGCGGTTGTGGTTGCGTCACAAAAACCGACGCTACAGATCCGTCTCATTAATCTGATCTGGCTGATCTAATGGTCTAAAGGCGCGTTCTCATGGTGGAAATTACTTGGAAAAACACACTGAATCAAATTCAAAAACAGCCACTCAAAACATTTCATGTGGCAAGAACATAATTGTTTGGAAACCACTGGAGCTTGCTCCGGTCATCTTCTTCGTTTAATCTTCACCGGAGATTCATCAAATAGTAACATTAGGTCATGAAAATCCTCTATGATTAGAGTGAATTGTTGGAATGATGTGCCTAAGATTAACATTATGTGTCTTGATAAACCTGCGCATGTGTCTGCGGCAAAAGAAGTAAAAGATGATAAGCCTTAGTATCATGACATTAAATGTTTCCTTCAAAGTCAATAGTACCCACTTGGGGCGTCCAATAAAGATAAGAAGACTTTGAGAATACTGGCTGGCAATTTCTTTTTGAATGAAGATGTGTTATACTAGAGAAACTTTGACGTGGTCCTGCTCAAATGCGTGATAGACACAAAGCAAACATGTTAATGAAATAAATTCATGAAGGATCCTTTGGTACCCATGCCAGTGGACATGTTATGGTTAAGAAAATGTTAAAAGCATGTTACTATTGGCTGACAATGGAATATGATTGTTGCAAATATGTGAAGAAGTGCCATAAATGTCAGATTTATGGTGATAAAATTCATGTGCCTCCGACTCTTCTCAATGTTATTTCGTCTCCATGGCATTTCTCTATGTGGGGAATTGACATGATTGGTATGATTAAGCACAAGGCTTCAAACGGACACCGTTTCATTTTATTGGCCATTGATTACTTCACCAAATGGGTGGAAGCGGCATCGTATGCTAATGTGACCAAGCAAGTGGTGGTCAGGTTTATCAAGAATCAAATTATCTGTCGGTATGGCATTCTCAGCAAGATTATTACTGATAATGGGTCAAAATTGAACAATAAGATGATGAAAGAATTGTGTGATGATTTCAAGATTGAGCATCATAATTCTTCTCCCTACAGACCGAAGATGAATGGGGCTGCTGAAGCTACAAATAAGAATATTAAGAATATTGTCCAAAAGATGGTTGTAACATACAAGGAGTGGCATGAGATGCTCCCTTTTGCTTTGCATGAGTATCGTACTGTTGAATGCAGAATAGGGAGCGCAGTAAAAATATTTATTTTCGGAAGAATTCCCTCCGGGATTTATGTCGTGTCCACAAAGATCGGTTCGAGGGAAAGAATGTCGTTCGACAGTCTCTCGCGTTTATGAGTTTGGGTTTAAATGGTTTTAAACATAAAAACAGAAAAGTAAACATTAAAACATAAAACAAATTCATTCTTCAGCAAGACAAACTTTTCCGGCATGCACATAACCGACTCCTCACAAACTTAAACTTACCGACCAGTTATACTTCACCTACAATACTCCTCAATATCACCCAGCATCGCTCACAACAAAGGTTATGTCTAACGCAAAGTTGAGAGAACAGCCGTGTTACCCTCGTCGATACTCTCGCACGCGACTCAAGACACGAAGGCATTAAGCTTCAACGCCTATTGAAGATTGTTAGCTCTTAAATCTATCTCTAGAATCCAGAAACTAACAGATAATCATCCCTAATCGAAGTTTGCGAGGATTATTTCTAACGCAACCCAAACCTCGCACATAAAGCAAAAATCAGAGACAATCACCAATAAAGATTTGTAAAGCAAGTTTTATACAACGCCATGGGCGACAAATATACATGAGTTCAGAACAAATACATATACAACAACCCAACATAGAAGAAAAACACAAAGACGAAGAGAAATAAATCAAACATTTTTCGGTTTGTCAACGCCGGTCGACGATCAATCTATCCCGGTTCATCCGTATGCAAGCTTCCATGTTGTTTTCTAAGCTAATCTACTGAAAAATAAAGTTTGATGGAGTTGGAGCAAGAATCCCCAAAACCATCCCTAGAAAATGACTGAAAATCTATTAAATACAATTACAAAGTTCGCACATTCGCTTTGCGAACGAATCATTCGCCTAGCGAACCTCAAAAAATGGCACTTAAGTGCCTCTGAACAGTCAAACTGCCTATGCAAATTTCCAGAAGTTCGCAATGCGAATGATTTATTCGCTTAGCGAATACTCGCTGCTCAGTTCGCAAAGCGAACTTTGGTCTCTTTCTCCCCTATCCAATTCTTGACTCCTTCACTGGGGCCTTCGCTGGACCTTCGCAAAGCAAACATTCGCTGTCATCTCGCAAAGCGAACTTGACAGCAAACCAGTCCTTATTTTGACCACAACTTCTGAACCGTATCTTTGATTTACGCACGGTCAGAAGCGCTGGAAAGCTTATTCAATGCTCTTCATGAATATGGCAAGGTAACCTTACATGAATACCTACAAAAAATGAGATAAAATCAATTAAACTCAGTAATATTTACACGATACACAATATATTCACTAAAATGTAAAGTAAACGTATTTACACATAAAGTGGGGTTTATTCAACCAATTTTAACACAAAGTACCGATAAGTGCAACAAAACTTATATACAAAAATAGGTACATTTTTCACTTATCAACTCTCCCCAACTTACATAATTGTTTGTCCTCAAACAAAAATCAAACAACTCAACGAAACCGAGTGATAATCAAAGAATCACGAATCAACAAGTTTTGAAAAACGGAAAACAAATGTATGGTTCAAATGAAAAACGGTACACACAAAGTAAATACTTACCACTAAACTACAACGAAAACATAGTCACGAAACAAAAGCAAAGTACAAAAGTCATGCCAAAAATTCTAAAACAACACAAGTTCAAATGTGAATCACACCTAGCAAAAACAATCATCGGTAGATGAAAAACACAAAATGAGGTTCTTTTCACTCACACAACAATCATGCAAACAATAGACTAAATTATGCAACCATCCAAAAATTCACATTGAACATACAAAGACAAGAATCACAAGGACTTTCAAGGTTGTAGTGTGGTCGGGTAAACAAACAAGGGGCAATTTCTAAAGGTAATTAAAACAAAAACTTGCCTAAACCTAAGGGAGTGATCAACTTACAAAGACTCAAACACAAAATTCCAATTAACTTCTTCCAAAATCCCAAGTGTTACACAAAACACAATACTTATTTAGCACAATTATTTGAACTCTTTTTGTTTCCTTTCTCAAGGATTTTCTTTTTCTTTCTTTTTTTTCTTTTCTTTCCTTTTCTTTTTCATATTTTTCTCTTTTTTTCTTTTCTTTTTCAACCTCATAGAAACCAACCAATGAGTAAACAATCATTCTCTCCCCAACTTGAATTCAACCACATCATCATGTGAATACTCCCTACTTTCTAAGGCAATGCAAAAATTCATACAACAACACAAAGTTGAGGGTTCAAGAAAAAAAAAATCCAATAAAAAATAAGTGAACTAAATACTCATAGACAAGCATTAAGTTCAAATAAAACATGGATCAAAAAGCTCAAAGGGGATACAAATGATCACACGCTCACAAGATGAATGACTATTTGGCTAGGTAGTTGTGCTCAAAATGAAACAAAATGCCTTGATCCTTTTCATGCTTTCATATAATCAACACAAACAAAATATTAAGCATAATAAAATCCAGTTAGAACAAGAATGTTAGTACTCCGCGCATATATGAACAATGGAACAAAAAGGTGGGAACTAAAGTGATTCACAGCAAGAACAAGTATACAAAGAATGAATGGCATGGAAGTTTGTAAAAATCCAAAGTATCATGAATATGCTAAAGTCAAGAAAGCGATAAACACATACCTTGGACGTGTACAAAACTTAACAATATCATTACCATACATCCGCAAGTTGAAACGATCAAACTTGGAACATCACCAAATTTCCTCAAGCTACTCAAAACAAGCTCATTGACAAACGCGAAAACTATTAATATACACAAACTAAAAAACCGACAAAAATTCATTAAACAAGTTGTAAAGTGAAGATTTGAGAATTTTACGAAAAATCTGAGTACAACTTGTTTAATGAATACTCACCACACTACCTAAACTAAACAACAACAAAAGAAAAGAATACACCATGCTTGTTTTACGTCGTAAGCTTGACGCCTTTACAATGCTTAGCTAGTAACTTCCTTCCTTCATCCCATAGTGATGCCTCACCGCGCAAACCAAAAGCAAGTGCCCTAACCAAACACTTAAACAAACGTTACGGGAACAAAATGTATACAACACTTGAACAAACATAATGGAAACAGACAATATATACGATATAAACAAAACTCAAAAACAAAGAAACTATCGCAATGTGATTCAATATCAAAACCGATCCCTGACAACGACACCATTTTGTTGAATACAGAATAGGGCAAGCAGCAAAAATATTTATTTTCGGAAGAATTCCCTCCGGGATTTATGTCGTGTCGACAGAGATCATTTAGAGGGAAAGAATGTCGTTCGACAGTCTCTCGCGTTTATGACTTTGGGTTTAAATGGTTTTAAACATAAAAACAGAAAAGTAAACATTAAAACATAAAACAAATTCATTCTTCAGCAAGACAAACTTTTCCGGCATGCACATAACCGACTCCTCACAAACTTAAACTTACCGACCAGTTATACTCCACCTACAATACCCCTCAATATCACCCAGCATCGCTCACAACAAAGGTTATGTTTAACGTAAAGTTGAGAGACCAACCGTGTTACCCTCGTCGATACTCTCGCACGCGACTCAAGACACAGAGGCATTAAGCTTCGACGCCTATTGAAGATTGTTAGCTCTTAAATCTATCTCTAGAATCCAGAAACTAACAGATAATCATCCCTAATTAAAGTTTGCGAGGATTATTTCTAATGCAACCCAAACCACGTGCATAAAGCAAAAATCAGAGACAATCACCAATAAAGATTTGTAAAGCAAGTTTTATACAATGCCATGGGCGACAAATATACATGAGTTCAGAACAAATACGTATACAACAACCCAACATAGAAGAAAAACATAAAGATGAAGAGAAATAATAAAAACATCTCGCGGTTTGTCAACGTTGGTCGACGATCAATCCACCCCGGTTCATCCGTATGCAAGCTTCCATGTTGTTTTCTAAGCTAATCTACTAAAAAATGAAGTTTGATTGAGTTGGAGCAAGAATCCCCAAAACCATCCCTAGAAAATGACTAAAAATCTATTAAATACAATTACAAAGTTCTCACATTCGCTTTGCGAACGAATCATTCGCCTAGCGAACCTCAAAAAATGGCACTTAAGTGCCTCTGAACAGTCAAACCGCCTATGCAAATTTCCAGAAGTTCGCAGTGCAAACGATTTATTCGCTTAGCGAATACTCGTTGCTCAGTTTGCAAAGAAAACTTTGGTCTCTTTCTCCCCTGTCCAATTCTGGACTCCTTCGCTGGACCTTCACAAAGCGAACATTTGCTGTCAACTCGCAAAGCGAACTTGACAGCAAACTAGTCCTTATTTTGACCACAACTTTTGAACCGTATCTCTGATTTACGCACGGTCGAAAGCCCTGGAAAGCTTATTCAATGCTCTTCATGAATATGGCAAGATAACCTTGCATGAATACCTATAAAAAATGAGATAAAATCAATTAAACTCAGTAATATTTACACGATATGTAATATATTCACTAAAATGTAAAGTAAACATATTTACACATAAAGTGGGGTTTATTCAACCAATTTTAACACAAAGTACCGATAAGTGCAACAAAACTTATATACAAAAATAGGTACATTTTGTACTTATCACGTACATCCGTCCGCACTTCAATATGGGCAACCCCTTTCTCACTTGTATATGCATGGAAGCAGTGCTCCCTATAGAGGTTGAAATCCCATCAATGTGATTCCTGATGGAAGCTTAAGTGTATGAGGCTGAATGGTGTCAAAGTAGGTATGATCAGTTGAATTTGATTGAAGAAAAGAGAATGACGACCTTGTGTCATGGCCAGTTATACCAGCAAAGAATGAAGAAAGCTTTTGATAAGAAGGTCAGACCTCGCGTATTCAGAGAAGGCGACCTCGTGCTCAGAAAGATCTTGTCTTTTAACACTGATTCTAGGGGCAAATAGACTCCTAATTATGAAGGCCCGTATGTTGTTAAGAAAACCTTCTCTAGTGGTGCATTAATTCTTACAACTATGGATAGTGAAGAGCTTACTCATCCTGTGAATGTCGATGCAGTTAAGAAATACTTCGCCTAAAAAATAAAAGAGCAGCTCGCTAAGTTGAATACCTTAAAGGGACGCTTAGGCAAATATGAGTGTCTCGGTGGGCTAAAAACCCGAAAGGGCGGTCCAGGCAAAAGTTAGAGACATAACTAGAAAATAATCATCCTGATAGATTGAAAACCCGAGAGGGAAATCTAGGCAAAAGTTAGGGATTATTGCAAGTAATTGCATAAGGCCAGACTTTATCATTTGAAGAACATTTCTCATCAAGGATTCTCATCCTTGTCATTCTCGACAGAAGTGTAAAGCCCAGTGGAATTCAAAGTTGTTAGGGAGAATAATGGACATTGTATTTCAGTGTAGCCTTTTCATGTATTTACCATTTTCCAACTTTGTAATGATCCATGGGGTTGTGCCATTTGCGGAGTAACATTCTATCAATAAATTTTGGGCATTTGTCTATTTGTTTGCAATTCTTATATTTGTTTTTGTTTTGCAAAATTTCATTTATTTTTTATAATAATTTTTGAAACAAAAAGTAAATAACAATGATAATTTTGAAAATTACAAAAATATTTTTCTTTGATTCGTGAATGCTAAAAGGAATGTCCACAGTTACTCCAAGGAATGGTAAAATCTCGAAGTGCAGAACTCGATGATCTCCCAAGCAGAGTATGTTCTTGACGATGGTCTCCCCAGCTGAGCGCTAATTCAGGTGTTCCCCAGTCGTGTACTGAGTTTAACACTCCCCGATTGAATCATAGACTTGGACTCCCCAGTTAAGTCTTAATTCAGTTTTCTCCGGCTGAGCGAGATTCCATTTCTCTCTGCCAGATTGTGATCAAACATATATGTGTGAAATGTGATTGTTGGATTCCGTTGATGAGGAATCACATAACATGTTTTATCTTCCTTGTTATGGTTTTGATGCTCTTATGTGTCATTCAAGCAACATACTTAGAACAATATTTCTCACTAAGAAGTGTTGAAGTAGTAATCAACTGTTGGGTTTTCTCTCACCCTTTGTTGAGTTTTAAAATTCCTCGCAGGTTGATTTTCCGCTACGATGTTAACTTCTTAAATTTTCCCTTGCAAGTCCAAGATGTTTTCCTTAAGGTTGTTAATCCCCTGAGAGTTTTTTTTCTTGGTAATCGCCAACAGATCCATTTCTTTCCCCAAATCAGAGTTTATGCAGAGATATACTTTGCCTCTTTAAGATGGTCTTTTAGAAGATTCATTCTTCCATCTCCTTGACAAAGTTAATACAAATGATATCCCTTTCGGAGGTTGACATCCCCAGAAGAGCTTTGCTCTGCATGTTCCCCCTACAGTTCTTCATCCTTTTGTAACAAAGACCATGAGGATTTTTCTTATTCCCAATAAGAGTTTGGGAAAATGTGTGTTTCATGTTTCCCAAGCATATCTTAAAGTGGAATTCATTATTATCCCCTCAGTGGATTGTTGGTAATAGAAAATTCAACTTTGGGTTTCTCTACAAGTAGTATCTTTCTCTCCCCGGAGATGTGAGCCTTGTAGAAAGATTTTGTTCTTTCCAACGGCTTCTGTTTATCTCCAGCTGAGTCCCTAGCAGGAATTTTCAATGGAGTCTCCAGTGGTATTCGATCTTGTTGAGATTTAGCCGAGTATCCAGTTGTATTGTGGTGATTGGTCATCCCCCAGTTTATCTTTGTGCTTGTTTTGTCAGCATATACATACATATATTCATTCATGCATATTCATGCTCATCTTGTATTTCTTGGTGTTTCTTATCCACTCTCTCTGGTGTTGTTATCCCCACAGAGTGTGTGTATCCTCTTTCCATTAGAGTTTCTACCTTAAGCAGAAAATGTATATCCTTTCTAATTCTCCAATGAGTTTATTCCTCATGGGAGGGTTTTGCTTTAGTTTTCCCTTCCAGCTCACTTATCTGGATGAGATTACTTCGCATTTTAGTTATTTCCTCATTGGGTAGAATCTTGTTTGACCGTTTCTTTCCAGTTTATTCCTGGGTTGAACTTTGGTCTCTTGTAGCAATTATTATGAATCTCTCTAGGCTGTGAAACCTGGATGATGAGAAGGCATTTATTTTTCTTTTAAGGATTTATTTTCCTCAGCAGGAATCTACTTATAATTCTACATCAAAAGATGAAGATTTTGTTCCCCCAGCAGTGTTGTGATTACAATCTCTTGGAACCTTTTCCTGATAGTAAGTGGCGATCTCTTTATGTGAGAAGCTTGTATGTCCCCAGCATGGTAAGCCTTACCTGGTAACAAGTGGCAATCTCTTCGAGAATATTGTTTTCTATATTCAACTTTTGTGTGATTTCAAGTGGAAGTCTCTTTATTTGAGAAGCTTGTATGTCCCCAAATATCAACACATCTTCACATTAAATGGCATATCTCCAGTTTCTCCTCAGCAGAAAAGTTTATTGTGAAATCCTTGATCCTCACCAGATCAAGTGAAGTCCTGGACTCGTTATTTGAACATGTGGCATCTCTTTATTTGAGAAGCATATTGCAACTCCATCAACTTTTCCATCAAATGGCATCCTCCGATAATTTCCCGTTAGAGAAGTTTGTTGTGAAACCCTTATCACCAACAGATGGCTATCTCTTTATTTGAGAAGTATTGTATGCAATCTAACATGCCCGTATCTTTTGAGGATCCTCGGTAGAGTTATTGATTCATAATTCCTAGCAAGTGGTAGTCCCTTTAGTGGACACAACTTGTAGTTAGTCCTTTTTTCAAGTTTGAAACTTGATTAAAGAAGAAGCTGAGCCCTATCCTAATAATGGAAGCTTATTATCATTTCAGATTGGTTCGTTATTTGAACATGTGTTTATCTCCTGAAGTTTCTTAATTTAATTTCTTCCAAGATATTTGAGCATGAAGATTACTTATGCTGAATCATCTTGTACAGAAGGTTACACTTGAAACAATGAATAATAAAACTTACCTGGATAGCATTTCTGATTCTGGATCTGCAGTCCGTTTTAATGAAGTATTATTCAGGAGTCAGCATCTTGAACTATCTTCTTCCCATTGAGAATGAGACAAGTTGCTTTCAGTAGATTCCTTCATCTTGTAGCCACCCTTATTTTCATACTAAAATGAAAATATACTTTCCTCACAAGATCCTTGTCTGCACCACTATAAAGTGTTATGCACAGACTAGGGCTCTGATCCCAATTGAAGGTGAGGAAAATACACAAGAAGGGGGGTTGAATTGTGTTCACCAAAATAAAACATTTCTTCTTCTGAACAGAGTTCAGACTCTAAACGTTTGTTCAAAATATGATCATTCGTGCAGCGAACAATATATCAAAAGTAGAGTAAACAGAAACAAAGAACACAGTTGATTTATCCTAGTTCCTCTCCTAACTGAGAGTACTCCAGTCCCATTGCCTCGCAAGAGATTTTCCACTATAATCAATCTCATGATTACAACTGCTTATGCACTCAAGCATAAGACTTTCACTGCTCAGACCTACAGTCTAAGACTTCCATGCTCAATCAACACTTGAGCAAGACTTCCTGCTTAGATCCTCAAATCCTAAGACTTTCCTTGCTCAAACCACCTGGTTTAAGACTTTCCTACTTAGACACACTGCCTAAGATTTTCCTTGCTCAAACCACCTGGTTCAAGACTTTCCTGCTTAGACACACTGCCTAAGACTTTCCTTGCTCAAACCCTCGATCCATGACTTCCCTGCTTAGATGCACCATCTAAGACTTCTCTGCTCGGACCTTTTGTCCAAGACTTCCTTTGTTCAGATTCACAATCCAAGCCTTCCTTGCTTAATTAACATAGATCAAGACTTTCAATGCTCAAGCACACAGCAAGAGACTTACTTGGCTCAAGCTTTTCAACTGGAGACTTTTATGCTCAAACACATAGTATGAGACTTTTAATCTTATCTGCTGAACAACATGTTCAGCGGAAAAGAGAACAAGGTTTACTTGATCTTGAATCAGAGGTACAGGGTAATAACCTTAACAAAGACCTTAAGCTCTCAAGATTCTCATAATATTCAATTTTTAGGAAACCTTAAGGCTATTTACAATTTACAACAATTAACAGAAGATTATGCATATTCAGTAGTGTTTCTCATTGTTGATTTTGTTATTTCTTCATTCAGATAGAGGCATTGAATACCTCTATCTTCTTTGGTATTCCTTCTTCTTTTTATTCCTTGTTAAATATTCAAGTAGAACTTTTAGCTACTTATATAACAGATTTCAGGGAACTAGCCTTTGGGAGAGATAACTTGATCAAATGTATTTGTTCTTCTCCATAGTACAAGAGACGTTGAGGATAGATACATAGAAGATCTTGATCCATTGTGTAATTTGTTTAACCATAGAGTCTTCAGAAGTATCCTGTATTATAGAGTCATTGAGAGTGGTTATCTATAAAGCATGTCAACTCTTCTTGAGCCTTGTGATCATAGGCTCTAGCTATCAAGCTGATTTGACACTACAGTCTGCTTTCTGCAGTACGGATAGCTTCAGCTTCACTACAACTTCTGAACAATCACCAGAAGCCAATACAATAACCAAGTGTAGAACCAAAGTGTTGCTTCTTCTGATGCTGAGGCCTTCAGCTTCAGAGTCTCCACCAGACAACACTTAGCAAGTGTTCTTTCAGATTCTGTGTCATCAGAAACACGTAACTCAGCTTCACTCAAGTGTGCCTTCATATCAGATTCTGAATATATCTTTTAAGTATAAGAACCTGCATACTTGAAAACACTTTAGATAACACCATTGTTCTTTTAATACTTATGTTATCATCAAAACTAAGGATATATATATCATGAACAGATCTTGTTCTAACAAAATATTCTTTCCACTATGCTGATTTTGTGGAGTAAGGAATGTATTATTGTACCATTTTGTCTCCCACCTCCGTAGACCGTTATGTATGGTGCCGACTCATTTGTGAAGATTTCCATTCTACCCTCCAATGTATCTTTTTATTGCCTATATAAAGAAGACTTGGGAGAATGAATGATGCTGCTAATTCATATAAGACTATGCTATTGACTCTACAACAAAACGCTTTTGCTCAACATATTATTATTGTGAATATAAAACAAACATAAAGCTTTTGTTCATTTTTGTGTGATTTCATTGTACTTAAACTTTGTGTAATCTATTTTCTTAGAAGCAACTTTGTAAACACAGTTCTTGTATCTCATTGTTTGAGGTTCTATTCCTTAAGAGACTAGGGTTTAGTCAGGATTCTGGAGAGGACAGTGACAGGTAGTCATTGTGTGTCTGTAATCAGTTGATTATAGTGGATTAAGTCCTTATTGATAAGGCAAAATCACCTTGGTGGGTGGACTGGACTAGCTTTGTTAACAGTGAAACAGGATAAAAATATTTGCGTCCATTTAGTTTTTGTTCTTGCTTCATCGTTAAGTGTTTGAGGTACGAAAAGTTTTAATCTTCAAAACCCAATTCACCCCCCCCCCCCTTTTTTCTTGTGTTTCTTGGCACCTTCAGTTACAATGCGCATAAGGACACCCTTCTACTTTTAGCGTCGACTTTGATACCATAGAAATAAAAAAAAATACCTTGATGGTAGGGAAGACATCCAATCATCGACAAGTAATTTTGAGCGCCCTAACCACACTCCAAACGTTTGGCATAACCTAAGAGGGCAACATTCACAGTCGCTAGAAATTCATCCTTAAACGACATAAAGGGTATTGAATATTAAAACCCCTAAATCATAAATAATAAGGAGTGTCATACCCCAAATTTTGACCACCAAGATTTCCCATCATTGTGCAAATTGTTACCACAATATGGATGAACCATCATGCCTCATCAATCTCCTCAAAGATGGTTGAGCATTCACCATAATCAAGAATTAGGGTTTTGAGCCCTCCCAGAGCACTTAGACAAAGGATCAATCAAGGAATGACATGATCTTCAACTTTTCTAACCTCTCAAACACCCATAAGAGATCAAGAGGACTCCCACATTAAGAATTCAGCACAAAGTTGCAACATTCCAAATGGATCAAGCCTCAAGATCGCCAGTGTCACCAAATTAGGGTTTTGGTCGACCAATGCCTCCAGATGAAAATTTTCATCTGGGCATGAGCCAATGCTTCAAAGTACAACCTAAGATACTCCAAGGGACCCCATGGACCCAATCATCAAGTCATTTTAACCTCAGGGGATGCATTTACCAAAAATCAGGGATTAGGGTTTCTTGACCTAATTCACCCCTAAGTTGACTTTTGATGCAATACACGAGCCAAGACCTAAAGACATGATTTGAGGGCCTCAAATACACCAAATTGATCCATTTATAACAATGGATTGATCCAAGAAGCTTGATTCACAAGTTTCAATTTCATTTGGACCGCAATTAGGGTTTTGAAGAAAAAAGTCAACTGTACCTTTGACTTTTGACCAGGACATGCTCCCAAACCTTGGGACATGATTATATACACCCTATAACACCTATGGAATCCATCCATTAGGTTTGATTTAGGTCAAGGACTTGATTTCACAAAGGATCGCACAGTTTGGATTTCATCCGATAAAAAGTCAACTGTGCACAAAATCAAGTTTGACTTTTTGGATTTTTTCCCAAATTTGGTTCCCCTAAGTCAAAAATAATGTTAATGTATGGTATTAATCATCATTAATTAAGAAAAATCAAGAAAAGTGAGGTTTCTTGCAAAAGGGGCAACCATGAGAAACCAAAATTTTTCTAAGTTATGGAACAAAAATGGTTTTGGTACCAACTTCCAAGGACCATAACTTCTGATCCAAGCAACCATTTTGAGTGATCCAAAGCCTGATTTGTAGATCTTCCTACACTCTACAAAAGCTTCAACTACCTCAAACTCCAATTCCTCGTGAATTTTGAGTTATGGACTGATCAAAATGACAAAAATGAAGAAAATGGCACTTTTCCAACACTTAGTGAAAATCTGCCTAAGTTACCATCCTTAGACATCAATGTTCATGAGGATTTTTCAGTTGGATTCAAATAGTTTCTGTCGTACCCTAAATTTTGACCCGTTTTATATGATTTTTAGTGCCACTTTATTTCGAATAAGTAAAACGGCACAATTGGTAGAAAGAGGGGTATAAGGGCTATAAGTGTGAGAGGTTGTGAGTTCAAATCCCACCTTCCTCACTTTTATTGTTTTATTTGTTTTTTCTTTAGTACTAACTTTTTCTATTTTATTTTTAATAAATAAAATCATAAAAATATCATTTTTTTAATATTTAATTTTTAATTTTCGTATTTGTATTTAATGCATTTTTAAAAAATATGATTTTTTCATTAAAATCATTATTTTATGAAAAAATCTCAAAAAATCATAAAAATAAAAATAAAAATCAAATATTTTTTCATTATCATTAATAAACTCTTTTTTCTCTCATTATTATTATTTAAATTAATTCTTTATTTATTTAAATTCACCAAGCCATGAATCCATCTAGATTCATTGGCTTGGGCTCTAAGAAATAAATAAAATCAGGTCAAATTAAATCTTTCCTAAACTGATAAATCACATTCAATTTTCTTGACCTAATTTTATCTATAAATAGAGCTTGATTTCCACATTATTTCTCACCCACAATTCACAAAGAAATCAGTTTAAAAAGTTGTTGTTCTTCACATCGAAGAACAACAACACTAAAAGGGAAGAGGGGTCGGGATATAAAGGAAATTACGTGGAATGTAAAGGAAATTACCAAGGAAAAAAGGGATACGCGAGGAACGATAAAGAGGAACGAAAAGGAAAGAAGGGAGGAAAGCAGCAGCTTAAGTGGGTCACTGCAATTCAGGTTGGTAAACCCGAATCTCGAGTTGCTTTATGTACATATTTTATGGTTTGCCCTTGTGTTATTTTGGAATTTTATGCATACATAGTTAATTAAAATTTGTATAGGTTTTGTTCTTGATATAATTCATCAATGGATATTAAAGAAAATCATAGTAATAGTTTAACAAATATCTTAAATAAAAAGTAATTTGTATCAAAAAGAGGGAGTCAACCGTTGACTCACTCCACCGTGTTTTTTTTCCTTTTTTATCAGACTTGGGTCTTTAGTAATTGGGCCCTGCGCCCTAATTACTATCAGCACCCCCCCCCCCCCCCCCCCCACTAGCCCAGTTGCTTTTTCTTTAACAGAAAACGCACCCCCCTGGTTTTTTATTTAATTAAGTTATTAACATAATTTAATTAGTAATTGAGTTTAAGTATTTTAATTAGAATTTATAAGAAAGAGGGTTTTAGGTTTTTTTGAATGATTAAATTAATAACTTAATTTAATTACTTAATTAGGTTAGATTTTTATCTAGGATTTTTAAGGGATAGGGTGTTAGGTTTTTTTAATTAATTAAATTAATGACTTAATTTAATTATTTAATTAGGATAATTTTTAGTTAGGGTTTAGGGTTTTTTAACTAATTAAATTAATAACGTAATTTAATTATGTAATTGGGTTAATTTTTTTATTTAGGATTTTTCTCAATAATTAAATTAATAACTTAATTTAATTATCTAATTAGGATAAATATTTAGATGCTTTTAAATTTTTGATTATTTTCATGATAAATAGTTTTATATATATAAAATAATTTATTTGAGGAAATGGGGATTTAATTTTACTTAGGAGTTTTATTAGGGTTTTAGGGATGATTTTGGGTTGGGTTTTTAATGGGTATATTTAAAAATGTTTGGATTTATACTTTTAAAAAAAATAGGATTTAAAATTCTTTTATTTTGGGATTATGTCAAAAATCTTTTAAATTGGAATATTTTGGGGATTTATCTTGCTATGTTGCTTAATAAATAGCATTTTGGGTCTTATTAAAGTACTTGGGGATTTGAGGATCTTGTTATTTTAAATAAGGGATATAAGAGAGATTTTAAGGATTTAAAGCTTAGGGATAAAGCTCTTTGTCCAAGAGCCTAAATAAAGGATGGGATTTAGGGATAACACTCTTAGGTTCCAAGAGTATAAATATAGGCCAAGGGATAAGGGATTTTGGGATAAAACTCTCCATCCGAGAGTATAAATAATGGATAAGGGATATAACTCTCCATCCGAGAGTATAAATAATGGATAAGGGATAGAACTCTCCATCCGAGAGTATAAATAATGGATAAGGGATAGAACTCTCCATCCGAGAGTATAAACAAGGGATAAGGGATTTAAGGGATAGAACTCCTTATCTAGGAGTATAAATAAAAGGGATAAGGGATTTAAGGGATAGAACTCCTTGTCTAGGAGTATAAATAAAAGATTAAGGGATAGAACTCCTTGTCTAGGAGTATAAATAAAAGATTAAGGGATAGAACTCCTTGTCTAGGAGTATAAATAAAAGATTAAGGGATAGGACTCCTTATCTAGGAGTATAAACAATAGATTTGGGGATAAAACTCATTATCCAAGAGTATAAACAGTGGATTAGGATTGGGATTAGGATTAGGGGTAGGAATAGGGGAGGTGAACTACGGTTACTCTGATCCTTCAAAATTAAAGGTACGTAGGCATAGAGTTGTAAACCCTAGCGAGTATAACTAATAAAAAACTTGGGATTTTTTTGTAAATAAATAATTAGACAAACAAACAAGCACACCCTAAAATATAAGGAGGATCCCATTGAGTACAATGGAGGTGAGGGGTGCCTAACACCTTCCCCTCACTTAACCGACTCCCGAACCTTAGGAATCTCTACCTTTAGGATTAGGATTTTTTAGGTTAATCATTTATTTCCCTTAAAAAAATATGATGCCGACTCGAATTTGTAGCCGGCCGCGATAGTTTCAAAACAAACTATGATCACACATGTATTGTATTATATGAGGGCTTTCTAAAAAGCACAAGAGCCTCCCATAACTCAACCTGAGCAAGGAGATATGATTCCCTCAAAATCACCATTTCCAACTGTCTTGTACAAGGCAGATTTTGGCATTTTGCTCGATTTGGCAAAATTGGACAACTCTAAGCCTTGTCATCCATTTAGACATATCAGAGGATAAAATCCAAGGGGAATAATCTGATCCCCAAGCCTCCCAAGTCCAAGAATCTACACATAGACATAACAAACCTAAAAAGGCTAAAAAGTGCAAAAGACTCCAATTTTGTTTCCAAGCATTTAATGGATGCATCAAGGTGGCATGGACTGACACATTTCTAACTGAATGAGTCAAGATTCAGCTCTGAATCAAAGAACCATAGGCCTGTGCCCTAACCTCAAGTCGATGGCTAGAGGAGACTAAAGATTCCCTTGGATCAACATTGGCCAAAGGCATGTACCAGCTGCCATTCACTATTGCTTGCAAAACAAACTTGTTGCACTATAAATAGAGCTCATTTGTGCTCAGTTTGAGTGCACCAAAGCACTACAACTGATGCTTTCCTCAAAATCTCTCTCTTTAGGCCAAAATGCCTTCTTTTGCAAGTCATCTCTGAGTTTTTGAGTTAGAGAGCAATTCCACCACAGCTCATGATCCAAACACATCCAATATGTCATATCTAAGCTGTTCAAACACTCACTTGTGATCTGAATTACCAAAATTATAAAGTCAACCTCCAAAACCTCAAAATTTAACTTTTCTGCATTTTTCAAGCCATGTCTTGATTCCGTCACTTCCAAAACCAAACCAGACCTCAAAGACACTCCAAATATCATCCTCAAACTGTCCCAATTGGTTCCCCTCATCTGGAACACCATTTGAGAGAGTTACTATCTTGGTCACTTTTGCCCCTTTTACAAGAAAAGGCCTATACTTGTTCCTGAGGATTCCAGCTGGTTCTGATCATCCTAAAAGCTTCTAAGGGGTCAATCAAGAGTGTTCAAAGCATTGAATTACTCTGGCACAAGGAATTTGGCAGATAACACAAGAAGCTCCAAGAGGTAAGTGTATCACAACTTGAACTTTTTAAATCATGCATTGCTTTGAGGTCCATTGATCATGGACCTCTCATACATATCATATGTGTTGTGTTTGAACCAATTTATCATGCTATTATTTCCTGTACCATTAGATAGCATAGAACATGCAAAATTTGGCCTACTTTGAAACCACTATCGAGTTTTAAAATAGGGACATTTTCTAAAAATTCCAAGGGCATCATTGGATTCCTCATGAAATTCCAGGTCAGATAGATGCACCTAAATTTTGTCCCAATCCATGGAGAAATGAGAAAGTTAGAGCCTTCACGCAAATTGCCAAAACTAGGCCTTGCCTTGGGCAAGGGCCAGGCCATGGCGCCTTGGCCAGGCCTAGAACTTGGCACCCCATATATGTTCATGGGGTGGTTTTGATACACGGATGTATCACCACCCCAGTGGTAGCACACATGTATGTTTGTTGTTGAGGTCGTGGGTTCAACACCCACCCAGACCATTTTATCATTTTGCCATGTTTTGCTATTCTTCATTTTTTTATGGTTTTTGTTTAATTAATTCCAAAATTAATTTCTCTCTCAATTTTAATTATTTTTTATTGGTTCTTTTTTTGAAAATTCCCAAAAATGTTAAAATATTTTATTCCATAAAAATTTCACAAAAATATTATTTATTTCATATATTTAGTATTTTGCAAAGAATTGTGTTTTATTTGTTTTTAAACATTTAAAAATATTTTTTTCTCTTGATTTTGCAAATTCAACTAATTTTCTAATTATTCTATGGATGAAATATGATTTTTCAAACATTAATCCAAGATCACAACTTGTTTTTCACGCATGTTTGATAATTTTGATCATTTTAATTGAATTTTTATTCAATTAAAATACATTTAAAAATCAAATTAGGGTTTTAATTATTTTCACCCTCACAAATCTTTTTTTCAAAACTCTTGGGCCTCTTGATAGAGTGGAAGTCCCACCCCTTTTGTAAATACAAACCTTTTTGGGCCTCAGTCATTGTATAAGTCCCACTGCGATTTCAGAAAATCACGGTGCGATCGCCATTTCAAAACAAAATCATTTGGGCCTACCCTTGTGTTGTAAGTCCCATTTCTTTTCTTTTTTCAAACTTTTGGGCCTCTCCTTGAGTTGTAAGACCCATCTCTTTGTACAGAAAACCTTTTTTGGGCCTCAGTCGTTGTATAAGTCCCGATACAATTTTTAGAACAACGGTGCGATCACTGTTATATCTGGGCCTCTCCTTGAGTATAAGCCCCAACTTCTTTTCAAAAACAACCTTCTCCTTTGATTTAGGTTCAAATCCATAGTTGTTATCAAAACTTTCTTTAATTTCTTGAACAACTAACGATGCAACTATTACAATGGAAGCTTGCTAGCCTATAAGTTTTAAACAACTTTCTTGTACATACTTGCACATATATATATATATATATATATATATATATATATGCTTGTATATGTTTGCTTAGAGTTTCCTCTGGCAATTAGGTCTAGAACTAGGTAAAGCCAGTGGTCACTCTTTCAACACAGTCAAAACTAGTTCCCCGTAGGAATTTCCAGATACAGTATTGCCTTCTCTTGGGTTTATACAATATGGAACAAAGAGAAAGGCATTATTCCCGATGAAACTTTTCTCAGACTGTCACTATTTAGAAATTGTCAAAGAAATTCAATTCCCTAGAGAGGATTAATTCTCGGTGAAACCTCTCTTGAATTTATTCAAACCTTAGAACTGTTCACTAAAGAAAAGATTATTCCAGGTGAAACTTTTCTTGAATTTTCTTAAGTTTGGACCCACAGGCTTCCTAAAAGCATCCCCGCCTCCTCTTGGGCTTTATACAACCCTCCGGCTTCTTAGAAGTTCTCATGCCTTCTCTTGGACTTAATACAAGGACCCTAAAGACCTCTTAAAGGTATAGGCCAAAACTTAGTCATCCTTTTCTAGAGCAGTCTTTCTAAAGAGTCAAAACCTCAGACCAATTTTTAGGGTTGATTCTCATCCCTTAAAACACCTACCTCCTCTTGGGCATCAAACAAAGATAAACACCATACCAGTAGACTTGGACAGTCTAATCTCTTATTGGATCTCAAAAACATTCTCAAGTTCCCTACAAACACAGGAGAAACCCTGGTCATCTAATCAATCTCCAGTAGAGTTAAAACCCTTATGGGTTCTAAAAACTCAGTCTTTCATCCTAAATTCCCCCAGCTAGGGTCAGCTTATAATCAGTATAACAATATCCCAAATCAGAACCTCAAGGCATCTGATACCTCAACTCTTCTGTAACCATCAGCAAGAGTTGATTCCCCATTTTGGACCTGCCTCTAGATCTCAATAATCCTCATCAGAAGCCATCCTCCTCTTAGGCTTTGTATAATGATCCTTCTTGTCCTCAGCAAAAGTCAGCCACAATCTTGGGCTTTGTACAAGATAGATAAAAACACTCTCTTGTTGAGTCAGTCTCTTTTCAGCCTCAATCTTGGGCTTTGTACAAGACATATAAAATTTCCCTAAGCAGAATCAATCTTCTTTTCAGCCTCTTCTTAGACTTTGTATAATGATTTTCCCCAGTAAAGTACGCCTCAATCTTGGGCTTTGTACAAAACAAATCATACTCTCCAACTGAGTCAGTCAACTACTTTTAGCCACAATCTTGGGCTTTGTACAAGACAGATAAAACCTCTCGCCAGTAGAGTCAGTTTCCCCTTTTAGCCTTAATCTTGGGCTTTGTACAAGACAAACAAAATATTTCCCCGAAAAAATCAACTTTTAGCCTCCTCTTAGGCTTTGTATAATGATATCCCCCAAAGAGTTAGTCTCTTTTTAGCCTCAATCTTGGGCTTTGTACAAGACAGATAAACACTCTCTTGTTGAGTTAGTCTTTTCCAGCCTCCTCTTAGGCTTTGTATAAAGACTTCCCCAGTGGAGTCAATCAATCTCTTAGCTTCAACCTTGAGCTTTGATCAAGGCACACAAAAATCAACATCCCTTCAGAGGAAATAAAAAACTCTCTGTAGGAAGACATTTCTCTGTATATCACACATTCAAAACAAACCTTAATCCCAGATAACTGTTGTAAGTGGCATACTTGTTGATTCAAAAATCCAAGTTGTCATCCATCTTTTATCCTGGTAAATCCCCTCTTTCATCTAATTGCTGTAAGTGGCAAGCCTCTGGATTATTTACATCCAAGTCAATGTCCCTCTTTTAGCATGAAATATTCCTAAGGAAAAATGGCATTGCTCAACACTGAGTTAAATTTTTCTCCTTCAGGACAAAATCCCTCATAATGGAAATTATGGCATTGCTTGATTTCAGTCACCCAACAGTTGTGATAAACAGATGAGATGGCTCCTTTTAGAGATAACAAATTCTCTCCCAGTCAAAACCTTTTAGCTTCAATCTTGGGCTTTGAACAAGACACAAATACTCAACCATTTAGCTTCAATCTTGGGCTTTGAACAAGACACCAAAACATCATCTTTTCCTCCCATAGAATAGGAGGAACTACGATTGCTCTGATTTCCCTGTTTTATTTAACGGGAATACGTAGGCATAAGATTGCGAAATCTTAGCGATCTCACCAATCAAAAACTTTAGGTCCAGTACCTTCACTCACCAATAAAAAACTTTAGGTCTAGTACCTTCACACACCAATCAAAAACTTTAGGTTCAGTACCTTCACATATTCATCAAAAACATCGGCAAGCCCGACATCATCAAAAACTCTTTCTCTCACTCAAAAACCTCCCAAAGGAGAAACTTTCCCAACCCACAACAGACAAACACCAGTAAGTAGAAAGCAGTAAGGAAAATTGCTAACAACCTATGGATAACCACATATAGGATGGGTAATTGAAAACTCCCCATTGTATAACCTGACCCCGAACTCCCTGAATCTCTTAAGCGTTTGTTCAGTTAAACATTCGCGTGCAAGGTTAGTTTTAGATAGCTTCCCTTTCCCTTCCAACTTCATGGGATAAATAAGAAATCATAAAGTAGCACCCTACTCCTACCATTGCGGTGAGGAGAAACCCATGGCGATAAGGTGGTCGCGTCACCGACAAAAATCGCACGCTATAGGAAAATGGCGACTCTGCTGGGGAGTGCCATTAGGATCTATCTTACTTTAGGCATCATTCGTCACCATTTTCCAACAGGAAAATGGCGATTCTTTTGGGGAGTCTTTAAGATTATTGTTCTTAAGAGGTCTAGGATGAATAGTTTTAAGTATCATACTATATATATATATATATATATATATATATATATATATATATATATATATATATATATACTGCTTTTCCTACTTGACATCCGTGTTTATTTTTCTGTCAATGGGAATGCGAGTGATGTCGCATGTGGAAAGTTTGAGAGAACCCTAAGATAGGTGATGGCATAGACGGGTGGTCTTACAAGGAGTGATTCCCGAATAAGCGATCCTGGTAGACCATTAAATCATGTGAGGGCCCGTGTGGATACTATGTTGAACGACTAACGTCGTGAAAATAGACGCTATCCCAGTGCAGCACCCGTGACCCTGAGGATTTAGTAGACATTAACCATGTGGCCATTTGGTAGTGTGGTAGCTATCGGAAATAGTTGATACGCGATACTACACCTAAATTGAGATTACCCTAGGATACTACAGCTCGCTCGGGTGAACCAGCTTGTTGTTGTTATCCCTAGGGGGTCAATGATTTTGGGAACCTTTAACCCGTTCTACAGGTACAAAAATTTACCAAAATACAACCTTTGGGGATGGGTAGAGCCATGACTCCATGCTCGTGACGTTGAACCCTTGAACCCATGCTTTTTCAAAGTTTTTGTGTGCTGCATTCATGCATTCATTTAAAAAACTCTTAAACAAAGAAAAAAAATCTTCTCATTTTCTCCTCTCTTTCTTTTTCAAAATAAACTAAAACAATGATTGCAAATATCAGAGAGAAAGATTGTGTTATGGATTTCGGTAGAAGAAAGACGCACAAGTACACCTTCAAAGCTCCGAGACTAGAGGATTTGAGAAGATTGGCAAGGATGATTACCAACCCTGATGCTTTCAGAGCTAAGCACGGAGGGTTGCTGTCTCTGTTAAGGGTCCACATTATTGAAGGAATACTGTCTATGCTGATTCAGTTTTACGATCCGGTTTATCACTGTTTCACATTCCCAGATTATCAACTAGCACCAACACTAGAGGAGTACTCTCACCTGACTGATTTACCCATCACTGACCAAGCTCCCTTTTTTGGACTGGAAGAAATTCCAAAAGAATAAACCATTGCAAGAGAAATCTATTTGGACGAGTCAGAAGTCAGGACTCACATGACCACTATGGAAGGAATCCAGGGTTTACCAGCTAAATTCCTGACGGAGAAAGCCCTATACTTTGCTAGTATAGGAAACATAACTGCTTTCGAAGATATCTTTGTTCTGCTCACATATGGGTTATTCCTTTTCCCTAACATCGATAACTTTGTTGATACCAATTCCATTAAGATATTTCTGATTGGAAACCCCGTACCAACCTTACTCGCAGATGCTTATCATTCTATACACTTAAGGAATTTGTACAGTGGAGGAATGATCACATGCTGTGTACCCTTACTTTACAAATGGTTCACTTCCAATTTACCCAAGTATGCTGCATTTTGGGACCGTAAGAGTACTCTACGTTGGTCACAGAGAATCATGTCTCTTACCAACTCTGACATAGATTGGTACAATAAGATTTATGAGGGGATAAAGATCATCGACAGATGTGGAAATTTCCCCAATGTACCCCTCATAGGAACTAAAGGAGGAATCAACTATCATCCAATTTTAGTTCGCCGTCAACTCGGATACCCGATGAAGCATATCACACGTAATGTTCATCTGGAAGGTCTTTTCTTCAAGGAAGGAGAAATGATAGAGCACTAAAGAAGGAAATAGTGCATGCCTGGCAACATATTCATAGGAAAGGAAGAGAGTCTCTAGGAAGACCAGACTGTATTTCCGCGGAACCCTATCTCCACTTGGTACAAACTAGAGCTCTCAAGCTGAGGATGCCTTACCCTCGTCAAGAAGTTCTTCCGTTAAAGGAATCTGTCCTTTATTTTATGTCTGATACGGAAAAACTCTAGGTCACTCTCAACAAAGTTCAACGGGAGAAAAGCTCTTGGAAAAACAAGTACCGAATTCTCAATGTGGAGTGTACCAAAATTCAGCAACTGTTAAAAAGAAAAGGATGCTCTGATTAGGATATTAGAGCAACATGTTGTAGAAAGTCAAGAAGACCGAAGAAATCTGCTCGCTCCTTTCACTTGTCAAAGGACTGATAACCTGACAATGGCTGAAGAGCCCCGGTCAAAGAAAAGGAAAATACCAGAACCAGCATCTGAGTTCTCTTCAGAGAGGACTCAGAATCCCTGAACTTAGACATTTCCTTTTACAACACTTTACTGTAGTTTCCATTTCCACAATCTTTCGAATTCAATAAAACAGGGTCTCCACCCTTTACTGTATGATATTTACAATCTATTTGTTAAAGTTTCTTTTTAATTAAAGAAGAAAACAAAAATATATATCATTGCATTCATCATTCTCACATAACGCGTTCTTCTTATCTTCGAATCTCACGTATGTGTCACGATTCTAGAGTCAAACTGTCTCACTCATACAATACTCGGGCCAATTGACAAAAGAAAATAGACGATCTCGAGGAAGAGAACAGAGAGCTGAGAGAAGAAGTCGACGCTCTGAAGGAAGATCTGAGAAAACTTCACAGTGACATGCAATCTCTGGCAGCAACTCAGAGGCAACAACGAAGGACTGTGATCTCAGAGATCACATCTACGCCCGTAGTGGAGACATATGATCCTCAGTACAACATGCCTAAAGATTGCCCCTGGGGCATACCTATCAACTTTATCCCTAAAGGATACATTCTGCCAGTCACGGAAGACCCATAAGCTGTAGCAGGAACTGCTGGGCCTGAAGGTTACAAACTTCGGGAAAGCGAAGACGCAAGAGTGATGACAGCAACTCCTGAAGGTTACAAACTTTGGGGCATAGAAGCACCAAAAGTCACCGCTTAATGGTACAATTTCCCAGAAGGATAGATTCCACAAATAATCTCTGGTGGAAACGAAAACTTGTACGAAAGAATGAATGAGTTATAGGAGAAATTCCTGGAGATGCAGAAGGAACTGCATGCCATTCGCGGTCAGGATTTATTCGAAAAGGACGCCGCAGACCTTTGTTTGGTCCCCAATGTGAAAATTCCGCACAAATTCAAGGTGCCTGACTTTGAAAAATACAAGGGCAACTCTTGCCCTCAAAGTCATTTGGTGATGTACGCTCGGAAGATGTCAACTCAGACAGAGAATCAACAGCTACTGATCCATTATTTCCAAGACAGTTTAACCAGTGTCGAACTCAAATGGTACATGGGTTTAAATCGCACCAAGATTAATACTTTCAGAGATCTCGGTGCTGCCTTCGTTCAGCAGTACAAGTATAACCTGGACATGGCACCAGACAGTGATCAACTCAGAGTAATGTCGCAGAAGGACAAGGAAACTTTTAAGGAATATGCTAAGAGATGGCGTGAAATTGCCGCCCAGATCTGTCCCCCTCTTGAGGAAAAAGAGATGACAAAGATCTTTTTGAAAACCTTAAGCTCATTCTATTACGACCGAATGGTCGCCAGTGCACCCAGCGACTTCACCGAAATGGTGAACATGGGAATACATCTTGAAGAAGCAGCCGAGAAGGATGTCTGGTCAAAGATACAGAGCCATCAAGCAGTACCAAAAGATACGGTAGTGCTTTCCAAAAGAAAAAAGAACAAGATATTGATAATATCTCTCTCGGAAAGCAAAGGTGAAGGTATCAACCAGTAGCAGCAGTAACTCCCGCTATCAACCCTGCACCGGCTCCAACGTATCAACCTCAGGTTGCTCAAAGCCAACCAAGTCAACAATAGTATCAGCAAAGGACACAACAGCCTCTTAAGCAGGCTCGTCCATAGTACAACAACAACAATCGTACGACACGACCACCAGGGTTTGACCCTATACCGATGTTGAACACAGAACTATTTCCACTCTTACTGGTCTAGGGGCACGTCCATACCAGGTCTCCTCTTACAGTACCAGAAAATCTGCCTTTTTGGTTCAAAGCGGATCAAACTTGCCCTTATTATCAAGGAGGACCGGGGCACAACATTGAAAACTGTCTCAGCTTCAAATCTGATGTACAGAAGCTTGACAGGAACGGGGTCCTATTTTTCAAAGATACTAATCCAAATGTTTAGACGAACCCGTTGCCTCAACATGAAAAGACTGCAGTAAATTTGATTGAGGAGGGATTTAGCCGCAGTTATCAAATTCACGATGTACTCCTATTAGGAACTAATCTGGTCAGGATGCATTGTAGAGAGAGCGGGTACGGACATGTGCCGCCTCACAATTATCACCAATGTCATATCTGCTCAAAGAATAATCAAGGATGTTACGTAGTACAATCAGCTCTACAAGAACAAATGAATCTCGGATGGATTCAAGATCACCGAATTCGTGAGGTCAATATGGCTCACGCAAATCCCAACATTGTTCAGAACCACAACATTCTGGCGATAAACGTCAACTTGGTGGCGATGCACTCAAGGCAAAGTCAATACCATGATCTGCCACGGCACAATTACAATTCTTGTCCGATCTGCTCAATAAATAATCAGGGATGCTCTTTGGTACAAGAGGCCCTCCAGCGTCAGATGGATCTCGGATGGATTCAGGATTACCATGATAGAAATATAAATCAAGTCAATATGATTTAGATATTTGATATTCACTTGATGAATACCAGTCTGGTAGAATTACATGCTAAGCAAGTCAGGCTCAATTTTCTGGCTTCACATGATTATCAAGACTGTAAAGTGTGTTGTAAAGACGACCAAGGATATGCACTTGTTCAAAGAACACTTCAACACTTATTGGACCACTGGTGGCTTCCAATCTACTTGGATGAAGCTACACAATAGATCAGTATGACTGACGAGAATCCTGATAGATATCAAAGTCAGGATGTCCGCTCGATGGAAACAGATCTAGTGAAGTTGCACTACATACAAAGCGGACGTGGCCGGGTGCCACCACACAATTATGAGCGCTGTAGAGTTTGCTCAAAGATAACCAAGGATGCTACCTCGTGTGAGCGGCTCTTCAAAATCAGTTGGACCACAAAGAGATCCGACCATGTTCAAGTTATGGGTCGACCAACGAGATACCCGACTATCTCCCTGATCAAAGCAAAGACGTTGGCTTAATCTCTAATCATGAAATGGCCAAAGACGTATGTGCCATAATCCCTCTACTCCATGAATCAAGATTTCCTCTTGATAGTAGAAATATTCTCAACCTTGAACCAATTGAGGCCGGCTACGATGGTTAGAAAAATCAAAAGGTTCATGTGGTTATCTATCTACCAGGACCAATACCGTACGAATCCGATAAAGTTATCCCTTACAACTACAGTGCAACAATAATCGAAAATGGAAAGGAAACTCCATTACCCTCTGTCGTAAACATTGTTGACATCAGTCGAGTAACACGGAGCGGCCGGATCTTCAACAGAGGAGTTGGGGAACCCACCAAAGAAAAGGAACCTCAAACAGAAGTTCCCAATCAACAAGTCGGAAAATCCAGTAATCCCGACCTTTCAAAGAATAACGATGAGATGTTGAAGCTCATCCAGAAAAGCAAGTACAACATTGTAGACCAACTATTGCAAACTCCGTCAATAATCTCTGTGCTATCTCTCTTAGTCAGTTCCGAAGCTCACAGGGAAAGCTCTACAGAAAGTCTTAGAGCAAGCTTTCTTGGAACAAGATGTGACGATAAGACAATTTGACAGCATCATCTCCAACATCACTTCCTGCAACAATTTAGGATTCAGTGATGAAGAACTGCCAGAGGAAGGCAAGAATCACAACATGGCGCTTAACATTACAGTCAATTACCAGGACGATGTTTAGCCAGCGTACTGGTAGATACCGGATCAGCTCTGAATGTTATGCCGAAATCTACTCTGATGCGACTATAATTTCATGGATCTCCGATGAGAGGCAGTGAGGTCATCGTCAAAGCCTTTAACGGATCCAGAAAAACAGTTATCAGCGAAATCGACATTACCATAACTATCGGTCCTCACACTTTCCAAGTCAATTTCCAGGTCATGGACATCCGGGCAGCATACAGTTGTTTATTAGGAAGACCTTGGATACACGAGGCTGGGGCAATCACTTCGACATTTCACCAGAAGCTGAAGTTCGTCAAGAATGACAAGCTAGTCACAGTCTGTGGAGAACAGGCCTTAATCGTAAGCAACTTATCATCATCATCCTGTGTGGAACCCGAGGAGGTTGTTGGAACTCAGGTTCAAGCACTCCCAGTAAGCAATGAGAATCGATCAGAAAGAGGGACATCGATTTCCTCACACAAAGATTCTCTCGAAGTAATCAAAAGTAACGACGTAAAGGGATGGGGACGGATTGTCATTCCTACTGATAACAAGACAAAGAAAGGTCTTGGTTTTTCTTCAACTTGTACTCCGACTGTAAAGAAGGATGAAAGTTTTCATCCCATTCAGAACTTCTTCCACAGTGGAGGCTTCCTCCACCTAGTGTCTCAAGAAGTACACACCATCAATGAGGGTGACTCCTCCGATACAGATGAGGAATGGAAGTCCTATCTCAATGAGGACGGTTATATCTCTCAGGAAGAAACGCATATGCCATTTTGCTATCCCACGTAGAGTCCGAGATATATACCAAGATCAGATGTCAAGATGATGTACAGAGATTGTGATCCGGGAGGAAGCCGTGCTCCGCAAAATTCATTAGAGGAGGACACTTTGGTGAAAGAAAACTTCGACTATGACTATTATGATCCCCTGGATGACTTGCCTATCTGGAAGCCGTACCTAGAAGACTTGGGGCAAAAGAGTTAGCCCAACGATGCATATCAGCTGAGCAATATTGAAAAGAATACCTGCGTCCCCACCAAATCATAGGATCATTCCTCAGGACATTCCAAAGATATCCAGCACAACAACGAATCTGCAAAGAGTGCGGGACAAGAGTTCATCAACTATGCTTTTCCCGAGGTCAATGTCATCAAGAAAGATGACTCCTCCAGTTCCACCGAAGTATGGCACACTTTAGGACAACCGAGTGGCAAGTATGACTTCCCGGTCAAGTACACCGCTCCTGAAAGCTCTTGTATCAAGCTCGAAGACATCCAGCCACCTGGATGGGGAGATCCGCCTGAGAATGAAAACATTGTGCAAGATACAACAGAAGAGTTCGTCTACGACCACTCTGCATGGGAGGAAGACTCCAATGATCCTGCTCTGCCAGAAATCAGCGTTATTTCTGAGGACAAACCAAGAAAGAAGGTACCAAACTTTGTGATTCACTGAGGAGTTCTCCGCCAATGGGTTGTTGTCGATGTCCCGAAAGTCGTTCATAAGTCTAAGTAATTGCCATCTTTGTCTTAGCCTTTCACCCTACCCAGGTGAAACGAATGTTTTTATAGGGCTTACTTTTCTGTAAATGTCCCTCTTCGCTTCGTCCAAAGCGACAGAGTTTTGTTTTATAGGGCTGTAGTTTCAAGAATCGACAAAATCATAAATAAATAAATAAACGTCATTCTGTAATTTCCGCATTTATTGTTGTTTTCACTTTTCGCTTTTTCAGAAAATGGTAATCTTAAAACAACAAAAAATAAACAATAACAAGCATTCTTCAGAAAATACACTGCACACACTCTTGCATTTCTCTCTATCTCTTCTAAAAAAATCATCACGTCATACAGATTGCTTGTTTTAAACTCCGTTGAAATATACGATCCCATGCCTTCTCCCAACTTTGAATTCTTGGTATTTCAAGCTGAAGAAGAAGAGGACGAAGAAATTCCAGAAGAGATCTCCCAATTACTCAGACAAGAGGAAATGCCCATTGAACCTCACAAAGAGCCACTGGAAACGGTAAACCTAGGTTCAGAAAAAGAGAGAAAAGAAGTCAAGATTGGGGCACTGCTCAGCCCGATTGTCAAAGAAAGCTAGATAGAGCTTCTCAGAGAGTTTCCATATGTGTTTGCTTAGTCCTATCAGGACATGCCAGGGTTGGATACCAACATTGTGGAACATCATCTACAGTTGAAGTCAGAATGTCTGCCAGTAAAACAAAGGCTGAGACGGACTCATCCAGACATGGCCATCAAAATCAAAGAGGAAGTTCAGAAACAAATCGACGCAGGTTTCCTCGCCACCTCAGAATATCCTCAATGGCTAGCCAACATAGTGCTAGTTCCAAAAAAGGACGGAAAGTTCAGAATATGTGTAGACTACAGGGATCTGAATAAGGCCAGTCCAAAGGATGACTTTCCCTTATCGCACATAGACATGCTGGTAGACAGTACAGCAAAGTTCAAAGTCTTCTCCTTCATGGATGGATTCTCGGGCTATAATCAAATCAAAATGGCGCCGGAAGACATGGAGAAAACTTCGTTCATCACCCCATGGGGCACCTTTTGTTACAAGGTAATGTCGTTCGGTTTGAAGAATGTCGGGGCAACCTATCAAAGGCCATGACTACTCTGTTTCACGACATGATGCACAAAGAAATCGAAGTGTATGTAGATGATATGATTGCCAAATCTAAAACAGAGGAGGAACATGTGACCCACCTATCAAAGTTGTTCGAGCGTCTGAGAAAGTATAAACTCCGCTTAAATCCCAACAAATGCACATTCTGTGTCCGCTTAGGGAAACTTTTAGGGTTCATCGTCAGCCAGAAAGGAATTGAGGTTGATCCTGACAAGGTCAAGGCCATTCAAGAAATGTCTTCCCTAAAGACTGAAAAACAAGTCAGAGGATTCCTGGGACGTCTGAATTACATTTCCAGATTCATATCCCTCATGACCGCGACATGCGCGCCAATCTTCAAACTGCTCAAAAAGAATCAAAGTTGTGTATGGACAGAAGACTTCCAAACAGACTTCGACAGTATCAAGGAATACCTGTTGAATCCACTGATTCTATCACCTTCAGTTAAGGGAAGACCACTGATCATCTACCTAACAGTCTTGGAAGACTCAATGGGCTGTGTACTTGGCCAACAAGACGAAACGAAAAGAAAAGAGTTTGCCATCTACTATTTGTGCAAGAAATTTACCGACTATGAAACTCGGTACACTATGCTTGAGAAAACATGCTGTGCTCTGGCTTGGGCAGCCAAACGTCTTCGCCAGTACATGATTTGTCATACTACTTGGTTAAACTCCGAAATGGATCCGATCAAGTATGTCTTTGAAAAACCTGCTCTCACGGGAAGGATTGCCCGTTAGGAGATGGTGTTATTAGAATACGACATCGAGTACCACACTCAGAAAATCGTCAAAGGAAGTATTTTAGCCGATCATTTGGCTCATCAACCGATTGATGATCAAGAATCAGTCAGATTTTACTTCCCAGACGAAGATGTCATGTATTTGAAAATGAAAGATTGCGATGAGCTGCTACCCAGTGAAGGACCAGAACCAGGTTCCCAATGGGGACTAATTTTTTACAGAGCTGTCAATTATTATGGAAACAGAATTGGGGCAATCATCGTAACACCTTAGGGTACCCACATTCCTTTCACTGCCCGACTGACATTCAAGTGCACAAACAACGAGGCCGAATACGAAGCTTGTATCATGGGTCTTGAAGAAGCAATTGACTTAAGGATTAAGAAATTGGAGTGTATGGAGACTCAGCCCTGATTATCAATCAGATCAATGGAGATTGGAACACATACCAATCAGGACTGATTCCTTACAAAGATTACGTGAGAAGGTTGTTACCCTTCTTCAACAGAATCGAGTTTCATCATATCCCTCATGAAGAAAATCACATGGCTGATGCATTAGCCACTCTCTCTTCTATGATTGTTGTAGGTCAATGGAACGACATACCTAAGATCAACATAATGCGCTTGGAACGGCCCGCTTACATCTTCATGATTGAAGCAGTCAATAGACGACAAACCTTGGTATTACGATATCAAATGCTTCCTTCAGAAATAAGAGTACCCACCTGGGGCATCAAGAAAAGACAGAAAGACTCTCAGGAGACTGGCTGGCAGCTTCTTTCTGAGCTGTGATACACTCTATAAAGAGAAACTTTGACATGGTCTTGCTCCGATGTGTAGACAGACCAGAAGCAAACATGCTGATAAAAGAAATTCACGAAGGATCCTTTGGCACTCATGCCAATGGGCACACAATGGCGAGAAAAATTCTGAGAGCAGAGTACTATTGGTTGACCATGGAATCCGATTGCTACAAGTACATACGGAGATGTCACAAGTGTCAGATATACTCAGACAAAATCCATGTACCGCCAACACATCTCAAAGTTCTTTCTTCGCCATGGCCTTTTTCCATATGGGGAATTGACATGATCGGCATGGTCGAACCCAAGGCTTTAAACGGACATCGGTTTATCCTGGTAGCCATTGACTACTTCACAAAGTGGGTCGAAGCAGTGTCATACACCAATGTAACCCGACATGTCGTGGTCCGCTTTATCAAAAACAATCTCATCTGCCATTATGGTGTTCCAAACCAGATTATTACTGACAATTGATCTAACTTGAACAATAAGATGATGAAAGAGTTGTGTGCTGAGTTCAAGATCGAACACCATAACTCATCTCCCTACCGACCTAAGATGAACGGAGCGGTAGAAGCAGCTAACAAGAACATCATGAAGATTGTTCAAAAAATGGTTGTAACCTACAAAGATTTGCACGAAATGCTACCCTTTGCTCTTCATGATTATCGCACATCTGTCTGCACTTCAACAGGGGCAACCCCTTTCTCTCTAGTATATGGCATGGAAGCAGTGCTTCCCGTAGAAGTGGAGATCCCATCAATTTGAGTATTGATGGAAACTAAGCTAACAGATGCTGAATGGTGTCAAAGTCGACACGATGAACTAAATCTGACCGAAGAAAAGCGAATAACGGCTTTGTGCCACGGTCAGTTGTATCAGCAAAGAATGAAGAAAGCGTTTGACAAAAAGGTCTGACCCCGTGTCTTCAGAAAAGGAGACCTCGTGCTCAAGAAGATACAATCATTCCTCACTGATTCCCGGGGCAAATGGACTCCGAATTATGACGGCCCCTATGTGGTCAAGAAATCATTCTCAGGCGGCGCCTTGAGACTCGCAACCATGGATGGAGAGGAATTTGCCTACCCCGCAAATGTTGATGTAGTCAAGAAATACTCTGCCTAAATGAAATTAAAAAAAAACGTATCGGTGGATTGAAAACCCGAAAGGGCGGTCCAGGAAAAAATTAGAGACACAAGCAAAAAAAAATCTTGGTGGATTGGAAATCTCAAAGTACAATCCGGGCAAAAGTTAGGGATTAATGGCAAGTACTACATTCGACGAGGTTAAATCCCCAGCAGTAATGTCATCCATCAAGAGAACTTCCAGTCAAGGTCATCTTCGACAGAAGCTCGGGATGTCCAGAATTCAAAGTTGGTAGAAGGATAACGGTCGTTATGTTTCAATATAGTCCATTTTCCCTTAAATTACCATTTTCTAAACTTTGTAAATACTCCATGGGATCACGTACTTGGCTGATTTCTATCCTATCAATAAAATTTGAGCCCTAGTGCTTTTGTTTGCAATTCTTATTTGTTTTAGCTTTACAGAATGACATTTTTAACATGGTCAGCGATTCTTGAAATAAAACAAAAATGAATTTACTTGTCAAAATTTTTCTGCTTTTAAAATAAAGATGGCAATTCTTTTGACTGTTGAACATCGAAAGAACATTGATCGCTTCTCCGAAGGTGGTTGAACCTCATAGTGCAGAATCAAAGTACTCCTTCTAAACCAGTACGCCTGAATGAAGGATCAACTGTGTCAGAGACCATGTTTCATCTAACATCCCCGGCAGGGTTTCGTACCTCTTAAGACCGATTGAAAATTCTTCTTCCCCACGGGGACCGTCTTTCCCAAGCAGGGTAGGATTGCTATTTTGAACCAGTGGTACTTTTATCCCCCGCTGTGGCCGAGTATCCAGTCGTGTTCATCTATTAGTTTGTATGTCGCGTCAGTTTTGTCAGCATAAACATACATACATCATGCATTATTGATTCATACTCATATTCATTTTGCATTGCTATCACTCTGGTCAGTCTTATCCCCAAGTGATAAAGTCCTCTTATCAATCGAGTTGTCAGTTCTTTCCTCTTTAGGAAATGTTTTGTCTGAACAATCTCTCTCCCCCAGTTTATTTCTGGACTGGAGACAGTCCTCGACCACTTTGATAACTTGTACCTCTGAAAGGCAAGAAGGCATTCGACAAACGTCACTCTTCACCATTGAAGATGATACCTTCGCTTTCCCGGATTAAGGAAAATCCCCAGAGAAAGCCTCACAACTAAAGACTCTCAGCAACACATTGGTTTTTCTCCCTAGAAAATCAATGTTAATGAAGTCATCAGCACCTCAAAATTGGATTACATCACATGGTATTTCTCCGAGAAGATCTCGAAGAAAAGTATGATGTAATACCCTAAGAGAAAAACGGTCTCTCAAGAGACTCGTTTTTCCCCAGTAGAGTCAACAAATGGCGTCTCCAACAGAGAAGTTTGCACACCTCTACAGCTCAGACAAATGGGTTTCCCCAGCAAGTCTGACATCAAAACTTTTTCCCATCAAATGGCATCTCCCCGGGAAAATTCAGCGAGAAGTTTGATAAAGACCGCTACACAGAGCGTCCCTTGTCAAGAAAGGAACTCGAAAAGAAGAAACTAAGACCAGTTCCCTGGCTGAAGACTAGGATCGAGGGGAAGTTTATTTTAGAAACTGAAACCAGTTCCGTGGCTGAATACCCGGATCGAGGGGAAGTTTATTTCAAAAACTTAGACCAGTTCTGTGGCCGAAGACCAGGACCGAGGGGAAGTTTTACCCTTTTTTAAGCATCATTGCTTAGCAAGAGAAGATGGATGAGCAAACTTCTATTCATAACCACCGTCAAAATTTCGGGTATTCCGATATTTAATCCTCTTGCACCCTGAATGCCCGAATATCTTCGCCATTTACACCTTCGGGTCCAAGAAAATTAAATAGGGGCATCTGTCATACCCCAAATTTTAACCACCAAGATTTCCCATCATTTTGCAAATTGTTACCACAATATGGATGAACCACCATGCCTCATCAATCTCCTCAAAGATGGTTGAGCATTTACCATAATCAAGAATAAGGGTTTTGAGCCCTCCTAGAGCACTTAGACAAAGGATCAATCAAGGAATGACATGGTCTTCAACTTATCTAACCTCTCAAACACCCATAAGAGATCAAGAGGACTCCCACATCAAGAATCAAGCACAAAGTTGCAACATTCCAAATGGATCAAGCCTCAAGATCGCCAGTGTCACCAAATTAGGGTTTTGGTCGACCAAGGCCTCCAGATGAAAATTTTCATCTGGGCATGAGCCAATGCTTCAAAGCACAACCCAAGATACTCCAAGGGACCTCATGGACCCAATCATCAAGTCATTTTAACCTCAGGGGATGCATTTACCAAAAATCATGGATTAGGGTTTCTTGACCTAATTCACCCCTAAGTTAACTTTTGATGCAATACATGAGCCAAGACCTCAAGACATGATTTGAGGGCCTCAAATACACCACATTGATCCATTAACATTTATGGATTCCAATACTACTTGAGTTCTTGGATTGTAGACATGGTATGCTCTGTTATTTGTGGAGTAACCTAGGAAGATTCCTTCCTCACTCTTGGGATCCATCTTTCTCCTCTGCTCACGGTCTTCCAGAATGTAGCATTTGCTTCCGAAGACATGAAAGTATTTCACCGTTGGTTTTCTACCCTTCCATAATTCATACAAGGTAGAAGAAGTTCCAGACCTGATGGTTACCCTGTTTAGGATGTAGCAAGCTGTGTTCATTGCTTCTGCCCAAAAGTGATACGGGAGTTTCTTTGCATAGAGCATGACCCTTGCACACTCTTGAATAGTTTTATTTTTCCTTTTAACTACACCATTCTGTTGAGGAGTGATGGGTGAAGAGAACTCTTGACTTATTCCTTCTGAGGAGCAGAACTCATCAAACTTACTATTTTCAAATTCCCTCCCATTATCACTTCTGATTCTGATTATACCACAGTCCTTTTCTCGTTGAAGTCTCTGGCACAATCCCTTAAAAACTTCAAACACCTCTGATTTCTCCTTGATAAAGTGTACCCAAGTGTATCTAGAAAAATCATCAACAACCACATAGGCATATCTTTTTCCTCCAAGACTTTCGACTTGCATAGGTCCCATTAAATCCATATGGAGAAGCTCTAAGTTCCTTGAGGCGGTTTGTTGTTGAAGCCTTTTATGTGACATTCTCGTTTGTTTACCAATCTGGCATTCCCCACATATCTTCCCTTCATCTATCTTAAGATTTGGAATTCCTCTGAAAGCTTCCTTGGATATGACTTCTTTCATTCCTTTTAAGTGCAAATGCTCCAGTTTCTGATGCCACAACTTTACTTCATCCTCCCTTGACACCAAGTAGGTGGAGGGACTCTGAGTTTCGTGAGGAGCCCACAAGTGGTAGTTATCCTTGGATCTGGCACCTTTCATAATGAGTTCTTCTTTATCATTTGTAACCAGGCACTCAGATTCAGAGAAATTTACCTTAAGACCTTGATCACACAGTTGGCTGATGCTTATTAGATTTGCAGTCAGTTCTTTGACATACAAAACTCTATCAAGACAAGGTTGACCTTCACACTTCAGCTTGCCAACACCTTTGATTACTCCTTTTGAGCCGTCTCCAAAAGTGACATGGCCAGTGGGATGGGTTTTTATGTCAGCCAAGAACTTCTTCACACCAGTCATGTGTCTGGAGCAACCGCTGTCAAAGTACCAGTCTTCTTTGGCAGAGGCTCTCAGGGAGGTATGGGCAATGAAAGGTATAGTTTGATCCTTAGGAATCCATTTCTTCTTCCCTTTGGGAGTCTTCCTTCTTCTTCTGGATTGTTTTGAAGATTTGGGATATCCATTCAACTTGTAACAGTGAGCCCTTATATGTCCAAACTTCCCGCAGTAATAGCACTGTTTATCCTGTTTCTGTTTTCCTGGAGAGTTGTTTTGAGGCCTTTGGTGATGTTGAGACATCTTTCTTGACATCACCTGGGCTGAGTTCCCTCCAGTCCTATGTCTTTTGATCTCAACTTGATCATTATAGCCAAGACTCTTTCCATTTCCGACATTTTTTCCTGACATAAGGATTTCATCTAGCATATCTGAGTTGTTGTTCATCATCCTTATATACTTGGTCATATTGTTGAGTTTGGAGTTTAACCACTCCACTTTATCCTCTAAATCCGAGATTGTTTCCAGGTGGTTCAATCTTTCATCACACAGTTGTGAGATAAGGTTCTGCTGATCTTGTCCTAGTTGATATAATTCAGCAACGTCCTTGGGGTTGAGTGATTCGTTCTCTAACTCCTTATCAGAATCATACACTCCAGTCATTGCAGACACCTTCTTAGTGGTCTCTCCATCGCTTGAGGAGTCATCCTCAGACCACGAGGTGGATAGACCCTTTTCTCCTTCTTGTGGTATGTGGGACACTCACCTCTTGTGTGTCCAAAACCTCCACACTCAAAGCATTGAACTGCCTTTCCTCGATTTGGTTTTCTATCATAGCTAGGTCTTCTTCCAAAATTTATTGATCTATGGATGTCAAAAGTCTAAGCCTTGACATTTGAATTTGACTTCTCATCCAATTGCTTTGCCAGTTATTGAAATTATTTTTCAAGGAACCCTACAGCTTTGGACAAATCCTCTTTAGTGTCACCCTCTTCTTGGTTGGTCACAAGAGCAAGGCTTTTCTTCTTTTCATACTTTTGGCTAATAGCCATCTCAAAGGTTTGAAGAGATGCCATGAGCCCATCTACCTTCATGGTATTTATGTCCTGAGCTTCTTCAATGGCTGTCACTTTCATATCAGACCTCTTGGGGAGATACCTGAGAATTTTCCGAACTAACTTGACTTCAGGAATTTTTTTTCCAAGGTCACTGGATGTGTTGGCAATATCAACAATATTCATATGAAAGTCATGTATACTTTCATCTTCTCTCATCCTCAGGTTCTCAAACTTAGTAGTGAGAAGCTGAAGTCTTGAGGATTTGACTCGAGAGGTACCTTCATGTGCAGTCTTCAGGATTTCCCACGCATCCTTTGCAACAGTGCAATTTTTTATGAGTCTGAAGATATTCTTGTCCACCCCATTGAACAAGGCATTCAAGGCTTTAGAGTTTCCTTGAGCAAGCTTATCATCTTCATCATCCCAATCTTCTTCAGGTTTCAGCTCCTCAGTGAGCTTCCCATCTTTGTCTTTGATCTTTGGTGGATCCCACCCCTTGACCACAGACTTCCAAGCCTTTCCATCCATAGACTTGATAAATGCCACAATGCGAACTTTCCAATAATCATAATTGGAACCATCGAGCATTGGTGGTCTATTCAGAATTTCTCCTTCTTTATCCATCATACCAGAAAGTATCGCCCCTGAATCTCACCCAGATACAGAGCAGGATGCCTGCTCTAATACCAATTGAAATTCTGGTTAAGCAGATCATGAAGATGTCAGACAGGATGTCGCGACACTTGATATCTGCTTCTTACAAGGATCTAAGGAAGAACAAAGATTAACTGTAGAAAGTAAAGAACACACAGAAATTGTTAACCCAGTTCGGTGATCAACAACACCTACGTCTGGGGGCTACCAAGCCAGGAATGAAATCACTAAGTAGAATTGGTTCTAAGCTAAACTCCAACGTTTACAACTTAGCACCTAGAAACTACCCTTCCTAGATTTCTACCTAAGACACTCCTAGGTATGAGAACCTTCTCGATTCCCTTTCAATCACAGCAGTGACTGAAAATATTACAACTCAATAAACAGTCCTTCTCAAGTATTCACACAATACACAAGAGACTCACACAAGTACAAACCCTAGTACTTCTAAAACAGCTGCAATAATCAACCAACAAACTAGGTTAACTCCAACCTATTTATATTGCAAACCATAGCTGGACTTGGGCTTCAAAAGCGCAACAATTCTCCTCCTCAGAATTTGCGACCTAATCCTTTCTTCAATCCCAAGTTACCAAAAATATCCCCTTATAAGGAAACTGCATATTCCAATTAGAATCAGAATCTCTGATTCCACAATCTTAGATGCCACCTGGAATCAAGTCATATTCCAATCACACCTGTTACCAAAAATAGTTATACCAAAACTGTAACAGACAAAAATGTCGAATCCACCTGATAGGACATCTTGTCAAACATCTTATCATGTAGTTAGTCCAACATGTTAGGACATCTTGTCCAACATCTTTCTGTTAAGTTAGTTTTACCAAAATTAATGTCAACCTCAAAAGCAGGGACTCAACAAATGATAATATGGAAATGTAGGAAAAAAGAGAGAATGAAGGAATATATTTGAATGAAAATAAGATGTAGTAGAGAGAGAAGATGAAAAGAAAATAAATAAGAAAAAAAATAGATTAAAAGAAATAAAAAAAAATAAAAAAAATCTGAAAGAAAAAATGAAAAAAACGAAAAAAGAAATAGGAGAACAAAAAAGGGGAGGGGTGTACAGATGTATCATGCTTCCATTTGCTTTACTCACTACCATACGGTTTGTACGCTGCATCACATTGACTGAAAAGTGTGGAAAAGGGTTATACCAGTAATTAATGGTGTTTATGAAAAAATGTGACATAAGTGACCTAGTAAATACAAAAGGTGATACTATGTGGGTAGTAAGCGCATGATGGTGATGTTGAGTGTGGTTGATGGAAAAAACGTGAGGAGAGAGAGAAAGTTGTCTGCAAGAGGACAAGAAAAAAATAGGTGATGGAAAAGGTGATGAGAAAGTACTAACAAAAAGCTGATGGGAGAGGGTTCGAAAAAGAAAAAAACAATGATGGTGGTGTACCAATTGGAAACCGTGTTGGGAATAAAAAATACCAAGAAAAAAAATAGTAGGAGTTGACCGAAAAAAAATATTAAAAAGAGAGTGGTATCATGAGCAAAAAGTATGTTTTCATTTGATATAGGTGATCGTGACAATACATGTAGGTAGGAGTATGTTGGGTAACGTGAAGATTTAGATATGAGGAGAGAAAAGATCCCAAAAAATAAGGATATGCTGGGAATAGTGAAATTTGACTAACAAAAAAGACAAAAGAAATTGAGTGGAATTGTGAGAAAAGAGAGAGAGAGAGAGAGAGAGAGAGAGAGAGAGAGAGAGAGAGAGAGAGAGAGAGAGAGAGAGAGAGAGAGAGAGAGTCCGAAAAAAAAAGGTGAGGAAAAAAATACGACGCGCTAGGACGAAAAAAATGATGGGAAATGTTGATATGGGAGGAAGAAAATCTGAAGAAGTTGTTGGTTTAAAAAAACTGAACATTTAATATAAGGGAATGGAATAGTGAGAAGATGATGAGAAACGTGTGACATGTGACCGAAAAATATTAAAAGGTGATAGAGATTTAATGATGCTGACTAATTAATGATGGTATGAATATGTTTGGTGGTATGGGGAACTGCGGTGGACTGTATGGTGTGATGTTTAAGTGGGAAACCGCGACAATATGTACTCAAAAAAAATTGAACAAAGGAGAGGACAACAAATTTTTTCAATCAATGATGTACTCGAAAAAAGAACAATAAAAAACAATAAAAAGCAAAAAAAATAGAATGAATTGATTCATGAACTGATTGAATAAATTCTAGCAAACAGAATGAAAATGCATTTTCTAGACAGTTTCATGAATTGATTCAGGAATTGACTCAAGAAGGATTTTAATGAAAAAAAATGAAATGCAATGATGAAATGAATGAATTTATGAATGTTATGCAAATAAAATTAAATGCACACTCAACAAGGATATTAAATGTGATGCGAATCCATACAAAAACACAACAGAGATACTAAACACGCATGATAAACTACACAGATAGATAAATTTAATCAAATATAACACAAAGAGATAAAGGTATCGGAAGATTATACCGTACGAGGTTTTGAGAAAAATGTTGCACAATAACCGTTAGTAGAACATAAAATCATGCGGCAAAGTAAATAAGAATAGATCATTGCTTATTTAAAACAAGAGGAATCGAGAATCCCTAATTCTCTTCGAATCTTGTGGGACGACTCCAAGGACAAAGGTTTTGTAAAAATATCAGCAAGCTGATTTTTAGTGTCCATGTATTCAAAAACTACGTCGCCCTTTTCCACATGATCGCGAAGGAAATGATGCCTAATTTCTATATTTTTAGTGCGGGAATGTAGCACCGGGTTTTTAGTTAGGTTTATAGCGCTAGTGTTGTCACATTTGATCGGAATGCAACCTAGTTTAAATCATAGTCCAATAATTGTTGCCTAAGCCAATAGACTTGTACACAATAATTACCGGCGGCTACATATTCTTCCTCGGTGGTTGAAAATGCAACACTATGTTGCTTCTTGCTATGCCACGAGATCAAACAATTTCTGAAAATATGACATGTTCCACTAGTACTTTTTCTGTCAGATTTGCACCCCGCGAAATCAGAGTCAGAATAACCTACTAAACTACACTCACTTCCCTTAGGGAACCAAAGACCATGGTTTGCAGTACCGTTTAGATACCTTAAAATATGTTTAATGGTCTTAAAATGATATTCTCTATGGGAAGCTTGAAACCTAGCACACATACATACACTAAACATGATATTAGGTCTACTTGCAGTTAAATAAAGCAAAGATCCAATCATACCTCGATAATTCGTAACGTCAAACTCTTTACCCGAATCATCTTTGTCAATTAGCAAATTTGAAGCCATTGGTGTAGATATTGATTTTGCATTCTTCATTTCATACTTCTTCAAGACTTTTAAGCAATACCTTGTTTGACTGATGAAAGTTCCTTTATCAGTTTGCTTTATTTGGAGTCCTAAGAAATAAGTAAGTTCACCCATCAATGACATCTCAAATTCTCCATGCATTGTGTTAGAAAACTCTCTACATAAAGCTTCGTTAGTAGATCCAAAAATAATGTCATCTACATATATCTGAACAATTAAAACATGATTTCCTTTACGTCTTATGAATAAAGTGGTATCTACGGTTCCACGACTAAATCCCTTCCCTAGTAAAAAAACCACTAAAATGCTCATACCAAGCTCTAGGAGCTTGTTTGAGGCCATAGAGGGCTCTCTTAAGTTTAAAAACATGGTCGAGATTGTTATGATCCTCAAAACCCAGAGGTTGAGAGGCGTATACCTCTTCATTTATGAATCTATTTAGGAAAGCCGACGTAACGTCCATCTGATATAGCTTGAAATTAAGACAACATGTGAATGCCAATAGGAGTCTAATAGCCTCAAGTCGGGTTACAAGAGCATAAGTCTCCTCATAGTCTATCCCTTCGGCTTGGTTATACCCCTTTGCCACTACCTTGCCTTTTTTCTAGTAATTATTCCATTTTTATCTAGTTTGTTCTGAAAGACCCACTTAGTGCCTATGATTGTTTTGTCTTTAGGACGTTGGGCCAAATCTCATACGTCATTTCTTTTAAATTGGTTGAGCTCTTCATGCATAGCAATAAGCCAACCCTCATCAGTCAAAGCATCACTAATTGTTTTCAGTTCAACTTGTGATATAAAAGCAGAATAATTACATAAATTATTTAATTGTAAACACACGCTTACTCCCCTTTTGATGTCTCCTAAGATGTTGTACAACGGATGATCCTTTGTGACGATCCAATCTTGAGGAAGTTGGTTTGAGGTTTCATGTTTATCATCCTCGTGTTCACTTTTAATGTCCTCATCTTTTGGAGAATCTGTCATACCCCAAATTTTGACCACTAAGATTTCCCATCATTGTGCAAATCATCATCACAATATGGATGTACCTTTGTGCCTCATCAATCTCCTCAAGGAATTGTTGAGCATTCACTACAATCAAGCTTAGGGTTTCAAGCCCTCTCAGAGCCTTTAGACAAAGGATCAATCAAGGAATGGCATGATCTTCAACTTGTCTAACCTCTTAAACACCCACAAAGGATCAAGGGGACTCCCACATAAAGAATTAAGCACAAGAGTGCAACATTTCAAGTGGATCAAGCCTCAAGTTCATCTAATACAAAGTCAACTGACGCAAAAAGTCAAAGTTTGACTTTTGGTCAACTTTGAGCTTCCAAGCCATTACTCAAGAAAATATGATGGATGATTTAATTTGATCAAATTTAAATCAAGAAATCATGCAAAATTGCAAAATTGATCAAATTGAAAGAAACTTAGAAATTTTTTCTAAGTTAAAATCATGTTCAAGTGCACAACTTTTCAAGGTTGTAATTATTGATCCAGGCATCCATTGATTTTGCGTAAGAGCTACTTTTAAAGAGGGTATTTGATACTTCAACATTGTAGAAGGAATCAACATAAAATATCATAAGGATTGAAAGATATAAGTGACCAAAGTTGGGAATTCTTAATGTCAAATGTTCCGACATTTCATAGGACATCATTAACATTTTTCCAACAAGAATGTCCCAACTTCAAGGATGTTTTTCTCCATGATCCAAGTTGAACCAAGTCTAGGGTCAAACATCAAAGTTGAAGTATGTAATCTCAGCTTTCCATAAAGTCCTGGAACAGCCATTTATCATTCTTGAGCAAGAAGTTATGGATTTTACAACAAGGCTTGTTGCAGCTGATTTTTAAGACAGGTTTCAGGACAGATTTGCACATTTCTTGTGCCACACAAATTTTTAAGCCTTGTCATCATTTTGGACCCATCTGAGGATCAAATCCAAGGGGGATGATCTGATCTCCAAGCCTCCAAAGTCCTTGGAACCAAAAGTAGCATGCTAAACCTAGAAAACCCTAAAAGAGGGACAAGACTTCAATTTTGGTTTGGAGCATTTAATGGATGCTTAGAGGTGGCATGAACCGAGCTTCCTCCAACTGAATTCAGTCAAGATTCATCCAACAACAAGGGAACCAGCAGCCTGTGCCCTAACCTCTAGTCAATGGCTAGAGGAGACTTGAGATTCCAAAATGCAACCATTGGCCAAACCTCTGCTGCAGTTGCCATTCACTATTGCTTGCAAAACAAACTTGCTCTACTATAAATAGAGCTCATTTGTGCTCAGTTTGAGTACACCAAAGCACTACAACACTTGCTTTCCTCAAAATCTCTTTCTCTTGGAAAAATTCCTTCTTTAGCAAGGTAACTCTGAGTTTTTGAGTTAGAGAGCAATTCCACCATAGCTCATGATCCAAACACATCCAATATGTCATATCTAAGCTGTCCAAACTCTCATAAGTGATCTATAACACCAAAATCACCAAGTCACCTCTCAAAACCTCAAAATAGGCCTTTTTGGGCATTTTTCAAGCCATGTCTTGAATCAGTCACTTTCGAAACCAGATAAAACCTCAAACACACTCCAAATATCATCCTTGAACTGTCCCAAATGGTCCCCCCATCTGGAACACCATTTGAGAGAGTTGGCATTTTGGCCACTTTTGCCCTTTTTGCAAGAAAGAGCTCAAACTTGCTCCAGAGGTTTCCAGCTGATTCCAACCATCCTAAAAGCTTCTAAGAGGTCATTTGAGGGTGTCCAAAGCATCAAATCATTTCTGGAACAAATCACTTGGTAGGTTGCATAAAATCTCCAAAAAAGAGGTAAGCATCACAACTTGAATTCTTTGAATCATGCTTTCCTTTGATGTCCACATACATGCATCATATTGAACAATTCTTGAAGCAAAAATGTAGTCCTTAATGTGTATGTTGTGATCCTCCTACTGTTTTCACTTTAACATGTTTATATGTGGAGTTTTTGTTGTTTTAAAATTCATGTCCAGTTCTGGTTTTTTGCTTCGTACGTTCTGTACATTAAGTTTCAGTATGTATGAGTGATACCATTGGATTCCTTGCAAAAAATTGGTCAAGATAGGTTCTTACGGATTTTAATTTCGTTAAAAATTGAGAGTTATGCGTGTTGGAAGTTTGACGAGAAAAGATGTCGAAAACTACATGTGCAGTTCTGGTTTTTTGCATCGTGTGTTCTGTACATTAAGTTTCAGTATGTATGAGTGATACCATTGGATTCCTTGTGAAAAATTGGTCAAGATAGGTTCTTACGGATTTTAATTTCGTTAAAAATTGAGAGAGTTATGAGTGTTGGAAGTTTGATAAAAAAAGATGTTGAAAACTAAAAGAGATGTCGAATGTGATGTTGTGACATCTTTCCTCTTTTTCTTATTTTATCTTCAAAACTCAACCAATTCTTTTACATAGCAAAAGTCATCATTTTCCAATTTTGTTTTACACACTTCTAATTCATACTCCATAATATTTTAATCCACAAAAAATCACAAAAAAAATATTATTATTTGATATATTTTTAATATATTCAAAAAATATTGTTTTAAATTGTTTTAAATGCTTTTAAAATGATTTCTTTTTCTTGATTTTTAAAACCAAAATGATTTTAAATATTCATGTGGATAAAATACTTTTATTATAAACCTTAATCATTGTTTATAACATGATTAATGATTTTATTTGATATTTTTATCATTTTTTTTACTTGATTTTTCTTTGAAAAATGCCTTTAAAAAATGAAATTGGGGTTTCTTTTATTTTCACCCTAACAAATCTTTTTCAAACACTATTGGGCCTCTAATAGAGTGTAAGACCCAATCCTTTGTAAATACAAAACTTTTTTGGGCCTCAAATGTTGTATAAGTCCCGTTGTATTTCAAAAGTTCGGCGCGATCATCGCCCATTTAAAATAAATCATCTGGGCTTCTCCTTGTGCTATAAGACCCATTCAAAATCATTAGGCCTCTAATAGAGTGTAAGACCTAATCCCCTTTTAACCAAAACAATTTTGGGCCCCAGATATTGTATAAGTCCCTATGCGTTAAAAGAAAATCTCGGCGCGACCGCCAGTTCAAAAATCAAAACCCCGGGCCTCTCCTTGAGCTGTAAGCCCCATCACTGGTACAAAAACATTTTGGGCCTCTAGTAGAGTGTAAGACCCAACCCTTTTTTGAAAACCAAAATGATTTGGGCCTCAGTGTATTGTATAAGTCCCGATACGATCAAAAAGTTCGGCACGATCGTCACCTTTTTTACAAAACCCTGGGCCTCTCCTTGAGCTGTAAGCCCCACCACTTGTATAAAAATAAACCTTTGGGCCTCTTGAGAGAGTGTAAGACCCATCCCTTTGTACAAAAAACCTTTTGGGCCTCACATATTGTATAAGTCCCTCTGTACAGTTTTCAAAACAACAGTGCAATCACTGATAAAACCTTGGGCCTCTCCTTGAGCTGTAAGCCCCAACAATCTTTTCAAAGCACTTTCTCCTTTGATTTTGCATATAATATTGTTATCAAAGCTTTCTTTGTTGAACAAACTAACAAAACATCATGGAAGCTCTACAACCGAGTAAGTGTTTACCCGCTTTCTTTATCCGCTTTCATATATATATATATATATATATATATATATATATATATATATAAGTGTTTACCCGCTTTCTTTATCCGCTTTCATATATATATATATATAACTGTATTGTGGGGCTGCTCACTGTAAGTCTTCTTTCACAAACTTTTATATACTTGTCAAATATCAACTGTGTAATACTAGTATAGTTATTTAGAGTTCTCCCTGGCAACTACGTCTAGCACTAGGTAAAGCCCTGTTGGTCACTCTTAAATATAAACAAAACTAGATCCCCATAGGATTACCAGACACAGTCTTTCCTCCTCTTGGGGTTAAACAATATGGAGACGTGAAAGGCAGCATTCTCGGTGAACCCTTCCTCAGACTGTCACCCTTAGAAATTGTCAAAGAAACTCTAACTCCCAAGAGATGATCTTTTTTCCGTGAATGGCATCTCTTGAGTTTCTTCCAAATTCTTGGACTTTCCTGGCTTGATCTATTCTCAGTGAATGGCATGTCTTGAACTTCTCGGGGTTTGGGGACCCACAAACTTCTTAAAAGCATCCCCGCCTCCTCTTGGGTGTTGTACAAGGATCCTTCGGCTTCTTAGAAGTTTTCACATCCTCCTCTTAGGCTTTGTATAATGATTCTTCCTCAGCGAAGATAGCCTCCTCTTGGGCTTCGTACAAATTGTCCCTTCAGCTTCTTAAAAGTTTTTCTGCCTTCTCTTGGGCTTTGTATAAATTGTCCCGACGGCCTCTTAAAGGTATAGGAACAAAAACTAGTCATCTTAATAGAGTAGTCTTTCAAAGGAGTCTAGACCTTCATCCCTTAACATACCAGCCTTCTCTTGGGCATTATACAAAGATCATTCACGTATCTGAGAATCGATTTCTCAAAACACCAGTAGACTTGGACACTCTCAATACCCTTTGGATTTCCCATTTCCTTAAAGAACAGGAAATAACCCTGATCCTCTGATCAATCCCTAAGCACAACATTACCCATATAAGAACTGATTTTCTCTTTCATCCAACACACTGGACCTGTCACTCAATTGAAATAGTTACCAGCATAAACAGCCTCTTCTTGGGATTTGTACAATGATTCTCCCCACACTCTCTTGTTGAGTATAAAAGACTCTCTTGTTGAGTTAAACCCTTTTAACCTCCATCTCGGGCTTCGTACGGGATACAAAACACTCTCTTGTTGAGTATAAAAGACTCTCTTGTTGAGTCAAACACCTTCAACCTCCATCTCGGGCTTCGTACGAGATACAAAATCACTCTCTTGTTAAGTATAAAAGAATCTCTTGTTGAGTCAATCACTTTCAGCCTCCATCTCGGGCTTCGTACGAGATACAAATCACTCTCTTGTTGAGTATAAAAGACTCTCTTGTTGAGTCAATCACCTTTAGCCTCCATCTCGGGCTTCGTACGGGATACAAAACACTCTCTTGTTGAGTATAAAAGTCTCTCTTGTTGAGTCAATCACCTTTAGCCTCCATCTCGGGCTTCGTACGGGATACAAAACACTCTTTTGTTGAGTATAAAAGACTCTCTTGTTGAGTCAAACCTTTAGCCTCCGTCTTGGGCTTCGTACAAGATACATAAAAACACCCTCTTGTTGGGCCAATAGCCTCCTCTTAGGCTTTGTATAAGGAAAACCCCGGTTGAGTCAATCAACCTTTTAGCATCAAAGATGTGCCTTGTTCATAGCATACAAACATCAACATCTCCTTTTCCCCCCATCTAATTGCTGTAAGCGGCAAGCCTCTGGATTATTTACATCCACGCCACCGTCCCTCTTTTAGCATGAGAAATTCCTAAGGAAAGATGGCATTGCTCTAAACTGAGTTAAAGTCTTCTCCTTCAGGTTGAAAATCCCCTATAAAGGAAATTATGGCATTGTTGGATTCACATATCTCAGTTAAAGTAATTCTCCTTTATAATCAGTCACCCAACAGTTGGGACAAACAAATCAAATACCCCTCTTTAGAGATGACAAATTCTCTCTAAAGGCAAAACCCTTTAGCTTCATATCTTGGGCTTCGAACAAGATACAAATAGACCATTCAGCTTCACATCTTGGGCTTTGAACAAGATACAAACCACCTTTAGCTTCATGTCTTGGGCTTTGAACAAGACACCCAAAACAACCTTCTTTTTCCTCCCATAGAATAGGAGGAACTACGATCGCTATGATTTCCCTGTTTCATTAAACGGGATTACGTAAGCATAAGATTGAAAAATATTAGCGAGCACAATAATTAAAAACATCAAATCCAGTACCTATCCAAAATCCCCATGAATAGTCTCGTCATTTCATTCTTAACAAAATAAGCAGAGAGAGGCCCACAATCTAAACCACATCTGTAAACCAACAGTCATCTGTTTAAACTCAGTATGCAAGCAGGGTTAATTGGAGACATCTATTTCCCTTCCTTAGTCAGCTTAATAGGATAAAAAATGAATCTACCTGTAGTACCCCAGAGCGACAGTGCTTAAGAACCACATCCAAAATCGCTCGCTACAGAAAAATGGCGCCCACCATGGGGCCACGCAGGGCATCTTGCCCCTCTTATCTCTCTGGGTGAAACCTTAAAGTCTAAAAACTGCCAGAAAAATGGCGACTTCACTGGTGACAGAGAGATTTTATTCTCTTCCCATCTCTTAGGTAGAAACCTTGAGTTCACATTCATGGCACAGAAATGGTGACTCTGCTGGGGAGTCATTGTCTGTATAGGATCATAAGACTAGAGGTCTAGGATGATTAAGACAAATATATATACTGCTTTTCCTAAATGATATCTGTGTTTATTTTTCTGCTAATGGGAATGCGTGTGATGCCGCATGTGAAAAGATTGAGTATACACCTAAGATAGGTGATGGCAATGCGGGTAATCTTGCGGGGAGTGAATCCCAGTTAAGAGCCCCCGATCGACCATCAAACTCAGTGGAAACTCCCTTTGTAGATACATTTCCTATACGACTTCGGTTGTTGAAAGTAGTGTGGTAGACTGGGTTATCTGAGAAGCTGAGGTTTTTAGCAGACTTAAGCCATTTTGTAGTGCGGAAGCTATCAGAAATAGTTGTCACGCGATACTACCCTCATCTGAGATTACTCTAAGATACATCACCTAGCACGATTCCCGAACCGCTGATGTTATCTCGAAGGGAATCAATAATTTTGAGAGACAGGTACAAAAATACCAGTATAAACCTTTGGGGGGGGGGGTAGAGCCTTGACTTCATGACACCGACCCTTTGACCCCATGTTTTTTCTATGTTTTTGTGTGCTGCATTCATGCATTCATTTAAAAAACATTAAAACAAAAAAAAAATCTTCTCTTCTAGTCTTTCTTTTTCAAATTAAACTGAGACAATGATTGCAAATGTCAGAGAAGGAGATTGCGCTAATGGATTTCAATAGAAGGAAAACTCATAACTACACCTACAAGGTTCCAAAGTTAGAGGATTTAAGAGGTTTGGCGAGAATGATCACCAACCACGAGGCTTTCAGAGCTAAGTATGGAGGACTGCTGTCTCTATTAAGGGTCCATGTAATCGAAGGAATCCTGTCCATGCTAATCCAGTTCTATGATCCGGTTTATCACTGTTTCACATTCCCGGATTATCAGCTAGCACCAACGCTGGAGGAGTATTCTCACTTGACTGATCTACACATTACTGATCAAGCTCCCTTTTCTGGACTGGAATAAATTCCAAAGGATCAAACCATTGCAAGAGCAATTTATTTGGACGAGTCAGAAGTCAGGACTTACATGACCACTAAGGGTGGCACCCAAGGTTTTCCAGCCCAGTTTCTTAACAAAGAAGGCTCTATACTTTGCTAGTATAGGGAATGTGGCCGCTTTTGAGAGCATCTTTGTTTTGCTCACCTACTAGTTATTTTTGTTTCCCAACATTGATAACTTTGTAGACATCAATGCCATTAAGATTTGTCTGATTGGAAACCCTGTACCGACCTTACTTGCAGATGCGTATCATTCGATACACTTAAGGAATTTATACAGCGGAGGAATGATCACGTGTTGTGTACCCTTGCTTTACAAATGGTTCACTTCCCATTTGCCCAAGTCTGCTGCATTTTGGGATCAAAAGAATACTTTACGTTGGTCGCAGAGAGTCATGTGTCTTACCAACTCTAACATCGATTGGTACAATCGAATCTACGACGGGATCAGAGTCATTGACCGTTGTAGAAATTTCCCAAATGTACCCCTTATAGGAACTAAGGGAGGAATCAACTATAATCCAATTCTCGTTCGTCTTCAATTTGGATACCCGATGAGGCATGTCCCGCGTAATGCTCATCTGGAAGGTCTTTTCTTCAAGGAAGGAGAAAATGACAGAGCACTAAAGACAGAAATAGTGCATGCCTGGAAACACGTTCATAGGAAAGGACGAGAGTCTCTAGGGAAACCGGACTGTGTCTCGGTGGAGCCTTATCTCCACTGGATACAAACTAGAGCTCTCAAGCTGAGGATGCCTTACCCTCGTCAGGAAGTTCTTCCATTAAGGGACTCTGCCCTTTATTTTATGCCTGATACGGAAAAACTTCAGGTTACTCTCAGCAAAGTTCAACAAGAGAATAGGTCTTGGAGAAACAAGTACCGTATTCTCAATGTAGAGTGTAGGAAAATACAGCAGCTATTAAGAGAAAAAGATGCTCTGATTAAGATTTTAGAGCAACATGCTGTAGAAAATCAGGATGACCAAAGGAATTTGCTCGCTCCTTTAACTTGGCAAAGGAATGACAACCCGACAACGGCTGAAGAGCCCCGGTCAAAGAAGAGGAAAGTACCAGAACCAGCACTTGAGCTCTCCTCAGAGAGGACTCAGGATCCATTAGTTTAGGTTTCCTTTTTTAGCACTTTGTAATCTATTGTATTTCCGTTTCCGCAATCCTTTGAATTCAATAAAACGGGGTTTCCCCACTGTTTGATATTTGCAATCTAATTGTCGAAGTTTACTTTGAATAAACAAAAAATAATAATTAATAATCATTGCATTCATCATTCTCATAAACGCATTCTTCTTACCAACGAATATCACGTTTGTGTCTCGGTTCTATAGTCAAACTATCTCGTTCGTACAATACTCGGGCCAATCGCCAGAAAAAGATGGATGATCTCGAGGAAGAGAACAGAGAGTTGAGAGAAGAGATTGACACTCTGAAAGAGGATCTGAGCAAACTTCATAACGACATGCAAGCTCTAGCAGAAGCTCAGATGCAATAACAATGGACTGTGATCTCAGAGATCACATCTACGCCCATAGTGGAGAAGTATGATCCTAGGTACAAAATGCCGAAAGATCGTCCCTGGGGCATGCCACTCAACTATATCCCGGAAGGATATGTTTTGCCGATCGTTGAGGATCAGGGAACCGCAGCAGGAACCGCTGGGCCTGAAGGTTACAAACTTCTGGAAAGCGAAGATGACAGGGGCATGACAGCAACTCCTGAAGGTTACAAACTTCGGGAGACACCGAGAGTCTCGGCCATAATGACTATACCACCGCCCGTGGTACACACTGTCCCAGAAGGACAGATTCCCCAGATACCTTCTGGTGGAAACGACAGCATGTTCGATAGAATGAATGAATTCCAGGAATAGTTCTTGGAAATGCAGAAAGAACTGCAAGCCATTCGCGGTCAGGATCTATTTGGAAAGGACGCTGCGCACCTTTGTTTGGTCCCTAATGTGAAAGTTCCACACAAATTCTAGGTACCCGACTTTGAAAAGTACAAGGGTAACTCTTGGCCTCAGAGCCATTTAGTGATGTACGCTCGGTGAATGTCAGCTCAGACAAAGAACCAGGAGCAACTAATTCACTACTTTCAGGATAGTTTAACCGGTGCCGCATTAAAATGGTACATGGGTTTAAACTGCACTACGATCGGCAAATTCAGAGATCTGGGCGCTGCCTTCGTTCAGCAGTACAAATATAATCTGGATATGGCACTGGACAGAGATCAACTCAGATCGATGTCACAAAAGGACAAGGAAAACTTTAAAGAATACACTCAGAGATGGCGTGAAATCGCCGCTCAGATTTCTCCACCTCTTGAGGAAAAAGAGATGACAAAGATCTTCTTAAAAACCTTGAGCTCATTTTACTACGATAGAATGGTTGCCAGTGCGCCCAGTGACTTCACCGAGATGGTGGGCATGGGAGTTCGTCTTGAGGAAGTTGTCCAAGAAGGACGCCTAGTCAAAGATGCTGGATCATCAAGTAGTACAAAACAATACGGTAGTGCTCTCCCTAAGAAAAATGAGTAGGATATTGGGAATATCTCTCTCGGAAAGCAAAGGCGACGTTACCAACCAGTAGCAGTTGTAACTCCTGCTATTAACCCTGCACCTGTTCCTACGTATCAACCTCAGGTTGCGCAGAGCCAACCTAATCAACAACAATATCAGCAAAGGGCACAACAGCCTCTTCAGCAGGCTCGTCCTCCGTACAACAACAACCGTGCAACACGACCAACAGGGTTCGACCCTATACCCATGTTGTACGCGGAATTGCTTCTATTATTACTGGTCAAGGGGCATGTCCAAACCAAGTCTCTTCTTACAGTACCGGAAAATCCGCCTTTCTGGTTCAAAGCGGATCAGACTTGTCCTTTCCATCAAGGAGGACCAGGGCATAACATAGAGAACTGTCTCAGTTTCAAATCCGACGTACAAAAGCTTGTTAGGAGCGGGGTTTTATCTTTCAAAGATACGAATCCTAATGTTCTCACAAACCCGCTGCCTCAACACGAAAAAGCTGCAGTCAATTTGATAGAGGGAGAGTCTAACGACAGCTATCAAATTCACGATGTACTCTTATTAAGGGCCAACTTGGTCAAGATGCATTGTAGACAGAGCGGGTATGGCCATGTGCCACCTCATAATTATTACCAGTGTGATATCTGCTCTAAAAATAATCAAGGATGTTCTGTGGTGCAGTCAGCTCTACAGGAACAATTGGATCTCGGTTGGATCCAAGAGCATCGAGTTCGTGGGGTCAACATGACCTATACGAATTCCAACATCATTCAAAACCACGACATCCGTGCAATGAATGTTAACTTGGTGGCGATGCACTCAAGGCAAAACCAGTATCATAATCTGTTGCGGCACGATTACAATTCCTGTCTGACTTATTCGGTAAACAAACAGGGATGCTCTTTTGTACAAGAGGCCCTCTAGCGTCAGATGGATCTTGGGTGGATCCAGGACTACCATGATAGAAATCCTTATCAGATCAACATGATTCAAATCTTTGATATTCGTCTGATGAATACCAGCTTGGTGGAGTTACACGCCAGGCAGGTTCAACTTGGTTTTCTCACTTCTCACGATTATCCGAACTATAAAGTATGCAGTGAGAGTAACCAAGGGTACGCTCTCGTTCAAAGAAATTTACAACACTTGTTAAACCACTAGTGGCTTCCGATCTATCTGGAGGAAGACACGAAACAAATCAGTGTGCTTAATGGAAACCCTACTCGGCGTCAAAATCAGGATGTCCGATCTATGGAAACAAACCTGGTAAGGTTGTACTACATTCAAAGCGGGCGTGGCCAGGTGCCACCACATAACTACGAACGCTGTAGAGTCTGCTCGGAGAGTAACAAAGGATGCTACCTTGTACGGGCAGCTCTTCAAGGTCAGTTGGATCGTAAAAAGATTCACCCGTGTCCGAGTTCTGAGCCAATCAACTAGACGCCAGACTACTTCGCTGATCAAATCAGAGACGTTGTCATAATCTCTGATCATCAACAGAACAGGGATGTTTGTACCATCATCCCTCTACTGGACGAATCAAAGGTTCTTAGCCAGGAACTGATTGAAGTTACTTACAACAGTCAGAAAAATCAGAAGGCTTCTGTAGTTATCTATCTACCGGGACCATTATCGTATGAAACAGCTAAGGCGATCCCTTACAAATACTGTGCAACAATAATTAAGAATGGAAAGGAAATTCCATTGCCCTCCGTCGTGAATACTGCAGACATCAGTCGAGTAACACGGAGCGGTCGAATCTTCAACCGAGGAGTTGGAGAACCTAACAAAGAAAAGGAACTTTCGACAGAAGCTCCTGATCCACCAGTCGGTCAATCCACTAATCCCGAACTTTCAAAGGACAATGATGAGATGCTAAAGCTCATCCAAAGGAGTGAATACAACATTGTTGATCAGCTATTACAAACTCCTTCAAAGATCTCAGTGCTATCACTTTTACTTAGTTCCGAAGCCCACAGAGAGGCTCTACAGAAAGTCTTAGAGCAGGCCTTTGTGGAACAGGATGTGTCAATACGACGGTTCGATAGCATCATCTCTAACATCACTTCCTGCAACAACTTAGGATTCAGTGATGAGGACTTGCCAGAGGGGGGAAAAAGTCACAACATGGCGCTCAATATCACAGTTAACTGCCAGGACGATGCTTTAGCCAGCGTACTGGTAGACATAGGATCGGCCATCAACGTTATGCCAAAGTCCACTTTAATGCGACTATCATTCAAAGGATCCCCGATGAGGGGCAGTGAGGTCATCGTCAAAGCCTTTGACGGATCTCGGAAAGCAGTTATCGGCAAAGTCGACCTTCCCATAACTATCGGTCCTCACACTTTTCTAATCATTTTCCAGGTCATGGACGTCCGGGCTGCGTACAGCTGTTTATTAGGAAGACCTTGGATACACCAGGCTGGGGCAGTCACTTCGATGCTGCACCAAAAACTGAAGTTCGTCAAGAACGATCAACTCGTCGCGGTCTGTGGAGAACAAGCCTTGATCGTGAGTAACCTGTCATTATCTACTTGTGTAGAACCCGAGGAGGTTGTCGGGACTCAGTTCCAAGCACTTTCGGTGAGAAACGAGAATCAATCAGAAAAAGGAACGTCGATTTCCTCGTACAGAGATGCTCTCGAAGTGATCGCAAATAACAATGCAAAAGGATGGGGACAGCTTGTCATTCCTACCGATAATAAAACAAAGAAGGGTCTTGGTTTTTCTGCAACCTGTACCCAGACAGCTGCTAACGATGAAAGTCTTTATCCCATTCAGGATTTCTTCCACATTGGAGGTTTCCTTCACCCAGTGCCTTAAACAGTCCATACTATCAACGAGGAGGATCCCTCCGATACGGATGAGGAATGGAAGTCCTATCTCAACAAGGACGGTTATATGTCTCTGGATGAAACACAGACTCCCTTCTGCTTTCCTGCACAGAGCCCGAGATTTATACCCAGGTCAGACGTCAAAATAATATATGGAGATTATGATCCGGAAGGATGCCGTGCTCCACCAAACTCATTAGAGGAAGACACTTTGATGAAGGACAACTTTGACAACGACTATTATGGCCCAATGGATGGCTTGCCTATCTGGCAGCCGTACCCAGGAGACTTGGGGCAAGAAAATCAGCCGAACAATGAAAATCAGCTGAGCATCATTGAACAGAATACCTGCGTCCCCACCATGTCATGGGATCAACACTCAGGTCATTCAGAAAATATCCAGCACGATGATGAATTCGCAAAGTTTTCAGGACTTGAGTTCATTAACTATGCTTTTCCTGTGGTCAACGTCATCGAGAAGGATGACTCCTCCAGTTCCACAGAAGTGTGGGACACCCTGGGACAACCGAGTGGCAAATTCGACTACTTGGTCAAGTACACCGCTCCTGAAAGCTCTCGCATCAGGCTCGAAGACATCCAGTTAACTGGGTGGGGAGATTTACCTGAGAGAAAAAATACTATGCAAAATATAATTGAGGAATCCTCCTACGACAACTCCGCCTGGGAGACAGATTCCAATGATCCTGCTCCACCAGAAATCAGCGTTATTTCTGAAGACAAATCAAGGAAGATACTAGACTTTGTGATTCACCAAGGAGTTCGCCGCTAATGGGTTGCAGTCGATGTTCTGAAGATTGTTCATAAGTCAAAGTAATTGTCTTCTTTAACCTTTCACCCTGCCCATGTGAAACAGATGTTTTGATAGGGCTCGTTTTCTGTAAATTTCCCTCTTCGCTTCACCCAAAGCGACAGAGTTTTGTTTTATAGGGCTGTAGTTTCAAGAATCGACTTGTTCATAAATAAAATAACGTCGTTCTGTAATTTTCGCATTAATTGTTGTTTTCTCTTTTTACTTTTCCCCGAAAAAGGTAATCCTAAAAAACGAATAATAATAAACAAGCATTATTCAAAAACACTGCACACACTCTTGCATTCTCTCTATCTCTTCTAAAACAAATCATCATGTCTTGTAGACTGCTTGTTTTAAACCCCGTTGAAACACGCGATCAAATGCCTTCTCCTAACTTTGAATTCCCGGTATTCGAGGCTGAAGAAGAAAATGACAACGAAATTCCAGAAGAGATCTCCCAACTACTCAGACAAGAGGAAAGGTCCATTGAACCTCACAAAGAGCCGTTGGAAATGGTCAACTTGGGTTCGGAAAAAGAGAGAAAAGAAATCAGGATTGGGGCACTGCTCAGTCCAACTGCCAAAGAGAGTTTGACAAAGCTTCTCAGAGAATTTCCCGATGTGTTTGCTTGGTCCTATCAGGACATGCCAGGGTTGGATACCAGCATCGTGGAGCATCATTTACCGTTAAGGTTAGAATGCCCTCCAGTAAAGCAAAGGTTGAGACGGACTCACCCGGACATGGCCATCAAAATCAAAGAGGAGGTACAAAAACAGATTGACGCAGGTTTCCTCGCCACATCAGAATATCCTCAATGGTTAGCCAACATAGTACCCGTTCCAAAAAAGGACGGAAAAGTCAGAATGTGTGTCGATTACGGAGATCTAAACAAGGCTAGTCCAAAGGACGACTTTCCTTTACCACACATTGGCATGCTGGTTGACAGTACAACAAAGTTTAAAGTTTTCTTCTTCATGATTGGATTCTCGGGCTATAACCAGATCAAAATGGCGCCGAAAGACATGGAGAAAACTTCGTTCATTACCCCATGGGGTATCTTTTGTTACAAGGTAATGTCGTTCGGTTTGAAGAACATCGGGGCAACCTATCAAAGGGCCATGACTACTCTGTTTCATGACATGATACACTAGGAAATTGAGGTATATGTCGATGATATGATTTCCAAATCTAGAACAGTAGAGGAGCATGTGACCCACCTGTCAAAATTATTCGAACCGTTGAGAAAGTACAAACTCCGCGTCCGTTCAGGGAAACCTTTAGGGTTCATCGTCAGCCAAAAAGGAATTGAGGTTGATCCTGACAAGGTCAAGGCCATTCGAGAAATGCCTTCTCCAAAAACTGAAAAACAAGTCAGGGGATTCCTGGGACGTTTGAACTACATTTCCAAATTCATATTCCTCATGACCGCTGTAGCGCGATTTTTGTGGTTTCGAAGCACTATCGCTTAGGTACTACAGTTCGATTCATTTTTTATCCTATTAAAGCTGATGAAGGAAGGGAAATAGATGTCTCCAATTAACCCTGCTTGTAAACTGAGGTTAAACAGTCAAAACTGTTGATTTACAGATGCTATCAAAATAGGGGGGGTTCACCCTTTGGGGTTATTTTGTTGAAAACAGTGTCGGGGTAGGGTGTTGGGGACTGATGTTATTCGGTTGATATATGGGATTTTGGGTTTTTGATTAGTGTGCTCGCTAAGATTTTTCAATCTTATGCCTACGTATTCCCGGGATAGGGAAATCAGAGCGATAGTAGTTCCTCCTATTCTATGGGAGGAAATGGTGTTTTGGTGTCTTGTTCAAAGCCCAAGACGTGAAGCTAAAAGTGATTTGTATCTTGTTCGAATCCCAAGATGTGAAGCTGAAGGTGATTTGTTTGTATCTTGTTCAAAGCCCAAGATGTGAAGCTAAAGAGTCTATTTGTATCTTGTTTAAAGCCCAAGATATGAAGCTAAAGGGTTTTGACTTTTAGAGAGAATTTGTCATCTTTAAAGGGGTCTGTTTGTCATAATAGTTGGGTGACTGATTATAAAGGAGAATTACTTTAACTGGGATATGTGAATCCAGCAATGCCATAATTTCCTTCACAGGGGTTTTTTTTAACCTGAAGGAGAAGACTTTAACTCAGTTTTGAGTAATGCCATATTTCCTTAGGAATTTCTCATGCTAAAAGAGGGACATTGGCGTGGATGTAAATAACCCAGAGGCTTGCCGCTTACAACAATTAGATGGGGGGAAGGAGTTGCTGATGTTTGTATACTATGAGCAAGGCACATATTTTGATGCTAAAAGGTTGATTTTCTCAACCGGGGTTTCCTTATACAAAGCCTAAGAGGAGGCTATAAGGCTGACTTTTTCTGGGGAAAATGTTCTTTCTGTCTTGTACAAAGCCCAAGATTGAGGCTAAAGGGGTTGACTTAACAAGAGAGTGCTTTTGTATGTGTCTCGTACGAAGCCCGAGGTGGAGGCTAAAAGGTTTGTGACTCAACAAGAGAGTCTTTTATACTCAACAAGAGAGTCTTTTATACTCAACAAGAGAGTGCTTTGTATCTCGTACGAAGCCCGAGATGGAGGCTAAAAGGTTTGTGACTCAACTAGAGAGTCTTTTATACTCAACAAGAGAGTGCTTTGTATCTCGTACGAAGCCCGAGATGGAGGCTAAAAGGTTTTGTGACTCAACAAGAGAGTCTTTTATACTCAACAAGATAGTGCTTTATATCTCGTACGAAGCCCGAGATGGAGCCTAAAAGGTTTTGACTCAACAAGAGAGTCTTTTATACTCAATAAGAGAGTGTTTTGTATCTCGTACGAAGCCCGGGATGGAGGCTAAATGTGACTTTCTCAGTTGAGTGATACGTCCAGTATGTTGGTTTAAAAGAGAAAATCAGTTCTTATATGAGCAATGTTGTACTCATGGATTGGATCTGAGGATCGGGATTATTTCGTGTTCTCTAAGGAAACGGGGAATCCAAATGAGCTTTAGACTGTCCGAGTCTACGAGTTTTATCTTTTGTACTATGCTAAGAAATAACAGTAGTGAGATCTAGACTCTTTGAAAGAATGTTCTATTAAGATGACTAATTTATGTTCCTATACCTCTAGGAGGTCGTCGTGATAATTTGTACGAAGCCCAAGAGGAGACGAGAAAAACTTTTAAGAAGCTGAGGGACAATTTGTACTAAGCCCAAGAGGAGGCTATCTTCCCGGAGAAATAATCATTATACAAAGCCTAAGAGGAGGCTGTGAAAACTTCTAAGAAGCTGACGGGTCCTTGTCCAACGCCCAAGAGGAGGCGGGGATGCTTTTAGGAAGCCTGTGGGTCCTTGCACTAAGCCCAATAGGAGGCTGATGAACAGTTCCAGAAGGGGTTTCACTTGGAACATTGGCCTTCTGTATATGAACTGTTCAAGGGGGAAATTTCTTAGATCTAGTTATCTAGAAAGTTCTTTACTATTTAGGTTATGTTGAAATATCCGAAAGGACGTCGGGAGACAAGGTTCTGTCTAGTTCTAGACGTAGTTGCCGGGGAAACTCTAAATATCTATACTAGTATTACACAGTCGATATGAGTTTATGAAAGAAGACTTACAGTGAAACAGCCCCACAGTACAGTTATATACATATAAAAGCGGTAAATGAAAGCGGGTAAACACTTACTCGGTTGTAGAGCTTCCATACTGTATTTTTAGTTGTTCAACAAAGAAATTGAAAATAACAGTATATTACAAAATTAAAGGAGAAAGTGCTTTTGAAAGGAAAATTGGGGCTTACAGCTCAAGGAGAGGCCCAGGGTTTTATCAGTGATCGCACCGTTGTCTTGAATTTGTACAGAGGGACTTATACAAGTGATTGAGGCCCAGGAATGGTTTTCTGTACAAAGGGAATGGGTTTTACACTCTCTCAAGAGGCCCGAAGGTGTTTAAAGAAAAAGAATGGGGCTTATAACACGAGGGTAGGCCCAAATGATTTGATTTTTTGAACTGGCGATCGCGCCGAGGTTTTCTTTTAACACAGAGGGACTTATACAATATCTGAGGCCCAAAATTGTTTTGGTTAAAAGGGGATTGGATCTTACACTCTATTAGAGGCCCAGAATGATTTTGAATGGGTCTTATAGCTCGAGGAGAGGCCCAGATCGTTTGTTTTAAACGGGCGATAATCGCGCCGAACTTTTGAAATACAACGGGACTTATACAATAAGTGAGGCCCAAAATAGGTTTGTATTTACAAAGGATTGGGTCTTACACTCTATTAGAGGCCCATGAGTGTTTGGAAAAAGTTTGTTAGGGTGAAAATCAACAAAACCCTAATTTCATCATTTTTAAAGTAATTATTCAAAGAAAATTAATCAAAATGATACAAATACCAAATAAGTTCTAATAAATAACTTATGACCTTTGGTTAAGGTTTGAAAAATGATATTTCAATCACAAGATGAATTAAAGCCCATTTGGTTTTGATTTTTCAAGATGAATATTCATTTTAAAATGTTTAAAAAAACAATAAAAATGAATTTATTCACAAAAATACTAATTATATTAAATAAATAATATAAATCTAATTTTTTTGTGGAATAAAATATTTCAACATTTTTATGATTTTTTGCAAAAAGAACCAATCAAAAATAATTAAAATTGAGTGAGTTATTAATTTTTCAAATCATTTAAAATAAATATGAAAAATAACAAAAAAAATAAGAAAAAGTGGTAAAAAAAGAGGTCTGGGGCAAGGGGGATTCGAACCCCAGACCTCTCGCTTGCCGATACACACAAACCAGCTGATCAACCACTGGGGCGCAATGCCAATTCATTAAACATATGGCAAGTGAGAAACATATAGAGAACTTGGTTGGAAAACCTAAAGAATGGCGCCATGGCCATCTTCTTCCTCGAACTCGTGCATGAAGCACCCTATCTCACTCATCTCTTAACCATTTGACATGATTCAAACACCAAACTCGTGTGTTTTTCAACAAGGAACAAGATGGCAATACTTGATTTTATTTATTTTCAGTGTATAGCAAATTATATCATCATGACCGTATGAACCCTAATTTTGCAAAAGCAGTCCTGCAGACATGGTTATGAGGGCTATGATCAAATTTTTTGAGGGGAAACACTCAACATACGATGGCAAGCAATTGGCAAAAATATCATGCGAGGAAATATGCATGGATCATGAAGATGGAGTTTTGAGGCTTACCTTGATGCGGGCTGAAATGGAACTCTGCACAGATGGTGTTCCAGATGCGATTTGATGATCCCTACAGCTTCAATGGATGTTGTGGAGTGTGTTGCAAGCTTTGGAACACTCTGAAAACTTCTGGATCAAGTTGGAGAACTCCAACTGCATAATTGAGGCATAATGGCTTGGTTGAAGAGTGATTTTGAGCTAGGGGTGTTACAGTTGGTGTTTAAGTGTTTGGACACCTCAAATACATCATATGTGATGTGTCTGAGCAATTGGAATGGATTGCTTAGGGCTGCAACTCAAAACCCGATGGTGGTTGCTAAAAAACAAAGAAAATTGGCACTTAAGAGAGAATGAGAGAAAGCAGTGCTATAAAGTGCTTTGGTGTGCCTTGAATGATCCATTGGAACCTCTATTTATAGGTGATTAACTCTTGTCTTGGAGGAATAGTGAATGGCTACTGGATCAGATCACCTTCAAAGGGATTGGTTGGGCATAAATGCCTCTTACATTAGGTGTAACAACTGCTCCAAATAGATCAGCTATGCCTTGACTGAAATCACATTCCTCAGTCATTTTAATTGTTGTTTAATCAGAGAACTTGACTGAGGAGAGTGAGAATCTTGACAATGCACTATTCCACATTAATGCCCTTTGAATTCAAGGTAAAATGTGACAAAATGCATGAACTTCAAGTTGGAAGATTCCTTGGCTTTGTGACTCAGCTTTGTAGGTTGGATCAGATGCATTGTGATTAGTTTGAGTACATGTGGCATAATGATCCTTGGTTTTGAGTCAGAAATCGTGTGTGGCAAGCAAACATGCAAACTGATTTTTCCAAAACAGCTTGCAGCAGCATGACTTTGGGCATGGATTCCTCTTGGCTCAAGTTGAATCAATTCATGCTGAGTGGCTCTTTGGATTCTTAGAAACATATGCAACAACATTGATGTTTACCTTTGGACTTGATTCAGCTTGCAACTATGTGAAAAGATCTCACAAGTTTTGGTGTTTTCAACAAAATCTGCCTTGGCCAGAATTTTTCTAAATGTTGGAAAATGATGTATTTTCATGTTTTAGTCATTTTGGCCCAATCATAACTCAGAATCCACAATGAATTGGAGTGAGGTGTAGTTGAAGCTTTTGTAGAGGGTAATGAGAGCTACAAATCCAGCTTTGGATGGGGAAAAATGGCCTTGTGTTTTAGGAGTTATGATCCTCCAAAGTTGGTACCCTAGCCACTTTGTTCCATAACTTAGAAAATTTTCTAAGTTTTTTATGGTTACCTCTTTTACAAGTTATCCCACTTTTCTTGATTTTTCTTGATGAATGATGATTCCAATCATACATTAACATCATTTTAGGGTTAAAAAACCATAATTATTAAAAATCTCAAAAAGTCAAAGTTTGACTTTTGTGCAAAGTTGACTTTTGTCAGATGAATTCCAAACTGTGCGATCCTCTATGAAACCAAGTCCTTGACCTACATCAAACTTGATGGATTGATTTCATAGGTATTATAGGGTGTATTGAATCATGTCCTAGGGTTTGGGAGCATGTCCTGGTCAAAAGTCAAAGGTACAGTTGACTTTTCTCGCGAAACCCTAATTGTGGTGCAGATGAAATTGAAACTTGTTGCTCAAGCTTCTTGTATCAATCCATTGTTGCAAATGGATCAATGTGGTGTGTTGGGGATGCTTAAATCATCTCTTGAGGTCTTGGCTCATGCTTTGCCCCAAAGTTAACTTAGGGGTGAATTAGGTCAAGAAACCCTAATTCCTGATCTTTTGTGAATGCATCCCCTGAGGTCAAATTGACTTGATGATTGGGTTCATGATGTTGCATGGAGTATTTTAGGATATGCTTTAAAGCATTGGCTCATGCCCAGAGGAAAAATTCCATCTGGAGGCCCTGGTCGACCAAACCCTTATTTGGTGACACCGGCGATCTTGAGGCTTAATCCACTCAGAATGTTGCAGCCTTGTGCTTGATTCTTGCTGTGGGAGTCCTCTTGATCCCTTGTGGATGTTTGAGAGGTTTAGACAAGTTGAAGATCATGTCATTCCTTGATTGATCTTTTGTCTAAAATCTCTGAGAGAGCCTGATTGTATTGGATGCTCACCCCTCTTTGGGGAGACTGATGAGGCATAATGATTCATCCATATTGTGATGATGATTTGCACAATGATGGGAATCTTAGTGGTCAAAATTTGGGGTATGACAACCGCGACATGCGCGCCAATCTTCAAATTACTCAAAAAGAATCAGGATTGCGTTTGGACAGAAGATTGTCAAACCGCCTTCGACAGTATCAAGGAATACCTGTTGAATCCACCGATTCTATCACCTCCAGTGGAAGGAAGACCACTGATCATCTACCTAACAGTCTTGGAAGACACAATGGGTTGTGTACTTGGCCAACAGGATGAAACCAAAAGGAAAGAGTCTATCATTTACTATTTGAGCAAGAAATTCACTGAGTGTGAAACTTGGTACACTATGCTTGAGAAAACTTGATGTGCTTTGGCTTGGGCAGCCAAACGTCTTCGCCAATATATGATTTGTTACACTACTTGGTTAATCTCAGAAATAGATCTAATCAAGTATGTCTTTGAAAAACCCGCTCTCACGGGAAGAATTGCCCGTTGGCAGATGTTGTTATCAGAATACGACATTGAGTACCATGCTCAGAAAGCCGTTAAGGGGAGTATTTTAGCTGATCATTTGGCTCATCAACCGATTGACGATTAAGAATCCGTCAGATTTGACTTCCCAGACGAAGATGTCATGTATCTAAAAATGAAAGATTGTGATGAACCGCTACCCAGTGAAGGGCCAGAACCAGGTTCCCAATGGGGACAAATCTTCGACGGAGCTGTCAATCATTACGGAAACGGAATTGGGGCAATCATCATAACACCTCAGGGTACCCACATTCCTTTCACCGCTAGACTTACATTCAAGTGTACAAACAACGAGGCCGAATACGAAGCTTGTATTATGGGTCTCGAGGAAGCGATTGATTTAAGGATCAAGAACTTGGATGTATATGGCGATTCAGCCCTGGTTATCAATCAGATCAAAGGAGGTTGGAACACATACCAATCAGGACTGATTCCTTACAAAGATTATGCAAGAAGGTTGTTACCTTTCTTTAATAGAATCGAGTTTCATCACATCCCTCGTGATGAGAATCACATAGCTGATGCCTTAGCCACTCTCTCTTCCATGATTAGTGTAGGTCAATGGAACGACTTACCTAAGATCGACATGATGCACCTTGAACGGCCCGCTTATATCTTCACGATCGAAGCAGTCATCGACGATAAACCTTGGTATCACGATATCAAATGCTTCCTTCAGAAACAGGAATACTCGCTTGGGGCATCCAGAAAGGACCGAAAAACCCTCAGAAGGCTAGCAGGAAGCTTCTTTCTAAGCGGTGATACACTTTATAAGAGAAGCTTTGACATGGTCTTGCTCTGATGTGTAGACAGACCAGAAGCAAACATGCTGATAAAAGAAATTCACGAAGGCTCATTTGCCACTCATGCCAACGGACACACAATGGCGAGAAAAATTCTAAGAGCAGGGTACTATTGGTTGACAATGGAATCCTATTGCTACAAGTACATGAGGAGATGTCACAAGTGTCAGATATACTCAGACAAAATCCATGTACCGCCAACACATCTCAAGGTTCTCTCTTCCCCATGGCCTTTTTCTATATGGGGAATCGACATGATTGGCATGATTGAACCTAAGGCTTCGAACGGACATCGATTCATCCTAGTAGCCATTGATTACTTCACCAAGTGGGTCGAAGCAGCGTCATACGCCAATGTAACCCGACAAGTGGTGGTCCGATTTATAAAAAACAATCTCATCCGCCGTTATGGTGTTCCAAGCCAGATCATTACTGACAATGGATCTAACTTGAACAATAAGATGATGAAAGAGTTGTGCGTTGAGTTCAAGATCGAACACCATAACTCATCTCCCTACCGACCTAAGATGAACTGAGCGGTAGAAGCGGCTAACAAGAACATCAAGAGGATCGTTCAAAAGATGGGTGTAACTACAAAGATTGGCACGAGATGCTACCCTTTGCTCTTCACGGTTATTGCACATCTGTCCGCACTTCAACAGGGGCAACCCCTTTCTCTCTAGTATATGGCATGGAAGCAGTGCTCCCCATAGAAGTAGAGATCACATCAATCCGGGTATTGATGGAAGCTAAGCTTACAGAAGCTGAATGGTGTCAAAGTCGACACGACGAACTAAACCTGATCGAAGAGAAGCGAATAACGACTCTATGCCATAGTTAGTTGTATCAGCAAAGAATGAAGAAGGCGTTCGACAAAAAGATCCAACCTCGCATCTTCAGAAAAGGAGACCTTGTGCTCAAGAAGATACAATCATTTCTCACTGATCCTCGGGGCAAATGGACTCCGAATTATGACAGCCCCTATGTGGTCAAGAAAGCTTTCTCAGGCGGAGCCTTGAGACTCGCAACCATGGACGGAGAGGAATTTGCATACCCCACAAACGTTGACATAGTCAAGAAATACTTTGCCTATATAAATAAAAAAAATAAAAAAAACGTCTCGGTGGATTGAAAACCCGAAAGGGCGGTCCAAGCAAAAATTAGAGACATAATAAAAAATCATCCCGATGGATTGGAAATCTCAAAGTACAATCCAGGCAAAAGTTAGGGATATTGGCAAGTAACTACGCTCAATAAAGGGCAAGTCCCTCGGCAGCAGTTACACTATCCGTCAGAAATCTCGATCAAGGTCATCTTCGACAGAAGCTCAGGGTACCCAAAATTCAAAGTTGGTAGAAGGATAGTGGTCGTTATGTTCCAACGTAGCCCTTTTCCCTGTAAATTACCATTTTCTAACTTTGTATATACTCTTTGGGATCACGCGTTTGGCTGATTTCCATCCTATCAATAAAATTTGAGCCCTAGTGCTTTTGTTTGCAATTCTTATTTGTTTTTTCTTTACAGAACGACATTTTAATATGATTAACGATTCTTGAAAATAAAACAAAAATGAATTTACTTGTCAAACTTTTCTTCTTTTAAAATAAAGATGGCAATTCTTTTTACTGTTGAACATCAAAAGAACATCGATGGCTTCTCTAGAGGTGATTGAACCTCAAAGTGCAGAATCAAAGTACTCCTTTTAAATCAGTACGCCTGAACGAAGGATTAACTGTGTCAGAGACCGAGTTTCATCTGACACCTCCGGCAGAGTCCTATCTCCTAAGCCTGATCAACGGTTGTCCCCGCAGGGACTATCTCTCCTAAGGCAGAATTGCTATCGTGAACCAGTGATACATTTCATCTCCCACTGTGGCCGAGTATCCGGTCGTGTTCATCTACTAGTCTGTATGTCGCGTCAGTTTTGTCAGCATAAACATACATACATCATGCATTATTGATTTACATTCACATTCATATTGCATCACTATTACTCTAGTCGGTCTTGTCCCATCGTGATAATCGTCCTCTCAATCGAGTTGTCAGTTCTTTCCTCGTTAGGATACGTTGGGGCTGAACAATCTCTCCTCTAGTTTATTTCTGGATTAGAATTGGTCCTTGACCACTTTGATAACTTAAACCTCTAAAAGACCAGAGAACTTTCGACAAACATCACTCTTCGCCAGTGAAGATGATATCTCCGCTTTCTCGGATTAAGGAAAATCCCCAGAGAAAGCCTCTTAATCAGAGATTCGGCAGTACGGCAGTTTTTCTCTGAAAAATCCGCCGACGAAAAGGTCATCAGCACCTTAAAATTGGATCACATCATATGGCATTTCTCCGAGAAGATCCTGAGAAAAGTATGATGCAATATCCCCAAGCGAAAGCAGTCTCTCAAGAGACTCGTTTTCCCAGTAGAATCGACAAATGGCATCTCCAACAGAGAAGTTTGTCCACCTCTACAACTCAGACGACTGGGTTCCCTAGCAAGTCTGACATCAGATCTTTTTCTATCAAATGGCATCTCCCCAAGAAAATTCGGTGAGAAGTTTGAGGAAAATCGCTACACATAGCGTCCCTTGTCAAGAAAGTTTACAAAAGAAACTAAGACCAGTTCCTTGGTAGGAAACCAGGATCGAGCGAAAGTTTATATCAGAAACTAAGACCAGTTCCTTGGTAGGAAACCAGGATCGAGGGGAAGTTCACATCAGAAACTGAGACCAGTTCCTTGGTAGGAAACCAGGATCGAGGGGAAGTTCACATCAGAAACTAAGACCAGTTCCTTGGTAGGAAACCAGGATCGAGGGGAAGTTTATATCACAAACTAAGACCAGTTCCTTGGTAGGAAACCAGGATCGAGGGGAAGTTTACATCAGAAACTTTGACCAGATCCTTGGTAGGAAACCAAGATCGAGGGGAAGTTTATATCAGAAACTAAGACCAGTTCCTTGGTAGGAAACCAGGATCGAGGGAAAGTTTATTTCAGAAACTGAGACCAATTCCTTGGTAGAAAACCAAGATCGAGGGGAAGTTTACATCAGAAACTGAGACCAGTTCCTTGGTAGGAAACCAGGATCGAGGGGAAGTTTATATAAGAAACTTAGACCAGTTCCTCGGTAGGAAACCAGGATCGAGGGGAAGTTTATATCAAAAACTTAGACCAGTTCCTTGGTAGGAAACCAGGATCGAGGGGAAGTTTATATCAAAAACTTAGACCAGTTCCTTAGTATAAAACCAGGATCGAGGGGAAGTTTACCTTTTCTAAGCATCATTGCTTAGCGAAAGAAGATGGATGTGTGAACTACCGTTCATAACCACCATCAAAATTTCGGGTATTCAGATATTTAATCCTCTTGCACCCCGAATGCCCGAATACCTTTGCCATTCACACCTTCGGGTCCAAGAAGATTAAATAGGGGCATCTGTCATACCCCAAATTTTGACCACTAAGATTTCCCATCATTGTGCAAATCATCATCACAATATGGATGTACCTTTGTGCCTCATCAATCTCCTCAAGTAATTGCTAAGCATTCACTACAATCAAGCTTAGGGTTTCAACCCCTCTCAGAGCCTTTAGACAAAGGATCAATCAAGGAATGACATGATCTTCAACTTGTCTAACCTCTTAAACACCCACAAAGGATCAAGAGGACTCCCACATCAAGAATTAAGCACAAGAGTGCAACATTTCAAGTGGATCAAGCCTCAAGTTCATCTAATACAAAGTCAACTGACGCAGAAAGTCAAAGTTTGACTTTTGGTCAACTTTGAGCTTCACAAGCCATTACTCAAGAAAATATGATGGATGATTTAATTTGATCAAATTTAAATCAAGAAATCATGCAAAATTGCAAAATTGATCAAATTGAAAGAAACTTAGAAGTTTTTTCTAAGTTAAAATCATGTTCAAGTGCACAACTTTTCAAGGTTGTAACTATTGATCCAAGCATTCATTGATTTTGCGTAAGAGCTACTTTTAAAGAGGGTATTTGATACTTCGACATTGTAGAAGGAATCAACTTAAAATATCATAAGGATTGAAAGATATAAGTGACCAAAGTTGGGAATTCTTAATGTCAAATGTTCCGACATTTCATAGGACATCATTAATATTTTTCCAGCAAAAATGTCCCAACTTCAAGGATGTTTTTCTCCATGATCCAAGTTGATTCAAGCCAAACCTTGAACATCAAAGTTGAAGTACGTCATCTCAGCTTTCCAGAAAGTTGTAGAACGTCCATTTATCATACTCGAGCAGGAAGTTATGGACTTTATAGTAAGGCTTACTGCAGCTGTTTTTTAGGACAGATTTTGTGCACTTTTTCTTGTGCCACACAATTTTCAAGCTTCGTCACCATGCAGGACAAGCATCAAAGGTGCAATTCACTTCAACTCAAAATATCATAGTGGATTAAAAGATATAAGTGATTAGAGTTTGGAATTGTTAATGTTCAAAGTTGTCAAATGTTTCAACATTTCATAGGACATCATTAATATTTTTCCAGCAAGAATGTCCCAACTTCAAGGATGTTTTTCTCTATGATCCAAGTTGAACCAAGTCTAGGGTCAAACATCAAAGTTGAAGTATGTCATCTCCGCTTTCCATAAAGTCCTGGAACAGCCATTTATCATTCTTGAGCAAGAAGTTATGGATTTTACAACAAGGCTTGTTGCAACTGATTTTTAAGATAGGTTTCAGGACAGATTTGCACATTTCTTGTGCCACACGAATTTTTAAGCCTTGTCATCATTTTGGACCCATCTGAGGATCAAATCCAAGGGGGATGATCTGATCTCCAAGCCTCCAAAGTCCTTGGAACCAAAAGTAGCATGCCAAACCTATAAAACCCTAAAAGAGGGACAAGACTCCAATTTTGGTTTGGAGCATTTAATGGATGCTTAGAGGTGGCATGAACTGAGCTTCCTCCAACTGAATTCAGTCAAGATTCATCCAACAATAAGGGAACGAGCAGCCTGTGCCCTAACCTCTTGTCAATGGCTAGAGGAAACTTGAGATTCTAAAACGCAACCATTGGACAAACCTCTGCTGCAGTTGCCATTCACTATTGCTTGCAAAACAAACTTGTTCTACTATAAATAGAGCTCATTTGTGCTCAGTTTGAGTACACCAAAGCACTACAACACTTGCTTTCCTCAAAATCTCTTTCTCTTGGCAAAAATGTCTTCTTTAGCAAGGTAACTCTGAGTTTTTGAGTTAGAGAGCAATTCCACCATAGCTCATGATCCAAACACATCTAATATGTCATATCTAAGCTGTCCAAACTCTCGTAAGTGACCTATAACACCAAAATCACCAAGTCACCTCTCAAAACCTCAAAATAGGCCTTTTTGTGCATTTTTCAAGCCATGTCTTGAATCAGTCACTTTCCAAACCAGATAAAACCTCAAACACACTCCAAATATCATCCTTGAACTGTCCCAAATGGTCCCCCCATCTGGAACACCATTTAAGAGAGTTGGCATTTTGGCCACTTTTGCCCATTTTGCAAGAAAGAGCTCAAACTTGCTCCAGAGGTTTCCAGCTGATTCCAACCATCCTAAAAGCTTCTAAGAGGTCATTTGAGGGTGTCCAAAGCATAAAATCATTTCTGGAACAAAGCACTTGGTAGGTTGCACAAAATCTCCAAAAAAGAGGTAAGCATCACAACTTGAATTCTTTGAATCATGCTTTCCTTTGATGTCCACATACATGCATCATATTGAACAATTATTGAAGCAAAAATGTAGTCCTTAATGTGTATGTTGTGATCCTCCTACTGTTTGCACTTTAACATGTTTATATGTGGAGTTTTTGTTGTTTTAAAATTCATGTCCAGTTCTAGTTTTTTGCTTTATACGTTCTGTACATTAAGTTTCAGTACGTATGAGTTATACCATTGGATTCCTTGCAAAAAATTGGTCAAGATAGGTTCTTACGGATTTTAATTTCGTTAAAAATTGAGAGAGTTATGCGTGTTAGAAGTTTGACGAGAAAAGATGTCGAAAACTACATGTGCAGTTCTGGTTTTTTGCATCGTGTGTTCTGTACATTAAGTTTCAGTATGTATGAGTGATACCATTGGATTCCTTGCGAAAAATCGGTCAAGATAGGTTCTTACGGATTTTAATTTCGTTAAAAATTGAGAGAGTTATGAGTGTTGGAAGTTTGATAAAAAAAATGTTGAAAACTAAAAGAGATGTCGAATGTGATGTTGTGACATCTTTTCTCTTTTTCTTATTTTATCTTCAAAACTCAACCAATTCTTTTACATAGCAAAAATCATCATTTTCCAATTTTGTTTTACACACTTCTTATTCATACTCCATAATATTTTAATCCACAAAAAATCACAAAAAATATATTATTTGATATATTTTTAATATATTCAAAAATATTGTTTTAAATTGTTTTAAATGCTTTTAAAATGATTTCTTTTTCTTGATTTTTAAAACCAAAATGATTTTAAATATTCATGTGGATAAAATATTTTTTTATAAACCTTAATCATTGTTTATAACATGATTAATGATTTTATTTGATATTTTTATCATTTTTTTACTTGATTTTTCTTTGAAAAATGCCTTTAAAAAATGAAATTGGGGTTTCTTTGATTTTCACCCTAACAAATCTATTTCAAACACTATTGGGCCTCTAATAGAGTGTAAGACCCAATCCTTTGTAAATACAAACCTTTTTTGGGCCTCAAATGTAGTATAAGTCCCGTTGTATTTCAAAAGTTTGGCACGATCATCGCTCGTTTAAAATAAATCATCTGGGCTTCTCCTTGAGCTATAAGACCCATTCAAAATCATTGGGCCTCTAATAGAGTGTAAGACTCAATCCCCTTTAAACCAAAACAATTTTGGGCCTCAGATATTGTATAAGTCCCTCTGCGTTAAAACAAAATCTCAGCGCGACCGCCAGTTCAAAAATCAAAACCCTGGGCCTCTCCTTGAGCTGTAAGCCCCATTACTGGTACAAAAACATTTTGGGCCTCTAGTAGAGTGTAAGACCCAACCCTTTTTTGAAAACCAAAATGATTTGGGCCTCATTGTATTGTATAAGTCCCGATACCATCAAAAAGTTCGGCGCGATCGTCGCCTTTTTTACAAAACCCTGGGCATGTCCTTGAGCTGTAAGCCCTACCATTTTTATAAAAATAAACCTTTGGGCCTCTTGAGAGAGTGTAAGACCCATCCCTTTGTACAGAAAACCTTTTGGTCCTCACATATTATATAAGTCCCTCTGTACAGTTTTCAAAACAACAGTGCAATCACTGATAAAACCTTGGGCTTCTCCTTGAGCTGTAAGCCCCAACAATCTTTTCAAAGCACTTTCGCCTTTGATTTTGTATATAATATTGTTATCAAAGCTTTCTTTGTTGAACAAACTAACAAAACAGCATGGAAGCTCTACAACCGAGTAAGTGTTTACCCGCTTTCATATATATATATATATATATATATATATATATAAACTGTATTGTGGGGCTGCTCACTTTAAGTCTCCTTTCACAAACTTTTATATACTCGTCATATATCAACTGTGTAATACTAGTATAGTTATTTAGAGTTTTTCCCGGCAACTACGTCTAGCACTAGGAAAGCCCTGTTGGTCACTCTTAAATACAAACAAACCTAGATCCCCATAGGATTACCAGACACAGTCTTTCCTCCTCTTGGGGTTAAACAATATGGAGACGTGAAAGGCAGCATTCTCGGTGAACCCTTTCTCAGACTGTCACCCTTAGAAATTGTCAAAGAAAATCTAACTCCCCAGAGATGATCTTTTCTCCGTGAATGGCATCTCTTGAGTTTCTTCCAAATTCTCGGACTTTCCTGGCTTGATCTATTCTCCGTGAATGGCATGTCTTGAACTTCTCGGGGTTTGGGGACCCACAAGCTTCTTAAAAGCATCCCCGCCTCCTCTTGGGCGTTGTACAAGGACCCTTCGGCTTCTTAGAAGTTTTCACAGCCTCCTCTTAGGCTTTGTATAATGATTCTTCCTCAGCGAAGATAGCCTACTCTTGGGCTTCGTACAAATTGTCCCTTCGGCTTCTTAAAAGTTGTTCTGCCTTCTCTTGGGATTTATACAAATTGTCCCGACGGCCTCTTAAAGGTATAGGAACAGAAACTAGTCATCTTAATAGAGTAGTCTTTCAAAGGAGTCTAGACCTTCATCCCTTAACATATCAGCCTTCTCTTGGGCATTATACAAAGATTATTCACTTATCCGAGAATCGATTTCTCAAAACACCAGTAGACTTGGACAATTTTGATACCCTTTGGATTTCCCATTTCCTTAAAGAACGGGAAATAACCCTGATCCTCTGATTAATCCCTAAGCACAACATTACCCATATAAGAACTGATTTTCTCTTTCATCTAACACACTGGACCTGTCACTCAACTGAAACAGTTACCAGCATAAACGACCTCCTCTTGGGCTTTGTACAATGATTCTCCCCACACTCTCTTGTTGAGTATAAAAGACTCTCTTGTTGAGTCAAACCCTTTTAGCCTCCATCTCGGGCTTCGTACGGGATACAAAACACTCTCTTGTTGAGTATAAAAGACTCTCTTGTTGAGTTAAACACCTTCAGCCTCCATCTCGGGCTTCGTACGAGATACAAAATCACTCTCTTGTTGAGTATAAAAGTCTCTCTTATTGAGTCAATCACTTTCAGCCTCCATCTTGGGCTTCGTACGAGATACAAATCACTCTCTTGTTGAGTATAAAAGACTCTCTTGTTAAGTCAATCACCTTTAGCCTCCATCTCGGGCTTCGTACGGGATACAAAACACTCTCTTGTTGAGTATAAAAGACTCTCTTGTTGAGTCAATCACCTTTAGCCTCCATCTCGGGCTTCGTACGGGATACAAAACACTCTCTTGTTGAGTATAAAAGACTCTCTTGTTGAGTCAAACCTTTAGCCTCCGTCTTGGGCTTCGTACAAGACACATAAAAATACCCTCTTGTTGGGCCAATAGCCTCCTCTTAGGGTTTGTATAAGGAAAACCCCGGTTGAGTAAATCAACCTTTTAGCATCAAAGCTGTGCCTTGTTCATAGCATACAAACATCAACAACTCCTTTTCCCCCCATCTAATTGCTGTAAGCGGCAAGCCTCTGGATTATTTACATCCACGCCACTGTCCCTCTTTTAGCATGAGAAATTCCTAAGGAAAGATGACATTGCTCTAAACTGAGTTAAAGTCTTCTCCTTCAAGTTGAAAATCCCCTATAAAGGAAATTATGGCATTGCTAGATTCACATATCCCAGTTAAAGTAATTCTCCTTTATAATCAGTCACCCAACAGTTGGGACAAACAGACCAAATACCCCTCTTTAGAGATGACAAATTCTCTCTAAAGTCAAAACCCTTTAGCTTCACATCTTGGGCTTCGAACAAGATACAAATAGACCATTCAGCTTCACATCTTGGGCTTTGAACAAGATACAAACCACCTTTAGCTTCATGTCTTGGGCTTTGAACAAGACACCCAAAACAACCTTCTTTTTCCTCCCATAGAATAGGAGGAACTACGATCGCTCTGATTTCCCTGTTTCATTAAACAGGAATACGTAGGCATAAGATTGACAAATCTTAGCGAGCACACTAATTAAAAACATCAAATCCAGTACCTATCCAAAATCCCGATGAATAGTCCCGTCATTTCATTCTTAACAAAATAAGCAGAGAGACCCACAATCTAAACCGCATCTATAAACCAACAGTCATCTGTTTAAACTCAGTATGCAAGCAGGGTTAATTGGAGACATCTATTTCCATTCCTTAGTCAGCTTAATAGGATAAAAATGAATCGACCTGTAGTACCCCAGAGCGACAGTGCTTAAGAACCACGTCCAAAATCGCTCGCTACAGAATCCACTTTTGAAACGTCATCATCGATTTTATCTTCCGTGTTAGAACCTAAAACATCAATAACAGAAGAAATACCTTTCCCCGTCTTTTGGGGCTTGGTTTCATCAAAAGCAACATGTACAGATTCTTCAACTACTAAAGTTTTATTATTGAATACTCTATATGCCTTACTAGATGATGAGTAACCTAAGAAGTTTCCCTCATCCGCTTTTGCGTCAAACTTACCAAGCTTATCTTTATCGTTATTTAAAATGAAACATTTGCAACCAAAGACACGAAAGTAAGAAATGTTAGGTTTCCTACCCTTAAGCAACTCATAGGGTGTCTTCTCTAAGATAGGTCGAATGAGTGCCCTATGCAAGACATGACACACAGTGTTAATCGCATCAGCCCAAAAGTACTTAGGCAAACCCATTTCGCGTATCATTGCCCATGTTAATTCTTCTAAAACATGGTTTTTACGTTCCACAACACCATTTTGTTGAGGAGTGCGCGGACATGAGAAGTTATGGGCTATTCCGCTTTCGTTGCAAAAGCTTTCAAATTGGTGGTTAACAAACTCACCACCATGGTCACTTCTTAGGGTGACTATTTTCAAATCTAAACGGTTTTGGATAAGCTTAGCAAAATTCACAAATGCTTTAAAGGTTTCTTCCTTTTGACTTAAAAATAAGGTCCAAGTAAATCTAGTAAAATCATCCACTATCACAAAGCCATAGTAATTGCCTCCTAGACTTCTTGTCCTAGAAGGACCAAAGAGGTCTAGATGGAGAAGCTCAAGAGGTTTTGAAGTGGAAACACAATTTTTGGATTTAAAAGACACTCTTATTTGCTTTCCCATTTGGCATGCATCACAAAGCTTTTCTTTAGAAAATTTTATTTTAGGTAGACCAACTACTAGATTCTTATAAGCTATTTTATTAATTAAGTCAAAATGAACATGGCCTAAGCGTCTATGCCACAACCAAGAGTCTTCACTTTGGGTGACTAAACACTTGGTACCAATATTTGAAACGTCATCTAGATTAAGCATATAAACATTATCAATTCTAGAACCCTTAAACATTTTCTCCTTGTCACTCTTATGTTTAATTATGCAATTAAGGGGGTCAAAAGTTATGGAGTAGCCCTTATCGCATAATTGACTTATGCTAAGAAGATTATGTTTAAGTCCTTTTACAAATAAAAAACCGCCTATGGTGATTGTGGAGGGATTTCCCACAATTCCTTTTCCTAGTATTTTACCTTTGTTTTTATCTCTATACGTAACAAAGTGGCGCTCTTTCTTGACGAAGTCAATGAACAATGACGCATCTCCCGTCATATGCCTTGAACAACCACTATCTAGGAACCACATCCTTTTTGCTGCTGTAAGACATTTCTACAAGATAATCAACATGGGATTTTAGGTCCCCAACTAGTGGTGGGTCCTTGGGGGTTAGCACTAGGACTCTTAGGCCTCCATGCCATAAGACCATTTGGAATTTTCACATTCCTAATGTGGAATATAGGCCTAATGTGTCCTCTTTCACAACAATAATGACACCCAACTCTAGAGGAACTGTTCTTTCTATTCTTTCTAGTGACATGAGCATTTTTCTTACTTTGTTTTCTAAAGTTTTGCTCACGTCGCTTGAAATAATAGATGTGACGGTAGGTGCTCTAGTTAATTGTGTTATTTGTCCCTTTAAATATTCTATTTCACTTTTTAAACAAGGGTAAGTAACACATTCAACTAAAATTTCCTTTTCATCTAGATTTGGAGGAATACAAAATTGGTTGTTTACTAAAGATGCATGGTTCTCTTTCAAGGATTCAAGAGCATTTTTAAGTTTTATGATTTCTCCCTCAAGTTTCAAAATCATTTTCTTTTGAGAGGAGATTTTCTTAAAAGCTTTTAATGCATTGTCATGCATCTCATGGAACGCCTCAGATAATTCATTATAAGAAGGTAAAGAGTTAGAATCGGAGTCACTTACATCGGATTCCTTATGCTTGTTTCGAGCCATCAAGCAAAGATTAGCTACTTCTTTGTCTAAAATCAAGGAAGATGATCATGAGTCTTCGTCCTCTTCCCAAGCGATGTACGCACGTCGTCCCTTGCCTTGGCTTTTGGACACTCCTTTTTGTAGTGATCGATTTTTCCACATTCGATGCACGTGACTTGTTTTTATTCTTTCTTCTTATCATCCCATTTCTTTGAGTGATTTGATTTTCTAAACTGCATTAAGTTCTTATCCGAGTGTTTTAGACCATTTCTCCTCATATACTTGTTGTAGCGCCTTACAAATAATCCCATCTCTTCTTGTGAAGAGTTTCTAGAGTCCTCATCATCTACCTCTAAATTGACCTTGGAAGTGGAGGCCTTTAGGGAGATGTTCTTCTTCTCTTCTTTGTTTTTATCCTTGCGCTTAGTGTTACTTTCACTTGCTCATGCTCATGTTCAAGTCTCTTTAGTTCATGTTCATGTTCGGTGAGCTTACCAAATAAGGTTGACATGTCTAAGGTCTTTAGGTCATGAGATTCTTTGATAGCCATTACTTTTGGCTGCCATTCCCTGCCCATAAACCTCAAAATCTTATTAGCACAATCTTGATTAGAAGTGTTCTTACCCAAATTCTCAAGTTTATTGATTATATAGGAAAATTTCATCTGCATGGAGGCCATGGTTTCACCGGGTTCCATGCGGAAGAGTTCAAATTCCTCTGTTAGAGTATTGATCTTAGATTGCTTAACATCTTCGATTCCCTCATAGAGAACTTTAAGAGCGTTTCACATTGCCTGAGCCGTCTTACAATGTGAAATAGAAAAATATACATTCATGTTCAATGATGAGATAAGTATATTTCTCGCCTTCAATTCATAAGACGCCTTTTTAGTTTCGGCCTCATTCCAATCCTTAGGTGGTTTTACAACTGATACGCCATCAATGACTCTTTGAGGAACATATAGTCCGTCTTCGATGGCTAACCAATATTGTATATCCACGGACATAAGGTGTATGTACATGCAATCCTTCCAATATGCATAGTTTTCACCGGTGAAAATCAGGGCTCTATTATACGCTCCCTTCGAATCAATTTGCACCATATTCAAGCAACTTTTGAGATCGTTAAACCTTATCAAAAGAACCAGCTCTTGATGCCAATTGTTTGTTTGAATATGGAGTAATTTGTCTAGAAGGGGGTTGAATACACAATTAAAAAATCCATTCTTTTCAAAAAGTCAGATTACGCAAGCGGAAATGGATATGGTGAAAACTTGTTTTGAAAAGGTTTTATGATATTGGAAGAGGATTTATGATATACTTACACCAAGGGTTTGTAATGAGGTAAAATGCAATGAATTGATTAATGGTTAAAGTTTCAACGAGATGCTTAAAGACAAACTATTCTCCAATTTGAAAGTCAATTCCAATTTCAACTCTAACACAATAATCAATTAACAGAATCCTTTAGAAGAACAAATCTAATCAAACCTAAACTTTTACAAATCAAGACTATAACAATCGAAGAGTTCTTTCTTCCATTAAAATGATATAGACTTCGATTCGTGTTACAACAATTCAGAAAAGCAAAAGATAAACTATAACAATCGAATCTATCTTCTTCCTTGCTTCTTGTAAGAACTTGTTTGTAAGTAGATACCACCACTAACTTTGATCTTTACCCAAGATCTTGATTTTCAACTTTTGATGGATTCCTATCTTGATGAATTTCCTAATCTTCACACAATCTTGAAATTCCAAGCCTTGAATCCTTCTCTTCAACAAGTTGACAAATCCACAGAAAACTCCACAACAATGGAGAAAAGCTTCTTCTTATTTTTCCTTCAAGAAATTTCAACCCTTGAAATTTCTAAGATCAAAATACCTCTTGCAAAAATTTGCACACTTCAATGAGAAATTAGATCTCTAATGTTTCCCTACAATTAATCATCACACACACACACACACACAAGAGAATAGTTTCCATGGTTCTGATTAAGATGGAGATTTGAGAGAGAGAAATAAATTGTGTTTGCAAAGGTTTTCTAACTGAAAATTTTTGATCCCTTATGAAATGAGGAAATGAAACCCATATTTATAGGTGCAATAGAAAATGCACAACTAATGAGTAAAAATGAACTACATGAATCAATTCAGACTTTCCATGACTCAATTCAGTTTGGGCAGTTGACCTGAGTCGAATCTAAAAAGAATCAATTCAAATTAGCATCCTGAATCAAGTCGCGACCTTGACTGAATCAATTCAATTTGGAATTTCCAGACCTGTGACTCCATTCAAAACTGCTTCTGACTCAATTCCCACAAACAAAATCAAAATCAACTTTTGAGACACTTTCATGAATCAATTCATGAAAGCCTTGACTCGAGTCAGAAGACAAAAAAACTTTGAATCAAGTCAGGAAAGCTTCTGAATCAATAAAAACAGCTATGACACTTAGTCAACTTAACAAATGCATGGACAAACTTATTTAGCATGTGTTTGATGATTAATAAACAAGGAAACTCAAATTAAATAATAACCATAAACAAAGCATCAAAATAACGAAATAACCGATATCCTGATAAAGGGCAATTTCAACATGGGCACATTATTTACAAGGCATGCTTCAACAAGACAAGCTAAGGACCAAGTCATGACTTAAATCAAGCAAGATCACTACGAACTATCTAAAGCAAACATGGTTCAACAATTTAAAAAATGTATACACAAAGTTAAGCATCAACTTAAGGATGAAGATTAGGGCATGGTTTCATCACATTGTTAGGTCAAGAAACAAGTTACACAACACAGATACCTTTGAAACAAAACATGAAAAAGCATCAATCATTCAAAGTATTCAAAACCAAATAAAAATGGCATTCAAGACAAGCATGTTATCATGATCAATACCAACACATGAGCAAGGGTTTAATAATCAAGAATCACCAAAGAGGGACTAAACCAAACCCTAAACAAAAGTATGAACATTCATGTTTAACAACTTGAAAATATTTTAACATTTAATGAAAATGAAAGAAAAAACATATAAACATGGAATTTAACAATAAAAAATGGAAGACAATATTTTTAGACAATTTGAAATGGGAGAAATAAAGCAAATAAAAAAAAAGAAAAGAAAATATTTTTGTGATTTTTAAAGTTGATTTTAAAATAAATAACATAAATAATAAAATATAATTTACATTTAATATTGGTGAAAAATAAAATAAATGAGTGGGATAAAATAATAAAATGTTTTTGGTATTTTGATGTATTGAAAAATAAAAGGGGAAGATTAAAAATTAAATACAAAAAATAAACTTAATTAAAAGGAATAATTGAAAAAAGGAAATGAATTAGTGGTAAAAATAAAGGGCATGCTGCCAAGGGGTCTTGAACCCACGCCTTAAAGCCTGCAGCTTAAAACTTTATCCACTAGGCCATGTACTACAATGTGATATAAGATGCGCGCAGTGAATACAATATAATGCTTCAATGTGAAAATGAACAAAAATAAAATAGCAAAAAGTCTGGGGAGAGGGGGATTCGAATCCCAAACCCTTCGCTTCACACAATCACTCAAAACTAGCTCATGACCACCGAGGCGCAATGCCAATTCAAGTAATAAGATACAATCAGCAAATAATATATTAAGTCTAACATTTAAAAATGGATTTCGCGTCATCCACCCTTCTTTTTCCTCACGAGTATCATCACCATTATCATTCCTTCAAAAATGCTAACTCTCTCATTTCTCAACCAAATTAAAAAGTGTAAACACCAAACTTGCTCAGAATTGAACAAGAAATCTAATGGTACCATTTAATTTCATTTATTTTCACTCCACTGCAAAAAAATCAAACAGACAACAGCAAGAACTCTTAAAACTAAAAATCAACATGAAACTTCAAACATCACGGATCAAGGTCAATTAGCATAGAGGTATTAACCACTACATTATGGCAAGCAATTTGGCAATTTAAATGAATGAAAATGATGCACGAATCATGGAATTCCAGAAGTTAAAAGCTTACATGTTGGAGTAAGTCCAATGCCCCTTCCAATGCGCTTCCAGATGATGAGTGATGATGCAGTTAGCTACACTGAACCTCTAGGAAGCTACGACAATGCTTAGTTTGCTCCAAAACTTCTCCTATTCTCTTGATCGAATCCTCTTGCAAGTGACAAAAGTGAGAATCTGATTTCTGTACTAGGGGTGTTACAGATGGAATATGATGATTTGGATAGTTTTTATGGAGTTTATGTGAGGTGTTTGAGGTGTTAGATTGAGTGGAGATGATCAGAACAAAAAGTTATGGAGTTTTGGCTCCTTGGTCAACAAAGTGACCATTTGAGGGTTGACTTTTTTATTGGAGGGTTTCTGGTGTTGTGATGAGTTTAGGCAGCTTCTATGGATGATTTATGATATGTTAGAGTGATTGGTTTGGTGGTTTTGTGACTAAAATGGATTTTGGAAGGTTTGGTGGTTTTGGAGCAAAGTGAAGAACAATGCTTCAATGTGTTGGGTTGCTGAGATTTGAAGGCTTCTTGGCTCAATTTGTTGTGTGATTTGCTGAGGTTTTAAAGATCTATTTATAGGAGAAATGATCAGCAAAGAATCAATGGTTATTGGCTTTATTTGATGAACAAAAGATCAAATCCATATAGTTGGATATCAAGTACAAAGAGTGCTTTTTCACTTTCTAGCTTCCAAGTTGACTTCCTCTCACAAGATTTCATAAGCTGCATAACTTGTACCATCTATTTCTGGCTCAGAGCATGCTTTTATTGATTCATGGAAAATGGTTGGTGGCCAAAAGGTGTCTTTTGCTTCATGTCCAAGAAAGTTTGAGGTAGAACATTGGATGATTCTTTTGTATGATGAAACAAAATCCAATAGAGTAGGATTTAGTACCATTGGAAAGATTACAAGCCAAAGAACAAGTTCCAAGTTGATGACAAGCTCATAAAATGCTTGGAACTTGGCCAAAAGTAATCATGAACTCGTGTAAAATCTTGGTGTACAATTCTGTCTAGGTCAAAACTGCCATACCATGGCTACTTTGCAAATTCATAATTTCATACTTAAGCAAGATCTTTTCATGTTCTTGGTATCATTGGAAGATGAGATCAAATACTACAACTTTGATGTTGATCACTTGGAAAAAATCAAATTGGATCAATGAGAAAAATACCAACAAAATTGGATTTTTCACTGATTTATACTTAGAAAAATTTCTAAGTATTTGACATTTTCACAACTTTGAGACCTCAACTTTGAACAATCATAACTTCCAATTGGTAAATGCTTTTGAGTCCATTCTTTCACCAAATTGAAGTATGTAATACCATCTTTAAAATTAGTCCTCAAGTGTTTCCATTGGCTGCTTGAGGAAGAAGTTATGGACTTAGAAAGTAGGGCACATGGACATGAAATTTCATAACTTAGAAAAAATTTGCAAACCCCAATTCCACCAATCTTGATATTTTCCTTGATTTTATTGATCCATCATGATCAAATGCAATCATCCATCATATTTTCATGATCTTTGACTTATGAAGTCCATGTTTGACCAAAAATCTCAAAAGTCAAACATTGACTTTGATGAATTGTTGACTTTTTCCAATTGAACTTGATTTCTTCAATTACCAATGGACCAGGCTTCTTGAATCAATCCAATCATATGAATGGACTAATATTATGTCCTTGAGGTATTTGAATCATGTCTTGAAGTGTAGGATCATGCCTTGCTTAAAAAGTCAACTCAGGGTTGAATTAGGTCAAAACCCTAATTTGGTGCATCTGATGGCTTGGGGCTTGGTGAAATGATATTGATGGAATCTTGCACTTGATTGTTGATGAAAGGAGGCTCTTGATCATATTGGGAAGTTTAGGATCACACAAACCCTTGATTAGTCTAATTCTGAGCTTCTTGGTGTCAAAACCATAGCTTGCAGTCAAAGTGAACCAAAGCACAAACTTATGTATCTCAATGGATTATTAATGCATAAAACACGCACATGAGATGATTGATGTCATTCCAAAATGATGCAAATGAGGTGGAATCTTAGGGTTAAAAAATTAGGGTGTGACAGAGACCTACCATGTCTTTTCTTGGCCTTTGACCAAGACTGCTTCTGGTCCTTCTTGACAAAAGAAGCTTTTAGAGCTTGCTCAACCTCTCTCTTATAGGTTCTTTCAATCAGACGCAACTCTGGTGCCTCTATACTGCTTTGCATCTCTTCTATTCTCATGGTGCTCAGATCCTAAGAATGTTCAAGTGCTACAACAATGTAATCAAACTGAGGAGTAAGAGATCTAAGTAACTTCTCAATGACCCTTTCATCGGAGAGAGTTTCTCCACACGACTTCATCTTGTTTGTGATCAGAATCACTCTAAAGATGTAGTCAGATACCTTTTCATTGTTCTTCATGTTGAGATTCTCATACTGCTTACGTAGAGACTAAAGTTTCACCTTCTTTACCATGTATCACCGCCGTAGCACCATACCAGTGTGTCCCACGCAGCCTTCGGCGTCGTCGAATCAGCGATCTTCTCAAACACGTTCACATCCACACACTAATGGATGTAGAACAACGATTTTTTATCCTTCTTCCTCATATCACGCTGAGCATTCCTCTGCGGATCCGTTGCATTTTCAGGAAGTGCAACCAGAACGTAACTGTCGTTGACAAGATCAAGAACATCTTGAGCGCCAAACAACACATGCATGTGAATCATCCACCGATTCCAGTTCTTGCCATCAAACACTAGAAGCTTGGTACTCAGATTATTGTTTTCGTTCATTTTTGACCTTCTGCAGTTCACTCAGATCTCACCAAACATTAGTGTTTCCATATCCTGCAAAATCAAGAAATGTGATTCTATTACGATTCAGATCAAGAAATTCAACACGAATTCAAGAAACGAAATCAATCATACAACACCTCACCGTTTACTCGTGTTTCCTGTGAATTTGAATCGGAGTTCTAGATACAAATTGTTGGTGCACAACGTGAAAAAGATGAAGATGGAGGAAGAGAGAAGAGAGAGAATAACAAATTCTAACAAACTTTCACTACTCTGCTATAACGGTTACAGCAAAATGGTTGCACTTACACTGCACTACAATACTCAGTAGATACAACTGTTGACAACTATAATATTATATATACATAAATAAAAGTGTCACGTAGGTTAAATATTAAAATACTGAATTACCCTTCAATTTGAAATCTGAAATTGATTGTTGCAGATCAGATTTATTGATATTGTATTTTTCAAATGTGAGTTTGTTTCTTATTTTTATAGTAAAGAAATTTGTTATGCTATTCAAATATGATGAACCGAAATTTAAAGAAGATGAGTAGTGCACTGTGTGATGGGTAATGAAAGGAAAGAGAAAATAATAATATAGTAATAATTTTTAAAAAATAAAAATTCCCAACAAATCATCACTTACAAATTAAAATTACTTGTTCCATAATACTTTAATTTTTTTAGTTACTCTTTACATCGACAACCTCATATATGGTTCAACCGAATAATCTTTAAGCGAAACGAGTTCAATTTAATTCAAAGCAACCATGGCGTCGAAAGATTCAACACCACCGTATCAAAGTGCTGCCAGAATCTCCGATTCCCAATGTTTTCCTCAATACACAGCCTCTCTCAAATGTCAGAAACCCTTATTACTCTTCCTCTTTTACCTCTTAAATTAATCTTTTGCTTTTTTGATTAATTAAATTCATATGCTACACTCTCTCACGTTTTCCTTGAACTTTGAATACTTTTTTGGTATAAGTAATTTAGTTAGTATTATTTCCGATTTGTAAATGTGTAGAAATTTGGTGATTTCAAATGTGTATAAGGTGTTTGAGTTAATTAGAAGTGAAATAGTTTAATTTTGTTTTGCAAATAAACTTGTAGGACAAAGTTTAGTAATTTATCTTTTCAGCATAGTTATGGGTTGCTTACAATACATTCGAGCAGTATCTCGATAAACAAAACTGATTCCTGTCTATACAGATTTCTAGTGTGTAGCAGAGATAAGAATCAACACGATAATGAAGTAAGTGTAGCACAGATAAGGATGTTGCGTTGGATGTGTGGTAAAATTAGACAGGAAAAAATTAGAAATGCCAATATTAGAGAGTGTTGGGGTAGCACCTATAGTAGAAGTGATAGTGAAAAATAGACTTAGGTGGTTTGGACATGTATAGAGAAGATCGGTAGATTATATGGTAAGGAGAGTAGATCAAATGGAGAGGAGAGAAGTCAAATCGTTAGAGGTAGAGGAAGACCTAGAAACACTATAAGAGAAAACGATTTGGGTAGAAACGTGGTATTGGATAGATCATTATGGTGGAAGTTGATCAATGTAGCCAACTCTATTTAGTGGGATAAGACTTGATTGTTGTTGTTGTATAATTTTCCTGTCACTTTTGTTACTTAAAAATGTTTTATTTGTAATGTACATTAAGATTCATTTCGCAATTTGGAAAATAGATTTCAGATTCACAATTTGAATATCATAATAACCATGCTTTGGAGAACAGAAAAAGTAAAGAAAAACAATGAAATAAACTGAAGAGTAAGAAGGACTTGAAAGTTTCAAATTCTATGTTGGTGTTTAGGAAGTAAGAGAAGGCACTGGGACTGATGTCGGGTCTTATGCTACTATTCAGGCAATTATCAGTGTATCTAATTTTTTTTTCTTTTACATTTGCAGGTTTAGAAGAATTTAATTCAGATAAGAGTAAATGTCAAGAACATTTTGATGTTTACAAGGAGTGTAAGAAAAAGGAGGTACTTGAATTTTCAACACTCTCCGTTCCTTGTATTGTTCTAGGTTCCATATTTTGAAAGGTTGCGGTGTTGTTAGATGATTTTGGAATTAGATATGTAGCTTTTAAGCATAGCTGAATTTTGCTCCTTCTTTATCCATGTTCTACCCTTCATCTTTATTATTTTATTTGGTTTGGTCTCGTCATTTTTTTTTATGCGACTGTTTGAATCGTTTATATTATGGAATGAAACAAGTAGGGGCTGGTTTTCTATGATTAAATTTGTGGGATTGTAACATGGTGGTTCTGGAACTTGGTATCCAAAAATAATGCATTGATGGCTACATCTGTTGCAGACTGCGGTAAGTGTACTTGTTTGTGGTGATTGCCAATTGATTATTTATAGTAAACATGGTTTAGATTAGAGTCAGAGTAGTCATTCCCGGATAGCGGCACAGCGCGGAGCGGCCGACCCCAAAAGTGGGATAGCATATAGCGGGATGACCGCTCTATTTGATCATTTTTTGGACAAATTACATATAATAATTATAAACATATATTTAGTGTAAAATTAAACAAATAACTCAACTAATTAAATATTTATAAATCAAAGCACATATGACTCTTGAAGTGCATAAAGGACTATGAAGGAAGGTTAAGGTTGAGTCAAAACTCAAATTTGATTGAAAAACCCAAAATTATCCTTAAAACAACGTAAATTTAAGGGGTAATTTCGATTTTTTAGGGGGGAAAATGATAGCGGGCCAGAAACCGCTTTGGGCCGGGAGCTGCTCTGCTCCGTTATCCTGCTATTTACCTTATAGCGTCGCTATAGCCTTCTTTACCTTATAGCGTTCGCTATAGCCTTCTACACTGCAAAGGCTCCTCCCATAGCGGCCAGGTGATGTGAGTCCCTAATGTCATACATGTTGAGTATGAAGAGTGATGACCTGGAAGGAGATTTTGGAGTAGAAAGTTTGTTATATAGGTGAGATGAGGTCGAAGGAGTGTAAGGGGTGAAGGGTGTGAGTTAGTTAATGTATACAGGTATCATGGAGAGTGCATCTTGGTGTATGCGAGGCATTGAATACAAGTCATTGTAGAGCTAGAGTTCTTCTCTGTGAGAAGATTTTCTCTTGAACTTTCTTTACAAATAACGATATTTTGCCTACAATACCATTGCTAATAAGATATTTTCAGATGCTATCAGAATGTATGTCAACCTTTGTTTCATTTTTGACATGTGTAACCTCTCACCTACTCTCAATTACACTCCTCAAAGTTTGTGTTGTCCAAACCATCTACATTATACACTACTTATTCATGCTCTTAATTTTCACTCACCCGAGACTTAAAATCATCTAATCATAAATCCTTGGGTAGTGTAACTGCTGTTTTATCTGTCTGATCAAGCTTAATAATAAACTAATTGAGAATAGCTGTTTGATCAACATGTTTCTTGGTAAAACAATGAACGACATGATAGTCTAATGTTGATGTAAACTGGATTACTTTTTATTTTCTGACAATTTTCTAGCTGTGTTTAGGATGCGACTTGTATAGCTTCAATTTGACACTTTAAATCAAATTGTTGTGTGTTTGGTTCAATATACTTTGAAACAGATCAAATATTATTTTTAGAATTGTTCTTATTGTACTATCATTGCTCAATAATGCTCATTAAATATTTTGACTCAATTCTATTTCCTTGTTTTGACAGAGGGAAGCAAGATTGGAACGTAATAAAAGTCGGTCCTTATTCTCATGAAATCTTAGCAGAGTTTCACTAATTGTATCATAGGTAACAATGTGAAGAGTTCACATGTATTACTGGTTCATGATCATCTATGATAGTGATAGCTATTAGGGTTATGAAATCATATGAAGCTATGGCATTCCAGTACTCTATGTTATGTTGCCTTTTTTTGCATCTGTACTTAATTAAGGTTCCAATAAATTAATTGTTTACATTTTCTGCAGTATGTTGTTCCACTGAAACCCTGTGGACCTTTGGATACTAAAATGATTGTGTTGCTGGTAATTGTTTTTGGCATGTCTGTCAAATTGTCATAACTGCTCACATAATGCATTCCAGATATAGCAATTGTGGCTGGAGATAGGGGTGACAAAACGGGTCCGGCCCGTCGGGCATGCCCGTTTTACCCGCACTTTAGTGCGTGGTGGGCCTCTGTTGTCAATAGCAGTTGATGCGGCCGCGATCGCGGCGCTCCGCGACAAAAACGGCCTCGCCGCGTCAAGCAAAGCCGGTCCGGCGCTTTAGGGCATAGCGGCGATATCACGGGTTGCGCGGCTGCTTTTCTGGGTGCGGATCGGTGCGATAGCGGCCGAGTTCCAAGCCGGGTCGGATTAGCGGGTCATGGCCCATTTATTTTAAAAAACATAAAAAAAACCCTAATTTTTTTTATAAAGAATCATCCTCTTCTTTTCCTTCGTGCGATAACGGCTCTCTTCTCTCTTCTTCCTGCTACTGTAACGGCTCTCTTCTCTCATCTCTCCGGCGGAAGTTCTTCTTTTTCCAACGCAGCTGCTTCTTCTTCTTCAGATAATGATGATATGGTGTTTGATGGTGATGATTTGTCTTGGCTAGATGTTGAAATTGCAAGTGGTGCTGCTGAGCCTGCAATCAACACTAGGAGCCAAGCGGCAACGCAAAAGAAGGCAGTTGCACCTCCACCACTTTCACCTTCTTCATCTAGATCTAAGGCAAAAGCAAAGGAAGTGGTAGTAGTAGATGATGAATTTGGTGATGAAGAGTATCTTGGAGAGGATGAAGAGATTGAAGAGGATGAAGAGGATGCTAGTGTCGGAGGAAGTGACGATGAAGACTTTGATTTTAATGATTGTTGAAGTTTTATTAGAGTTTGATTGTTTAAGTTATTTTAAGATTTAGATGTTAAGTGTTTATTTTCTTGAATTTTGGAAGTATGTTGCAATGCTTTTTTGGCTTAAGACTTATGCCTTTTAATGGTATTTGAAATTGGAAGTAATGAATGTTATTATGAATTTGAAGTAATATATGCTATTATGAAGTTTGAGTTTTTTTTTATATATTTATTAGTATATTTCCGCGCCCGCGTCGGATAAATAGCGCCCGCGATGCTCCCCGCTTCCGCGCCGCTCCCATTTTCGGAGTGACCGCGCCACGCCGCTTTCCGAGATTAACAACATAGGGGTGGGCCAAGGATTTAGGCCCTCACCCTCTAATTGTCCGTCCCGCCCCGCCCCGTTTTCTTCGCGGGCTTTTGCGAGCACGAGCATTTACATAAAATTTTGCATTTTTAAGCTTAAAAGGTGCAGTGCCTGCGGGTTTTCCCCGCCCCGCCCTCACTTTTTTGCGGGGTGGGTCTAAGTTTTAGACCCGTAACCTTAACTATGACCGCCCCGCCCCGCCCCTTTTTTTGCGGGCATTTGCGGGGCGGGCTTAAACGACAATTGCTGTATCTGGAATGCATTATGTGAGCAGTTATGACAATTTGACAGACATGCCAAAAAACTCATATCCTGATTTAATAACTCTCGTAAGTATCGAAAAAAACTCATATCCTGATTTAATAATACGTGAACATAGTTAGATCTGATGACAGTAGTTTGTCGTTCTCCAGTCAAAATCCAACATGAAACCTCCACTAAAAAGAAAAAAAATACAACATTAGTATGCCAAGAGAATTAAATGAAATATCTAATAAAACATACTTTTCATAATTAATTTCAATTCACATTTAATTTTACCAATCCAACCAGCAGCGAAAACTCCTGCTTCAATGCATACAATGGTTAAAACAAACTGCAAAATAATAAAGAGGGAATTTAGCATAACCATAAAAAGCATTTTATACATTTCTATTTCAAAGGTCCCCAAATAAAGTACATAAAAAAAACTCCTAAATTTTTTTTTCTCCTTCAGAAACTCAATGGTTTGCACGATCTTGGGGTTAGAGGTCCCTTTTGTTGACCATTCTTTGTTAAGATCGTGCATATTAGTTTTGTCTGGCTATTTGTTTTAGATTCGAGGCATATCATGGCACATTCAAGATCAAGATGCAAATTCAAACATATTTCAAATTCAAACATATTTCAAGACTTTCAAAATTTAAGTGTTTGAGGAAAAGAACATGGTTTGGAAATCATGTGATGCAAATCAAAGATACACAAAAAAATACACTTTTTTCCTAGAGTTGACTTTTTGGTCAACTATCGACTTTTTTTGTCAAACAGTTGACCAAAATCAACCACTAACTAAATCTAAACCCTAGTTCTACTTCTCTTCCTTCACAAGATATTCCAAGGTCTTTAAGTTCCTCTTGATTGGTAGGTCTTTAAGTTCCTCTTGATTGGTAGCTTGCCAAAACTTCTAATGCCACCTCATGCCAACCATTATTTCCACTGCTTCACTTGCATCACCATTGGCCTTCCTTGTTGCAAAAAGGAACCCGTATCAGACCTGCTAAACCACCATAAATTCCAAGTCAGTTTCATAAGTTTAAATAGCAGTTCAATTTCATATATTACACTAACAGTCCAAGTTCCTAAGACCATCTCCAACGGTCATTGCATTGCATGAGTCCGCCAGCTGTCAACAAAAAAGTATTGTTTGTGTTTCGCCAGGTAACCGAACGTTGCATTCCAATGCAACTGTACAATTCATTAAAATAATATTAAACATTCTAGCAGTAGGTGATGGTAGCCAATGAGTGCAGAACACTAGTACATTGAAGTGAAAATGGTGGGACCCAATATAGATTTTTTAGAGTTGCACCATTGGAGTGAAAATTAGATGAGTTGCTTGAAAACGATGTGTCTTGATGGGTCCCACAAAAAACCCAAAAATAGGTTGCACCATTGGAGATGCTCTAATAGCTTCACATTCTAACAATATTTCAAAATAGTCCATTAACCATTTTCACTAACTATTGTTCATGACAACTATCATCAAACCTTTACTTCAAAACATGTTCCATATTCCTAACATCTAAGCAATCCAAATAAGAGGCTTAATTAAGTAAGCAGTGTGAAACAATTCAGTTCAAAGAGAAACTTCAGACAAGTTAACCCAAACACACCAGATCCTAACTAGTTCATCCATTGGCAAAACCTACCAATTCCTAGTTTTCATGATAACATCAACAGTTCAGGACTCTTAACACACCTAAAACCTAACACTTTAAGCCATTTCAACTGATGCAAGCTGAACATATCATGGCAAATAGCAAACCAGTTCAGATTCCAACAAACAATTCGCAACGCAGTGACATTCAAGCAATTTCAACTTAACATCTTAGGTCTGCATTATAATTTATTTGAGGTAGTTCAATCCTTTTTAGGAACTCACTAGCAGATAACTAAGAATTTCTCAGAATCATTCTTCTAAAATAAATAACTAATAAACAAACAGTATCAGCATTATCTATCTAATCATATTCATAAGAACATAAAATCTTCTCATAAACATGTTGGAAAAAATATAAACATTCAGATGTTTCATCACCTACCAACTGCTACCTCTACTCTCACCAATGGACTCCCATCTGTAGCAACACTTAACACACTCTTAACTATACTAACTTCATAACATGAGAGACATAACTAGCCTTAATCATATTAACTGGCAGGACATGTCCAACCATACAACTAATTGAATATTTTGGCATCACATAACAGCCACTGATGGTTTTCAACAGAGAATTAATTGCTTACATTCAATCTGCACAATTAATTGTAATAAAATCCTACACTGATCCAGAGTAGCCTCACATAACAGTTCATTTTCGATAATCATAGTAATACAACTGTAAGCTTTACATAACCAGTTCCTCTAATCATTTTTCACAATGGCGCAAGCACTATCAGTTCACTAAACTAACCGCAGCAACGATTTAACTGCTAACAGCTTATGCATCTATAGCTAGTTCACTTTTTTCCTTCTAGTTTCAGGAGGTCATGACAAGTAGCACTAATTGTAACTTATTTCCAATTCAAATTCTAACTGTTTTACACATTCACACTTCTTCACTAACACATAAACAATTTCAAATTAATTTCTAACAGTTCAATGTAAATAAACTAATTCAAGCAACAATAATTAACATGACATCAAGACTTTCAGTTATCATTCACTAGTTACAAAAATGCCAGCTCATCATAAACAAGGTCACAGTTAACAGAATGCATTCACTCTATTTCTAGACATAACAAGTTTTAACAAGTTCACTAACTTCATAACAGATTGAACTAAACTCACCCAACTAACAAACTCCAAAATCAGTGAGTTAACAGAATTAACTCACTGAGTTGTTCCTAACTAACTCCTAACCTCTAAAACTAACTCCAATCCTATCTAACCAACTCCCACTTCTAACTCCTAAGCAAATGGAATCCGAACATATCTTCTATATAATCTCTTATGCTCTCCCAATTCAGTTTTTCAACCACACTCTTTAAATCACATTTTCACCGAATTTCACTCAATCCTCTTCATCTCTCTCATTGCTCTCTCTGAACACACCCTTACTATAAGCTCACTGCCATAGCTGTAGAGCTTCTACATTGGAAGTTCTTACAATTGAGCTCAACCATCATTATTCTTCACTCGGAATGATCATCATTATCACTTCAGATACACACATATTCACAGTGACAGATCTCAATTCTCTCTCCCGTATATCACTCTCTCACGCGCAAGTTCAAGAGAAACACAGAAGCAAAGAAGAAGAAGAAGAAGAGTGAAGAAGAGCAAGCACAGAGAAGAGGAAAGAGCGTGGTCTCATACCTGATTCAAAGCAATTTCGGCCATCTTCTTCAATTCACTTCCTTACCGGAGCAAATCTCCGCTTCGGAGGTATTTATTTTCTCTTCCTTTTGCCATGAGCTTGTTACCTCTGTGAAGAACTCATCCTAAGCAGCATTAGCTCTATGCTTTTGGATCGTTTCAACACATATCCAATGTTTAATTTTACTTGCAAATCTTAGGGTTCTTCGTTTGTTGGCTTCGATTTGAATAGACAGTGGAGAATCACAAAAAAACAACGACGCAGTGAGACTGAGAATGGAAGGATGGTTCTAATTAGGTAGTTGTGGTGGTGATACGACCTTCTCCGCCGCCGGAGGCGATCTTCGGCACGGCGGAGACGGAGGGAGAACGGTGACATGTGATCTGTTTGAATTTGAAAAATTGTATCCCATACCCCTACATTTATCCCCATACCCCTACTCATCAATTTTTTTTGATGAAAATACCCCTATATAAATAGTCTATATTTCAAAAAATTTAATTTTTTCCTCATTTGTACGAACGGTAAAAATCTCACAGAAATACACTCTCGAAGAACCCACACAAGCAACATCGGGATCACAAGTTTTACAAACCAGAGAACTCAAGTAAGCTACATCCGGTTTACTTTTTTTTTGTTTGTACACCCTGGATAACTTGGCATCGTGTTATCCGGTTTGTGTAATTCCTACACCGGATAACCTGATGTCATGTTATCCGGTTCGTAAAAGTTCTTCACTGGAGAACTTGATGTTGGGTTTTCCGGTATTGTTTCGTTATTTAATTTTTTTTAGTGGCTCGCTTTAGAGGACGTGACAGATTTATTTATCGACGATACGCTAATGGATCGGTAGTTCGAGCACATTATAATCGATATGAAGATCGAATTGCTGATCCTGCACCTGTACCAGCAGCGGCTCACATTCCACCGCATCCACCATTTCCTGGAGGACCGTCTGATACGTCACTTTTGGTGAGGTATCAGAACCACGTCGCTCGTCATCTATGGGATGACCAAGTAAGTAAATCTATGACCTTTCTATGGTGAATAGAATGTAATTTTAATTATTTATGTATTATGACATATTTTATGAATTATTTTTGAAGAGAGAGTTCCGAAGAAGGAGCTGAAGGTTGTTGCACATGGCAACAAACTGATTGGATGGGTTCCATCACATCTCCCACCTATGGTTGAGCGGTGGGTATCTGGTTCTGATCTATCCTCTCTGCAGAATACCAGTTTATCGAGGATAAATCAGAACTTGTTATCTGCATTTGTTGAGAGGTGGCATCCTGATACATCGTCCTTCCATATGCCGTTTGGCGAGATGACGATTACACTGGACGATGTTTCTTGCCTCCTTCATATACCGATTAGAAGGGAGTTATGTAACCCTACACAAGGGTTTATAGGCTAGATTGGTTGAAGAAGCTATTTGTCCGTCTGCGAGCTGTGAGCAGATTTGATTGTGCAGCTAGGGCGTATATGATATTGCTACTAGGCTGCACTATTCTTACAGATAAAACCTTTACTCTTGTAGAGGCAAAGTATTTACCACTCTTTGAGGACTTGGATAGATGTGGTAGATACTATTTGGAGCTGCTGCACTTGTCACACTATATAGATATCTCGGAGATGCTTCGTTCTATAGTTGCAGACAGCTTAGTGGATATGCCTCTCTACTACAGGTACAAATGCTTAATTTTAATTTCATTTAGACTTGTATTATATTATTTATAATACCTTTAATTGATGATATTCATAATGTGTAATAGTGTTGGATTCATGAGTATTTCCCAACTGTTGGGAAGAGAGGATTTTCGAAGATTGTTGGTGTTGGTAGTCCACTTCCCAGGTGTCACACCCTAATTTTTGACCCTAAGATTCTGCATTTTTTTTCGTTTTGCATCATCTGTATAGCATAACGTGTCGTTCATATCATAACATTTTCATCATATGTGCATCATATCCTTTATTTATGTCATCTAACCATTGTGCATACAAAGTAAGTGCCTTTTTGCTTGTGGTCTAAGCTCAGGTTATATGTGTGTGGATCAAGTTATCAAGTTATGTGTAAGTCAGGTGTTTCACGGTCACCAAGGATCAGGACGTTGCCATTTAGGGTTTTGTGCAGTGTATTGAGATTCAAGACATGTACATGGAGGTCCATATTGCTGTCTAAAGAGATTTCACCGTGAGGATTTTGGTTCCTCGCGTTTCAAGTGGTAAAGTCAAGTTGCAGAGCTGTTAAAGGTTAAGGGTAGTTGGTACTTTTCAAGTTGTTTGCAAGTCCTGATTATATGATTCTTATGTTTGTCATTGATCCAAAGAGAAGTCAAGTTCTCTAAATGGTTTGCACGATCTTGGGGTTAGAGGTCACTTTTGTTGACCATTCTTTGTTAAGATCGTGCATATTAGTTTTGTCTGTCTATTTGTTTTAGATTCGAGGCATATCATGGCACATTCACATTCAAGATCAAGATGCAAATTCAAACATACTTCAGACAAGTTAACCCAAACACACCAGATCTTAACTGGTTCTTCCATTGGCAAAACCTACCAATTCCTAGTTTTCATGATAACATCAACAGTTCAAGACTCTAACAGACCTAAAACCTAACACTTTAAGCCATTTCAACTGATGCAAGCTGAACATATCATGGAAAATAGCAAACCAGTTCAGATTCTAACAAGCAGTTTGCAACGTAGTGACATTCAAGCAATTTCAACTTAACATCTTAGGTCTGCATTATAATTTATTTGAGGTAGTTCAATCCTTTTTAGGAACTCACTAGCAGATAACTAAGAATTTCTCAGAATCATTCTTCTAAAATAAATAACTAATAAACAAACAGTATCAGCATTATCTATCTAATCATATTCATAAGAAAATAAAATCTTCTCATAAACATGTTGGAAAAAATATAAACATTCAGATGTTTCATCACCTACCAACTGCTACCTCTGCTCTCACCAATGGACTCCCATCTGTAGCAACACTTAACACACTCCTAACTATACTAACTTCATGACATGAGAGACATAACTAGCCTTAATCATATTAACTGACAGGACATGTCCAACCATACAACTAATTGAATCTTTTGGCATCACATAACAGCCACTAATGGTTTTCAACAGAGAACTAATTGCTTACATTCAATCTGCACAATTAATTTTAATAAAATCCTACACTGATCCAGAGTAGCCTTACATAACAGTTCATTTTCGATAATCATAGCAATACAACTGTAAGCTTCACATAACCAGTTCCTCTAATCATTTTTCACAATGGCGTAAGCACTATCAGTTCACTAAACTAACCGCAGCAACGATTTAACTGCTAACAGCTTATGCATCCATAGCTAGTTCACTTTTTTCCTTCTAGCTTCAGGAGGTCATGACAAGTAGCACTAATTGTAACTTATTTCCAATTCAAATTCTAACTGTTTTACACATTCACACTTCTTCACTAACACATAAACAATTTCAAATTAATTTCTAACAGTTCAATGTAAATAACCTAATTCAAGCAACAATAATTAACATGACAGCAAGACTTTCAGTTATCATTCACTAGTTGCAAAAATGCCAGCTCATCATAAACAAGGTCACAATTAACAGAATGCATTCACTCTATTTCCACACATAATAAGTTTTAACAAGTTCACTAACTTCATAACAGAATAAACTAAACTCACCCAACTAACAAACTCCAAAATCAGTGAGTTAACAGAATTAACTCACTGAGTTGTTCCTAACTAACTCATAACCTCTAAAAGTAACTCCAATCCTATCTAACCAACTCCCACTCCTAACTCCTAAGCAAATGGAATCTGAACATATCTTCTATATAATCTCCTATGGTCTCCCAATTCTGTTTTTCAACCACACTCTTTAAATCACATTTTCACTGAATTTCACTCAATCCTCTTCATCTCTCTCATTGCTCTCTCTGAACACACCCTTACTATAAGCTCACTGCCATAGCTGTAGAGCTTCTACATTGGAAGTTCTTACAATTGAGCTCAGCCATCATTATTCTTCACTCGGAATGATCATCATTATCACTTCAGATACACACAAATTCACAATGACAGATCTCAATTCTCTCTCCCGTATATCACTCTCTCACGCGCAAGTTCAAGAGAAACACAGAAGCAAAGAAGAAGAAGAATGAAGAAGAGCAAGCACAGAGAAGAGGAAAGAGCGTGATCTCATACCTGATTCAAAGCAATTTTGGTCATCTTCTTCAATTCACTTCCTGACCGGAGCAAATCTCCACTTCAGAGGTATTTATTTTCTCTTCCTTTTGCCATGAGCTTGTTACCTCTGTGAAGAACTCATCCTAAGCAGCATTAGCCCTATGCTTTTAGATCATTTCAGCGCATATCCACCATTTAATTTTACTTGCAAATCTTAGGGTTCTTCGTTTGTTGGCTTCGATTTGAATAGACAGTGGAGAATCACAGAAAAACAACGACGCAGTGAGACTGAGAGTGGAAGGACGGTTCTAATTAGGTAGTTGTGGTGGTGATATGATGTTAGGATGCTAACAAACCTAACAAAACTATTAGAGAAAAACTAATAAAACTATGAAGATAAATGAGAATAAAAAGATAACTTTTGATTTCTTTGATTTGATTCTCAAATAGCACATTACACTTTAATATATAGAATCCTAAATGCATAATAGCCATACATGTGGCATAATCTCAAAACCTTAAGAACATTCTAGAAATATTAAAATACTAAATAATATATTAAAACTACTAAATAAAATATCTAATATCACTCTCTATCACTACTTACCCCTTCAAAATCAACCTTGTCCTCAAGGTTGTAACAATAATGTCATAATAGAAACTTTTCCAGGATCCCACTGTGTAAAGCAGTTAAAATAACGGTTGACATTAGTACCTCTCAAATCAACTTGACCACTGTGGCTACAAGCAGATAGAACACTAACAAATGTTACACTGTTTGGTTGAACCATTTCATCTAACATTTCATAAAAGACTTCTAAAGCAGACTCATACTCTTTCTTCATCACCATCTGCCCAAACTTATCACCAGCTACAGCCTCAGCTATCTGCTGCCTACAATCTGACAAGAGTAATTCATAATACTTATCTCTATGTTTGCTTAAAACATCAAGCAATGCATCAATAGGGTACCCGAATCTCCTAAGTGTTACTCCTAATAGACTCACATAATCCTTAATCAACAAAAGATGATTCGCAATTTGCATTCTCGAGAATTGATTCTCCAACACAGAACACATTTTGCTAACAGCGATCTCCCACAGATTCTCAACTTCCATTTTCGATATCAAACCACCACCAGTGGAGAGAATTTTGACAACAACCATACCCCTTTGCCACTCAGAACTCCCTATTAATATCAGACGCTGAGCATTTGTTTTGGCCGCACGTTTGAACACCCATTTAAGTGGTTTGCTTTCCAAAACCAAGTCAACACTCTGTCCTTTTTCTCTTAGCATGTTAGCAGCCGTGGCAGCATATCCTTGAAGTTCTTCATCCAAGGCACAAACAAGGTTATCTATTTGCAAGCCGAGCTCTGGTAGAAGACCCTTGTCTCTGAGCAATTCAACTATGACTGCATCACCAAATCCAAAATCACAAGCAGGAATGTCTTCAGCACCAAAAGTTGAAAATAAATGATCATATCGGCCACCACCACATATAGCTCGTAGCTTTCCTTCTCGGTCAAAACCCTCAAACACAACACCAGTGTAATAAGCAAGGCCACGAACAACTGATGCATCAAATTGAAGCCATTTGGAGTAACCAAACTTTTCAGCTAGTGAGAATAGCTGTTTGAGATCAGCGATTGCTTCCCCGCTGCCTCCTAACCTCTCTTCTAACTCGGTCAATGACTTTACAGAAAGGACTTGCAATAGATCCTAGACAGCCTCCTGTGATAGACCAACAACCTTCAACTCTTTCTTTATCTCATCAACTGGAATTTTCTCAATTTTATCAATAATGACGCAGACTTTGCCAAACATATTTTTAGGTATTGAATAACACTTCAATACTTCTTGTAGAACCTTTCGACTAGAAACCTTAAATCCAACATCTGATTCTGTAATTCCTATTCGCTTGAAGAAAGTAATAATGGAAGATATAAGCTCTGCTTCAGCCATAACCCCAGGAACACCAATGATATCCATATTCCACTGGTAGTGCTCACGGCGACGCCCCCTTGTCATTCTCTTATACCGCCAACATTGTCCAACGCTGAACCATTTCAATGGTAGTGATACAGACTTCCCTTTCTGTATCACCAGCCTTGCCAAAGAAGGAGTAAGTTCAGGCCTCAATGCAACACAGCGGTTACCCCGGTCTTCAAAACAGTAAAGCTGGTCCTTAATCTCCTCCCCTGCTTTCCTAGTGAACAATGCCTCCAACTCAAGAACCGGAAAATCAATCTCCTCAAATCCATACAGCCTTGACACCTCAAACACAAATGGTGTTTACCCTCTGATATTCCACAGTGCAGTAACTTTCAGTGGCTGAAACCCTTTAGCATACAGCTCCTCCTTAATTTTCTTATGACTCTTTCCTATATACTTACACGAGTTCGGGTCATACTTTGTAACATTGTTTGCCAGAACTACCATCCAAGGCCAGACAAACTCATCTTCAACAGTATCCACAATGGGTGACGTAGCAATAACCATATCAAGTGACTGATCCTTAACAGCATACAAATTAACTGACTGAGCCTTATCAATACTCACATTAAATGACTCATCATCAGCAACATTCACATTAAATGACTGATCCTCAGCACTACTCACACTAAGTGACTTATCGGTATCAACGATCATATCACGCGAGTTAGCTTGAGAAACTTTAAACTCAATATACCTTTCAAGGGCAGAGTGCTTAGCAATATCTTTGACAGTCTCACCCTGGGAGTCAGCAGCAACCCTTGAAGCATGTCTCAAAAGCTCACTCCAAGAGTAATAATCCTTGTTGCAACAAAACGGACACCTAAATGTTGAGTCAGAGATTTGAAGCTTATGATAGTAGTAATCATCTTTCAACTCAAGGAAATATCTACGCCGGTAATATTCCAAATCAGATTCAGGAGTATGTTCAGATTTTCGGTACATCTCAAACACCTGATGTGCATCCGCCATGGAAGGTAAAGGCAAAGCTTGATCTTCACACTCAGACAACTCTTCTTCCTCCTCTTCACTATCACGGTTCTCGGAGCATTCGATGACAATACCTCGTGTAACGGAGTTAAAACCTCCGGTAAAGATAGTACCGGGGATGTAGTTAGGGTTATTCGTCGCATTTTCTTCCGGGAGGCTTGTTTGCGAAGCCGAAAGCGGCATCCGATCTGGCGTAGGAGGAATGTGTGAAAAACTGAGTTGGAGTCGCGAGGCGACAGAGTTTGGATCCAATTCTTCTGAGAGTGATTGGGTTGGGGAAATAGGTTTTGATTCGGATTCCGATGAGAAGAATTTGGTCTGGAAGGGTGAAGGTGGAGCGAAAATGGTTGAGTGTTGAAAATGTGATGAAAAATTGGAAGGCAATTGGTGGGAGGAATGAGGAGGTGGTTGAATCGGAGATGAAGGAATAAATGATATAGAACGAAAACGGACGGAACGGAGTCTTCGAAGTTGCAGAGACGCCACTTTTAGGGTTTTAGGAGGAGGATAAGTTTTTGTTTTTGAATTTTTCTTTTGTTTTGGCCAAGACATCCTTACCATCTGCAACCCGTTGGTTTTTTTTGGTGTTTTCTTAAAATAAGGATGAAAGACTTTTAGATGCTTCTTAAAATCACTTCTAACACTAGAATGGGTTTGATATTTGTGACTAATTATGGAGAAGTTGTTTGGTGAGTTTTGAAATTGATAGGAATTGTTATAGTAGTATGAATAATGAGATGTAGAATAGGATGAATATGGGTTAGGTGGAGGTGGTGTATACCCATGATTAAAATACAAATATGGGGTTGTAACACATGGATTTGTGTAATAGGGTGAAAAGAGTTCCCATGGAAAAGATGGAAATGAAGATGTGGTAGGAGTTGGAATACTCCATGGATGATATTGGTATGCCATGGGAGGTTTTGGTGTTCAAGGATGAAAGCACCAATTGTTAGGATGCTAACAAACCCTAACAAAACTATTAGAGAAAAACTAATAAAACTATGAAGATAAATGAGAATAAAAAGATAACTTTTGATTTCTTTGATTTGATTCTCAAATAGCACATTACACTTTAATATATAGAACCCTAAATGCATAATAGCCATACATGTGGCATAATCTCAAAACCTTAAGAACATTCTAGAAATATTAAAATACTAAATAATATATTAAAACTACTAAATAAAATATCTAATATCACTCTCTATCATATGACCTCCTCCGCCACCAGAGGCGATCTTCGGCACGGCGGAGACGGAGGGAGAACGGTGACATGTGATCTGTTTGAATTTGAAAAATTGTATCCCATACCCCTATATTTATCCCCATACCCCTACTCATCAATTTTTTGGACGAAAATACCCCTATATAAATAGTCTGTATTTCAAAAAAATTAGTTTTTTCCTCATTTGGTCTTTGTACGAACGGTAAAAATCTCACAGAAATGCACTCCCGAAGAACCCACACAAGCTAGATCCAGATCACAAGTTTTACAAACCGGAGAACTCAAGTAAGCTACATCCGGTTTACTTTTTTTTGTTTGTACACCCCGGATAACTTGGCATCGTGTTATCCGGTTTGTGTAATTCCTACACCAGATAACCTGATGTCATGTTATCCGGTTCGTAAAAGTTCTTCACTAGAGAACTTGATGCTGGGTTTTCCGGTATTGTTTCGTTATTTAATTTTTTTTAGTGGCTCGCTTTAGAGGACGCGACAAATTTATTTATCGACGATACGCTGATGGATCGGTAGTTCAAGCACATTATAATCGAGATGAAGATCGAATTGTTGATACTGCACCTGTACCAGCAGTGGCTCACATTCCACTGCATCCACCATTTCCTGGAGGATCGTCTGATACGTCACTTTTGGTGAGGTATCAGAACCACGTCGCTCGTCATCTATGGGATGGCCAAGTAAGTAAATCTATGACCTTTCTATGGTGAATAAAATGTAATTTTAATTATTTATGTATTATGACATATTTTATGAATTATTTTTCAAGAGAGAGTTTCGAAGAAGGAGCTGAAGGTTGTTGTACATGGCAACAAACTGATTGGATGGGTTCCATCACATCTCCCACCTATGATTGAGCGGTGGGTATCTGGTTCTGATCTATCCTCTCTGCAGAATACCAGTTTATCGAGGATATATCAGAACTTGTTATCTGCATTTGTTGAGAGGTGGCATCCCGAGACATCGTCCTTCCATATGCCGTTTGGCGAGATGACGATTACACTGGACGATATTTCTTGCCTCCTTCATATACCGATTAGAGGGGAGTTATGTAACTCTTCACAAGGGTTTATAGGCAAGATTGGTTGAAGAAGCTATTTGTCCGTCTGCGAGCTGTGAGCAGATTTGATTATGCAGCTAGGGCGTATATGATGTTGCTACTAGGCTGCACTATTCTTACATATAAAACCTTTACTCTTGTAGAGGCAAAGTATTTACCACTCTTTGAGGACTTGGATAGATGTGGTAGATACTATTTGGAGCTGCTGCACTTGTCACACTATATAGATATCTCGGAGATGCTTCGTTCTATTGTTGCAGACAGCTTGGTGGATATGCCTCTCTACTACAGGTACAAATGCTTAATTTTAATTTCATTTAGGCTTGTATTATATTAGTTATAATACCTTTAATTGATGATATTCATGATGTGTAACAGTGTTGGATTCATGAGTATTTCCCAACTGTTGGGAAGAGAGGATTTTCGAAGATTATTGGTGTTGGTAGTCCACTTCCCAGGTGTCACACCCTAATTTTTGACCTTAAGATTCTGCATTTTTATTTCGTTTTGCATCGTCTGCATAGCATAATGTGTCGTTCATATCATAACATTTTCATCATATGTGCATCATATCCTTTATTTATGTCATCTAACCATTGTGCATACAAAGTAAGTGCCTTTTTGCTTGTGGTCTAAGCTCAGGTTATATTTGTGTGGATCAAGTTATCAAGTTATGTGTAAGTCAGGTGCTTCACGGTCACCAAGGATCAGGGCATTGCCATTTAGGGTTTTGTGCAGTGTATTGAGATTCAAGACATGTACATGGAGGTCCATATTGTTGTCTAAATAGATTTCACTGTGAGGATTTTGGTTCCTCGCGTTTCAAGTGGTAAAGTCAAGTTTAGAGCTGTTAAAGGTTAAGGGTAGTTGGTACTTTTCAAGTTGTTTGCAAGTCCTGATTATATGATTCTTATGTTTGTCATTGATCCAAAGAGAAGTCAAGTTCTCTATTTAAGTCAAGGTAATTTTCAGATGGATCCATTGTTGTGATATTGTTTATCTGAAATTGGTTTGGGCATCCTTATGTTCTGGAGGCATTCCTCAAGGTTCGATTCAAGGCATTTGTTCATTTGTTCAAGAAGTGACCGAGTTCAGATGAATTTATTTTGACTCGAAGGCTCCAGTTTATTCAGAGAGATTGGAATTTGGTTTATGAGATTTTTGGATTTAATCGAAATTTCAAGTTTTAGTTGTCATATTTTTCAATCAAGGATCAAGAATTGCATTCATCACTTTTAAGCAAGATGGAGGTGTAATTAGCAAATTAATTAAAGTCCATCATCCATGTTACAAAAAAGAGGGCTCTAGTTTCAAAAGCCCAATCAAGTACAAAATAAAACTATTACAAAAAATCACAACAAAAATAAAAAAATTGAATGAATCTTCAGCTTGTGACCCTTCACTAACCATACCACCCGCTACCACAACAAGCATCTGTAGCGTGCGATTTTTGTCAGTGACGCGACCACCTTACCGCAATGGTTGGAATTGGGTGCTACTTTCTGATTTCTTATTTATCCTATGAAGCTGGAAAGGAAAGGGAAGCTATCTAAAACTAACCTTGCACGCAAATATTTTCTTTAACAAATGCTAAGAGATTGGGGGGTCCGAGGTCAGATTGGTGTTTATCTGTCGTAAATTTGGGAAAGTTTCTTCTTTGGAAAAGTTGAGAGAGTATTTTTGTTGTTTTTCGGGTTTTTCGATATTTTTGGTAAGGACCGGACCTAAGGTTTTTGATTTGTGTGCTCGCTAAGATTTCTCAATCTTATGCCTACGTATTCCCGTTAAAGAAAACAGGGAAATCAGAGCAATCATAGTTCCTCCTATTCTATGGGAGGAAAAAGATGTTTGGTGTCTTGTTTAAAGCCCAAGATTGAAGCTAAAGGTTATTTGTGTCTTGTTCAAAGCCCAAGATTGAAGCTAAATGGTTTGATTGAGAGATAATTTGTCATCTCTAAAAGGAGACATCTCATCTGTTTATCATAGTTGTTGGGTAACTGATTATGAAGGAGAATTACTTTAACTGGAATATATGAGTCCAGCAATGCCATAATTTCCTTTATAAGGGATTTGTCCTGAAGGAAGAAACTTTAACTCAGTGTAGAGCAATGCCATTTTTCCTTAGGAGTCTTTCATGCTAAGAGAGGGATTTTGGCTTGGATGTAAATAATCCAGAGGCTTGTCACTTACTAAAATTAGATGAAAGAAGGGATTTACCAGGTTAAAGAGGGACTATAACTTGGATTTTTGAATCAACAAGTGTGCCACTTACAGCAGTTATCTGGGATTAGGGTTTTTTGATTGTCTGTTTTGATGTGTGATTGTACAGAGAAATGTCTTCCTACAGAGAGATTTTTGATGTCTCCTGAGGGGTGTTGGTTTTTGAGTGCCTTGATCAAAGCCCAAGGTTGAAGCTAAAAGGTTGACTCTGTTCAGGGAGTTTTATTTCTATCTTGTACAAAGCCCAAGATTGAGGCTAAAAGGGGAGATTGACTCTTTTGGGGAATATTTTGTCTATCTTGTACAAAGCTCAAGATTGAGGCTAAAAGAATTGACTCTACTGGGGAGAGGTTTTATCTGTCTTGTATAAAGTCCAAGATTGAGGCTAAAAGTTATTGACTCAGCTGGAAAATATTTATCTGTCTTGTACAAAGCCCAAGATTGAGGCTAAAACTGCTGAGGGAAGATCATTATACAAAGCCTAAGAGGAGGCTGGTTGGGGAATTTCTTATATGAAGCCTAAGAGGAGGCTATCTTCTGCTGAGGATTATTGAGATTCAGAGACAGGTCCAAATTGGGGAATCAACTCTTGCTGAGGAGTTGAAATATCAGAGACCATGAGGTTCTGACTAAGGGTTTATGGGTTGTAATTTGACCCTAGCTGGGGAAGATTAAAGTGAGAGTTTAAAGATTGAGTTTTGAAACCTGTGGAGGTTTTTGGGTCCTTGTACTAAGCCCAAGAGGAGGCTGAGAACTTCTAAGAAGCCTGAGGGTCCTTGTACAAAGCCCAAGAGGTGGATGGGGATTCTTTTAGGAAGCCTGTGGGTCCAAACCTAAGAAAAGTTCAAGAAAGGTTTCAGCGGAAATAGTCCTTTGTTTAGTGAACAGTTCTAGGGTTTGAAGAAATTCAAAAGAGGTTTCACCGGGAATTAATCCTCTTTGGGGGGAGTGAATTTCTTGTACAGATTTCTAGTAGTGACAGTCTTGAGAAAAGTTTCACCGGGAATAATGCCTTTCTCTATTCCATATTGTATAAGCCCAAGAGGAGACAAGACTGCATTTGGAATTTCCTACGGGGAACTAGTTTTGACTGTGTTGAAAGAGTGACCACTGGCTTGATCTAATCCTAGACCTAATTGCCGGGGAAAACTCTAAGCAGATATATATATATATATATATATATATATACAGATGAAATATATAAACAAGTATGTTGAAGAGTATAGTAGTACTTACAGGTGAGCAAGCTTCCAGTATTATAAACACAACTGTATGGTTACTTATTCAAGAAATTGAAGAAGTTTTGATAAAACTATGAATTTGAATCTAAATCAAAAGGAAAGTGGTTTTAACAGGAAGTTTGGGGCTTATACTTAAGGAGAGGCCCAGATGAATTTTTTTGAAAAGGCGACGACCGCGTCGTAGTTTTAAAAATCACAGAGGGACTTATACAATGACTGAGGCCCAAATTTATTGTATTTACAAAAGAGGTTGGGTCTTACACTCTATTAGAGGCCCAAGAGTTTATTTTTATACAAGAGTTGGGGCTTACAACTCAAGGAGAGACCCAGATGAAAAACAATGATCGCATCGTTATTTTGAAAACTGTACAGGGATTTATACAATGACTGAGGCCCAAATTATTTATGTACAAAGAGGGTTGGGTCTTACACTCTATTAGAGGCCCAAGAAATGTTTGAAAAAGAAGAAAAATGGGACTTACAACACAAGGGGAGGCCCAGATTAAAATTGTTTGAAAATGGCGATCGCGCCGAGATTTTTAAAATTGTATTGGGACTTATACAATGACAGAGGCCCAAAAAGGTTTGTGTATGACAAGGGATGGGTCTTACACTCGATTAGAGGCCCAAAGTGTCTTTGAAAAGAAGTTTGATCAAGAGGAAATCCTAATTTCTTTTACAAATATAATTTTCAAAGAAAAATAAGTAATAAATGATATAAAATACCAAATATATTGAAAAACAAGTTGTAAATTTTTAACAATGTTTTTAAAAATCATGTTTAATCACATGAAGACTTGAAATTCAATTGGTTTTGAAAATTCAAGGTGGAAATCTCATTTTAAAAATGTTTGAAAACAAATAAAATGAAATTAATTGCAAAAATTCAAACTATATTAAATAAATAATATAAATTTAATTTTTTTGTGGAATAAAATACTTCAACATTTTTGTGGATTTTCAGAAAAAGAACCAATAAAAAATAATTAAATTGATAGAGAAATTAATTTTGGAATTAATTAATAAAAACAAAAAAAAATGAAAAATAACACAAATATGAGAAATGGCAAAATGGTCTGGGTGGGTCTTGAACCCATGACCTCCCATCCAAACACACATGCGCGCTACCACTGGGGTGGCAATACATCCGTGTATCAAAACCACCCCATAAATACATAAGGGTGACTTGGTTTCTAGGTCTGACCAAGGCAAAAAACCAAGTTTTGGTGGATTTGCATGAAGGCCATAACTTCCTCAATTCTCCATGGAATTGGATGAAATTTAGATGGATCCTGCCTAGAATTTCATGAGGAATCCAATGGTGCTTTTAGATTTTTCTAAAGATGTCCCCATTTTAAAACCCGATAATGGTTTTAAAATAGGCCAAGATTTGCATGTTCTATGCTATCTTATCATACAAGCAACAATAGCATGGTAAATTGGTTCAAACACAACACGTTTGATATATATTACATGTTTATGATCAATGGACCTCAAAGCAATGCATATTTTAAGAGGTCAAGTTATGATGCACTTACCTCTTGAAGCTCCTTGTGCTAACTGTCAAGATCCTTGTGTCAGAAGTAATCCAATGCTTTAGACACTCTTGATTGATCCCTTAGAAGCTTTTAGGATGATCAAAACTAGCTGGAAACCTCAGGAACAAGAGTTGGCTCTTTCTTGCAAAAGTGACAAAAGAGACCAAAATGGTAACTCACTCAAATGGTGTTACAGTTAAGGGAAACCAGTTGGGACAGTTTGAGGATGATATTTGGAGTGTATTTGAAGCTTTGTTTGGTTTTGAAAGTGACTGAATCAAGACATGACTTGTAAAATGCATAAAAGTCAAAATTTGAGGTTTTGGAGGTTGACTTTCTGATTTTGAGGTTGTGCAATGTGGATGAAGGCTTAAACACCTCCAATGGATGATTTATGATGTTTTAGGATGGTTATTTGAGTGGTTTTTTCTCTGGTTTCAAGAATTCCCAAATTGCTTCATAATGACTTGAAAATGAAGTAAAAGAGGGAGAGTGAGAAAACAAGGCTTTGGTATTGTTTTGGTGTGGTTTGAAACATCAGAAATGACCTCTATTTATAGTAGAGGAGTTTTGTTTTTGAAGGCATAGTGAATGGCAACTGGTTCACCCTATTATCCAATGGATATGCCCGTGTATCACTTCCTTAAATGCCAAGGTACCAAGTCTTCACTTGGCCATTGACTTGGGCTGGTCTTGGTAGCTCTAGGTCTTCTGATTTTTGCAACAACCTTGACTCAATTAGAGTAATAAGGCTTGGTTCATGACAGCTCAATGCACCACATCAATTCCAAATGACAAAGCTTGGTTTTGGATTTGCAACATTGATGATCACATGCCAAAGGGATTAGATTCTTGACTCAACGGTCCAATTTTGAAAATATCAAGTGAGTCATCAAGATTCCCTCTGATCTTGGAAGAGGACAAAGCTTGCAAGATGACAGAATTTAAAATAGAAATCGTGTGGCATAAGAAATGCACCAAATCTGCCCTGAAAACCAGTTTGAGCAAGGCATGTTGTGAGATCCATAACTCTTTGATCAAGTTGAATTAATGGGAGTTCTTGTACTCTTTGGAAAGCTCTCATGACATACTTTAACTTTGATGTCCAAGATTGGTCTTGGTTTAGCTTGGATCAAGGTGAAAAATGGCCTCAAAGTTTGGAAAAAGTGAAACAGATTTTGTCTTGAAAATTTCACCAAGTGTTGGAATGAAAATGTCCATTTTCACTTTTTGTGATTTTGATCAATCCATAACTCAAAATCCATGAGGATTTGGAATGAGATGTAGTTGACATATTTGAAGTATGTAAGATGAACTTTCATTTGAGCTTTGGATGGGAGAAAAAGGCCTCGTGGTTTAGGAGTTATGACCTTGCAAAGTTGGTACTAAATCACTTTTGTCCCATAACTTATAAAAAATTTAGTTTTTTATGGTTGCCCCTTTTGCAAGAAACCTCACTTTTCTTGATTTTTCTTGATGAATGATGATTAAAACCATACATTAACATTGTTTTTGACTTAGGGGAACCATATTTGTGAAAATTTCCAAAAAGTCAAACTTGATTTTAGGCACAGTTGACTTTTTGTCAGATGAATTCCAAACTGTGTGATCCTCTATGAAATCAAGTCCTTGACCTAATTCAAACCTAATGGATGGATTCCATAGGTGTTTTAGGGTGTCTTGAACCATGTCCCAAGGTTTGAGAACATGTCTTGGTCAAAAGTCAAAGATACAGTTGACTTTTTCTCAAAAACCCTAATTGTGGTCCAGATGAAATTAAAACTTATGAACCAAGATTATTGGATCAATCCATTATTGTAAATGGATCAATGTGGTGTATTTGAGGCCCTAAAATCATGTCTTGAGGTCTTGGTTCATGCCTTGCCTCAAAAGTTAACTTAGGGGTGAATTAGGTCAAGAAACCCTAATTCCTGATTTTTGATGAATGCTTCCCCTGAGGTTGTTTTGACTTGATGATTGGGTCCATGAGGTCCCTTGGAGCATTTTGGATCATGTTTTGAAGTATTGGATCATGCCCAGATGAAAATTTTCATCGGGAGGCCTTGGTCGATCAAAAACCCTAATTTGGTGACACTGGCGATCTTGAGGCTTGATCCCCTTGGAATGTTTCACTCTTCTGCTTAATTCTTGATGTGGGAGACCTCTTGGTCCTTTATAGGTGTTTAAGAGGCTATAAAAGTTGAATATCATGTCAATTTTTGATTGATCCTTTGTCTAAGTGCTCTGGGAGGGCTTAAAACCCTAATTCTTGATTGTAGTGAATGCTCAACAATCTTTAAGGAGATTGATGAGGTATGATGGCACATCCATATTGTGGTAATGATCCTCACAATAATGGGAAATCTTGGTGGTCAAAATTTGGAGTATGACAACATCCAAAACAACTTGCAACATTACTATCAGTCAGCTTCAAACGCCATAAGTCGTACGCTGCCAAACAAGTCGCAACACTCCAAAACTCCAACAACGACAATACGAACTACACGACCTGCCTACACAAGTAAAACCGTACACAATGTTGCATATCCTGCCTCTATCCCAACAAAACCTGTTGTACCGCAACGTACGCGGCCTGCATCCTATGCCAATTCAACAGCACAGAGAAAGCTCCAAAACCTGCAATACTTTGAAAAGGACCATACAACCTGTTCACAGGAATTTGAAAAGAAAAAGTCTTGGCTGTTTTAAAAGAGAGTAGAAGGAAAATAATTGGGCAGAAAAACAAAAAAACCTTCAAATCTCTAACACAAACGGAATCGATTTCTCATCTCCGCCTCACTCTCTCCAAAATTTCCCTTTCACTTCCCTTCAGCAATAACCATCACATTCTTCATATTTTGACACCACAGATAAACTCCATCACAAAGCCTTTTCATCATTCATCCATTCACTTTTAACCAGCAGAAACTCCATGAACCTACACTTTCGGTTTCCACGAATAAAACTGTTTTTCTCCATGTTCGTCTAACATCCGCCTTCATCATCATCAACCATATCTCATCTTCAAATCCCTACTACAACAAAAACCCACCTTTTCTTCAAACCACCATAAACAGAGCAACAACAACCACTCATCATCTCTAACCTCCTTTCCACAAATCTTCAAACAACCACCATAAACCATAAACGACTTCAAGACCTCAAACCCAGAAATTGATATAGAAGAAGAAGAAGGGAGTTTCAGATCCAAAAAATAGAACGGAAAGTAAGACGAAGAGAGGTTGAAAACTGACCTTGAATCGAACGCGAGATTTCGAAGGTTGAGTTACGATTCACTTTCTGGTTCTTGAAACACAATGAACTATGTTGTTGATGCTAATTTTTGACCGCGCCCTGTTCTTGATTTTTGTTCTGATGAGGCATTTTGGTTTTTATTTTTATTTTTTTAAAAAAGACCTGAAATGTTCTTAAAGAGGAGAAGCGTTGTTGTCCGCATGATGGTTGTCCTATGTGATTACTCGCCATCCTTTCTCCTTTTCATCTGTGCCCTTGTTTTAGTATGAGATGATGGGCTCTTCAGCCCATATAATTCTCATACCATGATTTCAAACTGCTTTTCAATTTTCATCGCCCTTCCCCTCCTTTTTGCTTGTTTCATTTAATTATTTAATTTGTTTTAAGTTGTTTTCTAACTTTTTTAATTTTATAAATTTTCTTTTTTTGAATTTTAGTTCTTAAAATGTTTGAGCTTAATTATTTCTAAAGATTTTTTTCTCACTTCCTATTTTGTTTTATGGGTCAATGATATAACAAAAGTCATGATTGGTTGATTTATTCAAATCAATGAAAATCAGGATCAATATTAGACCACTTTCTTTTTATTTCAACTATTGGTCAATGAAAGTCAAATATCATAGATTATTGATTTCTCGATTTAAAATCATGATTAAGACGAGACCATTTCGATTCCATTTCGATTTCCATTTCATTTCTCATTATCTTTTCTTCTATTTTCATTTTCGATCGATGAAGTCTTTTTATTCACGAATGTTGGTTATTGAAGCGATTAACCTTCATTATTTCAAATCTTTAGTGAGTGATCATCGAGATCACTTTCTATACTTTGGGATCGTGATAGGTTACCTTCGATTAATCGACAAAAGTTTGTTATTAAGATGAGACCGTTCGCTTTTCCTTTTCATGTGGCATGATTCTTCGAGAATGATTCACCATATCATTTCTCTATCGTGTTTTAGCACAAACATGTTGTTGCGCGGCCTCCTATAGGATGATCTTCCTCATAGATCGTGCTATGATGGTTTAGCACTACATTGGACCCGATTCATCCGATTAATTAATCACTAACCACTAACTTTAATTTCTGTTCATATTATTATCATTGTTCATATTCGTACTGTCATATTATCTTGTTCATACCTCATTCAAAACACTCATAAAACTATCGAAACTCTAAAACTTTTAATTGGTGGACTGTGGTTACTATCTCGAGCTTTGGACTGTGGAATCTAGGACCCTTCCCTATGCTCTTGGAATTGAGATTTGGAGACCTTGCACCTGTTATGTTGCTTTGTATGTATTGGTGGCTCACCAATCCAGTAGAGGGGAACGCTTGTCATGCGCCATCTTTTTGGTTAGATCCTTCCATCTCTTACTATTTGCTTGAAGCCTGCTTTCATGATGCTTTTTCCACTGTGAGTTGATTACATGTCTTGATCTTTGTTGTGTACATACACAGTTATTTGTTCACGACCTTATTTTTGCTATTGCTCATTGTGAATTTATCTTCATGATGCTCATTTTGTTTGAGTCCAAGGGAAAGACTTATTGTTGACTATACAGTCATACATTTCATTTTATTCATTTGTATCATTTACCTCTGTGCTTAATCCCTGTTTTCCCTTTAGTTTGATTCTCTCTAGGATGTACATACTTAGACTATTCATTCCCTTTAGACAGATTCCCTTAGGATAGCTACTCAGGATAGTTTCCCTTAGGATGTTAACTTTAGACAACTTACAGTTAGTCTCCCCTTTTCTCCCATGAGAGATTAGACATGAGTCATCCCTAGTTGAGATGTAATTCTCCTACCCCATGACATAGTTGAGAAAGATGTCGATTCTTTTCCACTTGAGAGAGGTATGTGGCATACTCGTCGATCAGATATCCGAGTCAGAGCCCTTCTCTTAATGTGAAGCAAAGATCTCTCTTCCACATGTTTGTGGAGGTTCAGTCGAGTATTCCCCTTAAGATGACGACTTGTCTCTTCTCCTGAAAACAATAAACAAACATAGCTTTTATCAGTAGTCCGAACTACGGACGCTATGATTTCTCAAGTTTTTCTCTTGAGAATACGTAGGCACAAGGTCAATCCTTGGCGAGCAACCTTTTCTTTTTACCTTGTTTACCCTTATTGAGGGGAACTACCAATGCTCTGATTCCATTCCCGTCAAGATATGTAGGCACGAGATGCGATGTCTTTGGCGAGCATACTTAGGAATAGCACCTTAGGTCTTCCTTTACCTTTTTCACCCTTTAGCAGACAAATAACAGATAACACAATAAAACAAGAGGTTCCTGTAGAGTACTACAGATACTTAGGGTGCTAATACCTTCCCTTTGTATAACCAACCCCCGAACCTTAGATTCTCTTTTGCTTTGCATTACATTGCATATTTATGGGTTATTCGTTCTTTTTCCCTTCCCTTGGATAAATTAAAGATCGGTGGTGAATTATGATTTGCGATTCATGCTAATTAATAGCTTGATATCCGATTCTCACCGCGACAGAAATGGCGACTTCACTGGGGAGGTCCAATTCCCCTAAGAGGGTTACACCTATCTTGTTTATGTGTTATTTGTTTGTATACTTATTTTTGTTATATATCTGTATACTTGTATATCTGTATATATCTGCTTGCTTGGGTTTTCTGTATGCAGGGTTGCTACTTTGAGTGGTGAGGATATGTCCTATACCCGGACTTGAGTGCACCTATGATAAGAAGATGGTATATTCAAGGAGACTTTGAGGGAGTCGATTCCCGAAAAAGTTGACTTGAGAGACCACTACTCAATTGAGGCCCTCTTGAGAGTTAGTCATGTTGAACGAGTCTATTCGTGAAAACGTTACTACTCTCCACCTAGGAGCCCATGACACTGATGACCATTAGTCACCTTTAACCCCACTTGGCCTATTAGGATGTAGTGCGATGACTATGAGGGAGTCGATTCCCAAAATGGTTGATACACGATACTACACTCGGATGAGACTCTCTTGAAAATATTATTGACTACCGAGTTATTCGAGAAATCGATAATATCCGAAAGATGGGTTGTTGACTCTGGGAACTTTTTAGAACTCTGTTTTACAAATCATAAATCCATAGTACATACCTCTTGGGATGGGTAGACCATGACTCCATGCTCGTGATCTTCAAACCTAGGCCCTTGCTTATTTGCTTGTATATATGTGAATATGTGTATACCTGTATTTGTGCATTGCATTCCTCCATGCATTCATGCACCATCTTTCTTACTGTTTCAAGGAACTTAGAGTTATTCTTGCAAACACATAGGTTTTTCCATGGATGTTGGAAGTTGTACTCTATTTTGTGGTCCTTCAATTTTTTTCAAATAAAATGAGATTTTTTAGTCATTCAAAAGTGTTATCCACTTTATGGCGCTTGCAAACATAACTTTTGAGTTCCTTGAAATTCATTTGCATTTGTACAACATGCATCATGTAGCATTGCATAATTTGCATACATCTTTTCCCTAAACAACTCATTCGGCCTTTTTTCCTTATATCAATCAGCTGATTTCCTGGTATTTATACCGAGCTTGAAGTAGTTACTGAAGGATAATGGAGAGGACAGAGAATGTTGATCCCATGTCAGGCTTTACAGTGATGACTAACCCGATGTTTGGTTTTCCTCCTGACTACAATGCTCCACAAGTGGATGTTCCTATTTGATCTCAGCCTGTGCAAGAGAACCCAGCTGTTCAAGTTGATGAAAGAGATACCTGAATCCCGAGGTATATTCCAAATCCTCAGAATGTCCACCTTGTGATAAAGATGAATGATCCTAGAGTTGCAAAAATCGAGGAAGGAGTTCGTGATCTCGAGGAACAATTGAAGATGATGAAAGGACTCAACGCATCTGGTTTTAAGGCTCATGACTTGTGTCTGGTTCTGGGCGTGGTTATTCCCCCAAAGTTCAAAATGTCCGTCTTTGAAATATACAAGGGTGTTAGTTGTCCAAGGTATCATTTGACGATGTTCTGTCGGAAGATGACCGCTTATATCGACAATGACAAGCTGATGATTCACTGCTTTCAAGAAAGTTTATGTGGGGCATCCTTGATGTGGTATATGAAACTAGAAAGGAACCATATTCAAACTTGGGAAGACCTAGCTGGAACTTTTGTGAAACAGTACAGTTATAATGTGAACATGGCTCCAGACAGCGATCAATTGATGAGCATGAGTTAAAAGGACAACGAATCCTTCAGGAAGTACGCACAGCGGTGTAAATAATTGGCAGCCCAAATTCATCCACCACTCCATGAGAAAGAATTGGCTAAAATGTTTCTAAGAACGTCGTCTAACTCTTATTATGTCAGGATGATGGGGGTTGTGCCATTAAAATTCTCTAAAATTGTGGAAGTCGGAGTCAACATCGAGGACACACTCAAATATGGAAAAATCCAAGATGACTCGATTAGCCAAGCTAGTGGAGAGAAATGCATTAAAGATTCTGAAGAGGGAGGAAATGTTGATGTTGATGCAATTTGGGATTCTCCTCAAATCTTGCAAGCTCCAGTTTCGGTGCCTTATCACCAATATCAGTATGCAGCGCCTGTTTAGTGCCAGCAACCACTGCTTCGTGGACTTCTGTACCTGCAACAAAGGTCAGTTTCTTAGGATCAATGTCAGAATCGACAAGCTCGGAACCTGAATTATCAGGATCAGCACTAGAATCAGCAGAGACCTCCGATTAGTCCAGAAGGAAAGACTCGTCAGTTTGGTCCAATCCCGATAACTTACAGTCAATTGTGGTCTCATTTTGCCTGAACCTCGGTGATGACACCCAGAAAGACCAGAGCCATGAAGTCTCTCCCTCCTTGGTACAATCCAAATATCAGTTGTGAGTTTCATGATGGAGCAGTGGGGCATCCGATTGAAGAGTGCCAGGTTTTCCAAGAAAAGGTTCAAGAGATGATTGCCAAGGAGGTGCTGACCTTCAATGGAGGAAGCCCAATTGTGAATGGAACGCCTTTATGCTGATGGATATGAAGACTCAAGAGAGTCCTTTCAAAGCCGGTGAAATCAGGAGGAGAGTTCATTCCCAAGATCATCAGGCTGTTTGTTTGTTTGCTTGCATTTGTTGTTATTTCTTTTGATTGTAAAAGCATGATTTTCATGTAAGAACTTGTTTGTTTTGAATGTTTAATGCAATGAATATGTTTGTCTTGAAGAAATCCATTCGTATTCACTCTTAAAATACTTTTTCTACTTTATAATGCAACTTTATCCAATCTCTTGCCTCGGCAGAGAATTGGAGGGAGGATGACGAAAGTAAAAGCGCAAGATCTCTTGTCGTATGCTTTTGAATAAAACTCTGCTGATGATGTAAGCCATTATTTCAAATCCCCAAACACCGGAGATATAAGGGAGATATACCCTCTTTAACCCCTTTGAGCCTTGTAGTAGGAGTTTTCCTTCCAAATCAAAAAACCCGCAATCTTAACCTGGGGTAGGGTAGTTCTCAGTTAACTTGGTTGTGCATTCATGCAAGACACCTTTCATATAAAGGTTGCACTCACACATTTTCCTTCATACATATCAAGCAAGTGTCGAAGATGTCTATCAAGTCAAATGCCAATGATGGTTCACCGTAATCATTAAGCTGGTTAATCACTTCCCTTACTCAAAGAATGAGCCGAGTCACTTTCAAGGCAAAAGCTAAGAAAGATTGGAAGCTCATGACCTTGCCTTGTACAAAAAGGTTTGTATGACAACCAAAAAAGAGGAAATATTTAAATCCTTCACCATGAAAATCCTCAATGCCAAACATTTTGGTAAGGAAGTCGTGATTTCCATTTCAAAAGTCCTTTGGCTTCTGAACCATCATTACTATCATCAGTACAAATTCCAAAACCTCTTGGAACTTGAATGTATAGTCTGAGTTGACTGAGCATAGGATTAGAGAACATCACGAAGAATGGGGAGGGTACAAATAAACTTTGAGCCTTATATCCTTTATTTCTTAAACCGTGAACCAAGCCACGATACAACCCTCAAAAAACCTAATTGAAGCAGGGTTTATTTCGAAAGTATACTCGATGAGATAACGTTTCCTGACTCCTATGAGCTATGCTCAAATTGGTGTTGGCTTTGTAAAAAATTAATGCCATATCCTAACTAGTGATTCGGTCACAAGTTATTGCGGTATCTTTTTAACAAAAACTTTAAGACAAACATGTTTTTTACATTAGCAGTTTCAAAATTAACATTTTTCTGCTTGCTAACATTGCTTGATATCATAGAAGCTTATATACGAGCATCAGTGATGAGTGTAATCTCTCGAGGCTTGAAACTCTAATGAGTAAATGGCAAATCATTCCAAAAAATGACCATATCCAGGGGCATGTTTCCAGGAGACTTTTCTAAACAGGGGCAATTTTTTTCTTAGTTGTTGCCTTCACAGTTTGACCATCCCTTGAAGAGCAAGTTGGAAGACTCAATTATACAGAACACCGTCAATCTGGGGCAGTTACGTCGAGATTCGATAAATCTCTCCAAGAGTTTGAAGACATTGGAACATCTTGGATGCCAAGTTTTCTGTAAAATCCTCTTGAGATGACTTCTTCTCATAAACCATGTGATCTGGGAGATTTGAGAATCAAAGATTATTTTATCCATTCATAACAACTGTTGTTTGAAATGGCGACTACCACGTAGTTCATCAATGCAGAACTACATTGTTCTCACGACATTCTTCACCCATGTCCCCAGTAAGATTTACTTTAAGTGGTCATGACAATTCCCCGATGAATCTACTTCAAGCAGTTATGGCAAGTTTGATGCAAGATTTCCCCAGTTGGTGACCTAAGAATTCCCAGTGAATTTCCTTGGCACCAACCTTCCCCATGAAGTGAATGCCATCTCACTCCTCAGTGAATTTCTTACAACTTCAATCTTCCCCAGCAAGGTGGATGTTTATTTCATCCCCATGGAGTCTCAACTCTGATAGCTGCAATGTTGACCCGAGCTTCCCCATCGCCGTGGATATTTATTTTATCCCCTATGAGGCCTCAGCTATGGCATCTCCAACTCTCTTTCAGACTACTTCAGTTCGCAGTGGATATTTATTTTATCCCCATGAAGTCTCTCCAACAGAGTAGCAAGATTCATCTTGACAATCCCCTCAGCAAAGTCATGATGTTTATCCCCGAGTGGAGCGCTCTCTTTTCCCCAGAGAAGTTTGAAGCTTTGATGCAAGGTTGTGGTACCATATGTGGCTTCCCATTCATCCTCAGTAATGCTTCTACCTTGTGGAGATTGGCCGAGTATCCTTGTTGAGATGTTTATTTCATCTCCAGCTTACTTCTCCTTGTTTATTTTGTCAGCATAAGCATAACATGACATACATTTATTCATATTGATTCATAGCATCTGTGCATTTCGCGTTTTTGTGATGTTTGTTTGTTTGCTTATCTGTTCACTTTGGCTGCGTTTATCCCCAAGTGATTGGGTTTGTCTTCTCCCTCCAAGTAGAGTCGTCAGCCCTAAGCAGAAAGAGCACATCCTTTCTAACTACCCACTGAGTTCGATCCTCGTGGAAGATGGTTGCTTTAGTTTTCTTTTCTACTTTTGGATAAGATAAACCCCAGTTGAGTTCATTCTTCATTGAATAGAGTCTTGCTTGACTGTTTTTCTTCAGTTATTTCCTGAATTGAACTTTGGTCCCTGACAATCATAATTCTAAATCTCTCTAGGCTTTTGAACCTAGATCGATTATGCATTTATTTTGTACTTTGCCTCCCCAGGAAGAATCTAATTGAAGATCACCCTTGAAGACAAAATCTTTCTCCAACAATTTATGCCCAGACAACAAATGACAGCTCTTTATTTGAACAATTTGTTTTGGTCTCAGGTTTTGGACGAAAAATGACAGTCTCTTCAAGACAGTTTATCTATCCCCAGCAAATCATCAAGTTATCAACTGTTCTCCATCAAATGGCATCTCTCCGGAAATCCGTCAGAGAAGTTTGTTGAAGACTTTACAAGTGTTTCTCTTTATTTGAGAATACCTGTTACCAGGATTTTGCTTGCTCCAATGCAATCTTCAAACTACAGCAATATTTCTCCTCGGTGATATTCTCCCCGTGAGTCCACTACCCAATTTACTTCCATCAAATGGCATCTCTCCGAGAATTTTGGTGAAGATTCAGATGATCTTTCTCTTTATTTGAGAAGACATGTTTACAAGTCAACCGGCCTACATCTCTTTGAAGATCCCCGGTGAAACTTCCGAATCTCCAGTAAGTTATGGATTCCCGCTGAAGTTATAAGATCTCCAGTGAAGTTACAATTCCCTGTGAAAGGCACTCTCCCATAAGTATTCACCATTCCAGGAAGAAACTGAGACCAGTCCGCGGTCCAAGACCCGGTACAAGGGGAGGTTTGTTTACCTTTTTCATGCTAAAAGAGCTTGATCAAAGAAGAAACTGAGACCAGTTCGCGGTCCAAGACCCGATACGATGGGAGGTTTGTTTACCCTTTCTAAGTGAAAGACCTTATTCAAAGAAGAAAATGAGACCAGTTCGCGGTCCAAGACCCGGTACGAGGGGAGGTTTGTTTACCCTTTTCAAGTTAAAGGAGCTTAATCAAAGAAGAAACTGAGACCAGTCTGCGGTCCAAGACCCGGTACGAGGGGAGGTTTTTATTACCCTTTCTAAGTGAAAGACCTTAGTCAAAGAAGAAACTGAGACCAGTCTGTGGCTTGCGACACGAGGCGAGGGGAGGCTTATCATCTTTTTAAAATAGATTATTTGATTATTTGAAGCTGGCTCTATTTCAGATTATTTGGTTAGTCTCGACAGTAGATTCTCTGATAAGTTAAAATAGAACTTTCATCAAGCCTCGGCAGTGGGTATTTTCTTTTATTTTCCTGGCAAGTCTCGACAGAAGATTTCCAGTTAACCTCGGCAGAAGGTGTTTCATTTGTAAATTCTCTGGTTATTCTCGGCGGTAGATCTCCAGTAGACTTCAATAGAATATGTTTCTTTCTTTCAAGGATCTCGATAATAGATTCTCTGGTTAACTTTGATGCTTCTTCAAACTTCAACAAATAGTTGTCCTCTTTTCAGATTCCCTAGTTAAACTCGACAGCAGATTCTCCAGTATATTTTGATAGTTGACACCTTTTCAATAAAAATCTTGACAGAAGGCATTCCCAAACGAGGTCATAAGTCTCGACAGTAGACTCCTCCAGTGGATATCTCTTGAAATCCCCACAGTTGGCCTCGACAGTAAGTTCTCCAAGTGGATGTTGTTAAAAGATTTCATCACAAGTTCATCACCCTGTGTTTAAGATATCTTATGATTGTCAATTGGTAGTCTCTTCCCCAGTGGAGTTAAGTCTCTTCCCCAGTGGAGTTGGATCGTTCCCCCGCGGAGTCTTGCTTTGTTGTTGGGTCTTTCATCCTTTGATTGTGCTTCATCATTTTCCGTATTCAGTTATCCCTTGTGGCATCATTTCCCCACTGGATCTTTGTCTTGCATTTCATATCATATCATATCATATGCATCTTGTGGCATCTTAGGGCCAAAAATTGTGAATGTTTGTATTTAAGTCTCTCCTATCTCGCCGAGACGAAGATTTCAATCTCCATATCTCCGAATAGAAGAAACTTAAATAGGGGCATCTGTCACACCCTAATTTTTAACCCTAAGATTCTGCATTTTTTTCGTATTGCATCGTCCGCATAGCATAACGTGTTGTTCCTATCATAACATTTTCATCATCTGTGCATCATATCCTTTATTTATGTCATCTAACCACCGTGCATACAAAGTAAGTGCCTTTTTGCTTGTGGTCTAAGCTTAGGTTATATGTGTGTGGATCAAGTTATCAAGTTATGTGTAAGTCAGGTGCTTCACGGTCACCAAGGATCAGGGCATTACCATTTAGGGTTTTGTGCACTGTATTGAGATTCAAGACATGTACATGGAGGTCCATATTGTTGTCCAAAGAGATTTCACGATGAGGATTTTGGTTCCTCGCGTTTCAAGTGGTAAAGTCAAGTTGCAGAGCTGTTAAAGGTTAAGGGTAGATGGTACTTTTCAAGTTGTTTGCAAGTCCTGATTATACGATTCTTATGTTTGTCATTGATCCAAAGAGAAGTCAAGTTCTATATTTAAGTCAAGATAATTTTCAGATGGATCCATTATTGTGATATTGTTTATCTGAAATTGGTTCGGGCATCCTTATGTTCTGGAGGCATTCCTCAAGGTTTGATACAAGGCATTTGTTCATTTGTTATAGAAGTGGCCAAGTTCAGATGAATTTATTTTGATTCGAAGGCTCCAGTTTATTCAGAGAAATTGGAATTTGGTTTATGAGATTTTTGGATTTAATCGAAATTTCAAGTTTTAGTTGTCATATTTTTCAATCAAGGATCAAGAATTGCATTCATCACTTTTAAGCAAGATGAAGGTGTAATTATCAAATTAATCAAAGTCCATCATCCATGTTACAAAAAAGAGGGCCCTAGTTCCAAAAGCCCAATCAAGTACAAAATAAAATTATTACAAAAAATCACAATAAAAATAAAAAAATTGAATGAATCTTCAGCTTGTGACCCTTCACCAACCGTACCACCCGCTACCACAACAAGCATCCAAAACAACTTGCAACATTACTATCAGCCAGCTCCAAACGCCATAAGTCGTACGCGGCTAAACAAGTCGCAACACTCCAAAACTCCAACAACGACAATACGAACTACACGACCTTCCTACACAAGAAAAACCGTACACAATGATGCATATCCTGCCTCTATCACAGCAAAAAATGTTGTACCGCAACGTACGCGGCCTGCATCCTATGCCAATTCAGCAGCACAAAGAAAGCTCCAAAACCTGCAATACTTTGAAAAACACCATACAAACCGTTCAGAGGAATTTGAAAAGAAAAAGTCTTGGCTGTTTTAAAAGACAGTAGAAGGAAAAGAATTGGGCAGAAAAACAAAAAAACCTTCAACTCTCTAACACAAATGGAATCAATTTATCATCTCCACCTCACTCTCTCCAACATTTCCCCTTCACTTCCCTTCAGTAATAACCATCACATTCTTCATATTTTGACACCACAGATAAACTCCATCACAAAGCCCTTTCATCATTCATCCATTCACTTTTAACCAGCAAAAACTCCATGAACCTACACTTTCAGTTTCCACAAACAAAGCAGTTTTTCTCCATGTCCGTCTAATATCCTCCTTCATCATCATCAACCATAGCTTGTCTTCAACTCCCTACTACAACAAAAACCCACCTTTTCTTCGAACCACCATAAACAAAGCAACAACAACCACTCATCATATCTAACCTCCTTTCCACAAATCTTCTAACAACCACCATAAACCATAAACGACTCCAAGACCTCAAACCCAGAAATTGATATAGAAGAAGAAGAAGGGAGTTTCAGATCCAAAAAATAGAACGGAAAGTAAGACGAAGAGAGGTTGAAAACTGACCTTGAATCGAACGCGAGATTTCGAAGGTTGAGTTACGATTCACTTTCTGGTTCTTGAAACACAATGAACTATGTTGTTGATGCTAACTTTTTACCGCGCCCTGTTCTTGATTTTTGTTCTGATGAGGCATTTTGGTTTTTATTTTTATTTTTTAAAAAAAGACCTGAAATGTTCTTAAAGAGGAGAAACGTTGTTGTCCGCATGATGGTTGTCCTATGTGATTACTCGCCACCCTTTCTCCTTTTCATCTGTGCCCTTATTTTAGTATGAGATGATGGGCTCTTCAGCCCATATAATTCTCATACCATGATTTCAAACTGCTTTTCAATTTTCATCGCCCTTCCCCTCCTCTTTGCTTGTTTCATTTAATTATTTAATTTGTTTTAAGTTGTTTTCTAACTTTTTTTATTTTATAAATTTTCTTTTTTTGAATTTTAGTTCTTAAAATGTTTGAGCTTAATTATTTCTAAAGTTTTTTTTCTCATTTCCTATTTTGTTTTATGGGTCAATGATATAACAAAAGTCATGATTGGTTGATTTATTCAAATCAATGAAAATCTGGATCAATATGAGACCACTTTCTTTTTATTTCAACTATTGGTCAATTAAAGTCAAATATCATAGATTATCTGTTTATCGATTTAAAATCATGATTAAGACGAGACCATTTCGATTTCCATTTCATTTCTCATTATCTTTTCTTCTATTTTCATTTTCGATCGATGAAGTCTTTTTATTCACGAATGTTGGTTATTGAAGCGATTAACCTTCATTATTTCAAATCTGTAGTGAGTGATCATCGAAATCACTTTCTATACTTTGGGATCGTGATAGGTTACCTTCGATTAATTGACAAAATATTTGTGATTAAGACGAGACCGTTCGCGTTTCCTTTTCGTGTGGCACGATTCTTCGAGAATGATTCACCATATCATTTCTCTATCGTGTTTTAGCATAAACATTTTGTTGCGCATCCTCCTATAGCATGATCTTCCTCATAGATCGTGCTATGATGGTTTAGCACTACATTGGACTTGATTCATCCGATTAGTTAATCACTAACCACTAACTTTAATTTCTGTTCATATTATTATCATTGTTCATATTCATATTGTCATCTTATCTTGTTCATACCTTATTCAAAACACTCATAAAACTATCGAAACTCTAAAACTTTTAATTGGTGGACTATGGTTACTATCTCGAGCTTTGGACTGTGGACTTAGATCCAGGACCCTTCCCTATGGTCTTGGAATTGAGATTAGGAGACCTTGCACCTGTTATGTTGCTTTGTCTGTATTGGTGGCTCACCAGTCCAGTAGAGGGGAACGCTTGTCATGCGCCATCTTTTTGGTTAGATCCTTCCATCTCTTACTATTTGCTTGATGCCTGCTTTCATGATACTTTTTCCACTGTGAGCTGATTACATGTCTTGATCTTTGTTGTGTACATACACAGTTACTTGTTCACGACCTTATTTTTGCTAATTGCTCATTGTGAATTTATCTTCATGATGCTCATTTTGTTTGAGTCCAAGGGAAGGACTTATTGTTGACTATACAGTCATACATTGCATTTTATTCATTTGTATCATTTACCTCTGTGCTTAATCCCTGTTTTTCCTTTAGGTTGATTCCCTATAGGATGTACATACTTAGACTATTCATTCCCTTTAGACAGATTCCCTTAGGATAGCTACTCAGGATAATTTCCCTTAGAACGTTAACTTTAGACAACTTACAGTTAGTCTCCCTTTTTCTCCCATGAGATATTAGACATGAGTCATCCCTAGTTGAGATGTAATTCTCCTACCCCATGACATAGTTGAGAAAGATGTCGATTCTTTTCCACTTGAGAGAGGCATGTGGCATACTCGTCGATCAGATATCCGAGTCAGATCCCTTCTCTTAATGTGAAGCAAAGATCTCTCTTCCACATGTTTGTGGCAGTTCAGTCGAGTATTCCCCTTAAGATGATGACTTGTCTCTTCTCCTGAAAACAATCAACAAACATAGCTATTGCGGTGAGAATCGGATAACAAGCTATTAATTAACTTGCATCACACATCTTTGAAAATCACCACCGAGCTTTGATTTATCCAAAGGAAAGGGTAAAGATCGAAAGAAAAACCTTTTGCACCATGTAAAGACACAGCTAAGAGATCGGGGATCGGGGGTTGGTTATAAAAGGGAAGGTATTAACACCCTAAGTATCTGTAGTGCTCTACAGGAACCTCTTGTTTAGTTTGTGTTATTTTATGTTTGCTTGCTAAGATATCTGCTAAAGGTAAAGGTAAAGACCTAGGGATATGTACACTAAGTTTGCTCGCCAAGACGTCGTATCTTGTGCCTACGTATCTGACTAAAGAATCAGAGCAACCGTAATTCACCTAACTAAGGGTGAGGAACCATTGAGTGTGGTCAAAGTTCCAAGGGGAATAAGTATGAGCTCATGTAGAGTTTAAGAAACTCTCTAAGTCTAAGTTATGGTGGGGAAACGTGGATACTCAACGTGATGAGCCCATATTGAGTTTAGAAACTTTATCCTATTTCTAAGTTGTGATTCATGGTTCTCAGGAGGCCAAAAATGAATAAAGGCTCTTAGGAAGCCTAGAGGGGAAATGGCTCTTAGGAGGCCAAGATGGTAGGAGTTGTTTATGACTTATGAGTCAAGATAAAAGAACTTTCCTTTGGAATCAGAGAGAATAACAGTTCTTATGGACAAAAGTTTACAAATATATTTACATGAAAATGCAAGATCAAACAACAAGGTGTCATAGTGAAACAAAGCTCACAATTCTATACAAGGTTAGAACCACATGCATTAGGCATTACTTAAACAAAATGAACAAAATAACATATTGAAAGAATCAAAACAGTCAAGAGTATTCATAAAAAAAACCCTAAAAGGTCTTCCACTTCCAACACTAATAAATACCTCAAAAATATTTATTTTTACCAATTTATTTTTGTATTCAAGAAGTAGACACATTAAGGAGTAATTTGCAAAAAGAATGAGCAAAAAAGAATAGAAAATGATCAAGTTATGAATTTTTGAAAACAAGGCATAAATTATAAAAATACAAAATGAACATGTGATAAAAAAAATATGGAAAGGTCTCCCTATGGGTGTTGAACCCATGCTATGATGGTTGTAGTCCAAAACTCTCACCATCTCAACCTAAACACGTGCCTTAACATATAATGGCAGCAATACAACATATATAAAACAAAGGCGTTTAGAAAATTAAAACAAAAGGACTGGGGCGAGGGGGATTCGAACCCCAGTCCTTGTGGTACATGCGCATATGTTCTTACCACAGGGGTGGCCATACATCCAGTGTATGTGCCAACCCCAATAACTTATAAACTCCAAAAGCGCGCAGAAAATAGAAACAAACTCTAGCCACCTGTGCATTGTCACGTTATAGCAAATCCAACAAATGATCAATGACATTTAAAGTGCAAAACGCCCCTAAACATATTGGCCAAACACCCCAGTTTTGAACTCCCTCACTCATGCAATGTGAAAACATCAAGGATGAAAAAGATAGATATGATCAACACTGACTAGGTCCAACAACACACTTGTGTATCCCTCAATCTCAACATTAACCATACTACTGTCCAGAAATGAAAGAGATGCCAAGATATGATGACAGTAATCCAAACCAAAGAAGCTTAAAAACTTAGACAAACAAACTTACATAATCAAAGGCAACAAGACAAACAAACTCATCATCAATATGTGTCTAAATATATTTTGGGCTGATACTTCTACTGGTAAACTGGTCATAGCAACATGATATCCACAAAATTAACATTTGAACTTAGAGTCATGGATTAAAAAGTAATGAGGGCTCACATCATCAGTAGAAAATAAAATGCCATGTAATTTAAGTGTGTGATGATGATAGGCTTTGGACATTTAAATGTGTAACTGAAGTTCAGCACATATTGAAACAAAGAATTATCTTGACAATCACAAACCAAGGTGTTGTTATGCTACTGTGAAGTGAATTAACCTGGATCCATTTAGTATACAAATTCTCACCTTATGATGGTGTAGTTTCAATGTGAAAAAACTGATATCAATTATGCATATAGTTCAAAGAGAGAAAACAACATGGTAACAATGTACACTCATCCTAGCATCATAAGACCAATTTAAATCCAAACATTTTCAGTTCAATCCAACAAAACAACCAGCCTAACTAGGAGTGCAAGACAGAAACAAACTAGAACAATACAAGTGCAAGCAGTGAAAACCATGCCAATTAAAGTTCACAATCACCAATTAATCCATACATATCAGCAGATGAATTCAGAACAGTTGAGGCAAGGCAATGTGTATTTTCATACAAGCCATTTTTAAAGAAAAAGGCACTTTCATATTTCCACACATTTGGACATGAACAAGAATTCAAGGGGTTATTAGGCTTTGACTAAAACTTATCACATGATGCTAAAATACTGCTATCTCATTCTGATATGAAGTGTACTTAGTGCAACCATCCTGGCATAACATGAATAATGGCAGCATTGTGATCAATTTGAAATTGGAGGTAGTGAAAGAAAATGAGCCAATAATTGTTAGGTCAAACAACAATCCAAACATTTATTAAACTGGATCATCTGAGTCAGTCCAAGCATACAAGCCTATAACATGAGTTCTGGCTGTTTTTTATTCAAACCAACAAATACTCAAACATTCATGGTATCATAACAACATAGGCAAAGGCAACAAGATATTTATTATATCAACAAAGCAACAACCTAAACCTTTTCATGTTGTTCACATATAAAGAACTTACTTATTCAAACTAAGCATACTATCATGAATAGAATATTTCAAGGATTTAAGATTACATGCTTCAATCATCTGTTCCACAGGATTACTTGATCTAATGTCAGAAAAAAAAGTGAACAGACTTACTCAAAGTTGTGAGAAAGCAAGGGATAACAAGGATTGGTCATCCACATAGCAGCTTCCAAAACTCAACATGTAGGCTCAATGAAATTATAACAGTACAAGTTTTTGAAGGTGTGAAAAAACGCAAGAAAGAGGGGGTTTGAATTGGTTTTTCAAAATAAATTGTTTCTTTAAAATAACTTTCCTTTTAAAACTTTACGCTTTTTCTAAAGAAGAACAACTTGGTTAAACAGAGAGATATAAACACGTTATGTTTATACTAGTTCACTTGAGAACCTCTCAAGTTAATCTAGTCCACCCGCCAAGGTGATTTCGCCTCTCTCAACGAGGTCTTAATCCACTATTCAACAAAATAGTACACTGCATGAGCTACACAGCTGGTGACTAACAACAACCTCTAGAACTCACACGTTCTAGACTTCTCAAGTAATCCAACCACACAGGTCTTACTTAAGGAACAACCTCTAAGACACACGTCCTAGACTTCTCAAGAGATCTAATCACTAAGACTCTCTTAAGGAATACAACTTTAAGTTCAAATACAATGAGTTTACAGAAAATTGCTTCTTATCAAGTTGATAGTGTAAACAAGTTTTTAGACCAAGAGTGACTTAAGAAAGAACAGAGTTAGAAAGTATTGTAGCAGTTCGCATGTGTATCTTTCTTCAAGTCTTTGAGCTTCCTTTTATAGCCGAGTGAAAAGATCCGTTGAGATGGAATCATGATAGCTAAGTAGGCTTATGGCTAGAAGCGTGAGGACAGGTACAAAATCTTCTGCATGTTGCGCGTCCTGTCTGTGTCAGATTGTCTTGTTTGTATTTTGCACAGTCTTCAAGAATTTTAACGTTGTAATGCGGTACAGCTGTACAGTGTGACAAGTTTTCTTGGCTTCTCAACTACATAGGCTTTTTGTGAGCATGGGTAAGAAGAGAAAACATTGCTCGGTTCTTGAGATTATCAAGTCTTCGAATCATCAGCTCTGCGCTTCCAGAATCTTCAGAACTTGTCTCCAGATCCTTGCTCTCTTAATCCACTTTCTTCATATCTTCAGAGGCTTCTGATAATATTTGATTGAAGCATGAGAGTCGACTTTGGGTAGGTCTTCAGAACCTTGATCAGAGAGCGTGAGGCTTCAGCATCTGGACTTCGTTCCATCAGAACCCTCGTCTTTAGATCTACAGAACTCATACTCTTTTCCTTTCGAAATAAAGTCTTTTGTGTTATCTTTGTTAAGCTCTTTTAAGTGCATAGACGAAATGTCTTTCTTTAAATATTGCACTGATTCTCAAGAGCATAACCTGTTTGCTAGGTTCTCACAAGTAACAACATTAGTTGTGTAAAGTTGTTCATGCCAATACCCATTTGTTATCATCAAAACCTAGAGATAATATTGCAGAACCAAATCTTGTTCCCACAATCTCCCCCTTTTTTATGATGACAAAACTATGTATTTGATGACGCAATTTTGATATATAAATATATAACACAGAGAACATGGAAAAAGGTTTTTAGGATAGCTTATCCTTTTTAAGAAGTGTTCCCCCTGAGTATTGGATTTGATTAAGGTTCGTGCTCGGGCTCCCCCTGACTTCATTAACCTTTTGAGTCTTTCTTCAACATCAGAGTTCTGAGTTATCTGCACAGAGGAAAAAATATAAAAAAACAATCTAATAGATATGATAGATTAATCTGTTAGCATGTAAGCAACATTGTTTTTCAGAGAATGACTATAGGATCAAAATTATCACATTCATGTACTTTCTCCCCCTTTTTGTCATTAATAAAAAAGATGAACACAGGGTAGTCCAAGGGTGAAAAACACAGAACTAAAACTTAAAAGAAAAATAGAGGTTTATTTGCTGTCAGAAGACATCTTGTCCCAAATCTTCTTCATCATGATTTGAAGATTTTCATTAACAGTATCTTGCTTGTCAAACCGTTCTCTGAAGTTCTTCTGTTCAATTCTGATTTCATCAATGGCGTCTCCCAGACGCTTGATAACAAGATCAGAAGTGGAAGCAATCATAACACTTTCTTTAGCTCTTTCAGCCTCAGCAGCTTCTTGTGCCTTTCTAGCAGCTTGCTCTTCTGCTTCTTTAGCACCCTTTTCTTCAGCTTCTTTCTGCTTGGCAGCCAAGAACTTGAGTACTTTGACTCTTGCTTCAGCTTCTGCTCTCTCCTTAGCCTTTGCTAGTTCAGTAGTTATGGTTGTATTTGACAAACATACAATTCTTGTAAGTTCTATGTCCAGCCATTTTTGAAAACGTTGACAGGCACTCTCAAGTTCCATGAGCTTCATGCTTGTACAAAGTTCCACTCTTAGTTTCGCAAACATCTCAAGTGCTTTGTCATGAAATTGACTTGTACATTCTTCAAAGGATGTTTGAGGTGGAGCATTGTAGATAACCAGAGCGAGGTTGGATTTATCAGAGTTGGTTTCAGGTGGTGGTTGTTGAGATAAGTCAATCTCAGTAGCAGCAGGTTCAGGTGGTTGTTGTTGATCGTTAGGAGAGGATACTTCAAGTGTTTCCAGACTATTATGAATTTTAGGAGAAAGAAAATCAGAAGGCTAGATTAAGGGTTCAATTATGATTTTCTGATGAAAAGCATAGGCCATTGGTGAGACAGGTATGTCTTGTTTTATGATAGGTAAGGTTGTTGATGAAGAAGGAATTTGTGGGGTTTCTGAATGAGACATTGATGGTTGTAGGTTAGATGGTTTGACATAGACTGATGGATCGGCATTGGATTTTGATGTAGTAGATAAACTTGTATTCTCGAGGATTTTTGATCTTTTACTCCTTTTCCTTTTCTGAGCTTAGAGATGATGGTAGCATGCTTTCTTTTCCTTTTAGGAGACTCAATAAGAGTTGGTTCAGAATTCAATTGATCAGTCTGCTTAGTTTGCTCTATTTTCTCCCACTCTTCTTCTTCATGCTTGATTTCACAGACATCATACCCTCGTGCTTTTACTCCATCTAAGTATACAGCTACTTCTTCACGTTGATAACTTCTGTGATAGATAGGATAACCCGGCACAGTGACCCTTCGTTTAATTAAATTGTCAGAGATGGTGAAAGGATTCACCTTTACTTTATTGATTATTCTCATTTGCTTAAGAGTTGTGGCATTTACTGGTTCTCCAAGGGTTGTGGTCAGATCTTCTGTGTATTTGACTTCTGTAACCAGAGTGTCTATTATACCACTTTCATAGAAAATTTCTGAGAGCATTCTTCCAAAAGGGATGTATCTTGGTATATCATTTTTGTATCCACCGGTTGTCCTTGTTTTTGTTACCATATATCTCAGATAGTAGAATAGGATAGAGGGTAGGCACATTCTTTCTTTGGTGATCAGATAGTAAAGCATGTATTTCATGTTGGCATTGAAGAAATCTGCAACATGTGATGAGGGCCTAGGATTGATGCAACCAAGAATGATCTTGTGCCAGATTTTTAAGTGTGCATGCAATTCTTCTCTCTTATACTCCTTTTTGCTCAGTTGATAGTTAGCGTAGATGATTGGGTTGATCCTCTTTTCCACAAATGAAGATTTACTGTTCATCCCATAGACTCTCTTTTTCTTCATAAACTCCAGGTTGTAAAGATCGGCAATGTATTTTTCAGTGATGACGATCTTTCTTCCCAGGACATAGGAGACAACATGGATCTTGTCACAAACAGCTTGTCTCCAAAAATCTTTTACAAGTGCTTCAAAAACTGGTCCTTTGAGCCTATCAAAGAAATTGGTCCATTCTTGAGCTTCTACTTCTTTGATTAGATTAAATCCATTTTCGGCAAGATTCTGGAAATCTACATGCATTTACTTGAGTACAATTAGATTCACAAGATTACAGGTGTCAGAAGCTTCTCTTTGGGTAATGTGTTCTCCGTGTATAGAAGAATGAGATGAAGATGAAGCGACCATTTGATTTGTTAGAGATATTGTTGAGGATGGCTCGGTTAAGCTGACAATCTCCTTGATGATGCTTCAAATTCTTGAGAGAACTTGACGGCTTCTTCTTGCATTGGGGTCATCATTTTGAGCGATTAAGAGGAAGAGTAGAGATTTAGGGTTTTGGTGAGGAGTGAGAGTGATAGAATGTTTTGAAGAGTTGAAGAACACGAAGGAAGAAGAATGAATGTCTTTGGATTGTTCCCAAGAAGAATTAAAGGTAATTTAGGTTACGCATGTTAACTATTCTCTAATGGAGTGAAAAGTTCTGGTATTTATGAGATTGTGAAGTATTTGAGTGGATAGACACGTAAGGAAATAGGTGAATAAATGTGATAAAATTGAGTCAATCTCGAGAAAGATGTTGTTCGTTCAATTTGAATAATTAAAGTGACTTAATTTTATTTAAATCACATGCAAAAATAATTTTCCGAATATATGACATGTCACATATTTATCAGAACTTGAGATGCGTGTAGCGAGCGATTTTGGACGCGGTTCTTAAGCGTTGGTCGCTCTCTGCGGTTGAGTTTACTACAGGTCGATTCATTTTTTATCCTATTGTGAGCTGAATAAGGAAGGGAAATAGATGTCTCCAATTAACCCTGCTTTGGATACTGAGTTTAAACAGCGGTCTGTTAGGTTACGAATGCTATCAATGTTGGGGGCCTTTGTACTGGTTATTTGTATTTTCGCCAATACTGTTTTCTCTCTTTTTGTTAGGATACTGCTTCAGATTAGGATATATGGGATTTTGGGTTTTTTGTTTAGTGTGCTCGCTAATATTTTTCTTTCAATCTTATGCCTACGTATTCCCGTTTACCGAAACAGGGAAATCAGAGCGTTCGTAGTTCCTCCTATTCTATGTGAGGAAATGGTGTTTTGGTGTCTTGTTCAAAGCCCAAGACGTGAAGCGAAAGGTGATTTATATCTTGTTCAAAGCCCAAGATGTGAAGCTGAAGGTGTTGACCTTAGAGAGAATTTGTCATCTCTAAAGGGGGTCTGCTTGTCATAACTGTTAGGTGACTGGTTATAAAGGGAGGATTACTTTAACTGAGATACGCGGATCTTAGCAATGCCATGATTTCCTTTACAGGGGGTTTTTAACCTGAAGGAGAAGACTTTAACTCAGTGTAGAGCAATGTCATCTTTCCTTAGGAATTTCTCATGCTAAAAGAGGGACAGTGGTATGGATGTAGATGATCCAGAGGCTTGCCGCTTACAGCGATTAGATGAAGGGGAAAGAGTTGTTGATGTTTGTGTACTGTGAACGAGGCACAACTTTGATGCTAAAAGGTTGATTGGATCAACCAGTGGTTTTCTTATACAAAGCCTAAGAGGAGGCTAATATGTGTCTCGTACAAAGCCCGAGAGAGAGGCTAAAAGGTTTTTTGACTCGACGATAGAGTCTTTTGGTATCTCGTATAAAGCCCGAGATGAAGGCTATTTGACTCAACAAGAGAGTTTTTTGTATCTCGTACGAAGCCCGAGATGGAGGCTGTTTGACTCAACAAGAGAGTTTTTTTGTATCTCGTACGAAGCCCGAGATGGAGGTTGTTTGACTGTTTCAGTTGAGTGACAGGTCCAGTATACTAATTTTGAAAGAGAAAATTAGTTCTTATATGAGCAACACTGTACTCAAGGATTTGATTCAAGGATCTGGGTTATTCCTGTTTTTTAAGGAAGTGGGAAATCCGAAGGGTATTGAGACTGTCCGAGTCTACGGGTTTTCTTCCTATTCTTGAAGGGTGCTTGAGAATGTCTTTGAGACTCAAGAAAATTAGACTGTCCAAGTCTAGAGTTGCATCTTTTGTACTATGCTTTGAGAAACAGTAGTAGACTCTTTGAAAGGACTGTTCTATGTAGATGATTAAGTTCTGTTCCTATACCTTTAGGAGGTCGTCGGGACAATTTGTACGAAGCCCAAGAGGAGGCTAGAAGCTTTTAAGAAGCCGATCAGTCCTTGTACGAAGCCCAAGAGGAGGCTATCATTCCCAGAGGAAGAGATCATTATACGAAGCCTAAGAGGAGGCTGTGAATACTTCTAAGAATCCGGTGGGTCCTTGTACTGAGCCCAAGAGGAGGATGGGTTGCTTTTAGGAAGCCTGTGGGTCCTTGTACGATGCCCAAGAGGAGGCCGATGCTTTTAAGAAGCCCGTGGGTCCCCAAACCCCGTGAAATTCAAGGCAAGCTATTCACAAGGAATAGATCAAGTCAGGAAAGTTCGAGAATTTGGAAGAAACTCAAAGATGTCATTCACGGAGAATACATTCATCTCTGGGAGTAGAATTTCTCGACAATTTCTAATGAGGACAGCCGAAGAGAAGACTGTATCTGGTGATCCTATTGGGGATCTAGTTGTCGGGGAAACTCGAAATATCTATACTATTATTACACAGTTGATATGAGTTTATGAAAGAAGACTTACAGTGAAACAACCCCACAATACTGTTATATGCATATGAAAGCGGTAAATGAAAGCGTATAAACACTTACTCGGTTGTAGAGCTTCCATGCTGTTTGGTTAGTTGTTCAACAAAGACAGATTGAAAACAACAGTATATTCAAAATCAAAGGAGAAAGTGCTTTGAAAAAGAAAGATTTCGGGCTTACAGCTCAAGGAAAGGCCCAGGGTTTTATCAGCGAGCGCACTGTTTGAATTTGTACAGAGGGACTTATACAAGTGACTGAGGCCCAGAAATTGTTTTCTGTACTAGGGGATGGGTCTTACACTCTCTCAAGAGGCCCAAAGAGTTTTAGAAATGAAATGGGTCTTACTACTCGAGGGTAGGCCCAGTTGATTTTTCGTTTGAAATTGGCGATCGCGCCGAGATTTTCTTTTAACGTGAAGGGGCTTATACAATATCTGAGGCCCAAAAGGTTTTGGTTAAAAGTGGATTGGGTCTTACACTCTAATAGAGGCCCAAAGAGTTTTAAGAAAATAAATGGGTCTTACTACTCGAGGGTAGGCCCAGGATTTGTTTCATTTTGAATTGGCGATCGCGCCGAGGTTTTTGAAAATACAGTGGGACTTATACAATAAGTGAGGCCCAGATTTTTGGTATTTAAAAAAAGGGTTGGGTCTTACACTCTAATAGAGGCCCATGAGTGTTTGAAAAAAAGTTTGATGAGGGTTGAATTGATTCAAAACCCTAATTTGTTTTCAAAATGTATTTTTAATTGAAAAAATTCAATTAAAATGATCAATGTTTGTTAAATATATGAAAACAAATTATGATCTTGGATCAATGTTCCAAAAAATCAGGTTTCTTCCTACAAAATGATTGAAATCAAATTAGGGTTAGAAAACAAAAGGAGAAAAAATATTTTAAATGCTAAAAAACACATAAAACATTAACTTTTTGCAAAAATATCAAATATATGAAATAAATAATATTTTTGGGATTTTTTGGTAAAATCAAATATTTAAACATTTTTGTGAATAATTGCAAAAAGAACCAATCAAAAATGATAAAAATTGAAGGAGTTATTAATTTTTCAAATCATTAAAAATAATAATATGAAAAATAACAAAATAAACAAGTGATAAAAAGAAGTCTGGGGCGAGGGGGATTCGAACCCCAGACCTCTCGCTTGTCAATACACACAAAACCAGCTGATGAACCGCTGGGGCGCAATGCCAATTCAAATATAACATGGCAAGGGAAAAATATATAGAGAACTTGTTGGATTTTCTGAGAATGGCGCCATGGCCATCTTCTTCCTCTAGCTCGCGCATGAAGCCCTCTATCTCCCTCATCTCTCAACCATTTGACATGATTCAAACACCAAACTCGTGCGTTTTTTCACAAGGAAGAAGATGGCAATACCCAATTTCATTCATTTTCAGTGTATAGCAAATTATATCATTGTGGCCGTATGAACCCTAATTTTGCAAAAGCAATCGAGTAGGCATGATTATGAGTGCTATGATCAAATTTTTTGAGGGAAAACAATCAACATATGATGGCAAGCAATTGGCAAAAATATCATGCGAGGAAATATGCATGGATCATGGAGTTTGAGTTTTGAGGCTTACCTTGATGCAAGCTGAAATGGAACTCTGCACAAACTTTATTCCAGTTGTGAATTAATGATCCCTACAGCTTCAATGGATGTTATGGAGTGTGTTGCAAGCTTTGGAACACTTTGAAACTCTTTGGATCAAGCTGGAGACCTCCAACTGCATAATTGAGGCATAATGGCTTGGTTGAAGGGTGATTTTGAGCCTGAGGTGTTACAGTCAGTGTTTAAGTGTTTGGACACCTCAAATACATCATATGTGATGTGTTTGAGCAATTGGAATTGATTGCCTAAGGCTGCAACTCAAAACCCGATAGTGGTTACTCAAAAACCAAGAAACTTGAGGTTTAAGGAAGAATGAGAGAAAGCAGTGCTGTAACTGGATTTGGTGTGAGTTGAATGATCCATTGGAACCTCTATTTATAGGTGATCAACTTTTGTCTTGGAGGAATAGTGAATGGATGCTGGATCAGATCACATTTGTATGGATTGGCTTGGAGGATTTCTTCTCAAGCAAGGCAAACTAGCCATTCCCAAGAGCAGGGCTATGCCTTGACTAAATTCACATTCTTCAGATGTTTTTATTGTTGTTTAATCATAGAACTTGACTGAGTAGAGTGACTTTGTTGAAAATGCACTATTCCACATTAATGCCCTTTGAATTCAAGGCAAAAATGTGCCAAAGTGGATGAATTTCAAGTTGGAAGATTCCTTGGCTTTTTGACTCAGCCCTATCAGTTGGATCAGTTGGTTCATGATCAAATTGAAGGCATATGGCATAGTGATCACTCCTTTTGACTCAGAAATCGTGGATGGTACAAAACTCCCAAACTGATTTTTCATGGCAGCCTTGGCATGGCATGTTGTGGCAGCCATAATTCTTGGCACAAGTGGATTGGTTTCATGCTATTGAGTTGCTTGGATTCTTGGCAACATTTGTAACAACATTGATGTTTATCTTTGGAACTGATTCAGCTTGTAACTGTGTGATAAAACCTAACAAGTTTTGGTGTTTCCAACAAAATCTGTCTTGGACAGAATTTTTTCTAAGTGTTGGAAAAGTGGTACTTTCATGTTTTCAGCCATTTTGGCTCACTCGTAGCTCAAAATCCATAATGAATTGGAGTTAGGTCTAGTTGAAGTTTTGTAGAGGGCATTGAGATCTACAAATCAAGCCTTGGATGGGAGAAAATGGCTTAGTGGTTTAGGAGTTATGACCCTCCAAAGTTGGTACCCTAGCCACTTTATTTTTAACTTAGAAAATTTTCTAAGTTTTTATGGTTACCCCTTTTACAAGTTATCCAACTTTTCTTGATTTTTCTTGATGAATGATGATTCAAATCATACATTAACATCATTTTAGGGTTAAAAAACCATTTTGGTGAAAAATCTCAAAAAGTCAAAGTTGACTTTTGTGCACAGTTGACTTTTTAACAGATGAATTCCAAACTGTGCAGTTCTTCATGAAATCATGTCCTTGACCTAAATCAAATTTGATGGACATGTTCCATGGGTGTAATAGGGTATATTGATGCATGTCATAGGGCTTGGGAGCATGTCCTGGTCAAAAGTCAAAGTTATAGTTGACTTTTCCCGCGAAACCCTAACTGTGGTTCAGATGAAATTGAAACTTGTTGCTCAAGCTTCTTGGATCAATCCATTGTTCCAAATGGATTAATATGGCATGTTAGAGACCCATAAATCATTTCTTGAGGTCTTGGCTCATGATTTGCCCTAAAAGTCAGCTTAGGGGTGAATTAGGTCAAGAAACCCTAATTCTTGATTTTTGATGGATGCATCCTCTAAGGTCAAATTGACTTGATGAATGGGTCCATGAGGTTCCATGGAGTATATTAGGTTATGTTTTGGATCTTTGGCTCATGCCCAGAGGAAATTCTCCACCTGGAGGCCCTGGTCGACCAAAACCCTAATTTGGTGACACTGGCGATCTTGAGGCTTGATCCACCCAGAAGGGAGCAGTTTTGTACTTAATCCTTGGTGCGGGGGTCCTCTTGATCCATTGTGGATGTTTGAGAGGTTAGACAAGTTGAAGATCATGTCATTCCTTGATTGAGCCTTTGTCAAAAGCTCTGAGAGGGCTTGAAACCCTAAATTTGATTGCAGTGGATGCTCACCCATCTTTGGGGAGACTAATGAGGCAAGATGGCTTCCCCATATTGTGATGATGATTTTCACAATGATGGGAAATCTTAGTGTTCAAAATTTGGGGTATGACAGATGCCCCTATTTAATCTTCTTGGACACGAAGGTGTGAATGACGAAGGTATTCGGGCATTCGGGGTGCAAGAGGGTTAAATATCGGAATATCCGAAATTTTGAAAGCTATGAATGGCAGCTTACGCATTCATCTTCTTTTGATAAGCAATGATGCTTAGAAAAGGTAAAAACTTCCCCTCGATCCTGGTCTTCAGCCAAGGAACTGGTCTTAGTTTCTGATTTAAACTTCCCCTCGATCCTGGTTTCAGCCAAGGAACTGGTCTTAGTTTCTGATTTAAACTTCCCCTCGATCCTGGTTTCCTACCGAGGAACTGGTCTAAGTTTCGTTTGTCAATAAACTTTATTGACGAGGGACGCTATTCGTAGCGGTTTTCCTCAAACTTCTCGCTGAATTTTCCTGGGGAGATGCCATTTGACGGAAAAACTATTGATGTCAGACTTGCCGGGGAACCCAGTTGTCTGAGTTGTAGAGTTGCACAAACTTCTCTGTTGGAGAAGCCATTTGTTTCTACAGGGGGAAAGCAGGTCTCTTGAGAGACTGCTGTTGCTTGGGATTTTTCATCATACTTTTCTCGGGATCTCCCCGGAGAAATGCCATATGATGGGGTCCAATTTTCAGGTGCCAATGACCTTTTCATCAGCGATCTTCTCGGAGCGAAACTGGCATGCTGCCGAATCTCTGACTACGAGGCTTTCTTTGTGGATTTTCCTTAATCCGGGAAAGCAAGGATATCATCTTCAATGGTGAAGAGTGATGCTGGCTGAAAGTTCCTCTGGTTTTTCAGAGGTTTAAGTTATCAAAGTGGTTAAGGGCCAATTTCAATCCTGAAATAAACTGGAGGTGAGATTGTTTAGACACACTATTTCCTGACGAGGAAAGAACTGGGAACTCGATTGAGAGAACTCCTATCACTAGGGTACAAGACCGACTAGAGTGATGGTGATGCAATATGAAATGTGAATGCAAATCAATAATGCATGATATAGGTATGTTTATGCTGACAAAACCGACGCGAAATACAAACTGACGGGTGAACACGACTGGATACTCGGCCATCGCGGGGCGTATAGAAATATCGCTGGTTCAAGATAGAATTCCACCTTGCTTAGGAGAGATAGTCCCCGTTGGGAGCTATGTTGGTCGGGCTTAGGAGATAAGAACTCGGCTGAGGCGTGCAGACGAAACAAGGTCTCTGACACAGTTGATCCCTTCATTCAGGCGTACTGGGTTAGAAGGAGTACTTTGATTCTGCACTTTGAAGTTCGCTTACTTCTGGAGAAGTGGTCGATATTCCTTTGATGTTCAACAGTCAAAAGAAATTGCCGACTTTATTTTAAAAGCAGAAAAAGTTTTAACAAGTAAATTCATTTTTGTTTTATTTCAAGAATCGTTAATCATGTTAACAACGTCGTTCTGTAAAGCTAAAACAAATAAGAATTACAAACAAAAGCACAAAGGCTCAAATTTTATTGATAAGATGGAGATCAGCCAAACGCGTGATTCCAAAGAGTATATACAAAGTTAGAAAATGGTAATTTACAGGGAAAAGGGCTACGTTGAAACATAACGACCATTATCCTTCTACCAACTTTGAATTCTGGGCATCCCGAGCTTCTGTCGAAGATGACCTTGACTGGAGTTTTCTGACAGATGATGTAACTGCTGTTGCTGAGGGACTTGCCTCTGTTGAACATAGTTACTTGCCATTATCCCTAATTTTTGCCTGGATTGTACTATGATGTTTCCAATCCATCGGGATGATTTTTTTTATTTTGTATCTAACTTTTGCCTGGACTGCCCTTTCGGGTTTTCAATCCACCGAGACGTTTTTTTTTAGTTTAGGTGAAGCATTTCTTGACTACATCAACATTCGTGGGGTAGGCAAATTCCTCTCCGTCCATGGTTGCCAATCTCAAGGCGCCGCCTGAGAAAGCTTTTGTGACCACATAGGGGCCATCATAATTCGGAGTCCACTTGCCCCGAGAATCAGTGAGAAATGATTGTATCTTCTTGAGCATCAGGTCTCCTTTCCTGAAGATGCGAGGTCGAACATTTTTGTCGAATGCCCTCTTCATTCTCTGTTGATACAACTGACCGTGGCATAAAGCCGTAATTCGTTTTTCATCGATCAGGTTCAGTTTGCCGTGTCGACTTTGACACCACTCAGCTTCGGTGAGCTTAGCTTCCATCAATACTCGGATTGATGGGATCTCTACTTCTATGGGGAGCACTGCTTCCATGCCATACACTAGAGAGAAAGGGGTAGCCCCTGTTGAAGTGCGGACAGATGTGCGATAACCGTGAAGAGCAAAGGGTAGCATTTCGTGCCAGTCTTTGTAGGTTACAACCATCTTTTGAAAAATCTTCTTGATTTTCTTGTTAGCCGCTTCTACCGCTCCGTTCATCTTGGGTCGGAAGGGAGATGAGTTATGGTGTTCGATTTTGAACTCTGCGCACAACTCTTTCATCATCTTGTTGTTCAAGTTAGATCCATTATCTGTAATGATCTGGCTCAGAACACCATAACAGAAGATGATATTATTTTTGATAAATCGGACCACCACTTATCGGGTTACATTAGCGTATGATGCTACTTTGACCCACTTGGTGAAGTAGTTAATGGCTACCAGGATGAACTGATGTCCGTTTAAAGCCTTAGGTTCGATCAAGCCAATTATGTCGATTCCCCATATGGAAAAAGGCCACGGGGAAGAGAGAACTTTGAGATGTGATGGCGGTACATGAATTTTGTCGGAGTATATCTGACACTTGTGACACCTCATCATGTACTTGTAGCAGTCGGATTCCATTGTCAACCAGTAGTACCCTGCTCTGAGAATTTTTCTCGCCATTGTGTGTCCGTTGGCATGAGTGCCAAAGGATCCTTCATGAATTTCTTTCATAAGCATGTCTGCTTCTGGTCTGTCTACGCATCGGAGCAAGACCATGTCAAAATTTCTCTTATAGAGAGTGTCACCGCTCAGGAAGAAGTTTCCAGCCAATCTTCTGAGGGTCTTTCTATCTTTCCTGGATGCCTCAGGTGGGTACTCTAGTTTCTGAAGGAAGCATTTGATATCGTGATACCAAGGTTTGTCGTCTATGACTGCTTCAATCGTGAAGACGTAGGCGGGCCGTTCAAGGCGCATTATGTCGATCTTAGGTAAGTCGTTCCATTGACCTACACTAATCATGGAAGAGAGAGTGGCTAAAGCGTCAGCCATGTGATTCTCATCACGAGGGATATGATGAAACTCAACTCTGTTGAAGAAAGGTAGCAACCTTCTTGCTTAGTCTTTGTAAGGAATCAATCCTGATTGGTATGTGTTCCAATCTCCTTTTATCTGATTGATAACCAAGGATGAATCACCGTATACGTCCAAGTTTTTGATCCTTAAATCAATCGCTTCCTCGAGACCCATAATACATGCTTCGTATTCGGCCTCGTTGTTCGTACATTTGAACGTAAGTCGAGCGTTGAAAGGAATGTGGGTACCCTGAGGGGTAACAATGATTGCCCCAATTCCGTTTCCATAATGATTAACTGCTCCGTCAAAGATAAGTCCCCATTGGGAACCTGGTTCTGGCCCTTCACTGGGTAGCGGTTCATCGCAGTCCTTCATTTTTAGATACATGACATCTTCGTCTGGGAAGTCAAACCCGACTGATTCCTGATCGTCAATCGGTTGATGAGCCAAATGATTGGCTAAAATACTTCCCTTAACGGCTTTCTGAGCGTGGTACTCTATGTCATATTCTGATAACAACATCTGCCAACGGGCAATTCTTCCCGTGAGAGCAGGTTTTTCGAAGACGTACTTGATTGGATCCATTTCGGAGACCAACCAAGTAGTATGACGAATCATGTACTGGCGAAGACGTTTGGCTACCCAAGCCAAAGCGCAACAAGTTTTCTCAAGTATCGTGTACCGAGTTTCGCAGTCGGTGAATTTCTTGCTCAAATAGTAAATGGCAGACTCTTTCCGTTTAGTTTCGTCTTGTTGGCCAAGTACACATCCCATTGAGTCCTCTAGAACTGTGAGGTAAATGATCAGTGATTTTCCTTCCACTGGAGGTGATAGAATCGGAGGATTCAACAGATATTCCTTGATACTGTCGAAGGCGGTTTGGCAATCTTCTGACCAAACGCAATCCTGGTTCTTTTTGAGTAACTTGAAAATCGGCGCACAGGTCGCGGTCATGAGGAATATGATGAATCTGGAGATGTAGTTCAAACGTCCCAGGAATCCTCTGACTTGTTTTTTAGTTTTCGGAGAAGGTATTTCTTGAATGGCCTTGACCTTGTCAGGATCAACCTCAATTCCTTTCTGGCTGACGATGAACCCTAGTAGTTTCCCTGAACGGACACCGAAGGTGCACTTGTTGGGATTCAAGCGAAGCTTGAATTTTCTTAAACGTTCGAACAATTTTGACAGATGTTCAACGTGCTCACTCTCTGTTTTTGATTTTGCAATCATATCATCGACATATACCTCGATTTCCTTGTGTATCATGTCATGAAACAGAGTAGTCATGGCCCTTTGATAGGTTGCCCCGGCGTTCTTCAAACCGAACGACATTACCTTGTAACAAAAGGTGCCCCATGGGGTAATGAATGAAGTTTTCTCCATGTATTTCGCCGCCATTTTGATCTAATTATAGCCCGAGAACCCATCCATGAAGGAGAAAACTTTGAACTTTGCTGTACTGTCAACCAGCATGTCAATGTGTGGTAAAGGAAAGTCGTCCTTTGGACTAGCCTTGTTCAGGTCCCTGTAGTCGACACACATTCTGACCTTTCCCTCCTTTTTCGGAACGGGTACGATGTTGGCTAACCATTGAGGATATTCTGATGTAGCGAGGAAGCCCGCGTCAATCTGTTTTTGTACCTCCTCTTTGATTTTGATAGCCATGTCCGGGTGAGTCCGTCTCAACCTTTGCTTTACTGGCGAACATTTCGATCTTAACGGTAAGTGATGTTCCACGATGCTGGTATCCAACCCTGGTATATCCTGATAGGACCAAGCGAATACATCAGGAAATTCTTTGAGAAGCTTTATTAAACTCTCTTTGGCAGTTGGACTGAGCAGTGCCCCAATCCTGATTTCTTTTCTCTCTTTTTCTAAACCCAAGTTTACCGTTTCCAACGGTTCTTTGTGAGGTTCAATGGACCTTTCCTCTTGTCTGAGTAATCGGGAGATCTCTTCTGGAATTTGGTCGCCATTTTCTTCTTCAGCCTCGAATAACGGGAACTCAAAGTTGGGAGAAGGCATCGGATCGTATGTTTCAACGGGGTTTAAAACAAGCAATCTGCATGACGTGATGATTCGTGTTTAGAAGAGATTGAGAAAAATGCAAGTGGTGTGCAGTGTATTATTTTACTGCTTGTTTTTATTTTTAATTATTTTTTAGGATTACCATTTTCTGAAAAACGAAAAGAGAAAACAGCAATTAATGCGGAAATTACAGAACGACGTTATTTTATTAATGAACAAGTCGATCCTTGAAACTACATCCATATAAAACAAAACTCTGTCGCTTCGGGCAAAGCGAAGAGGGAAATTTACAGAAAGCGAGCCCTACCAAAACATCCGTTTCACCTGGGCAGGGTGAAAGGTTAAAAGATGGCAATTACTTTGACTGATGAACGACCTTGGGAACCTCGACGGCAACCCATTGGCGGTGAACTCCTCGGTGAATCACAAAGTCTGGCACTTTCCTTGATTTGTCTTCAGAAATGACGCTGATTTCTGGTGGAGCAGGATCATTGGAATCTGTCTCCCAGGCAGATTTGTCATAGGAGAATTCATCAGTTGTATTTTGCATTGCATTTGTGCTCTCAGGTACATCTCCCCATCCAGTAGGCTGGATGTCTTCGAGCCTGATACGAGAGCTTTCGGGAGCGGTGTATTTGACCATATAGTCGTATTTTCCACTTGGTTCTCCCAGAGTGTCCCAAACTTCTTTGGAAGTGGAGGAGTCATCCCTCTCGATGACGTTAACCTCAGGAAAAGCATAGTTGATGAACTCAAGTCCTGCAAATGTTGCGAATTCATCTTCATGTTGAGTAATTTGTGAATGACCTGAGTGTTGATCCCATGACATGGTGGGGACACAGGTATTTTGTTCAATGACGGTCAGCTGATTTTCATTGTTCGACTGACTTTCTGGCCCCAAGTTTCCCGGGTAAGGCTGCCACATTGGGAGGCCATCCATCGGGCCATAGTAATTGTGGTCAAAGTTGTCTTTCATCGGAGTGTCTTCCTCTAATGAATTTGGCGGAGCCCGGCATCCTTCCGGATCACAATCTCCATATATCATTTCGACATCTGACCTTGGTATAAATCTAGGACTCTGTGCAGGATAGAAAAATGGCGTAGGCACCTCTTCCTGAGACATATAATCGTCCTCATTAAGGTAGGACTTTCATTCTTCATCTGTGTCAGTGGGATCTTCCTCATTGATAGCATGTACTTCTTGAGACACTGGGTGAAGAAAACCTCCACTGTGGAAGAAGTTTTGAAGGGGATGAATACTTTCATTGTTGGCGGTTGTCTGGGTATAGGTTGCAGAAAAACCAAGACCCTTCTTTGTTGTATTGCTAGTAGGAATGACAAGCTGTCCCCATCCCTTTGTATTGGTACTCTCGACTACTTTGATAGCATCGTTGTATGAGGAAATCGAGGTTCCTCCTTGGGATTGATTATCCTTGCCCACCGACAGCGCTTGGAACTGCGTCCCAATAACCTCCTCGGGTTCTACACAAGTAGATGGTGATAAGTTACTCACGAGCAAGGCCTGTTCTCCACAGACTGTGACAAGTTGATCGTTCTGAACGAACTTTAGCTTTTGGTGGAGGGTTGAAGTAACCGCTCCAGCCTGGTGTATCCAAGGTCTTCCTAATAAACAACTGTACGTTGCCCGGATGTCCATGACCTGGAAAGTGACTTGGAAAGTGTGAGGACCGATAGTTATGGGAAGGTCAACTTCGCCGATAACCGTTTTTCTGGATCCGTCGAATGTTTTGACGATAACCTCGCTGATTCTCATCGGAGGGCCTTTGAATGATAATTGTATCAAAGTGGACTTCGGCATAACATTCAGGGCTGACCCTGTGTCTACCAGTACGCTGGCTAAAGCATCGTCTTGGCAGTTAACTGTGATATTGAGCACCATGTTATGACGACGACCCTCTTCAGGTAATTCCTCATATCTAAATCCCAAATTGTTGCAGGAAGTGATGTTAGAGACAATGCTATCGAACTGTCTGATTGTTACATCCTGTTCCATAAAGGCTTGCTCCAAGACTTTCTGTAGAGCCTCCCTGTGCGCTTCTGAACTGAGTAACAGTGATAATACCGAGATCTTTGAAGGAGTCTGTAACAGTTGATCAACAATGTTGTATTCACTCCTTTGGATGAGCTTCAGCATCTCATCATTATTTTTTGAAAGGTCGGGATTACTGGATTAACCGACTGGTAGATCAGGAGTTTCCGTCTGAAGTTCCTTTTCTTTGTTAGGTTCCCCAACCCCTCAGTTGAAGATTCTACCACTCCGTGTTACTCGACTGATGTCTGCAATATTCACGACGGAGGGTAATGGAGTTTCCTTTCCATTTTTAACTGTCGTTGCACCATATTTGTAAGGGATAGCCTTAGTTGATTCATACGGTAGTGGTCCTGGTAGATAGATGACTACGAGAACCTTCTAATTTTTCTGACCATCGTAAGTAATCTCGATCCGTTCCCGGTTGGGAACTTTAGATTCGTTAAGTAGAGGGATAATGGTAAAAACATCCCTGGTCCTGTGATGACCAGAGATCATGACAACATCCTCAACTTGATCGGCAAGGTAGTTCGGCGTCCAGTTGATGGGTCCAGAACCCGGATATGGACGAATTTCTCCACGGTCCACCTGCCCCTGAAGAGCTGCTCACACAAGGTAGCACCCTTGGCTATTTTCCGAACAGACTCCACAACGTTCATAATTGTGTGGTGGCACCTGGCCACACCCACTTTGAATACAATGTAACCTCACTAGGTTAGCTTCCACTGATCGGACATCCTGACTCTGACGCCGAGTAGGATTCCTGTTACTGATACTAATTTGCTGAGTATCTTCATCCATGTAGATTGGCATCCACCAGTGATTTAACAAGTGCTGAAGTACTTCCTGGACAAAGGCACAACCTCGATCGTTTTCGTAACCCGCTTTACAGTTGTGATAATCATGTGACACCAGGAATCCGAGTCGAACCTGTTCAGCATGTAACTCTACCAGGTTGGTATTCATCACACAAATATCAAAGATCTGAACCATGTTGATCTGATAAGGGTTCGTATCATGGTAGTCTTGGATCCATCCAAGATCCATCTAACGCTGGAGGGCCTCTTGTATGAAAGAGCATCCCTGTTTATTTACCGAGCAAGTCAGACAAGAACTATAATTATGTCGCGGCAGATTATGATATTGGCTTTGCCTTGAGTGCATCACCACCAAGTTGGCATTCATCGCACGGATGTCGTGGTTTTGAATGACGTTGGAATTCGTGTAAACCATGTTAACTCCACGAACTCGGTGCTCTTAGATCCATCAGAGATCCATCTGTTCCTACAGAGCTGCTTGCACCACCGAACATCCTTGATTGTTTTTAGAGCAGACATCACACTGATGATAGTTATGAGGTGGCACATGGCCATATCCACTCTGTCTATAATGCATCTTGACCAGATTGGTTTTCAACAAGAGTACATCGTGAATTTGATAGACGTCGTTAGTCTCTCCTTCTATTAAATTGACTGCATCCTTCTCGTGTTGAGGCAGCGGGTTCGTAAGAACATTAGGATTTGTATCCTTGAAGGATAAGACCCCGCTCCTAACAAGTTTTTGCACGTCGGACTTGAAATTGAGACAGTTCTCTATATTATGCCCTGGTCCTCCTTGATGATAAGGGCAAGTTTGATCCACCTTAAACCAAAAAGGCGGATTTTCCGGTACTGTAAGAGGGGACTTAGTCTGGATGTGCCCCTTAGCCAGCAGTAATGGAAATAGTTCTGTATACAATACAGGTATAGGATCAAATCTTGGTGGCCATGTTGTACGGTTGTTTTTGTATTGAGGACAAGCCTGCTGAAGAGGTTGTTGTGTCCTTTGATGATTAGGTTGGCTCTGCGCAACCTGAGGTTGATACGTAGAAATAGGCGCAGTGTTGATAGCAGGAGTCACTGCTGCTACCGGCTGATAATGACGCCTTTGCTTTCCGAGAGAGATATTCCCAATATCTTGCTCTTTTTTCTTAGGGAGAGCACTACCATATTTTTTAGTACCGCTCGTCGATCTAGTGTCTTTTACCAAACGTTCTTCTCGGATGGCTTCCTCAAGACGTACGCCCATGCCCAGCATTTCGGTGAAATCACTGGGTGCACTGGCAACCATTCGGTCATAGTAAAATGAGCTTAAGGTCTTTAAGAAGATATTTTTCATCTCTTTTTCCTCAAGAGGTGGACAAATTTGAGCGGAAATTTCACGCCACCTTTGAGCATACTCCTTAAAGGTTTCCTTGTCCTTTTGCGACATTGATCTGAGTTGATCTCTGTCGGGTGCCATGTCCAAATTGTATTTGTATTGTTGGACGAAGGCAGTACCAAGATCTCTGAATGTGCTGATCGTAGTACGGTTTAAACCCATGTACCATTTTAATGCGGCACCAGTTAAACTATCCTGGAAGTAGTGAATCAGTAGGTCCTGATTCTATGTCTGAGCTGACATCCGCCGAGCGTACATCACCAGATGGCTCTGAGGGCAAGAGTTACCCTTGTATTTTTCAAAGTCGGGCACTTGAAATTTGTGCGGAACTTTCACATTGGGGACCAAGCAGAGGTCTGCAGCGTCCTTTCCAAATAGATCCTGACCGCGAATGGCTTGCAGTTCTTTCTGCATTTCCAAGAACTGCTCCTGGAATTCATCCATTCTATTGAACATAGTCTCCTTTTTACCAGAAGGTATCGGTGGAATCTGTCCTTCTGGGACAGTGTGCACCACAGGGGGTGGTACCATGACTACGGCAGTAAATCTTGGCGTTTCCCGAAGTTTGTAACCTTCAGGAGTCTTCAGTATGCCCCTGGCATCTTCGCTTTCCCAAAGTTTGTAACCTTCAGGCCTAGCGGCTTCTGTTGTGATTCCCTGATCTTCAGTGATCGGCGGAACATATCCTTCCGGGATATAGTTAACAGGCATGCCCCAAGGACGATCTTTCATCATTTGATACCTAGGATCATACTTCTCCACGATGGGCGTTGAAGTGATCTCTGAGATCACAGTTCTTTGTAGCTGAGCTTCTGCCATGGCTTGCATGTCGTTACGAAGCTTTCTCATATCCTCTCTTAGAGGGTCGATCTCTTCTTTCAACTCTCTGTTTTTTTCCTCAAGATCATCCATCTTTTTCTGACGATTGGCCCGAGTATTATACGAATGAGACAGTTTGACTCTAGAATCGAGACACAAACGTGAGATTCGTAGGTAAGAAGAATTCGCGATGTGAGAATGATGAATGCAATGATTATATTAATTATTTTTTGGCTTAATCAAAATAAACTTCGACAATTAGATTGCAAATATCAAACAGTGGGGAAACCCCTTTTTATTGAATTCAAAGGATTACAGAAATGGAATACAGTAGATTACAAGGTGCGGAAACAGAAACCTAAGCTAATGGGTCCTGAGTCCTCTCTGAAGAGAAATCGGGTGCTGATTCTGGTATTTTCCTTTTCTTTGACCGGGGATCTTGGGCCGTTGTCGGGTTGTCATTCCTTTGCTAGGTGAAAGGAGTGAGCAAATTCCTTTGGTCATCTTGATTCTCTACAGCATGTTGCTCCAAAATTTCAATCAGAGCGTCCTTATCTTTCAGTAATTGATGTATTTTGATGCACTCTACGTCAAGGGTGCGGTACTTGTTCTTCCAAGACCTCCTCTCCCGTTGAAATTTGTTGAGAGTAACCTGAAGCTTTTCAGTTTCCGTCATGAAGTACATGGCAGATTCCCTCGGCGGAAGAATTCCGTAATGAGGATAAGGCATTTTTAGCTTGAGAGCTCTAGTTTGTACCCAATGGAGATAAGGCTCCACCGAGACACAGTCCGGTTTTCCTAGAGACTCTCGTCCTTTCTAATGAATGTGCTTCCAGGCTTGCACTATTTCTGTCTTTAGTGCTCTGTCGTTTTCTCCTTCCTTGAAGAAAAGACCTTCCAGATGAACACACCGTGGGACGTGTCTCATCGGGTATCCAAATTGACGATGAACGAGAACTGGATGGTAATTGATTCCTCCCTTAGTTCCTATAAGGGGTACGTTGGGGAAGTTTCCACAATGATCAATGATTCTGATTCCATCATAGATCCTATTACACCAATCTATATCAGAGTTGGTGAGGGACATGATCTTCTGCGACCAACGTAAGGCACTCTTGCAATCCCAAAAAGCAGCAGACTTGGGCAAGTGGGAGATAAACCATTTATAAAGCAGAGGTACACAACATGTGATCTCCCCTCCGCTGTACAAATTCCCCAAGTGTACAGAATGATACGCATCTGCGAGCAAAGTCAGCACATTATTTCCAATTAGAAAAACCTTAATGGCGTTGATATCGACGAAGTTATTGATGTTGGGAAACAAAAATAACCCGTAGGTGAGCAAGACAAAGATGCTTTCAAAAGCAGTTACGTTTCCTATACTGGCAAAATACAGGGCTTTCTTTGTCAAGAACTGGGCTGGCAAACCTTGGATGCCACCCTTAGTGGTTAGGTGAGTCCTGACCTCAGACTCGTCCAAATGAATTTCTCTTGCAATGGTCTGATTCTTTGGAATTTCTTCCAGTCCAGAAAATGGAGCTCGATCTGTAATGTGTAGATCAATCAGGTGAGAATACTCCTCCAGCGTTGGTGCGAGCTGGTAATCCGGGAATGTGAAACAGTGATAAATTGGATCATAAAACTGAATGAACGCATCCATGATTCCCTCAATCACATGGACTCTTAATAGTGGTAGCAAACCTCCATGTTTGGCTCTGAAAGCCTCAGGGTTAGTGATCATCCTTGGTAACCTTCTTAAATCCTCTAGCTTTGGAACCTTGAAGGTATACCTATGGGTTCTCCTTCTACCGAAATCCATTAGTACAATCCTTTTCTCTGATATTTGCAATCACAGTCTTAGTTTAATTTGAAAAATAGAGAGACTAGAAGAGAAGTTTTTTTTTTGAATGTTTTAATGTTTTTTTAAATGAATGCATGAATGCAGCACACAAAAACATAGGAAAAACATGGGGTCAAAGGGTCGTTGTCATGAAGTCAAGGCTCTACCCATCCCCAAAGGTTTATACTAGGGTGATTTTTGTACCTGTACTCATTATCATCAGCTCCTCCCAGGAAATCAAAACAACAAACGGATCGCCAGCGAGTTGTAGAGCAATCTTAGAGTAAGTGCCATTCACCGAGAATAGATCACCAGCCTCAAATGAGGGTAGTATCACATAACAACTATTCCCGATAGTTTCCGCACTACAAAAGGGTTTGGCTCCTCAGCTTCTCAAACATCACAATCGGCCCATTGTCTAGGTGAGAGAATGGGTTGCATTAGTCAACCTCCACTGAGGTTGATGGTCGACCTCGTCGCCATCACTTATCTTAAGTGTATACTCAATCTTTCCACATGCGGCATCACACGCATTCCCATTAGCAGAAAAATAAACACGTATAGCAATTAGGAAAAGCAGTATATATATTTGTCCTAATCATCCTAGACCTTTAAAGCTATGAATCTTAAGTTCCTGACAGAAAATGGGTTCCCCGGCGGAAGCCCCAATCTGTGGTTTCACACAAGAGATGAAAAGGAAGAGGAAAAACAAAGACGGGCCCCACGGTGGGCGCCATTTTTCTGTAGCGAGCGATTTTGGACGCGGTTCTTAAGCGCTGGTCACTCTCTGCGGTTGAGTTTACTACAGGTCGATTCATTTTTTATCCTATTGTGAGCTGAATAAGGAAGGGAAATAGATGTCTCCAATTAACCCTGCTTTGTATACTGAGTTTAAACAGCGGTCTGTTAGGTTACGAATGATATCAATGTGGGGGAGGGGGCCTTTGTACTGGTTATTTGTATTTTCGCCAATACTGTTTTCTCTCTTTTTGTTAGGATACTGCTTCAGATTAGGATATATGGGATTTAGGGTTTTTTGTTTAGTGTGCTCGCTAAGATTTTTCTTTCAATCTTATGCCTACGTAATCCCGTTTACCGAAACAGGGAAATCAGAGCGTTCGTAGTTCCTCCTATTCTATGGGAGGAAATGGTGTTTTGGTGTCTTGTTCAAAGCCCAAGACGTGAAGCGAAAGGTGATTTGTATCTTGTTCAAAGCCCAAGATGTGAAGCTGAAGGTGTTGACCTTAGAGAGAATTTGTCATCTCTAAAGGGGGTCTGCTTGTCATAACTGTTGGGTGACTGGTTATAAAGGGAGGATTACTTTAACCAGGATACGCGGATCCTAGCAATGCCATAATTTCCTTTATAGGGGGTTTTTAACCTGAAGGAGAAGACTTTAACTCAGTGTAGAGCAATTCCATTTTTCCTTAGGAATTTCTCATGCTAAAAGAGGGACAGTGGCATGGATGTAGATGATCCAGAGGCTTGCCGCTTACAGCGATTAGATGAAGGGGAAAGAGTTGTTGATGTTTGTGTACTGTAAACGAGACACAACTTTGATGCTAAAAGGTTGATTGGATCAACCAGTGGTTTTCTTATATAAAGCCTAAGAGGAGGCTAATATGTGTCTCGTACAAAGCCCGAGAGAGAGGCTAAAAGGTTTTTTGACTCGATGATAGAGTCTTTTGGTATCTCGTATAAAGCCCGAGATGAAGGCTATTTGACTCAACAAGAGAGTTTTTTGTATCTCGTACGAAGCCCGAGATGGAGGCTGTTTGACTCAACAAGAGAGTTTTTTGTATCTCGTACGAAGCCCGAGATGGAGGCTATTTGACTGTTTCAGTTGAGTGACAGGTCCAGTATACTGATTTTGAAAGAGAAAATCAGTTCTTATATGAGCAACACTGTACTCAAGGATTTGATTCAAGGATCCGGGTTATTCTTGTTTTTTAAGGAAGTGGGAAATCCGAAGGGTATTGAGACTGTCCGAGTCTACAGGTTTTCTTCTTATTCTTGAAGGGTGCTTGAGAATGTCTTTGAGACTCAAGAAAATTAGACTGTCCAAGTCTAGAGTTGCATCTTTTGTACTATGCTTTGAGAAACAGTAGTAGACTCTTTGAAAGGACTGTTCTATGTAGTGATTAAGTTCTGTTCCTATACCTTTAGGAGGTCGTCGGGACAATTTGTACGAAGCCCAAGAGGAGGCTGGAAGCTTTTAAGAAGCCGATCGGTCCTTGTACGAAGCCCAAGAGGAGGCTATCATTCCCAGAGGAAGAGATCATTATACGAAGCCTAAGAGGAGGCTGTGAATACTTCTAAGAAGCCGGCGGGTCCTTGTACTAAGCCCAAGAGGAGGCTGGGTTGCTTTTAGGAAGCCTGTGGGTCCTTGTACGATGCCCAAGAGGAGGCCGATGCTTTTAAGAAGCCTGTGGGTCCCTAAACCCCGTGAAATTCAAGGCAAGTTATTCACAAGGAATATATCAAGTCAGGAAAGTTCAAGAATTTGGAAGAAACTCAAAGATGCCATTCACGGAGAATACATTCATCTCTGGGAGTAGAATTTCTTGACAATTCCTAATGAGGACAGCCGAAGAGAAGACTATATCTGGTGATCCTATTGGGGATCTAGTTGTCTATTTCTACGAATAAACGAAACGGCGTCACCTAGTTCTAGACGTAGTTGCCGGGGAAACTCGAAATATCTATACTATTATTACACAGTTGATATGAGTTTATGAAAGAAGACTTACAGCGAAACAGCCCCACAATACAGTTATATGCATATGAAAGCGGTAAATGAAAGCGTATAAACACTTACTCGGTTGTAGAGCTTCCATGTTGTTTGGTTAGTTGTTCAACAAAGACAGATTGAAAACAACAGTATATTCAAAATCAAAGGAGAAAGTGCTTTGAAAAAGAAAGATTTCGGGCTTACAGCTCAAGGAGAGGCCTAGGGTTTTATCAGTGAGCGCACTGTTTGAATTTGTACAGAGGGACTTATACAAGTGACTGAGGCCCAGAAATTGTTTTCTGTACAAGGGGATGGGTCTTACACTCTCTGAAGAGGCCCAAAGAGTTTTAGAAATGAAATGGGTCTTACTACTCGAGGGTAGGCCCAGTTGATTTTTCGTTTGAAATTGGCGATCGCGCCGAGATTTTCTTTTAACGTGAAGGGGCTTATACAATATCTGAGGCCCAAAAGGTTTTGGTTAAAAGGGGATTGGGTCTTACACTCTAATAGAGGCCCAAAGAGTTTTAAGAAAAGAAATGGGTCTTACTACTCGAGGGTAGGCCTAGGATTTGTTTCATTTTGAATTGGCGATCGCGCCGAGGTTTTTGAAAATACTGTGGGACTTATACAATAAGTGAGGCCCAGATTTTTGGTATTTAAAAAAAAGGGTTGGGTCTTACACTCTAATAGAGGCCCATGAGTGTTTGAAAAAAAGTTTGATGAGCGTTGAATTGATTCAAAACCCTAATTTGTTTTCAAAATGTATTTTTAATTGAAAAAATTCAATTAAAATGATCAATGTTTGTTAAATATATGAAAACAAATTATGATCTTGGATCAATGTTCCAAAAAATCAGGTTTCTTCCTACAAAATGATTGAAATCAAATTAGGGTTAGAAAACAAAGGGAGAAAAAATATTTTAAATGCTAAAAAACACATAAAACATTAAATTTTTGCAAAAATATCAAATATATGAAATAAATAATATTTTTGGTATTTTTTGGTAAAATCAAATATTTAAACATTTTTGTGAATTATTGCAAAAAGAACCAATAAAAAATGATAAAAATTGAAGGAGTTATTAAATTTTCAAATCATTAAAAATAATAATATGAAAATTAACAAAATAAACAAGTGATAAAAAGAAGTCTGGGGCGAGGGGGATTCGAACCCTAGACCTCTCGCTTGCCAATACACACAAAACCAGCTGATGAACCGCTGGGGCGCAATGCCAATTCAAATATAACATGGCAAGGGAAAAATATATAGAGAACTTGTTGGATTTTCTGAGAATGGCGCCATGGCCATCTTCTTCCTCTAGCTCGTGCATGAAGCCCTCTATCTCCCTCATCTCTCAACCATTTGACATGATTCAAACACCAAACTCGTGCGTTTTTTCACAAGGAAGAAGATGGCAATACCCAATTTCATTCATTTTCAGTGTATAGCAAATTATATCATTGTGGCCGTATGAACCCTAATTTTGCAAAAGCAATCGAGTAGGCATAATTATGAGTGTTATGATCAAATTTTTTGAGGGAAAACAATCAACATATGATGGCAAGCAATTGGCAAAAATATCATGCGAGGAAATATGCATGGATCATGGAGTTTGAGTTTTGAGGCTTACCTTGATGCAAGCTGAAATGGAACTCTGCACAAACTTTATTCCAGTTGTGAATTAATGATCCCTACAACTTCAATGGATGTTATGGAGTGTGTTGCAAGCTTTGGAACACTTTGAAACTCTTTGGATCAAGCTGGAGACCTCCAACTGCATAATTGAGGCATAATGGCTTGGTTGAAGGGTGATTTTGTGCCTGAGGTGTTACAGTCAGTGTTTAAGTGTCTGGACACCTCAAATACATCATATGTGATGTGTTTGAGCAATTGGAATTGATTGCCTAAGGCTGCAACTCAAAACCCGATAGTGGTTACTCAAAAACCAAGAAACTTGAGGTTTAAGGAAAAATGAGAGAAAGCAGTGCTGTAACTGGCTTTGGTGTGAGTTGAATGATCCATTGGAACCTCTATTTATAGGTGATCAACTTTTGTCTTGGAGGAATAGTGAATGGCTGCTGGATCAGATCACATTTGCATGGATTGGCTTGGAGGATTTCTTCTCAAGCAAGGCAAACTAGCCATTCCCAAGAGCAGGGCTATGCCTTGACCAAATTCACATTCTTCAGATGTTTTTATTGTTGTTTAATCAGAGAACTTGACTGAGTAGAGTGACTTTGTTGAAAATGCATTATTCCACATTAATGCCCTTTGAATTCAAGGCAAAAATGTGCCAAAGTGGATGAATTTCAAGTTGGAAAATTCCTTGGCTTTTTTACTCAGCCCTATCAGTTGGATCAGTTGGTTCATGATCAGATTGAAGGCATGTGGCATAGTGATCACTCCTTTTGATTCAGAAATCGTGGATGGCACAAAACTCCCAAACTGATTTTTCATGGCAGCCTTGGCATGGCATGTTGTGGCAGCCATAATTCTTGGCACAAGTGGATTGGTTTCATGCTATTGAGTTGCTTGGATTCTTGGCAACATTTGCAACAACATTGATGTTTATCTTTGGAACTGATTCAGCTTGTAACTGTGTGAAAAAACCTCACAAGTTTTGGTGTTTCCAACAAAATCTGTCTTGGACAGAATTTTTCTAAGTGTTGGAAAAGTGGTACTTTCATGTTTTCAGCCATTTTGGCTCACTCATAGCTCAAAATCCATAATGAATTGGAGTTAGGTCTAGTTGAAGTTTTTGTAGAGGGCAATGAGATCTACAAATCAAGCCTTGGATGGGAGAAAATGGCTTAGTGGTTTAGGAGTTATGACCCTCCAAAGTTGGTACCCTAGCCACTTTATTTTTAACTTAGAAAATTTTCCAAGTTTTTATGGTTACCCCTTTTACAAGTTATCCAACTTTTCTTGATTTTTCTTGATGAATGATGATTCAAATCATACATTAACATCATTTTATGGTTAAAAAACCATTTTGGTGAAAAATCTCAAAAAGTTAAAGTTGACTTTTGTGCACAGTTGACTTTTTATCAGATGAATTCCAAACTGTGCAATTCTTCATGAAATCATGTCCTTGACCTAAATCAAATTTGATGGACATGTTCCATGGGTGCATAGGGTATATTGATGCATGTCATAGGGCTTGGGAGCATGTCCTGGTCAAAAGTCAAAGTTACAGTTGTCTTTTCCCGCGAAACCCTAACTGTGGTTCAGATGAAATTGAAACTTGTTGCTCAAGCTTCTTGGATCAATCCATTGTTCCAAATGGATTAATATGGCATGTTAGAGACCCCCAAATCATGTCTTGAGGTCTGGGCTCATGATTTGCCCTAAAAGTCAACTTAGGGGTGAATTAGGTCAAGAAACCCTAATTCTTGATTTTTGATGGATGCATCCCCTAAGGTCAAATTGACTTGATGAATGGGTCCATGAGGTTCCATGGAGTATATTAGGTTGTGTTTTGGATCTTTGGCTCATGCCCAGAGGAAATTCTCCACCTGGAGGCCCTGGTCGACCAAAACCCTAATTTGGTGACACTGGCGATCTTGAGGCTTGATCCACCCAGAAGGGAGCAGCTTTGTACTTAATCCTTGGTGCGGGGGTCCTCTTGATCCATTGTGGATGTTTGAGAGGTTAGACAAGTTGAAGATCATATCATTCCTTGATTGATCCTTTGTCAAAAGCTCTGAAAGGGCTTGAAACCCTAAATTTGATTGCAGTGGATGCTCACCCATCTTTGGGGAGACTAATGAGGCAAGATGGCTTCCCCATATTGTGATGATGATTTTCACAATGATGGGAAATCTTAGTGGTCAAAATTTGGGGTATGACAATGCGTTAAGAAAAAGGTTCTGATGATTTGAAAATACTTTTCTTCTGACCAAACAAATGAGGTTCTGAAAATGTTTTTTTTCTGAACAGTACTCCATATTCAGGTGTTTTAAAATGATTAGAAATCTATCTTCAACTAAGGGTTTTGTAAAAATGTCAGCCCACTGATGGTCTGTATTAATGAATTTTAAGCATAGAGTTCCCTTCTGAACATAGTCCCTAATAAAATGATGTTTTATTTCAATGTGTTTAGCCCTAGAATGCAAAATTGGATTTTTATTAAGCAAATAGCAGCAATATTATCACAGAAGATAGGAATGTTACTCTCATATATCTGATAATCTTCCAGCTGATTTTTCATCCATAGCATTTGAGTGCTGCATAGGAAAGCTGATATGTATTCTGCTTCTGCTGTTGAGAGAGCAATTGTAGATTGTCTCTTGCTTGACCATGAGATTAGGTTGCTTCCTAAGAACTGACAGTTCCCCGATGTGCTCTTTCTTTCTAATTTGTCTCCGGCATAATCTGCATCGCAGTAACCAGAAAAAGTATACTCTGATGTTTTCTTATACATCAGGCCAAGATTAGTTGTTCCTTTCAGATACCTTAGAATTCGCTTAACAGCGGTTAGATGTGGTTCTCTTGGATCTGATTGGAATCTAGCACATAGATGTACACTGAATAATATATCAGGTCTAGAAGCAGTTAGATATAAGAGAGAACTTATCATACCACGATAGACTTTTTGACAAACCTTAACTCCTGTTTCTTCTTTTCCCATGACAGAAGTTGGATGCATTGGTGTTTTAGCAATGTTGCAATCCATCATATTGAACTTCTTCAGAAGTTCTTTTGTGTACTTGGTTTGATAGATGTAAGTGGCCTCTGATCTTTGGTCAATATGAATTCCAAGGAAGAACTTCAGTTCTCCCATGAGGCTCATTTCAAATTCGGCCTGCATTAACTTTGAAAATTCTTTACATAGAGAAGAGTTAGCAGAACCAAAAATAATGTCATCAACATGGATTTGAACAATAAGAATGTCATTCTTATATGTTTTGCAGAAAAGAGTTGTGTCAACCTTTCCTCTGGTGAAATTGTTTTCTAATAAAAATTTGCTCAGTCTATCGTACCAAGCTCTGGGAGCTTGCTTTAAGCCATAGAGTATTTTTTTAAGTTTAAAAACAAAGTCTGATTTTTCTGAATTTTCAAAACTAGGAGGTTGTTTGACATAAACTTCTTCTGATATATAACCATTTAAGAATGCACTCTTAACATCCATTTGATATAGAGTGATGTTATGATTTACTAAAAAGGATATTAGTAAACGTATTGCTTCAAGTCTAGCAACTGGAGCAAATGTTTCTTTGTTGTCAATTCCTTCTTGTTGACTGTATCCTTGAGCAACAAGTCGTGCTTTGTTTTTGACAACTTCTCCCTTTTCATTTAGCTTGTTCCTAAATACCCACTTAGTTCCTATTACATGAACATTCTTAGGTTTAGGAACTAGATCCCAGGCATCATTTTTGGAGAACTGGTTAAGTTCTTCTTCCATAGCCAGAACCCAGTCTTTGTCCATGAGGGCTTCTTCAATTGTAGCTGGTTCTATCAACGATACTAGTCCTACAAGGGTTTCTTCTGATGGTCTAAAGGCTGATCTGGTTCTGATAGGAGCATCTTTATTTCCCAAAATTATTTCCTCAGGATGGGATGTGGACAGTCTTCTTCTTCGTTTAGATGGGGTATTTGGAGTTACTTCAGTGGTTTCTGGTGTAGGATCTTGCTGTTCTTTAACTTCATCTATCTTTTCCTTAGGTTTGAGAATCTGATTTCTAAATCTGCAAGTTTCTCAACTAGCTCTGACTTTTTTGAGTCAGGCTTGTCATTGAATTTAACATGAATAGATTCCTCCACAATTCTTGATTTTGTGTTGTAAACTCTGTAGCCTTTCGAGCGTTCAGAGTATCCCAACAACAGACACTTCTGTGCTTTGGAATCAAACTTGCTAAGATTCTCTTTAGTGTTAAGCATAAAACAGACACATCCAAATGGATGAAAATAAGAAATGTTGGGTAATTTATTTTTCCACAATTCATATGGAGTTATATTCAAGATAGGTCTTATAGAGATTCTATTTTGAATATAACATGCTGTGTTAATTGCTTCTGCCCAGAAGTGCTTAGCTATGTCAGCTTCTTGGATCATGGTACGAGCCATTTCTTGTAAAGTTCGATTCTTTCTTTCTACAACTCCGTTTTGTTGTGGAGTTCTAGGGAAAGAAAAATCGTGAGATATTCCATGTGAATCAAAAAGTTCTTCAAAGTTTTTATTTTCAAATTCTCCACCATGATCACTTCTGACTCTAACTATTTTACAATTTTTCTCATTTTGTACTTGAGTGCAGAAGGAAGCAAACACAGAATGTGATTCATCCTTGTGTTTTAAGAATTTTACCCATGTCCATCTGCTGTAGTCATCAACGATGACTAGTCCATATTTCTTACCATTGAGAGAGGCCGTTTTTACAGGGCCAAATAGATCAATGTGAAGAAGTTCCAACGATCTAGAGGTGGAAACAACATTTTTAGCTTTGAAAGAGGTTTTTGAAAACTTTCCTTTCTGACATGCTTCACAAAGAGCGTCTGACGAATATTTCAGATTTGGCAAGCCTCTAACCAGACCAAGCTTGTTAAGCTGAGAGATTCTTCTCAAACTGACATGGCCAAGACGTCTGTGCCAGACCCATTGCTATTTGTTTACAGAAAGAAGACATTTTACATTTTGATGTTTTAAATCAGATAATTTAATTTTGTAAGTGTTGTTTTTCCTCTTTCCGTTGAATAGGACAGATCCATCCTTCTGACTCACAGCTTTACAAGACGTTTGATTAAAAATAAGATCATAGCCACTGTCGCTAAGTTGACTTATTGACAACAGATTATGCATTAGACCTTCTACTAATAAAACATTCTTGATTGAGGGAAGCTTACCATTTCCAACAGTTCCAGAGTCAATGATTCTTCCTTTCTGATTTCCTCCGAAACCAACGACGCCTCCAGGCTTAAGTTTTAGATCTTGGAACATAAGCCTTTCTCCCGTCATGTGTCACGAGCACCCACTGTCCAGGTACCATGACTGGTGTTTCAATGGAGCTATTAAGGATATCTGCAACATAGATTATCTTGTTTTTAGGTACCCATTTTGTGGGTCCTTTCACATTAGTTTTTCTAAAGGTTCTGATCCTTTTAGATTTCCTTACGTTAGCAAAACGGTGTGGAGTTTGTGCATAGTGTTCGTGTTTAGGATATTTCTTTAGTGTGTGTGTTTGTGTAATCCTAGTGTTTGAACCTTTTGGTTCTGAATGCTTAAGGCCAGTACCAGAGGGAATAAACTGTTTGGACAGAGGTACTATTTTGATGTTTTTGGTTTCATCATATGGTTGAGATAGTCCTGAATATCCTAGACCTCTACTGCCATTTCTACTGACTCCATAGATTAGTGAAGCCATTTTGCTTCTATCTACGTTTGTGGCAAGAAAGTTTTTAAATGCGTTATCATATTTGTCTTCTTCACTGGTGTTAGTTGAGTTTAAAACAATATCTTCTTCTAACTTAGATAATTTACATTTCAGGACAGTGTTTGAGTTTTCTAAGACAAATATTTTCTCATTTTGTTCAGAAATGGTTTTCTAGTTTTTAGTTAGATCTTCTGAAGAAACTATAAAATTCTTTTTCAAGATTTTGAATTTACTTTGAAGGTTTTGATATCTTTCTATAAGTTCAGTTAATCCTAATTCAAGTTCAGAACGTGATAAGGAGGAAAGTACCTCTCTTTCATCGTCGGAGTCTGATAGTTCTTCCTCTGACGAGTCGCTTCTGGTTTCTGTCATGAATTCCATGTTGACCCGACCTTCATCAGCATCATCTTCAGATTCTGAATCATCCCAGGTTGCCATGAGACCCTTTTAGGCTTTCCTAGGTCTTTCTTCTTTCTTGGCCTTTGGACAGCCATTTTTTAGATGTCCAGGTTCTTTGCATTCAAAGCACGTAACATCCTTTCCATAGTTTCTTCTTTGACCAGATGTAGATTCTAATCTTCTCCTTGGTCCTTTGAACTTGTTTCTTCTGTATTTCCAGAGTTGACTTATCTTTCTTGATATGAGTGATATATCATCTTCTTCTGAATCTTCTTCAGATTCTTCCATTTCTTCTTCTGCCTGATACGCCTTCTTCTTTTCTGGCTTTGGCTTTAGTGTAATGGATTTGTTTTTCTTCTGAGGTTCATCTCCTTGAAGTTCTATTTCATGACTTCTTAAAGAACTGATAAGTTCTTCAAGACTGATACTATTCAAGTCCTTTGCAAGTTTCAAGGCAGTCACCATTGGTCTCCATTTGACCGGAAGACTTCTGATGATTTTCTTGACATGATCAGCAGTAGAATACCCTTTATCCAGAACTCTGAGTCCAGTAACAAGCATTTGAAACCTTGAGAACATGGTTTCAACAGACTCATCATCTTCCATTTTGAAGACTTCATATTTTTGGATTAGAGCAAGAGCCTTCGTCTCCTTGACTTGAGCATTTCCTTCGTGAGTCATACGAAGAGAATCAAAGATGGACTTTGCAGTTTCTTTGTTCGTGATTTTCTCATACTCGGTATAAGAAATTGCGTTCAACAGAATGGTTCTTGCTTTGTGATGATTTTTGTAAGTTTTCTTCTGAGCATCTGTAAACTCACTTCTTTCAATCTTTTTTTCCTACAGAATCTACAGGATGACTGTAGCCATTAAGTACTAGATCCCATAGATCTAGGTCAAATGATAAGAAATAACTTTCAATTCTATCTTTCCAATAATCAAACTTTTCACCATCAAAGATAGGAGGTTTTGCAGTGTAGGATTCTCTTTCAATAACATTTGTTTCAGAAGTTGTTGGTGGTGGTGTAGTCATTATTTTTCACACTTGGATCGGTACTGAACACTGTTAAGTGCTTGATAAAAAATTCAATCTTTTTATCACCTCAGAACCGGAGCTCTGATGCCAATTGAAGGTGTGAAAATATGCAAGGAATTGGGGGGGGGGGGGGGGGGGGTTGAATTGGTTTTTCAAAATAAATTGTTTCTTTAAAATAACTTTCCCTTAAAAACTTTACCCCTTTTCTAAAGAAGAACAACTTGGTTAAACAGAGATATATAAACACGTTATGTTTATACTAGTTCACTTGAGAACCTCTCAAGTTAATCTAGTCCACCCGCCAAGGTGATTTCGCCTCTCTCAACGAGGTCTTAATCCATTATTCAACAAAATAGTACACTGCACGAGCTACACAGCTGGTGACTAACAACAACCTCTAGAACTCACACGTTCTAGACTTCTCAAGTAATCCAACCACACAGGTCTTACTTAAGGAACAACCTCTAAGACACACGTCCTAGACTTCTCAAGAGATCTAATCACTAAGACTCTCTTAAAGAATACAATTTTAAGTTCAAATACAATGAGTTTACAGAAAATTTCTTCTTATCAAGCTGATAGTGTAAACAAGTTTTTAGACCAAGAGTGACTTAAGAAAGAACAGAGTTAGAAAGTATTGTAGCAGTTCGCATGTGTATCTTTCTTCAAGTCTTTGAGCTTCCTTTTATAGCCGAGTGAAAAGAGTCGTTGAGATGGAATCATGATAGCTAAGTAGGCTTACGGCTAGAAGCGTGAGGACAGGTACAAAATCTTCTACATGCTGCGCGTCCTGTCTGTGTCAGGTTGTCTTGTTTGTATTTCGCACAGTCTTCAAGAATTTTAACGTTGAAATGTGGTACAGCTGTATAGTGTGACAAGTTTTCTTGGCTTCTCAACTACAGAGGCTTTTTGTGAGCATGAGTAAGAAGAGAAAACATTGCTCGGTTCTTGAGATTATCAAGTCTTCGAATCATCAGCTCTGCGCTTCCAGAATCTTCAGAACTTGTCTCCAGATCCTTGTTTTCCTAATCCACTTTCTTCATATCTTCAGAGGCTTCTGATAATATTTGATTGAAGCATGAGAGTCGACTTTTGGTAGGTCTTCAGAACCTTGATCAGAGAGCGTGAGGCTTCAGCATCTGGACTTCATTTCATCAGAACCCTCGTCTTCAGATCTTCATAACTCATACTCTTTTCCTTTCAAAATAAAGTCTTTTGTGTTATCTTCGTTCAGCTCTTTTAAGTGCATAAACGAAATGTATTTCTTTAAATATTGCACTGATTCTCGGGAGCATAACCTGTTTGCTAGGTTCTCACAAGTAACACCATTAGTTGTGTAAAGTTGTTCATGCCAATACCCATTAGTTAGCATCAAAACCTAGAGATAATATTGCAAAACCAAATCTTGTTCTCACAGTTTTCACCAATATGAACTTATTTATGTGGGTTCAAACCAAGTTTCAAGTGCATAATGTAACATCCGAGTATGTTTAGGAGTACAAAAAAGGATAAAGAGCAAGAATTAGAACCAACACTCATTACATCCAAGCAAAACCTTCAAGTTGTTAACTTAAAAAAGTAAAACTCAAACAGTCCCCTAATATTTAGCTTGATAAGAACAACACTGATCCCTTAAACAAAACCAATATAGGGTATAGACACAAGTCTGATTAGTAATAAACTCACCTCCTCATGGGCATGCAGATTCAAGGTAATCTCAAATGTATACAATGCTAGCTTATGTTTAATGCACATGATTAAAAAAAGGCAAAGCAATATCACATATTCATCTTGTCAGTCAACATAAAACCTTCTATATTGCTCCAACCATATTGTCCTAACATGGACAGTTTGACATGGTTCAAACACTCAAAATATATCAGGTAGATATGGAAAATAACAAGTCAGTAGTTGGTAGTGTGTAGAATTTTTTTTTATGGACATATAGCATCATACACTTGAATACAAGCCAAGAACAAACATAGTAGCTCCTTGTAACATCAGGCAATGTCAACAATATTAACATTATTCATGTTTAAAACCAAATCAGGGTAACTCAAAAGAAAAATATGTATGCTACAAGAAGGATATGCATCAGTATAGATACAACAAGAAACCAAGAAAATGAAGAGTACCTAGTGGAAGCTGTGAACTGACTTTCTTGTTCTCTCCACTTAGCACCAACTTCCAAGATAGCTCATCCCTTCTTCTTACTTGCCAAGCTTGAGACTTCAGAGTTTTTTAGAGTGTGTATGAGAAGTGTTGTGTGTCAAATGAAGGAAAACAACCTGCTATTTATAGGAGAGGATTGAGAATCCAAGGCATGGCCAAATTTGCAACAAATGCCAAATCTGCCCTTTTCATCGTGTGAGATGTGGTGTTTGCTGAACCAAGATCTCCAAATATCTCTGAACTCTGAGCACAACCTGGTGAGAAGTGATTGGTGAGAGGCTCGATGAATAAACAATACTTCTTTCCCTTGAAAAGTTTCTCTTTCCTCGGGCAAGTGGCATAAACAAGACATAAACACTATTTTAATGTGAATCAAGTAACAAATTCATGGCAAGGCTTGGATTAAAGTTAAATCCAACATTAGAACTCAGAAACATGTGGCTTTGGTGGTTAGAGAATGTTTTGAGTCAATACACAAAAGTTGGTTTCTTGAGTTTTAAGAAATGAAACCTCCAACTTTGAAGCTTCGAAACTCCCAGCTCACTCAATGGATTGAGGAGTTCTAGTACTTTTTGGAAAGTCCTCAATGCCCTCTACAACTTTCATGTTCAAAGATTTTTTATTTGAGGCTTGGAACTATATGTAAAATCGGGTTAAAGTTGTGTGCAAATAAGGGTGAAAAAGCTTAAATTTCACTAAGTCCTTAAGGGTGATTTATCTTCCAAGTCTTGTAACTCAAAAACCAAGCATTTTTTGGAAGAGGGTCCTCTAATATGTTTTGAAGATCATGGAAATAGCTTTCATTTGAGTTTTGAGTCACTCAATTTGGATGTGTGGTTTTAAAGTTATGACTGTTTCAATTTTGGCACAAGTAGTGAAATTTCCATGTTTAAAAAGTTTTCATGACCCAAACCTTGCTTCCTTCGCAAGAAACTTCTTAAAACTTGATTTCTCATACCTTAACTCATCAATGAGACATGTCATGATGGATTGAGGACTTGGATGCTTCATTTTGGATCAAAATCTCAAAGGCTGGAGCCTCAGTCAAAACCCTAATTTCACTGGTGAATGCACTTGAATGATCTCTGATGATCTTGCTTCTTCAATCACATCTGAGGCTCATAAATGGTATCTAGGGATGTCTACCATCACATGGAGTCATGTCCCAGGGTTTGAGAACAACTCTTGATCAAAATCAAAGGCCATGATTAACTTGTCTTGACAAAACCCTAATTGGGGGCAGGGTGAACTTGTGAAGTGATGAGAACCAGATAATCTTGATTTCTTGTTGAACAAGACACCTTGAATGTAGGTGAGCTCACATGGTTGCATTTGGAGCCTTAATTGTCTTTTCCCCCTTGAATCAGATGAGAGCTTAGCTCAGGAGACTTTGCCCTCTTCTTTATGTAAGTCCTGGCTTTTCACAAAAGAAACAAACTAGCAAAATGAAGTGGTTAGTTAACAATGCATAGATGATTTAACCTAAATGTCAATGCAAGATCTAAGGGGTAAATTTTGGGGTACTACAGTTGCCCCTATTTAAATAGCTTCACCAGATGGCACGAGGAATGGAAATCCTTGGGGCATCAAGGTGAAAGGTGTTTAAATATAGCAAACCGAAAATTTTTTCCCTTAGATGGAATATAGATGCTAAGGACAAGCAACAGACATGAATGCAGACATGCCAAAAACTAGTAGTATGATGATATGATGATAGTGCAAAGATGTAGGCAAGCAAAACACCAAAGATAAAGAGCAAACCACCACAGAGAGCTTACTGGGAAAGGATGAAGGTTAGTATCCATAAGGAAAACTCACTGGGGATACAGAGTAACCAACATAAGAGACTCAATGGGGAGACTCTGAGGCAACACTGGGGATGGAAAAATAAAACTGAGGGGGAGGCCCTATAGATCCTTATTGGAGATAGAATCCAGAGAGGTATTCTCTACTGGGAAAAGATCCCGAGAGATGGACGACAGGTTCAAATGTGACCGGACGACACTGGGGAAAAAACACATTCTTACTGGGCATGAAACCAGAAAGAAAATATGATCTCCACTGAGGATCAACTTGAAATAAAAAGATAGACGTCCTACAAAGATTTTCTGGGGATGTCTTATACTGAAGAGTTCAAATGGGATCTTCAAGAAAAGCAAGAAAAGACAGAGACAAACTCTGTGTGTGCCAAATGATGATCAATCACAAGGACTTTCAAAGAGATATTGATAATGACTGAACCTCTGCTTGGAGCTAGATTAAAGTGCCGACAATGATTGGACTCAGAAGTGACATGTCAGTATACACCAATTTGAGTTGGATAAGATACTAATTTGAGTTGGTTTGGGTACCAGTATGAGCTGGATTTTGCAATGCCAGTATAAGCTGGACTTTGAATACCAGTATGAGCTAGATTTTGGATACCAGTATGAGCTGGATTTTGAATACCAGTATGAGTTGGATTTGGATTGAGGTTCATAACTGACCAAAGTTCACATCGTCAAAAAGGGCTGACGGCAAGGAACAATAACATATCTGAAGGTTCACATCATCAAAAGGTTTGACGGCAAGGAATAAAGCATATCTAGAGATTCACCTCATCAAAAGGTTTGACGGCAAGGAATAAAGCATATCTGGAGATTCACCTCATCAAAAGGTTTGACGGCAAGGAATAAAGCATATCTGGAGATTCACCTTATAAAAAGGTTTGACGGTAAGGAATAAAACATATCTGGAGATTCACCTCATCAAAAGGTTTGACGGCAAGGAATAAAGCATATCTGGAGATTCACCTCATCAAAAGGTTTGACTGCAAGGAATAAAGCATATCTGGAGATTCACATCATCAAAAGGTTTGAAGGCAAGGAATAATAGCATATCTGGAGATTCACATCATCAAAAGGTTTGACGGCAAGGAATAAAGCATATCTGGAGATTCACCTCATCAAAAGGTTTGACGGCAAGGAATAAAGCATATCTGGAGATTCACCTCATCAAAATGTTTGACGGCAAGGAATAAAGCATATCTAGAGATTTACCTCATCAAAAGGTTTGATGGAAAGGTATAAAGCAGGGATCACATCATCCACATCAACGGATTAATGGAATAAAGAATTTAACTTCATCGAAAAGGGTTAACACCTCAAATAGGGATCACATCAAACGGGTTGATGGAAAGTGGCTGACTGAAAGTAACACCAATGGTAACTGTAGAAGTATGAACAAAACCAAGGACGGATAAGCTTCTCGTGAGAGAGATTGCCACTTATCGTTGTAGAGGTAATGATAGCAAAACAAGCTTCTCAAGGAGATTACCACTTGTTGTTGGGTATAAATTCCAAAGAGATGTTGATATTACAACACTGTTGGAGAAAGGATCATGTCTTCAATGTGGATCTGCAAAAGATTCTTCTTGCGAGACACTATGCAAAATAAATGCACATTCAAAGGTAGGTTTGAAAACCACACCTGTCAGGGACCAAAGTTCAATCTAGGAACAAGCTAGAAAGAAACGGTCAAACAAGACTCCAATTGAGGAATGAACTCAAATGGGGATTTATCTCATCCAAATGTGGAAAAGATAACTGAACCAACCATCATCCACGAGAACCAATCTCCGTGGGGAATTCAGAAGGATGGGCACTTTAAGCCTAGGGCTGACAACTCTATTGGAGAGAATAGACAAACCCAATCGCTTGGGGAGATAAACACCAAAATGAACCAAAACAAGTAAGCACCAGAAAGGGAAGCAAAAATTGCTAAGATGTTATGCATATGAGTGCACGTACGCCATGCTTATGCTGATGCTTATGGTGATACTTATGCTGACAAAACAGACAAAGGGAAGCGAGACTGGAGATGAAATAAACATCTCAACAAAGATACCCGACCAAACTCATCAGATTGGACTATCACTGGGTGTGAATTTGCAGAATCAGTAGTTCTTTTTCAAGATTACATCCTTCTCTGGTGAGAAGAGTACTCCACTTGGTATAGCATCATGACTTCACTAGGATTGCCATCATGAGCTTGATTTCTTCACTGGAGGGAAATCCATGGAGTATTGCCGATATTTGCCGAAGTAGCATCTTACCGGGGAGTTAGCAAGAGATATCATAAAAGATGAGTAGTTCTGCATAACTCATCTACCCCAGAGTACATGGTCTGTCAGAAGAAAATATCAAGAGGATTTTACAGAAGAATTGGCACACAAGGTGTTTCAATATATTCAAACTTTTGAAGAGAAATTCATGAATCTCAGCATAAATGCCCCAGATTAACTGCATTTGTACAACAAAGTCTTCGAATTTGTTCTTCAGACTGATTGATCTGTGAAAGAGATGCCCCAGACTGATTGGCCATTTAGAGATTTACCGAATCTCGACTTGACTGCTTCTGATTAACTGGTCTGTGAGGATAAGTCATCAAAAGGATTTTACAGAAGAATTGGCATACCGGATGTTTCAATACCTTCAAACTTTTGAAGAGAAATTCATGAATTTTGGCATGACTGCCCCAGATTAGCTGTGTTTGCACCACAAAGTCCTTGAACTTATTCTTCATAATGGTTGTTGACAACTAGGGAACAACACTTTCCCCTGTCAGCTTGGTCAATCTGTGGAGGAGATTGTCATTGACTTTTAGAGATTTACTGAATCTCGACTTGACTGCTTCTGATTGACGGGTCTGTGGGAACAGGTCATCAAAAGGATTTTACAGAAGATTTGGCATACAAGATGCTTCAATACCTTCAAACTTTTGAAGAGAAATGAACCTCGACATAACTGCCCAAACTCAACTGTATTCGCAATACAAAGTCCTTTAGACTGTAGTAGAAACGACCGGGGAACAAACTTGCCCCTGTTGATGGATAACTGGAGTCCACACTTATCATAAGATGACATCAAGAAGAGTTGCTCCAATATTCTGAACTTGACGAGTTCTGCCCCTGATTCAATAGCTCTTGGAATGGTGGAATGGCAAATCCTTCCGCTTGGTTGCCCCTGATTGAGCTTCCTTAATCAAGTCGAATCCCCTAGCTGGCTGCATTTGTTGGGAGTTCTTTGATATTGAATTGTCTTGCAAACAAGCATTGTTCATTAAAAATTGGCAATTTCAATGCAACATTTATGCAAGCTTTTAAAATTAAGTTTTATTGATGAAACACACACGGTAGAATGATTAAATCAAAAACAAAGTGGATATAGTAATTTATGAAATGACAGATGAAGTGATCAACACACGCAAATGGCAAAGATCATTGGGAGTCAGGTTAATCAACCTTGCTGTAGTATGCTTTCAAAACAACCTTACCTCAATTAGGTCTTTTAAGGGTTGTAACGTGGCTTGGTTCACGGTTTATGAAACAAAGGATAAAGGCTCAAAGTTTATTTGTCCCTACCCCATCTCCGTGATGAACTCCAATCCTATGCTCATTTAACTCAGACTATACATTCATATTCCTATATGCTAGGAAATGAATTGATGATAGTTGATGATGATTCAGACACCTTGGGTAGTCATTACTCCTTTGCAGCATTTGGTTATCCTTTATTGCTGAGGTTTTGAGACCACCTCTTGTCTTCACTAAGGTTTTGAGACCTCTTCTTGTCTTTGCTGAGGTTTTGAGACCTCGTTTTGTCTTTTCTGAGGTTATGAGACCTCTTTTTGTCTTTCGTTGAGGTTTTGAGACCTCTTCTTTGTCTTCTGAGGTTATGAGACCTCTTTTTTTTATTTACTGAGGTTATGAGACCTTTTCTTTTCTTGGTTGAGGTTTTGAGACCTCCTCTTGTCTTCGCTGAGGTTATGAGACCTCCTCCTTTTGATTGTCATTTGATTTGAGAGAGTTGACTGGTGTCTTGCATGAAGCGCTTGCATTCGAATGCATAACCAAGTTAAACTAAGAACTACCCTGCCCCAAGGTTGAGATCTAAAGGTTTTTTGTGTAAGGAAAGAAAACTCCTACTTCTAGGCTCGAAGGGTTAACTAGGGATTATCTTTCTTATTTCTCCAGTGTTTGGGAATTGAAATAATGCCTTACATTCTTGGCAAGGTTTAATAGAAAGCATACCACAGCGATTATGGATATAATGTTTTCATCATCCTCCCCAATCTTTGCCTAAACAACGGTTTGATGGAGATAAGTGGATGGAAAAGAAAATTCCTTTTTCTTTGTTTTTATAAAAATGAGTGAACACGAATGGATTGACCCAAAAAGATGCATAAATATTTCATTAATCTTGCCAATTTGAAAGTATAACAACTCATAAGCAAATACAAAACATGCAAAGAAAAATACAACAAAATGCTGAAACAGCCAAAAGATTGTCAGCTTTAGAGACTTGGGCTTTCTTTTCTTGATTTGTCAAACTGATATGATCATTTTCAGAGTTGACTGTCGAGATCAGTCTGAGAATCATCTTCACATCCACTCTCAGCAATTTCTTCCACTTCAGAGTCTGATGAATCCTCTTGATTATGTGAAGGATTGTTGATTTGAATGCCTTGAGGCGTGAATGAGATCATATTGGAGTCAAGCAGAGCTTGAACCTTGTTTCTGAGCACTCTACAATCTTCAGTTGAATGCCTCTGTGCCCCTGCATGGTAGTCACAATGGGCGTCGGCATCATAAAAAGGATCTGGATCTATCTCCTCTGGCACTATCAATCCACCTTTGATTAAATCTGGCAAGAACTGACTGTATGGTATTGGCAATGGAGTGAGATTCCTCTTTGGCTTTCTTGGCCTTTGTCGTGCATGCTACCGCGGCTGATGGTGGTAGGACCGTTGATACTGAGGAGGTCTTTGATTTGGAGAAGAATATTTTCTTTGTGGAGAGGATGGTATCTGACGCTGAGACCCAAAAGATTGCTGACTCTGAACACTTGAGTTGCATGAACGCTGAGGTTGAAGTGTCGGAGATTCCTAAGTGGAATTACTCTCTTTCTCCCATTCTTCTTGAGAACTAACAATTGATTCACTCTCACTAACAGGGATGTTTGAGATGCCTCGAATTTTTCCATTCTTGAGACCGCTCTCAATGCGCTCTCCAGTTATTACCAAGTCAGAAAAGTTTGATGTCGTAATGCTAAACAGCTTTTCTCGGTATGGACCTTGCAAAGTATCCACGAACCAGTCAACTAATTCCCTATCCAAAAGTGGTGGTTGGACGCGAGCTGCTATTTCTCTCCACCTCTAAGCATATCCTCTAAAGGATTCATTGTCTTCTTGAGATAATTCTAGCAAATGCAAACGACTGGGAGTCAAATCAAGATTGTAGTTGTATTGCTTTACAAAGGCATTGGCTAAGTCTGACCATGACTGGATGTTGTTACCCTCTAGCTGGATGTACCAATTCAGTGATGCCCCACTCAGACTGTCTTGGAAATTATGGATCATGAGCTTATCATTACGGACATATGAGGTCATTCTTCTGCAAAACATCACCAAATGTTGTTTCGGACAACTATCCCCTTTGTACTTCTCAAACTTTGGCGTCTTGAACTTAGGTGGTATTACAAGGTCGGGTACCAAACACATGTTCAAAGCATTCAGATCAGCAGTGGCACGACTCTTAATGGCATCAAGCTTTTCTTCCAAGGCACGACATTTTTCCATAATCTCAATGTCTCGTGGGTCCTGGGTTTTCATCACAGGGACTACCTCTTGGGAATCTGGCTCAGAGAATGTGAAACTACGATATTCCACAGCATCAACAGAAGAGGAACGCCCATCTCGGACAATGGCATGTTCATGTATAACCTGATTCTCAACAGGAATATGGACAGGTTGAGCTTGGGCAACATCGTTCACAGAAGTACTTTGAATGTTGTCATCTTTCTTTGCCAAGGCTATCATAGCTTCCACCAACTGATTTTTCAACAAGTCAAAATCTGCTCTGGTCACAAAATAGCTCTGCTCTTCCGAGTCCATGATCCTTCACAAGCTACCTTAAGTCCAATGCTGGCTTTGGGAAGTCAACTGGGTTACAGACAGAGGACGGATGAGACTCGAGGCTGAGAAATACAAATGCAATGCAAATGCAATGACATGCGCATGCAATGCTAATGTGAGCCAAATGGTTTCAAGGAGCTCAGAAGCAAGTAGCAATGTTTTTTGGAAAACTGAAGAGTTTTGCTTTAAAAAACCAGGATCTCTATTGATCTTTGCAAAGGAAATAATGCCTGAGTTCCTTGAAACCAAAGGGCTATCATGAATGGATAGATGTATGCACAAACGCACATATACAAATAATCACATATATATAGGTAAACAGAATGAGGGCCTAGGTTTGAAGATCACGAGCATGGAGCCATGGTCTACCCATCCCAACTGGTATGTACTATGGATTTGTCATCTGTGGAACAGAGTTCTAAAAAGTGCCCAGAGTCGACAACCCATCTTTTGGGTTTTGTCGACTTCCCAATTACTTGGTAATCAATAAAATTCTCAAGAGAGTCTCGTCTAAGTGTAGTATCGCTTAGCAACCATTTAGGATTACTCCCTCATAGTCATCGCACTACATCCTGAATAGGCCAAGTGGGGTAAATGGGTAACTAAAGGTCATCAGTATCCCTGGCACCAAGGTCGAAAGTGGTAACGCATTCACGATTGCTCGTTCAACATATACCACCTCCAAGAGGGCCTCAACTGAGTATGGAACTTCAAGTCAACTCCTTTGGGATTACTCCCTCGAAGTTTCCTTGACTATGTCCATGATCCTAATCAAATGTACTCTAAAGTTCGGGTTAGGACTTATCTCACCACTCAATAGTAGCACCCTACCAAACAGAAGATCCCAAGCAAAACAGATATACAGTTATATACAAACATGTACAAGTATAGCAACCAAACATGAATAACATAAACAAAACAAGGTAGGCTTAACCCTCAAATAAATGTCCCCAGTGAAGTCGCCATTTCTTTTACGGTGAGAATCGGATAACAAGCTATTAATTAACTTGCATCACACATCTTTGAAATTCACCACCGAGCTTTGATTTATCCAAAGGAAAGGGTAAAGATCGAAAGAAAAACCTTTTGCGCCATGTAGAGACACAGCTAAGAGATCGGGGATCGGGGGTTGGTTATACAAAAGGAAGGTATTAGCACCCTAAGTATTTGTAGTACTCTACAGGAACCTCTTGTTTAGTTTGTGTTATATTATGTTTGCTTGCTAAGATATCTGCTAAAGGTAAAGGTAAAGACCTAGGGATATGTACACTAAGTTTGCTCGCCAAGACGTCGCATCTTGTGCCTACGTATCTGACTAAAGAATCAGAGCAATCGTAGTTCACCTAACTAAGGGTGAGGAAGCATTGACTGTGGTCAAAGTTCCAAGGGGAATGAGTATGAGCTCATGTAGAGTTTAAGAAACTCTCTAAGTCTAAGCTATGGTGGGGAAAGTGGATACTCAAAGTGATGAGCCCACATAGAGTTTAGAAACTCTATCCTAGTTCTAAGTTGTGATTCATGGTTCTCAGGAGGCCAAAAATGCATAAAGGCTCTTAGGAAGCCTAGAGGGAAATGGCTCTTAGGAGGCCAAGATGGTAGGAGTTGTTTATGACTTATGAGTCAAGATAAAAGAACTTTCCTTTGGAATCAGAGAGAATAACAGTTCTTATGGACAAAAGTTTGCAAAGATATTTACATGAAAATGCAAGATCAAACAACAAGGTGTCATAGTGAAACAAAGCTCACAATGCTATACAAGGTTAGAACCACATGCATTAGGCATTACTTAAACAAAATGAACAAAATAACATATTGAAAGAATCAAAACAGTCAAGAGTATTCATAAAAAAAACCCTAAAAGGTCTTCCACTTCCAACACGAATAAATACCTCAAAAATATTTATTTTTACCAATTTCTTTTTATATTCAAGAAGTAGACACATTAAGGAGTAATTTGCAAAAAGAATGAGCAAAAAAGAATAGAAAATGATCAAGTTATGAATTTTTGAAAACAAGGCATAAATTATAAAAATACAAAATGAACATGTGATAAAAAAAAATAGGGAAGGGCTCCCCATGGGTGTTGAACCCATGCCATGATGGTTGTAGTCCAAAACTCTCACCATCTCAACCTAAACACATGCCTTAACATATAATGGCAGCAATACAACATATATAAAACAAAGGCGTTTAGAAAATTAAAACAAAAGGACTGGGGCGAGGGGGATTCGAACCCCATTCCTTGTGGTACATGCGCATATGTTCTTACCATTGGGGTGGCCATACATCCAGTGTATGTGCCAACCCCAATAATTTATAAACTCCAAAAGCGCGCAGAAAATAGAAACAAACTCTAGCCACCTGTGCATTGTCACGTTATAGCAAATCCAACAAATGATCAATGAAATTTAAAGTGCAAAACGCCCTAAAACATATTGGCCAAACACCCCGGTTGTGAACTCCCTCACCATGCAATGTGAAAACATCAAGGATGAAAAAGATAGATATGATCAACACTGACTAGGTCCAACAACACACTTGTGTATCCCTCAATCTCAACATTAACCATACTACTGTCCAGAAATGAAAGAGATGCCAAGATATGATGACAGTAATCCAAACCAAAGAAGCTTAAAAACTTAGACAAACAAACTTACATAATCAAAGGCAACAAGACAAACAAACTCATCATCAACATGTGTCTAAATATATTTTGGACTGAGACTTCTACTGCTAAACTGGTCATAGCAGCATGATATCCACAAAATTAACATTTGAACTTGGAGTCATGGATTAAAAAGTAATGAGGGCTCACATCATCAGTAGAAAACAAAATGCTAAGTAATTTAAGTGTGTGATGATGATAGGCTTTGGACATTTAAATGTGTAACTGAAGTTCAGCACATATTGAAACAAAGAATTATCTTGACAATCACAAACCAAGGTGCTGTTATGCTACTGTGAAGTGTATTAACCTGGATCCATTTAGTATACAAATTCTCACCTTATGATGGTGCAGTTTCAATGTGAAAAAACTGATATCAATTATGCATATAGTTCAAAGAGAGAAAACAGCATGGTAACAATGTATACTCATCCTAGCATCATAAGACCAATTCAAATCCAAACATTTTCAGTTCAATCCAACAAAACAACCAGCCTAACTAGGAGTGCAAGACAGAAACAAACTAGAACAGTACAAGTGCAAGCAGTGAAAACCATGCCAATTAAAGTTCACAATCACCAATTAATCCATACATATCAACAAATGAATTCAGAACAGTTGAGGCAAGGCAATGTGTATATTCATACAAGCCATTTTTAAAGAAAAAGACACTTTCATATTTCCACACATTTGGACATGAACAAGAATTCAAGGGGTTATTAGGCTTTGACTAAAACTTATCACATGATGCTAAAATACTGCTATCTCATTTTGATATCTTAGTGCAATCATCCTGGCATAACATGAATAATGGCAGGATTGTGATCAATTTGAAATTGGAGGTAGTGAAAGAAAATAAGCCAATAATTGTTAGGTCAAACAACAATCCAAAAATTTATTAGACTGGATCATCTGAGTCAGTCCAAGCATACAAGCCTATAACATGAGTTCTGGATGTTTTTGACTCAAAGCAACAAATACTCAAACATTCATGGTATCATAACAACATAGGCAAAGGCAACAAGATATTTATTATATCAACAAAGCAACAACCTAAACTTTTTCATGTTGTTCACACATAAAGAACTTACTTGTTCAAACTAAGCATACTGTCATGAATAGAATATTTCAAGGATTTAAGATTACATGCTTCAATCATCTGTTCCACAGGATTACTTGATCTAATGTCAGAAAAAAAAAGTGAACAGACTTACTCAAAGCTGTGAGAGAGCAAGGGATAACAAGGATTGGTCATCCACATAGCAGCTTCCAAAACTCAATATGTAGGCTCAATGAAATTATGACAGTACAAGTTTTCACCAATATGAACTTATTTATGTGGGCTCAAACCAAGTTTCAAGTGCATAATGTAACATCCGAGTATGTTTAGGAGTACAAACAAGGATAAAGAGCAAGAATTAGAACCAACACTCATTACATCCAAGCAAAATCTTCAAGTTGTTAACTTAAAAAAGTAAAACTCAAACAGTCCCCTAATATTTAGCTTGATAAGAACAACACTGATCCCTTAAACAAAACCAATATAGGGTATAGACACAAGTGTGATTAGTAATAAACTCACCTCCTCCTCATGGCCATGCAGATTCAAGTTAATCTTAAATGTATACAATGCTAGCTTATGTTTAATGCACATGATTAAAAAAAAGGCAAAGCAATATCATATATTCATCTTGTCAGTCAACATAAAACCTTCTATATTGCTTCAACCATACTGTCCTAACATGGACAGTCTGACATGGTTCAAACACTCAAAATATATCAGGTAGATATGGAAAATAACAAGTCAGCAGTTGGTAGTGTGTAGAATTTTTTTATGGACATATAGCATCATACACTTGAATACAAGCCAAGAACAAACATAGTAGCTCCTTGTAACATCAGGCAATGTCAACAATATTAACATTATTCATGTTTAAAACCAAATCAGGGTAACTCAAAAGCAAAATATGTATGCTACAAGAAGGAAATGTATCAGTACAGATACAGCAAGAAACCAAGAAAATGAAGAGTACCTAATGGAAGGTGTGAACTGAGTTTCTTGCTCTCTCCACTTAGCACCAACTTCCAAGATAGCTCCTCCCTTCTCCTTACTTGCCAAGCTTGAGACTTCAGAGTTTTTTAGAGTGTGTATGAGAAATGTTGTGTGTCAAATGAAGGAAAACAACCTGCGATTTATAGAAGAGGATTGAGAATCCAAGGCATGGCCAAATTTGCAACAAATGCCAAATCTGCCCTTTTCATCGTGTGAGATGTGGTGTTTGCTGAACCAAGATCTCCAAATATCTCTGACCTCTGAGCACAACCTGGTGAGAAGTGATTGGCGAGAGGCTCGATGAATAAACAATACTTCTTTCCCTTGAAAAGTTTCTCTTTCCTTGGGCAAGTGGCATAAACAAGACATAAACACTATTTTAATGTGAATCAAGTAAAAAATTCGTGGCAAGGCTTGGATTAAAGTTAAATCCAACATTAGAACTCATAAACATGTGGCTTTGGTGGTTAGAGAAGGTTTTGAGTCAATACACAAAAGTTGGTTTCTTGAGTTTTAAGAAATGAAACCTCCAACTTTGAAGCTTCGAAACTCCCAGTTCACTCAATGGATTGAGGAGTTTTAGTACTTTTTTCAAAAGCCCTCAATTCCCTCTACAACTTTCATGTTCAAAGATTTTTTATTTTAGGCTTGGAACTATATGTAAAATCGGGTTAAAGTTGTGTGCAAATAAGGGTGAAAAAGCTGAAATTTCACCAAGTCCTTAAGGGTGATTTATCTTCCAAGTCTTGTAACTCAAAAACCAAGCATTTTTTGGAAGAGGGTCCTCTAATATGTTTTTAAGATCATGGAAAGAGGGTCCTCTGATTCCATTCCCTTTGTATAACCAACCCCCGAACCATAGATTCTCTTTTGCTTTGCATTGCATTGCATATTTATGGGTTATTCGTTCTTTTTCCCTTCCCTTGGATAAATTAAAGATCGGTGGTGAATTATGATTTGCGATTCAAGTTAATTAATAGCTTGATATCTGATTCTCATCGCGAAACCAGGGCGATAAAGTGGCAATACAGGCAAGGGACGCAGAAGGTTGATGAGATTAGGGCAGTGTTGGATGGATTGACACCTACTGATGTCATTTGACGCCCGTTTGAGGATCTTAGACAACACATACCATTTACTGATATTTGCATGTACAGGGATGGCCTGAAGTGGTATGGTACAGCTGTTCTTTATTTGTCTGACATATTTTTACGTCAGTTTGGATACAGGCAGTTCATACCATCTCATCCACCTGATATTGGCACACTTGATATAGACTTTGAGTGGGTTACTTACCATGCGAGTGTCTCGCAAGTGATGCAGCAGGCCGAGTTTGCAGATACTCCGTATGATATGGTGGCTAATTACATGGCTTGGTACTGTAGCGAGTGATTTTTGGATGTGGTTGCGAAGCACGATCGCTCTGGTACTACAACTCGATTCATTTTTTATCCTATTAAAGCTGATGAAGGGAGGGAAATATATGTCTCCAATTAAACCTGCTTGCATACTGAGGTTAAACAGTCAAAACTGTTGGTTTACAGATGCTACAAAGATCCGGGGTCTCTCCTAGGTTATTTTGTTGAAAAGGGGTGCTTTAGGCTATCGGTTAGGATGTTAGGACAGATATATGAAAGTATGGGATTTTGGGTTTTTGTTTAGTGTGCTCGCTAAGATTTTTCTTTCAATCTTATGCCTACGTATTCCCGTTTTTTTCGAAACAGGGAAATCAGAGCGATCGTAGTTCCTCCTATTCTACGGGAGGAAATGGTATTTTGGTGTCTTGTTCAAAGCCCAAGACGTGAAGCTAATGGTGGTTTGTATCTTGTTCAAAGCCCAAGATGTGAAGCTGAAGGGTCTATTTGTATCTTGTTCAAAGCCCAAGATGTGAAGCTAAAGGTTTGACTTTAGAGAGAATTTGTCATCTCTAGAGAGGGGTTTGTATGTCACAACTGTTTATAAAGGAAAATTACTTTAACCAGGATTTGTGAATCCGGAAATGCCATAATTTCCTTTATAGGGGATTTCCAACCTGAAGGGGAAGACTTTAACTCAGTTTAGAGCAATGCCATCTTTCCTTAGGAATTTCTCATGCTAAAAGAGGGACAGTGGCATGGATGTAGATGATCCAGAGGCTTGCCGCTTACAGCGATTAGATGAAGGGGAAAGAGTTGTTAATGTTTGTGTACTATGAACGAGGCACAGCTTTGATGCTAAAAGGTTGATTGGATCGACCAGTGATTTTCTTATACAAAACCTAAGAGGAGGCTATTGGCCCAACAAGAGGGAGTTTTTGTGTGTCTCGTACGAAGCCCGAGAGAGAGGCTAAAAGGGTTGACTCAACAGGAGAATCTTTTATACTCAACAAGAGAGTGTTTTTGTATCTCGTACGAAGCCCATGTGTCTCGTACAAAGCCCGAGAGAGAGGCTAAAAGTTTTTGAGTCGACGATGGAGTCTTTTGGTATCTCGTATAAAGCCCGAGATGGAGGCTATTTGACTCAACAAGAGAGTTTTTTGTATCTCGTACGAAGCCCGAGATGGAGGCTAAAATTGTTAGCTCTGCTGGGGAGAATCATTATACAAAGCACAAGAGGAGGCTATTGTGACTGTTTTAGTTGAGTGACGGGTCCAGTATGCTGATTTAAAGAGAAAATCAGTTCTTATATGAGTAATGTTTGCACTCAGGGATTTTGATTCGAGGATCAGGGATATTTCCTGTTCTTTAAGGAAGTGGGAAATCTGAAGGGTATTGAGACTGTCCGAGTCCACGTGGTTCCTTCCTATTCTTGAAGGGTGCTTGAGAATGTCTTGGAGACTCAAGGAAATTAGACTGCCAAGTCTAGAGTGTCATCTTTTGTACTATGCTTTGAGAAACAGTAGTAGACTCTTAGAAAGACTGCTCTATTAAGATGACTGATTTCTGTTCCTATACCTCTAGGAGGTCATCGGGACAATTTGTACGAAGCCCAAGAGGAGGCTGGAAACTTTTAAGAAGTCGAGTGGTCCTTGTATGAAGCCCAAGAGGGGGCTATCATTCCTGGAGGAAGAATCATTATACGAAGCCTAAGAGGAGGCTGTGAATACTTCTAAGAAGTCGACGGGTCCTTGTACAACGCCCAAGAGGAGACGGGGATGATTTTAGGAAGCCTGTGGGTCCTTGAACAATGCCCAAGAGGAGGCCGATGCTTTTAAGAAGCCGATGGGTCCCCAAACACCGAGAAGTTCAAGACAGGCTATTCACAAATAATAGATCAAGCCAGGAAAGTTCGAGAATTTGGAAGAAACTCAAGAGATGCCATTCACGGAGAAAAGATCATCTATGGGGAATAGAGTTTCTTAACAAGTGCTTTTAAGAAGCCTGTGGGTCCCCAAACCCCGAGAAGTTCAAGACAGACTATTCACAAAGAATAGATCAAGCCAGGAAAGTTCGAGAATTTGGAAGAAACTCAAGAGATGCAATTCACGGAGAAGAGATCATCTCTGGGTAGTAGAGTTTCTTTGACAACTTCTACGAGCGACAGTCTATGAATGGGTTCACCGAGAATGCTGCCTTTCATGTCTCCATATTGTTTAACCCCAAGAGGAGGGAAGACTGTGTCTGGTAATCCTATGGGGATCTAGTTTTGACTATTTAAGAGAATGATCGAAACGGCTTTACCTAGTGCTAGACGTAGTTGCCGGGGAAACTCTAAATATCTATACTATTATTACACAGTCGATATGAGTTTATGAAAGAAGACTTACAGTGAAACAGCCCCACAATACAGTTATATGTATATGAAAGCGGTAAATGAAAGCATATAAACACTTACTCGGTTGTAGAGCTTCCATGCTGTTTGGTTAGTTGTTCAACAAAGAAAGATTGAAAAACAACAGTATATTCAAAATCAAAGGAGAAAGTGCTTTGAAAAAGAAAGATTTTGGGGCTTACAGCTCAAGGAGAGGCCCAGGGTTTTATCAGTGAGCGCACTGTTGTTTTGTACATAGGGACTTATACAAGTGATTGAGGCCCAAAGAATGTTTTTTGTACAAAGGGATGGGTCTTACACTCTCTCAAGAGGCCCAAAAGGTTTAAAGAAAAAGAGTGGGGCTTATAACACGAGGGTAGGCCCAAAGTTTGTTTTTTCGTTTGAAATGGCGATCGCGCCGAGATTTTCTTTTAACGCGAAGGGGCTTATACAATGTCTGAGGTCCAAAATGTTTTGGTTAAAAGGGGATTAGGTCTTACACTCTAATAGAGGCCCAAAAGTTTTGAGTGGGTCTTATAGCTCGAGGAGAGGCCCAGTTGATTTTTTAAAAGGCGACGATCGCGCCGTTTATTTGTACAGAGGGACTTATACAATAAGTGAGGCCCAAAATGGTTTGTACAAGGGGGTTGGGTCTTACACTCTATTAGAGGCCCAAAAGTTTTAAGAAAAGAAATGGGTCTTACTACTCGAGGGTAGGCCCAAGGTTTTTTGTTTTGAAAAGGCGACGATCGCGCCGTTTGTTTTTTACGGTATCGGGACTTATACAATATACTGAGGCCCAAAAATGATTTGGTCAAAAAAAGGATTGGGTCTTACACTCTATTAGAGGCCCATGAGTGTTTGAAAAAGTTTTATGATGGTGAAAATCGAAGAAATCCTAATTTTATCATTTTAAAAGTAAATTCTTAAAAGAAAATCAATACAAAATGATAAAAATACCAAATAAGCAACTTGTGATTTTTGGTTGGGGTTTGAAAAATGATGTTTTAATCACAAGATGAAATAAAATTCATTTGGTCTTGATTTTCAATATGAGAATTCACTTTTAAAATGTTTTTAAAACATTAAAAAGGAATTTATTCACAAAAATACTAATTATATTAAATAAATAATATAAAACTAATTTTTTTGTGGAATAAAATATTTTGGAGTATGAATAAGAAGTGTGTAAAACAGAATTGGAAAATGATGATTTTTGCTATGTAAAAGAATTGGTTTAGTTTTTTGAGAATAAACTAATGTCACAACATCACTCATGAGTTTTGAAGATAAGAGAAAAAGGGAAGATGTCACAACATCACATTTGACATCAAAACTGCACCTTGGTTTTTCAACATCTTTGCTATCAAACTTCAAACATTCATAACTCTCTTAATTTCTAACGAAATTAAAATCCGTAAGAACCTATCTTGACCAATTTTTCGCAAGGAATCCAATGGTATCACTCATGCATACTGAAACTTAATGTACAACACACACAAGGCAAAAAACCAGATCTGCACCTTAAGTTTAAAACAACATAAACTCCACATATAAACATGTTAAAGTGCAAACAGTAGGAGGATCATAACATACACATTAAGGACTACATTTTTGCTTCAAGAATTGTTCAATATGATGCATGTATGTGGACAACAAAGGAAAGCATGATTCAAAGAATTCAAGTTGTGAATTTTACCTCTTTTTTGGAGATTTTGTGCAACCTACTAAGTGCTTTGTTCCAGAAATGATTTGATGCTTTGGACACCCTCAAATGACCTCTTGGATGCTTTTAGGATGATTGGAATCAGCTGGTACCTGCAAAAACACAAACTGTCCCTTTCTTGCAAAAGGGGTTAAAAGTGACCAAAATAGCAACTCTCTCAAATGGTATTCCAGATGGGGGGAACCATTTGGGACAGTTCAAGGATGATATTTGGAGTGTGTTTGAGGTTTTATCTGGTTTGGAAAGTGACTGAATCAAGACATGGCTTGAAAAATGCAAAAAAGTCCAATTTTGAGGTTTTGAGAGGTGATTTTGTGATGTTGTAATTACAGGTCACTTTTGATAGTTTGGACAACTTACATATGATATATGTGAGGTGTGTGTGTGTGATTAGTTTGAGTGGAATTGCTCTCTAACTCAAAAACTCAGAATTACTTGATTTGGAAGGCAAATTTGAGGTGAAAGAAGAGATTTTGAGGAAAGCATCTGTTTGATGGCTTTGGTGTACTCAAACTGAGCACAAATGAGCTCTATTTATAGTAGAGCAAGTTTGCTTTGGGATCCACAGTGAATGGCAACTGCAGCAGAGGTTTGGCCAATGTTGTCCAATGAAAATCCAAGTCTCCTCTAGCCATTGACTAGAGGTTAGGGCACAGGCTGCTGGTTCCCTAGTTGTTGGAGGAATCTTGACTGAATTTAGTTGCAAATGTGTCAGTCCATGCCACCTCTAAGCATCCATTAAATGCTTCAATCCAAAATTGGAGTCTTGTCCCTCTTTTAGGCATTTCTAGGTTTGGCATGCTACTTCTTGTTCCAAGGACTTTGGAGGCTTGGCTCAGTGATTGTCCCCTTTAGATTTGATCCTCAGATGTGTTCAAAATGATGACAAGGCTTAAAAATTCGTGTGGCACAAGAAATGTGCAAATCTGCCCCATGAAAAATTCAGCTGCAGCAAGCCTTTTTGTAAAATCCATAACTCCCTGCTCGAGTATGCTACATGGACATTCTAGGACTTTCTGGAAAGCTGAGATGATGTACTTCAACTTTCATGTTTGACCCCAGACCTGGATCAACTTGGATCATGGAGAAAAACAGCCTTGAAGTTGGGACATTCTTGCTGGAAAATTATTAGTGATGTCCTATGCAATGTTGGAACATCAGACACCTTTGAACATTAATAATTCCAAACTTTAATCACTTGTATCTTTTAATCCACTATGATATTTTGAGTTGAAGTGAATTGCATCTTTGATGCTTGTCTTGCATGGTGACAAAGCTTGAAAATTGGGTGGCACACGAAAAGTGCACAAAATCTGTCCTAAAAAAAATCAGCTCGAGCAAGGCCTGTTGTGAGGTGCATAACTCCTTGCTTAAGTTGAATTAATGGGAGTTCTTATACATTTTGGAAAGCCCTAATGACATACTTTAACTTTGATGTTTGACTTTGGTCTTGGTTCAGCTTGCAAAGTCATCAAAAATGGTCTTGAACTTGTGTAGTCAAATCTGTCCTAAAAGCTGTCATGAAAATTCTGCTTTATCAATGCTTTTTACAAAAATCATATCTCCTTGCTCGAGTATGCTACAAGGACGTTCTAGTACTTTCTGGAAAGCTGAGATGATGTACTTCAACTTTCATGTTTGACCCCAGACCTGGTTCAACTTGGATCATGGAGAAAAACATCCTTGAAGTTGGGACATTCTTGCTGAAAAAATATTAATGATGTCCTATGCAATGTCAGAACATTGGACATTAAGAATTCCCAACTTTGATCACTTATATCTTTCAATCCTTATGATATTTTGAGTTGATCCCTTCTACAATGTTGAAGTATCAAATACCCTCTTTAAAAGTAGCTCTTACTCAAAATCAATGGATGCTTGGATCAATAGTTACAACCTTGAAAAGTTGTGCACTTGAACATGATTTTAACTTAGAAAAAATTTCTAAGTTTCTTTCAATTTGATCAATTTTTCAATTTTGCACGATTTCTTGATTTAAATTTGATCAAATTAAATCATCCATCATATTTTCTTGAGTAATGGCTTGTGAAGCTCATAGTTGACCAAAAAGTCAAACTTTGACTTTCTGCATCAGTTGACTTTGTATTAGATGAACTTGAGGCTTGATCCACTTGAAATGTTGCACTCTTGTACTTAATTCTTGATGTGGGAGTCCTCTTGATCCTTTGTGGATGTTTAAGAGGTTAGACAAGTTGACGATCATGTCATTCCTTGATTGATCATTTGTCTAAAAGCTCTTAGAGGGTTTGAAACCCTAAGCTTGATTGTAGTGAATGCTCAACAATTCCTTGAGGAGATTGATGAGGCACAAAGGTACATCCATATTGTGCTGATAATTTGCACCATGATGGGAAATCTTAGTGGTCAAAATTTGGGGTATGACAGTGTTAACCCTCAATTTCGACGCTAGAAAGAATCAAAGCTATTTTATGTTAAAAAATTATTTTTAATATAAAGAAGGCTTCGACCCAGTTTTTGGAGAGGCCTGAGTCGAATAGAGGTGTAGGAACCTCAAAAAATGGTTAAGTGCTGGAAGGGTTTCGACCATGAGAAGTGGTAACAAGCGCTGCAGTGGTTATATTAAGGTTGGAGGGAATTCCCAATATTTGAAATTTAAATAAGAGCAGTTGTGAACGTGGGAACAGTTGAAGACCAAGGAGAAAGCGCCAAAATCCACACGTTCGAAGCAGTAACCACCACTTAGTAGTTATTTCCTAGCACTATAAATAGGGGTTAGTTCTATGTAAATGGGGTGTTCATATTTTTGTACAAGTTACTCAAAGAAACTCAAAGTACCCACGTGTAGAGAAACGAGTTCGTGAGAATGTACGTAATGTAACACCATTTTCTTCATTAATATGATTTATCTTCAGCATGTTTAAGATTCAGCCATTTACTTTCCATGCCTTTACAGTTTTTTGAACTTTATCTTCCATGCCAAGTTTACTTTCAAAGTCATTTAAACTTTCTGCATATACCTTCGACTGCCTTTTTACGTTCAAACATTTAATCTTCAAGCCTTTACTTTTTAAAGTCTTTTATTTTGAAGAACGTGGAGTTCTCCTTTAAATCCATTGCATTTATTTCCAAAGTCTTTTACTTCCTGCACTTTACCTTCGGCAGCACTTTTATTATCTCGGCCTTTACTTCCCAAGAACGTGGAGTTCGTTGTATTTTACTTTCAAAGTTCTTTTACTCATTGTTATTTCGTTTCGACGCCTTTAATTTCTGCTCCCTTTACTTGCATCCCTTTAAATTTCAAGTCTTTGCTTTACTTTATTGCAAGTAGTCGAACGTGGAGTTCAGTTAGATTTTATTTCAGCATTGTCGAACGTGGAGTTCAGTTTACATTCTCTTTAATTTTTATTGTCATTTACACTTGCCTCTCAAATTTAGCACATGTCCTAGGATTTGTGTGGTCGATCCTGCAAGTTAATCAATTTTAGTCTAAGATTGATAGACCAGAGGTTGTTTACCAAAATTCATAGTAAACAAATTGGCACACCTGGCGGGACCTAGTGCTAAGTTACACCTTTTTGTCAACCTCATCTCTCTTGGTGCAGAAGTACTTTCATTGTATGTTATTGAGAAGTGGGAAGTTAGCCACAACAAACGAAGGGATACCAAAGAGAATATACGCTAAGAAAATGGCAACCAATGCCAACCAACAAGTTGATCCTCAAGGGAGTATTTCAAACACTCAGTTAAGTAGCAGTATGGGGTCTCAAAGCACACCATCACCAGTGTCTTCGACAGGAGGACAGGCGTCACTTCCATTAGTAGTGTCTGAGCCAGGATCAACATATACAAAATCATATACTCAACCTGTGTTGGAATACATAGGACCATAAAGTTCTAATTCACCAACACCCCCAGGAGGAAATTCAATGTACAGGCATGTTCCTCCTCCAGGTTTTCCACATCCAGGGTCAAGGAGTCAACCCTATGGTATGCCTACATCAATGATGCAAAATCTGCAGAATGCTCCACCTGTATTTTCAGAAACTGTTGTGTCTTCGCCACTACAAGGGTCAGGATCAAGAGGGCGAAACAACCAGAATATAGGTGTTGGTTACTCTGTTCAAACGCCTAGCCTTACAAATGCATCCATAAATTGTTTGAGACAGCAGATGGATGAAAGTAACATGCAAATGGTACATACGTTGTCTCAGACAATGGGAGAAGTTTTTCAACCTTTGATTCAAAATACGACCCAAACTAACCAACAATTGGCTGCACAAGTGGCACGCATGGTTGATTTCATGGGAGTACCAGCGGTAGATCGAATAGCAACTGTTGTCGAAGATATCCCAAGACGTCATCCACGTCAGATACCTGATGCGAACTTGGAAGATCAAGAAATGATTGATCATTTTAGAGTCAAACCACCAAGAAACCAGATGTCATACCAGATGGAGGAAGAACCAGTAGTGATGGTGAACAGGAACCAAAACGCAGATCAACTACTTAGACAGGTTCGACACCAAAATCAAGCAGAAGAAAATAATCTTGCAGCCATGGTTGAAAGGATAATGACCAGAAATGGTATGAATTTTGGCTTCGCCAGGCCAAATTATACTTCGCCTATAGTGGATTACATTCTCCAAGCAGAATTACCCCCTAGGATGAAGGTTCCAAAGTTCAGCAAGTTTTCAGGAGATACTACTGAGTCTACTGTCGAACATGTGGCTAGGTATTTGATCGAAGCAGGCGAGATTGCAGCTGACGAAAGCCTTAGGATCAAATATTTCCCAAGTTCCCTTACCAAGAATGCTTTCACATGGTTTACTACTTTGCCTCCAAATTCCATATATAACTGGACCCAACTAGAACGTTTGTTTCATGAACAATTCTACATGGGGCAAACTAAGATTAGTCTGAAAGAATTGGCTAGCATCAAACGCAAAGTCACTGAGCCAATTGATGATTTCCTGAATAGGTTTTGACTTCTTAAAGCCAGGTGCTTTACACAAGTGCCAGAACATGAGTTGGTCGAAATGGCTGCTGGGGGTCTTGATTATTCCATTAGGAAGAAATTAGATACCCAATATCTTAGAGATATGGCCCAGTTGGCTGATAGGGTTCGACAGCTAGAAAGGCTAAAAGAAGAAAAGGCTAAATTCAGCAGGGGTAAAAAAGTAGCCTTTGTAGAATGCAATGAAGATATGGAGAATCTGTATGGTGAACCATCTTATTTCGACGGAAATGAGGTTGACATTGCTGAGTTAAAGCAAGGTCCACCTTATGCCTACAAATTATTAGCTCCTTCAGAAGGAAAAAATCCTGTCGAATCTAACGACAAATTTCCTAAGAAAACATATACTTTCGACGTCACTAAATGTGACGAAATTTTTGATTTGTTAGTTAAGGATGGGCAAATGATAGTGCCTGCTGGCGCTAAAACGCCACCTTTAGAACAAAGAAAGAAAAGAGGTTTTTGTAAGTACCATAATTTTTTGGGTCATAAAACTTCTCAATGTTTTCTTTTCAGGGATTTGGTGCAAAATGCTATCCAAGAAGGAAGGCTGAAGTTTGGTGACAAAAGCAAAGCCCAGATGAAGATTGACTCTAACCCATTGCAAATTGCAGAGGCTAACTACATAGAGCCTCACGAGGTTCAGATGGTGGAAGCCACAGAGGGATTCGATGAGTCAGTCAACATGGTGGAGGTTACTGAAGACTTCGCCACCAGTTCTGTGATAATTGAAGGTTCAAGTAAGGCTGCAAGTGGCCTAAATGTTGATGGTACCAGTCTAATGTTGGTGACCAAAGAAACTGCTGATAAGTTTGTTGAAATGGATAATGCTGCTAAGGTTTTGGATATGACCGTGAGTGGGTGGAAGATAAATGCCAATGAAGGCATTAACATGGTCGAGTTGGCTGAAGAATCTGATTCTAGCTCAGATAGTGTCGACACCAATGAGGCTATGGGCAGAAATGCCCCCAAAGTCCAAGTTGTTAAGGAATTGGAAGATGACATGTTCTTGGTAGGAGAGATGCTAGACATGGATGGCTGTTTGGTGGAAAATTGGATATGTATGGCTGCTGAAAAAATTTTCAAGACATCTCCTGATGTCGAGAGAGTCGATGCTGAAGAGATGGTTGAAGCTAAAAAAGCTGCTTGGCAAAAAGCTTCCCAAAGAGCTGCAAAAGCAGCAGTAGGTAGTGGTTGCTTGGCAAAGACCACTGAAAGCCTGGAAGCCCGTTTCTCCAAGATACACTTAAAGGACAGAATGGATGTCAACATGGTCGAAATTATGGATTGAAAAGCACCACAAGTGAGTGATGCAGATGAGCAGGAGAAGCGCAACAAAATGGCTTATCCTAAGCCAGAAGAGACAATCGTGGACTTCTTGCATCGTTGCCAGAAGAAAGGCTCTGGAGTAATGATGTGTCCTAGATGCAGCGCCATTTTTGATGAAAAAGCTGCCCATAAGCTAGAAGGTGTTAAGAAGGCTGGTGAAGGCTGGGGGCAGAAGGTGAACAAAGGGCACAGAGGCTTCGACCATAGGCGACTTTCGACAGGGCTAAAAAACCAAGCACCAGGAATTAGGCCAGGTACGTTCAAACCAGCTGCGAATGTGCCAACAGGTAGTTGGATCAAGCCTATCGAAGGGAGAGGACAGAAGAAAAAGTGGGAGAAATTTGATGTGGAAAGAGGTTCTTCGTTCGAGTATAGGAAAGAGAACCACACCACCAACAAATCAGCCTATATTTCTCAGAATTACAAGGGTAAAAACCCCATGTCTAGATCGCAATGGCGAAGAGAGCAGCGCAGGAGAAAGGCTGTCAGGGAGGCTCAGGTGCAAGGAGAGTCAAGCACCAATGTGGATAATCAAACTGGGACAATGGAGAAGATTCCCATACGACGAAAGTTGTTCACTATTCATCCAGAAAGGAAGGTCGAAGAGGATTAGAATATGACTGATAACTTCGACAATGAATCAGCGGCTTCCCTGGATATTCTGGTAAATGTAGTGTCAGTAATGCCAAGAGAATTTGATCAAGTCTCAGAGGTCGAAGACTTAGATCAAACTGCTGAATTGGAAATGTTGACACACAAGCCTGTGTGCTATTACATCATGAACAATGGGTGCGTTGAAGAACATAATGCTTTCTTTGAACGTCCCACAGAGGCAATGAAGGGTCATTTGAAGCCTATTTATATTACTGGAAAAGTAGAAAACGTCCCTATCAACAAAATTTTAGTAGACTGTGGTGCAACGGTTAATTTGATGCCAAGATTTTTGCTGAGCAAGAATGGGAAGTTTGAGACAGATACTAAACCCCACAACATGGTTCTGTCGAACTATGAAGGAAAAGTTAGTTCCACTCTGGGAGTGATTCAGGTGGATCTCACTGTGGGAACTATTACCAGACCAACAGTGTTTATGGTCGTCGAAACAAAAGCTAACTACAATCTACTCTTGGGTAGGGAGTGGATTCATGGGATAGGAGTTGTACCCTCATCTATGCATCAAAGAATCACCATTTGGAGACCAGATGGGATAGTTGAAAATATTGAAGCTGATCAAGGGTACTTTAAGGTGCCTATTAATCACGTGGATAGTAGGAAATTTGAGAAGCATCTGGCGAACATCGCTCCATGTCCTCCAGCTGATTTTGAGTTTACACCTGATGAAGAAACGTTTTATTCGTTGTACTTACACCCTGTTGAAGGTTTCAGATGGGACAGGGAGGTACCAGGAGGAAGGTTGCCATGCCTAGGCACACCTCCAATAGAGCCCACGGGGTGGGGAGATGAATTCAGTGATCATGACTGAGTTCGACGCTTTGAAAAGAATTTCGGCCTATGTGGCCGAAACAAAACTACAAGCAGCTTTGGAAGCCGCCAATGATTATATGGCTGGCGAAGCCATTTCTGAAGTATATCAAGAGGGTCCTGGTAAGGACTTCGACCCAAAACCTCCAGATAAGGTTGAAACTGGAGAGCAAAGCCAGAGGCTCGACGCCATCTATGAAGATGAGCCTTTGGGATTTGAGAAGGATCCGCTGGCAGATAATATAAAAATGCTAGTACAAGATCCCTTAGAAGAAGTGGACCTCAGTGAGGGAGCAACCAAAAGGCCTACCTACATCAGTGCCAATCTTGATCCCCAGTTGCAGGTTGAAGTAGTTCAGCCGTTGAAAGAGTTCAAAGACTGCTTCGCCTGGGATTATGATGAAATGCCTGGTTTAAGCAGGGAGTTGGTCGAACACAGGTTGCCTATGACGCCTGGGAAAAAACCAGTCAAGCAAAATCCAAGACGGTTTGCACCAGAGATATTGTCAAAGATCAAAGAGGAAGTCGAAAGACTTCTTCGTTGCAAATTCATTCGCACTGCAAGGTATGTCGAATGGTTGGCTAATATAGTACCTGTTATTAAAAAGAATGGGTCTTTGAGAGTTTGCATTGATTTTAGAGATTTAAACTCTGCAACTCCCAAAGATGAATATTCAATGCCAGTGGCAGAAATGTTAATAGATTCTGCAGCAGGACATGAATATCTTAGTATGCTAGATGGATATTCTGGCTACAACCAAATATTCATTGCTGAGGAAGATGTTCATAAAACTACTTTTAGATGCCCTGGAGCCTTAGGCACCTATGAATGGGTAGTGATGCCTTTTGGTCTCAAGAATGCTGGTGCCACTTATCAAAGGGTAATGAATTCAATTTTCCACGATTTTATAGACACATTCATGCAAATTTATATTGATGATATTGTTATAAAATCTATTTCTAGGAAAAGTCACATTGACCATCTTCGACAGTCCTTTGAAAGGATGAGAAAATATGGTCCTAAAATGAATCCTCTCAAATGTACTTTTTGTGTGCAGGCAGGGGATTTCTTAGGCTTTGTGGTCCACAAGAAAGGGATTGAAATAAATCAGAATAAAACCAAAGCCATAATGGACGCGAAAGCGCCATCAACTAAAAAGGAGTTGCAATCGTTGTTGGGCAAAATCAACTTCTTAAGAAGGTTTATATCCAACCTGAGTGGCAAAACACAAGCTTTTTTGCCATTGCTTCGTTTTAACAAAGATGGTTTTGAGTGGGGGCAATTACAGCAGGAAGCCTTCGACAAGATCAAGGAGTACCTAAGCCACCCTCCAATTCTTTCACCACCTTGTAGAAACAAGAGTATGAGATTGTATATAGCTGCATCAGATAAAACTCTAGGGAGTATGTTAGCCCAGGAGGATGATAATGGAGTCGAAAGAGCCATTTATTATCTTAGTCGAGTTTTAAATGATGCAGAAACTAGGTATAGCATGATTGAAAAGTTATGTTTATGCTTGTATTTCTCTTGTACTAAACTGAAGCAATATATAAAGCCAGTTGATGTGTATGTTTCATCTCACTTTGATGTTGTAAACCATATGTTATCTAAACCTATTTTGCATAGTCGAATTGGCAAATGGGCATTAGCATTAACAGAATTTTCCTTAACATATCAACCTTTAAAAGCTGTGAAAGGGCAAATAGTTGCAGACTTTATAGTTGATCACTCAATAAATGAAAATGATTTGAATTACGTCGAATTAAAATCCTGGAAGTTATACTTCGATGGGTCAAGTCATAAAAATGGAACAGGAGTGGGAATACATATTATTTCTCCTGAAAGAATTCCAACAAAATTCAAGTACAAGGTCGAAGGACCTTGCTCTAACAATGAGGCTGAATATGAAGCATTAATTGCTGGCCTTGAAATTTTGTTAGAATTGGGGGCAACTAGAGTCGAAATAATGGGAGATTCAGAATTGGTTATAAAACAAATCACAAAGGAGTATAAATGTGTTAAAGAAAATCTCATTATGTACTTTGTGATGGCTAACAGATTATTAAAGAAATTTGAGATAGTGGCCATCCAACACATACCTAGAATAGAGAACCAAGTTGCTAACGATTTGGCTCAAATTGCCTCTGGATACAAGGTGTCGAAAGGAAACCTTCAAGAAGTAATTGAAGCAAGAGGTAAGGTGGTGGCTGTTGGATTATGCCCATCAGACTTAGAAACAACTAAGCTTGGGTGCATAGATGGCGAAAATTTTGAAATTTTTGCCATAGATAATTTAACAAATGAAGATTAGAGGAAGCCCATAGTTGAGTATTTGCAAAACCCAACGGCTTCGACAGAGCGAAAAATCAGATATCAAGCTTTAAGCTATGTACTGGTGGGTAATGAATTGTTTAAAAAGACCCCTGATGGAGTCTTATTGAAATGCCTTAGTGAAACAGAGGCATATTTGGCCCTTTCGACAGTACATAGTGGGGCATGTGGAGCACACCAAGTTGGCCAGAAGAATAAATGGTTGTTGTTTCGACAAGGCATGTATTGGCCCACTCTGCTGAAGGATTGCATATAATTTGCTAAAGGGTGCCAAGAATGTCAAATTCATGCTGGCATACAGCACATCCCTGCGAGTGAATTACATTCCATAGTGAAACCATGGCCTTTCAGAGGATGGGCTTTGGATATAGTGGGAGAGATTCGACCAGCATCTTCAAAGAACCAAAGATATATTTGGTGGGAATTGATTATTTCACCAAGTGGATTGAGGCAATACCACTGGTGAATATAGGCCAAGAAGATGTTATTGAATTCATTCAAAATCACATTATTTATAGATTTGGTATTCCTGAAACAATTACTACAGACCAGGGATCAGTGTTCACTGGTCGAAAGATGCAGGAGTTTGCCAAAGAAACAGGTTTTAAGTTATTAACTTCTACACCTTATTATGCTCAGGCCAATGGGCAAGTCGAAGCTGCCAATAAGATAGTAATTGGACTGATTAAGAAGCATGTGGGAAAAAGGCCTAGAAATTGGCACATGACGTTAGACCAAGTTCTTTGGGCGTGTCGAACGTCCCCTAAAGAGGCTACCAAACTACCCCATTTCGACTCACTTTTGGTCATGATGCAATATTGCCTGTTGAGATTTATCTACAGTCTGTAAGAGTTCAAAGACATCATGAGATTCCCTCTGAGAATTATTGGGAAATGATGATGAATGAATTAGTGGATTTGGATGAAGAAAGGCTCAGAGCCTTAGAGTTGTTAAGAAGACAAAAGAAGAAGGTCGAAGAATCCTACAACAAAAAGGTTAAGTCTAAATCTTTTGCATGTGGGGAATTGGTTTGGAAAGTGATTTTGCCCATGGATCGAAAGGATAGAACATTGGACAAGTGGTCCCCTAAGTGGGAAGGTCCATTCCAAGTCATACAAGTGTTCTCTAATGGAGCTTATGAAGTGGAAGAGTTAGACAAAGATAAAAGAGTCTTGAAAGTAAATGGCAAGTATTTGAAAAAATATAAGCCTATGATGCAAGAGATTCACATTAAAACATAAGCTTTATTTAATAAAAGAAAGCCAAAATAGGTCAAGTCAGGCTAATATGGCATACAAAGCAAAGAGAAACTAGTACAACAATGTTTAATCAAGGAAAGGTTATTCATAATCTCTCCAATCTATGGACTTGAGGAAGTCCATATAATCTGCATCTGGCTCATCATCAGAGTCTTGGGTGCTGGAGCACGTTTTCTTAGAGATCTTCATTTTAGTTTCTCTCTTCTTGGCTAGAGAGGTTGCTCCAATAGAGGCTTTAGGTTGTTGGGGCGCCTCCATCTCTTTTGTTTCCTCAATGGCCTTGGCCTTTCCAGCCATCTTCTTGGTTGAGGATTTCTCCGAATTATTCATGTTTGCTTCTACGCAAAACGTGGTCAGGTGGAAGAAATTTATAGAGGCTATTGACTGATTGGATTGGCCAGCCAAACGGTGGAAACACGTGAGTTATTCTTGGAGGTAGGCCTGAGGGTTATGCTATAAATGTTGCTTTAAAAGCTAGAGGCTTATGCCTTGGAATTTAAAGCTGGAAAGGTGACTTTCCAAGAAAAAGATAGAATGCCTTAATTGCAAATTTGACTGATAAAAGACAACAATAAAGTACATCATCATGCAGTATGGGTCGAAAGCAGTTAAAGGCAAAATAATAATGGTTAATTAAATCAATGCCAAAAGGCATAAAAATTGTCATTACATAAAAAGCCTGAAAAGGCCAAGAAACAAGTGATGATTAAACAGACGAAGGTGTCGAAAGTATTAGAAGGGAAGCCTCGACGCCAACTAAGAAAAAGATTCTATGTGATGTTTGAGGCGCGCGTTGCACAAAGATTCGTCAAGTTTTGCTTCTGCGAGCTCTTTCTCATATCTTTGGGCCGCCTCAATGCGATCAATAGCAGTCTTTGTTTCTTCAGCTATCTCAGTGTCGTCGAAATGGTGCAAATCACGGTTGCATTTTTCAGCACTTTCAATTTTGGCTTGTAGCTCCGTGATTTGTTGCTTCCAAGTTTCAATGTCCTTCTGGTTAGAGGCTATCTCATCTTTCTTTTTCCTTTGATCAGCCTCCAAACGTTGGATCTCTTCGTACGCCTCTTTTGCACCACACCAGGCTGCACTCTCACAACCAGATGTTCTCTCTATGGTATCCTTGATCGAGGGAAGCAGTTTTATTTCTGCAGCTATTTGGTTTACCACAGCAGTTAGCTCTATCAGAAAACCAGAAACATCTGGATTGAGAGTGGTGACCTCAATCTTTGCAAGGGTGTCCTTCAAGTAAGCAGTTGCAGTTGGATCTGAGGCCAAAACTTTGTAAATATCCCCCCTGAAGAATTTTTTCTTGATGGCTTGGAGAATTGATTGGGCGAAGTCATCTGATGCTAGGGTCGAAGAGACAGAAGAAGAACCATACCTTTGCTCAAGAATCAACTTGGTAAACTCACGTGGGTTCGACCACTTGAGTGCTATCAGCGAGTCCCCAGGTGGTGGAGTGACCATAGGCAAAGGAATATGGTGGGGGCGAGGCTCAGCTTGTTCTTCTTCCTCCTCTGCTGATTCTTCTCCTTCTTCATCTTGATCTTCCCCCATTTCTTCATTAGACTCTTCAGCAGCTGGTTGCATATTCTCCTGGTCATCAGCTGGTGTAGGAGGTAGTTCATTTGTCTCCTCAGGCGTAGCTGGATCAAGATTGGCGTTATGTGTTTGGACTTCGTGTTCATGCCTTTCTTCTTCAACCAACGGACCTTTATCCATGGAGGGACCCAGATTGAAAGGCGGTGGGCTTGAGGCGTCATCCTCATCAAAGTTGGCTGCATCAGCCTGTGCGTGCTGAGTTGGGGTTGGTGGTGGTGCAGTGGGTGTTGTAACATGTGGAGTAGGTTGATTAATCTCACTCAAACCAGAGCCAATATCAGAAGATGGGTGATAAGTTGGTTCACCTTGGCTATTGAGGAGCGTGGTGGTGAGGCTTTCTGAAGTTGGGTGAGGAACATAATCGTCAATTACGGTGGTGGCGAAGTTGCTTGGAGTTGGTCGGGAATCTTGATTGTTGATTATGGGTGCCTAAAAAACACAAGTGGAGAAATTAAGAATGAAATAATAGGCGAAAGATGTCAAGCATAATAGAAAGAGGCAATGGTGCACATACCTGAGTTTGTTCAACAGCAGGACTTGATTTATCACTCCCATGGTCACCAAGAGGGGTTCTCAAGGCCACCTGGGAGGTTTCCTTCTCGACACCACTTGTGGTGGATGCCTTTTCGAGTATTTTGGCCACCTTCGAAGGAGGTGGGCCAGTGGGTCCAGAGGCTTTTGTGGGTTTTTTCCTTTTCCTTGTAAGAACTTCCTCAGGAGATTCATCTGAGGCCTCTGAAGCTATAACCACAGCTGGGATATCCTTCTTACCTTTCTTGGAAGGTGTTGGGGGTTTTCGACCAGTCTGAGGAGGCAGTGCAAATATAAGAAAGAAATTCATAGAGTACAAGCAGAAACAGGGGAGATGAAATTTACCTGGGTACTTCCTTGTTCCTTGCTGCTTTGCAAGGTGGCGGCTCTAGTCGAAGCAGCTTTCCTAGGTACAGCTGAAAGATAGCACACAATTGTTACAAGTTAATGATTACATGGTTAGTCATAAAGCCATGGATTAAGGATTTCAAACCTTCATATATTTCAAATTCGACACGAACGTCCTGAATTCCTATATGAAGGTGCCCTTTAAAACTGTCTAACATATGCTTAGTCAAAACCACTCGTTGAGCCTTTGGCTGAGACTGCTGTCGAAGAAGTTTTAAATGCTCCCCACAGACAAACCAATCTGGAAATGGAGGGGCAAGCGCCACTCCAAAATCAGCAGTAGGCAGTCGAGGGAACTTTGGAGGAAAAAGTTTAAAAGCTACCTCATAACGTTTCTCACGAGGGACGTTGGGAGGAATTTTTAGTTGATCCAGCTTTTCTAGAAATTTTCTCTTTAGAGTAACAGCAGCCTCATGAATGGTTTGACTAAGATCATCTGGTCGATAGATAGTTTCAAAGTATTTTTGGAAAGCCTGTATTTCTTCGATGTGAGTGAACTTACTTTTTTTCGTCTTGTCCTGCACATAGAGAAAAGCTTGGTCAAGTAACGAAGAAAACGTAGCCACATCAAGAAAGTGCTCGCTATAGTGTCTCGACCACCATTGGTGGAAGGATGAAGAGCACAGAAAGGAAGGTTCAAAAAACACAGGAGAGAGGATTCTTCTTTTTTCACTCCAGCTGTCAAGTGTTTGGGAGACGCTTTCCTCGTCGAGGCAGGCAGTGTGGAGAATTACTTGGCCCTTTCTCTCATACAAGCACTGAGGGAAGCTCTGGGCCAGTCCAAATTGTTGAGAGACCAAGTTTGGTTGCTAGGCAATCAATGCTGATAGACCTCTCCCTAAGTTCAGCCTGTGGATGATGAATCTAGGAATTAAAAAGGCTTCCCAGATAGCAACAGATTCTGGATCAAGAGGTTGAAGAGGATTTGGAAATGGTCTTTTAAACCACACAGGGCCATAGCTTCGTCGAGCAAAGGGTGCCATGCTAGGGGTGAACTCATAGCGCTTGGCGAACATCATAACATAACTGGTGAAAGCCCTTTGAAGGTTTTCACCATCATCATTAGGAGTGAGTTTGGCCAGACGTGTCCCTTCGACACTCCTTTCCTTGATCTCATCAGAGGCTTCATCAACTATGCCTTTTCTGGGGAGGCTTGCCTCAAATGTAGCATTGAGCCACAATTGAAGTAGCCAAAGAGGACCACTTAAGTTCATAGGGCCTTGGGCTTCCTATTCTTAAGTCGAGAAGCCCCTTCAATGATAGATTCGTAAAGGTTCACCAGAATGAGTTCACTCAGGCAGGTACCTCTGTTGTGGTGGAGTTGGTTTGCCAGGGGCAGATACTTCTTGGCTACCTGCAAAGACTTTGTACAAAAAACATACCTCGACAGCCAGACTGTGAGCAAAGCAATGTGTTCTTCATCAGACACCTCGTCATCTTCTTGTTTGAAGTGGTGTTTGATAAATAGGGTGTAGGTCAGTTTGGAGCCTGAAATGTTGATGGTATCCTCAGCATCAACATCAGGATTATAGATAAGGCCATCTGGACGAAGCCCCGTGATGGCAGCTACGTCGAAAAGGGTTGAAGTAACCATTCCACATGGCAGATGGAATGTATAATGGGTGCTGTCCCAAAAGTATAAAAATGTTGCCAACATGTTCAGACAATAGGGTATGCTGGTCTTCGACAGCATAAGGAGGTCATAAATCCCTATCTCCTTCCAATGGTCAGCTTTAACCTTCTCCATTTTTGCCATCCATTGGTCGAATTCCTTTAAAGGATTGACAGCCCTCACCAGCCTGGTGCCATCAGTGAGGTAGCCAATGTTGATTTTGGGTAAAGGGATCTCTTCAGGGGAAGTTCCAGCAGCAGAATTAATTTTGAGGGAACTCTTTTGCCCTAATGGTCTGGTTCTCCGGTACGAGGGGAAAAACTCACTTACCCTCTCGTTAGAAATGTCCACATCAACCAAAGGACCAGATAACGCATAAGTTTTATCAGACATAACTATGGGAATCATTACCTGAGATTTGTAGATGACTCTTGATTCTTCAGAAGTGGGTTTCGGCATGCAATGGCGGTTATCTACCAGTTGGGGGCCTGAGATGTTAGCGAACGGGGGAATGGTTTGCTTAAATGGAGTGGCCTTGCCTCGTTGAGTCTTCTTTGCTTGGGAAGATACCATTGTTGAAGAAGATGAAAAAATGGAGTTGCTGGGTTTGTGTGAGAGAACGGAAGAGAAGAAAAGTTTGCTTGAGAGTATGAAAAGTGTGGAAAGTTCACAAAGTGGCGGAAATGGGTATATATAGACATTTGAAAATCTCAAGAGACTTGGATCCACCGTTGAAGCTGAAGGGTTAGTGGTACGCGTGTCTTTCTCCTGAAGGCGTGATGAAAAGCAGCAGTTATGTGCAGACTGTTAACGTCTGTTTTCAAGAAAGGTGTTATGATGAATACGACTGAAAGGACGTTTTAAGGATTTGTCATGATGGTATGACGTCAGAGGCGTGGGTTAAAGAAACTGAGCAGTTCAGCCATTAAGTAATTAGTGGGATGTTCAGGTAAGGCCATGCAAACAGGCGTCGAAATGGTTATTACATCAAGAAATGGCCTTCCTAACCAATTCTGGCGAAAGGACATTCCTTGGGGGCAATTTGTTAACCCTCAATTTCGACGCTAGAAAGAATCAAAGCTATTTTATGTTAAAAAATTATTTTTAATATAAAGAAGGCTTCGCCCAGTTTTTGGAGAGGCCTGAGTCGAATAGAGGTGTAGGAACCTCAAAAAATGGTTAAGTGCTGGAAGGGTTTCGACCATGAGAAGTGGTAACAAGCGCTGCAGTGGTTATATTAAGGTTGGAGGGAATTCCCAATATTTGAAATTTAAATAAGAGCAGTTGTGAACGTGGGAACAGTTGAAGACCAAGGAAAAAGCGCCCAAATACACACGTTCGAAGCAGTAACCACCACTTAGTAGTTATTTCCTAGCACTATAAATAGGGGTTAGTTCTATGTAAATGGGGTGTTCATATTTTTGTACAAGTTACTCAAAGAAACTCAAAGTACCCGCGTGTAGAGAAACGAGTTCGTGAGAATGTACGTAATGTAACACCATTTTCTTCATTAATATGATTTATCTTCAGCATGTTTAAGATTCAGCCATTTACTTTCCATGCCTTTACAGTTTTTTGAACTTTATCTTCCATGCCAAGTTTACTTTCAAAGTCATTTAAACTTTCTGCGTATACCTTCGACTGCCTTTTTACGTTCAAACATTTAATCTTCAAGCCTTTACTTTTTAAAGTCTTTTATTTTGAAGAACGTGGAGTTCTCCTTTAAATCCGTTGCATTTATTTCCAAAGTCTTTTACTTCCTGCACTTTACCTTTGGCAGCACTTTTATTATCTCGGCCTTTACTTCCCAAGAACGTGGAGTTCGTTGTATTTTACTTTCAAAGTTCTTTTACTCATTGTTATTTCGTTTCGACGCCTTTAATTCCTGCTCCCTTTACTTGCATCCCTTTAAATTTCAAGTCTTTGCTTTACTTTATTGCACGTAGTCGAACGTGGAGTTCAGTTAGATTTTATTTCAGCATTGTCGAACGTGGAGTTCAGTTTACATTCTCTTTAATTTTTATTGTCATTCACACTTGTCTCTCAAATTTAGCACATGTCCTAGGATTTGTGTGGTCGATCCTGCAAGTTAATCAATTTTAGTCTAAGATTGATAGACCAGAGGTTGTTTACCAAAATTCACAGTAAACAGACAGATGCCCCTATTTAATCTTCTTGGACATGAAGGTGTGAATGGCGAAGGTATTCGGGCATTCGGGGTGCAAGAGGATTAAATATCATAATATCCGAAATTTTGATGGCGTCTATGAATGGTAGTTCACGCATTCATCTTCTTTTGCTAAGCGATGATGCTTAGAAAAGGTAAACTTCCCCTCGATCCTGGTTTCCTACCAAGGAACTGGTCTTAGTTGCTGAAATAAACTTCCCCTCGATCCTGGTTTCCTACCAAGGAACTGGTCTAAGTTTCTGAAATAGACTTCCCCTCGATCCTGGTTTCCTACCAAGGAACTGGTCTTAGTTGAAATAAACCTCCCCTCGATCCTGGTTTCCTACCAAGGAACTGGTCTTAGTTTCTGATTTAAACTTCCCCTCGATCCTGGTTTCCTACCAAGGAACTGGTCTTAGTTTCTTTTGTCAATAAACTTTATTGACAATGGATGCTATGTGTAACGGTTTTCCTCAAACTTCTCGCCGAATTTTCCTGGGGAGATGTCGTTCTATGGAAAAAGTTTTGATGCCAGACTTGCTGGGGAACCCAGTCGTCTGAGTTGTAGAGGTGTACAAACTTCTCTGTTGGAGATGCCATTTGTTGACTCTATTTGGAGAATGCGAGTCCCTTGAGAGACTGCCTTCACGCTTGGGGATATTACATCATACTCTTCTCGGGATCTTCTCGGAGAAATGCCATATGATGGGATCCAATTTTGAGGTGCCGATGACCTTTTCATCAGTGGATTTTTCGGAGAAAAACTGACGTATTGCCGAAGCTCCGATTAAGGGGCTTTCTCTAGGGATTTTCCTTAATCCGGGAAAGCAAAAATATCATCTTCAATGGCGAAGAGTGATGTTGACTGAAAGTTTCTCTGGTTTTTCAGAGGTCCAAGTTATCAAAGTGGTCCAGGACCTATCTTCAATTCAGAAATAGCTGGAGGCGAGATTGTTCAGATGATTCACTTCCTGAAGAGGAAAGAACTGACAACTCGATTGAGAGAACTGTTATCACTAGGGGATAAGACCGAATAGAGTGATAGTGATGCAATATGAATGCGAATGCAAGTAAAATGCATGATGTATGTATGTATATGCTGACAAAGACTTGACACAACACACAGACTGACGGATGAACACGACTGGATACTCGGCCACTGCTGGAGATGAAAGGTATCACTTGGTTCAAGATAGTAATTCTACCTTGCTTAGGAGAAATAACCCCTGCGAAGAATACCGTTAATCGGGCTTAGGAGATAAAAACTCTGCCGAAGATGTCAGATGGATTAGTCGCATCTGACACTGTTGATCCTTTATTCAGGCGCACTGGCGTAGAAGGAGTACTTTGATTCTGCACTTTGAGGTTCGCTTACTTCTGGAGAAGCGGTTGATGTTCCTTTGATGTTCAACAGTCAAAAGAAATTGCCATCTTTATTTTAAAGCAGAAAAAGTTTTACAAGTAAATTCATTTTTTTTTGTTTTATTTCAAGAATCATTGAGCATGTTAAAATGTCGTTCTGTAAAGAAAAAACAAATGAGAATTACAAACAAAAGTACAAGGGCTCAAATTTTATTGATAAGATGGAGATCAGCCAAACGCGTGATTCCAAAGAGTATATACAAAGCTAGAAAATGGTAATTTACAGGGAAAAAGGGCTACGTTGAAACATAACGACAACTATCCTTCTACCAACTTTGAATTCGGGACATCCTGAGCTTCTGTCGAAGATGACCTTGACTGGAGTTTTCCTTCGATGGATGGTGTAACTGCTTCTGAGGGACTTGCCTCTGTTGAACATAGTTACTTGCCATTATCCCTAATTTTTTCCTGGATTGTACTTTGATGTTTCCAATCCACCGGGATGATTATTGATCATGTCTCTAATTTTTGCCTGGACCGCCCTTTCGGGTTTTCAGTCCACCGAGACGTTTTTTTTTTTAGTTTAGGCGAAGTATTTCTTGACTACATCAACATTTATGGGGTAGGCAAATTCTTCTCCGTCCATGGTGGCAAGTCTCAAGGCGCTGCCTGAGAAAGTTTTCGTGACCACATAGGGGCCATCATAATTCGGAGTCCATTTGCCTCGGGAATCAGTGAGAAATGATTGTATCTTCTTGAGTAGTTTGAAGATTGGCGCGCATGTCGCGGTCATGAGGAATATGAATCTGGAGATGTAGTTCAAACGTCCCAGGAATCCTCTGACTTGTTTTTCAATTTTCGGAGAAGGCATTTCTTGAATGGCCTTGACCTTGTCAGGATCAACCTCAATTCCTTTCTGGCTGACGATGAACCTTAAAAGTTTCCCTGAACGGACACCGAAGGTGCATTTGTTAGGATTCAAGCAGAGTTTGTACTTTCGCAAATGCTCAAATAGTTTTGACAGGTGGGTCACATGCTCCTCCTCTATCTTAGATTTTGCAATCATATCATCGACATACACTTTGATTTCTTTGTGTATCATGTCATGAAATAGAGTAGTCATGGCCCTTTGATAGGTTGCCCCGGCATTCTTTAAACCAAACAGCATTACCTTGTAACAAAAGGTACCCCATGGGGTAATGAACGAAGTTTTCTCCATGTCTTTCGGCGCCATTTTGATTTGATTATAGCCCGAGAATCCATCCATGAAGGAGAAAAGTTTGAACTTTGCTGTACTGTCTACCAGCATGTCAATGTGTGGTAAAGGAAAGTCGTCCTTTGGACTTGCCTTGTTTAGATCTCTGTAGTCGACACACATTCTGACCTTTCCGTCCTTTTTTGAAACGGGTACGATATTGGTTAACCATTGAGGATATTCTAACCTGGCGAGGAAACCCGCATCAATCTGTTTCTGTACCTCCTCTTTGATTTTGATGGCCATGTCCGGATGAGTGTGTCTCAACCTCTGTTTTACCGGCGGACATTCCGATCTCAACGGTAAATGATGTTCCACAATGCTGGTATCCAACCCTGGCATATCCTGATAGGACCAAGCGAATACATCGAGGAATTCTTTGAGAAGTTTTGTCAAACTCTCTTTGGCAGTTGGACTGAGCAGTGCCCCAATCCTGATTTCTTTTCTCTCTTTTTCTGAACCCAAGTTTACCGTTTCCAACGACTCTTTGTGAGGTTCAATAGACCTTTCCTCTTGTCTGAGTAGTCGGAAGATCTCTTCTGGAATTTCGTTGTCAACTTCTTCTTCAGCCCCAAATACCGGGAACTCAAAGTTGGGAGAAGGCATTGGATCGTATGTTTCAACGGGGTTTAAAACAAGCAATCTGCATGACGTGATAATTCGTGTTTAGAAGAGATAGAGAAAATGCAAGTGCGTGCAGTGTATTTTTTTTATTACTGCTTGTTTTTATTATTGAATTGTTTTTTAGGATTACCATTTTCTGAGAAAAGCAAAAAGAGAAAACAGCAATTAATGCAGAAATTATAGAACGATGTTATTTTATTAATGAACAAGTCGATTCTTGAAACTACAACCCTATAAAACAAAACTCTGTCGCTTTGGGCAAAGCGAAGAGGGAAATTTACAAAAAGCGAGCCCTATCAAAACATCTGTTTCACCTGGGCAAGGTGAAAGGTTAAAGATGGCAATTACTTTGATTGGCGAACGACCTTCGGAACATCGACAGCAGCCCCTTGGCGGCGAACTCCTCGGTGAATCACAAAGTTTGGCACCTTCCTTGATTTGTCTTCAGAAATAACGCTGATTTCTGGTGGGGCAGGATCATTGGAATCTGTTTCCCAGGCAGAGTTGTCGTAGGAGAATTCCTCTGTTGTATTTTGCATAGTATTTGTGCTTTCAGGTGTATCTCCCCATCCAGTTGGCTGGATATCTTCGAGCCTGATATGAGAGCTTTCGGGAGCGGTGTATTTGACCATATAGTCATACTTTCCACTCGGTTGTCCCAAGGTGTCCCACACTTCTTTCGAACTAGAGGAGTCATCCCTCTCGATGACATTGACCTCGGGAAAAGCATAGTTGATGAATTCAAGTCCTTTAAACGTTGCAAATTCATCGTCATGTTGAGTAGTTTCTGAATGACCTGAGTGTTGATCCCATGACATGGTGGGGACACAGGTATTCTGTTCAATGATACTCAGCTGAGTTTCATTACTCGGCTGACTTTCTGGCCCCAAGTCTCCTGGGTAAGGCTGCCACATTGGCAGGCCATCCATCGGGCCATAGTAGGTGTAGTCAAAATTGTCCTTCATCGGAGTGTCTTCCTCTAATGAATTTGGTGGAGCACGGCATCCTTCCGGATCACAATCTCCATATATCATTTCGACGTCTGACCTGGGTATAAATCTCGGACTCTGTGTGGGATAGCAAAATGGCGTAGGCACCTCTTCCTGAGACATATAACCATCCTCGTTAAGATATGACTTCCATTCTTCATCTGTGTCGGAGGGATCCTCCTCATTGATAGCATGGACTATTTGAGACACTAGGTGAAGGAAACCTCCACTGTGGAAGAAGTTCTGAATGGGATGAAGACTTTCATCGTTAGCAGCTGTCCGGGTACAGGTTGCAGAAAAACCAAGACCCTTCTTTGTTGTATTGCTAGTAGGAATGACAAGTTGTCCCCATCCTGTTGTATCGGTACTCTCGACTGCTTTAATAGTATCTTTGTATGAGGAAATTGAAGTTCCTCCTCCGGATTGATCGTCCTTGTGTAGTGAAACTGCTTGGAACTGGGTTCCGATTATCCCTTCTGGTTCAACACAAGTGGATGACGATAAATTGCTGACGAGCAAGGCCTGTTCCCCACAGACTGTGATGAGTTGGCCGTTCTGGATGAACTTTAGCCTTTGGTGGAGGGTTGAGGTGACCGCTCCAGTCTGATGTATCCAAGGTCTTCCTAATAAACAACTGTACATTGCCCGGATGTCCATGACCTGGAAAGTAACTTGGAAAGTGTGAGGACTAATAGTTATGGGAAGGTCAACTTCGCCGATAACCGTCTTTCTAGATCCGTCGAACACTTTGACGACGACCTCGCTGGTTCTCATCGGAGGGCCCTTGAATGATAATTGAGTCAAAGTGGACTTCGACATAACATTCAGGGCTGACCCTGTGTCTACCAGTACGCTGGCTAAAGCATCGTCCTGGCAGTTGACTGTGATATTGAGCGCCATGTTATGACGGCAACCCTCTTAAGGTAATTCCTTACCACTAAACCCCAAATTATTGCAAGAAGTGATGTTAGAGACAATACTATCGAATTGTCTGATGGTTACATCCTATTCCACAAAGGCTTGCTCCAAAACTTTCTGTAGGGCCTCTCTGTGGGCTTCTGAACTGAGTAACAGTGATAATACCGAGATCTTTGAAGGAGTCTGTAACAGTTGATCGACAATGTTGTGTTCACTCCTTTGGATGAGCTTCAGCATCTCATCATTGTTTTTTGAAAGGTTTGGATTACTGGATTGACCGACTGGTGGATCGGGAGCTTCTGTCTGAAGTTCCTTTTCTTTGTTAGACTCTCTAACTCCTTTGTTGAAGATTCTACCACTCCGTGTTACACGACTGATGTCTGCAATATTCACGATGGAGGGTAATGGAGTTTCCTTTCCATTTTCAATTATCGTCGCACCGTATTTGTAAGGGATTGCCTTAGCTGATTCATACGGTAGTGCTCCCGGCAAATAGATGACTATGGGAACCTTCTGGTTTTTCTGACCATCGTAAGTAATCTCGATCCGTTCCCGGTTAGGAGTTCTTAATTTGTCAAGTAGAGGGATAATGGTAAAAACATCTCTAGTTCTTTGATGATCAGAGATTACAACAACGTCCTTAATTTGACCGGCAAGGTAGTTCGGTGACCAATTGATGGGTCTGGAACCTGGATATGGGCGAATCTCTCCACGATCCACCTACCCCTGGAGAGCTGCTCGCACAAGGTAGCACCCTTGGTTACTTTCCAAACAGACTCCACAACGTTCATAATTGTGTGGTGGCACTTGGCCACGCCCACTTTGAATACAATGTAACCTCACTAGGTTAGCTTCCACGAGTCGGACATCCTGACTTTGACGCCGAGTGGGGTTTCTGTTATTGATACTAATTTGCTGAGTATCTTCATCCATGTAGATTGGCATCCACCAATGATTTAACAAGTACTGAAGTGCTTCCTGGACAAGGGCACATCCCTGATCATTTTCGCAACCCGCTTTACAGTTGTGATAATTATGTGATATCAAGAATCCGAGTCGGACCTGCTCAGCATGTAATTCTACCAAGTTGGTATTCATCAAGCGAATGTCGAAGATCTGAACCATATTGATCTGATAGGGATTCCTATCATGGTAGTCCTGGATCCATCCAAGATCCATCTGACGCTGGAGGGCCTCTTGTACAAAAGAGCATCCCTGTTTATTTACCGAGCAAGTCAGACAAGAACTGTAATCGTGCCGCGGTAGATTATGATACTGGCTTTGCCTTGAGTGCATTGCCACCAAGTTGACATTCATCGCACATATGTCGTGGTTTTGAATGACGTCGGAATGGTTTTGAATGCCACCAAGTTAACTCCACGAACTCGGTGCGCTTGGATCCATCCGAGATCCATCTATTCCTGCAGAGCTGCTTGCACCACAGAACATCCTCGATTGCTTTTAGAGCAGATATCACACTGATGATAATTATGAGGTGGCACATGGCCATATCCACTCTGTCTACAATGCATCTTGACCAGATTGGCCCTCAACAAGAGTACATCGTGAATTTGATAGACATTGTTAAATTCTTTCTCAATCGGTTGACAGCCGCTTTCTCATGTTGAGGCAGCGGGTTTGTGAGAACATTGGGATTCGTATCTTTGAAAGATAGGAGCCTGCTCCTAACAAGCTTTTGCACGTCGGATTTGAAATTGAGACAATTCTCTATGTTATGCCCTGATCCTCCTTGATGATAAGGGCATGTCTGATCCGCTTTGAACCAAAAAGGCGGATTTTTCGGTACTGTAAGAGGAGACTTAGTCTGGATGTGTCCCTTAGCCAGTAGTAACGGAAATAGTTCTGCGTACAACATGGGTATAGGATCAAACCCTGGTGGTCGTGTTATACGGTTGTTATTGTATGGAGGATAAGCCTGCTGAAGAGGTTGTTGTGTCCTTTGCTGATTAGGTTGGCTTTGCGCAATCTGAGGTTGATACATAGGAATAGGCGCAGGATTGATAGCAGGAGTCACAACTGCTACTGGTTGATAACGTCGCCTTTGCTTTCCGAGAGAGATATTCCCAATATCTTGCTCTTTTTTCTTAGGGAGAGCACTACCGTATCGTTTTGTACTACTTGATGATCCAGCGTCTTTTATCAAACGTCCTTCTCGGACGGCTTCCTCAAGACGAACTCCCATGCCCACCATCTCAGTGAAATCACTGGGTGCACTGGCAACCATTCTATCATAGTAAAATGAGCTTAAGGTCTTTAAGAAGATCTTTGTCATCTCTTTTTCCTCAAGAGGTGGACAAATCTGAGCGGCAATCTCGCGCCATCTCTGAGCGTACTCCTTAAAGGTTTCCTTGTCCTTTTGTGACATTGATCTGAGTTGATCTCTGTCCGGTGCCATGTCCAAATTGTATTTGTATTGCTGGACGAAGGCAGTACCAAGATCTCTGAATGTATTGATCGTAGCACAGTTTAAACCCATGTACCATTTTAATGCGGCACCGGTTAAACTATCCTGAAAGTAGTGAATCAGTAGGTCCTGATTCTTCGTCTGAGCTGACATTCGCCGAGCGTACATCACCAGATGGCTCTGAGGGCAAGATTTACCCTTGTATTTTTCAAAGTCGGGCACTTGAAATTTGTGCGGAACTTTCACATTAGGGACCAGACAAAGGTCTGCGGCGTCCTTTCCAAATAGATCTTGACTGCGAATAGCTTGCAGTTCTTTCTGTATTTCCAAGAACTGTTCCTGGAATTCATCCATTCTATCGAACATAGTTTCCTTCTTACCAGAAGGTATCAGCGGAATCTGTCCTTTCGGGACAGTGTGCACCACAGGGGGTGGTACCGTGACTACGGCAGTGAATCTTGGCGTTTCTTGAAGTTTGTAACCTTCAGGAGTCTTCAGTATGCCCCTGGCATCTTTGCTTTCCCAAAGTTTGTAACCTTCAGGCCCAGCGGATTCTGTTATGATTCCATGATCTTCAGTGATCGGCGGAACATATCCTTCTGGGATATAGTTAACAGGCATGCCCCAAGGACGATCTTTCGGCATTTGATACCTAGGATCATACTTCTCCACTATGGGCGTTGAGGTGATCACTGAGATCACAGCCCTTTGTAGCTGAGCTTCTGCCATGGCTTGCATGTCGTTACGAAGCTTTCTCATATCCTCTCTCAGAGCGTCGATCTCTTCTTTCAACTCTCTGTTTTCTTCCTCAAGATCATCCATCTTTTTCTGACGATCGGCCCGAGTATTGTATGAATGAGACCGTTTGACTCTAGAACTGAGACATAAACGTGAGATTCGTAGGTAAGAAGAATACGTGGCGTGAGAATGATGAATGCAATGATTATATTAATTGTTTTTTGGTTTAATCAAAATAAACTTCGACAATTAGATTGCAAATATAAAATAGTGGGGAAACCCCTTTTTATTGAATTCAAAGGATTACAGAAATGGAAATACAGTAGATTACAAGGTGCAAAAACAGAAACCTAAGCTAATGGGTCCCGAGTCCTCTCTGAAGAGAAACCGAGTGCTGATTCTGGTACTTTCCTTTTCTTTGACCGGGGCTCTTGGGCCGTTGTCGGGCTGTCATTCCTTTGCCAGGTGAAAGGAGTGAGCAAATTCCTTTGGTCATCTTGATTCTCTACAGCATGTTGCTCCAAAATTTCAATCAGAGCGTCCTTATCTTTTAGTAGTTGTTGTATTTTGATGCACTCTACGTTGAGGGTGCGGTACTTGTTCTTCCAAGACCTCTTCTCCCGTTGAACTTCGTTGAGAGTAACCTGAAGCTTTTCAGTTTCCATCATGAAGTACATGACAGATTCCCTTGGCGAAAGAACTTCGTGATGAGGATAAGGCATCCTCAGCTTGAGAGCTCTAGTTTATACCCAGTGGAGATAAGGCTCCACCGAGACACAGTCCGATTTTCCTAGAGACTCCCGTCCTTTTTTATGAACATGTTTCCAAGCGTGCACTATTTCTGTCTTTAGTGCTCTGTCATTTTCTCCTTTCTTGAAGAAAAGACCTTCCAGATGAACACCCCATGGGACATGTCTCATCGGGTATCCAAATTGACGACGAACGAGAACTGGATGGTAATTGATTCCTCCCTTAGTTCCTATAAGGGGTACGTTGGGGAAGTTTCCACAATGGTCAATGATCCTAATTCTGTCATAAATCCTATTACACCAATCAATGTCAGAGTTGGTGAGAGACATGATTTTCTACGACCAACGTAAGGCACTCTTATGATCCCAAAAAGCAGCAGACTTATACAAATGGGAGATAAACCATTTTTAAAGCAGAGGTACACAACACGTGATCTCCCCTCCACTGTACAAATTTCCCAAGTGTACAGAATGATACGCATCTGCGAACGAAGTTGGCACAGGGTTTCCAATGAGAAAAACCTTAATGGAGTTGATATCGACAAAGTTATTAATGTTGGGCAACAGAAATAACCCGTAGGTGAGTAAAACAAAGATGCTTTCGAAAGCAGTCACGTTCCCTATACTGGAAAAGTAAAGGGCTTTCTTTGTCAAGAACTGGGCTGGCAAACCTTGTATGCCACCTTAGTGGTCATGTGAGTCCTGACCTCAGACTCGTCAAAATGAATTGCTCTTGCAATGGTCTGATTCTTTGGAATTTCTTCCAGTCCAAAAAATGGAGCTTGATCGGTAATGTGTAGATCAATCAGATGAGAGTATTTCTCCAGCGTTGGTGCTAGCTGGTAATCCGGGAATGTGAAACAATGATAGACCGGATCGTAGAACTGAATGAGCGCATCCATGATTCCCTCAATCACATGGACTCTTAGCAGAGATAGCAAACCTCCGTACTTGGCTCTGAAAGCCTCTTGGTTCGTGATCATCCTCGCCAAACCTCTTAAATCCTCTAGTTTTGGAATCCTGAAGGTGTACTTATGAGTTCTCCTTCTACCGAAATCCATTAGCGTAATCCTTTTCTCTGATATTTGCAATCACAGTCTCAGTTTAATTTGAAAAACAGAGAGACTAGAAGAGAAATTTTTTGAATGTTTTAATGTTTTTTTTAAATGAATGCATGAATGCAGCACACAAAACATAGAAAAAACATGGGGTCAAAGGGTCGTTGTCATGAAGTCAAGGCTCTACCCATCCCCAAAGGTTTATACTAGGGTGATTTTTTGTACCTGTACTCAAAATCATCAGCTCCTCCCAGGATAACAAACAGCAAGCGGATCGCCAGCGAGCTATATGAAATCTTAGAGTAAATGCTATTCACCGAGAATAGATCATCAGCCTCAAATGAGGGCAGTATCGCGTGACAACTATTTCCGATAGTTTCCGCACTACAAAAGGGTTGGCTCCTCAGCTTCTCAGATGTCACAATCGGCCCATTGCCTATTAGAGGGAATGGGTTGCATTGGGAAGCCTCCACTGAGGTTGATGGTCGACCTCGTCGCCATCACTTATCTTAAGTGTATACTCAATCTTTCCACATGCGACATCACACGCATTCCCATTAGCAGAAAAATAAACACAAATATCAATTAGGAAAAGCAGTATATATATTTGTCCTAATGTCCTAGACTTTTAAAAGCTAAGAATCTTAAGTTCTTGACAGAAAATGGTTTCCCGACGGAGTCACCATCCTGTGGTTTCATTCCAAATTAACGGCGTTTTGACCTAAGATCCTAGTGACGTCAAGGTTTCTACCTAGGGGACAAGAAGAGAACAAGATCCCTAAAGAGTCCCCAGCAGAGTCGCCATTTTTCTATTGGAAAATGGGGACGATGATGACTAAGGTAAAACAGATCCTCATGACACTCCCCAGCAGAGTCGCCATTTTTCTGTAGCGAGTGATTTTTGGATGTGGTTGTGAAGCACGATCGCTCTAGTACTACAGCTCAATTCATTTTTTATCCTATTAAAGTTGATGAAGGAAGGGAAATAGATGTCTCCAATTAACCCTGCTTGCATACTGAGGTTAAACAGTCAAAATTGTTGGTTTACAGATGCTACAAAGATTCGGGGTCTCTCCTAGGTTATTTTGATGAAAAGGGGTGCTTTAGGCTATCGGTTAGGATGTTAGGACAGATATATGAAAGTATGGGATTTTGGGTTTTTGTTTAGTGTGCTCGCTAAGATTTTTCTTTCAATCTTATGCCTACGTATTCCCGTTTTTTCTGAAACAGGGAAATCAGAGCAATCGTAGTTCCTCCTATTCTACGGGAGGAAATGGTGTTTTGGTGTCTTGTTCAAAGCCCAAGACGTGAAGCTAAAGGTGGTTTGTATCTTGTTCAAAGCCCAAGATGTGAAGCTGAAGGGTCTATTTGTATCTTGTTCAAAGCCCAAGATGTGAAGCTAAAGGTTTGACTTTAGAGAGAATTTGTCATCTCTAGAAAGGGGTTTGTATGTCACAACTGTTTATAAAGGAGAATTACTTTAACCAGGATTTGTGAATCCGGCAATGCCATAATTTCCTTTATAGGGGATTTCCAACCTGAAGGGGAAGACTTTAACTCAGTTTAGAGCAATGCCATCTTTCCTTAGGAATTTCTCATGCTAAAAGAGGGACAGTGGCATGGATGTAGATGATCCAGAGGCTTGCCGCTTACAGCAATTAGATAAAGGGGAAAAAGTTGTTGATGTTTGTGTACTGTGAACGAGGCACGGCTTTGATGCTAAAAGGTTGATTGGATCGACCAGTGGTTTTCTTATACAAAGCCTAAGAGGAGGCTATTGGCCCAACAAGAGGGAGTTTTTGTGTGTCTCGTACGAAGCTCGAGAGAGAGGCTAAAAGGGTTGACTCAACAGGAGAATCTTTTATACTCAACAAGGGAGTGTTTTTGTATCTCGTACGAAGCCCGAGATGGAGGCTAATATGTGTCTCGTACAAAGCCCGAGAGAGAGGCTAAAAGGTTTTGACTCGACGATGGAGTCTTTTGGTATCTCGTATAAAGCCCGAGATGGAGGCTATTTGACTCAACAAGATAGTTTTTTGTATCTTGTACGAAGCCCGAGATGGAGGCTAAAATTGTTAGCTCCGCTGGGGATAATCATTGTACAAAGCCCAAGAGGAGGCTATTGTGACTGTTTCAGTTGAGTGACAGGTCCAGTATGCTGATTTAAAGAGAAAATCAGTTCTTATATGAGTAATGTTTGCACTCAGGGATTTTGATTCGAGGATCAGGGATATTTCCTGTTCTTTTAGGAAGTGGGAAATCCGAAGGGTATTGAGACTGTCCGAGTCCACGGGGTTCCTTCCTATTATTGAAGGGTGCTTGAGAATGTCTTGGAGACTCAAGGAAATTAGACTGTCCAAGTCTAGAGTGTCATCTTTTGTACTATGCTTTGAGAAACAGTAGTAGACTCTTAGAAAGACTGCTCTATTAAGATGACTGATTTCTGTTCCTATACCTCTAGGAGGTCGTCGGGACAATTTGTACGAAGCCCAAGAGGAGGCTGGAAACTTTTAAGAAGCCGAGTGGTCCTTGTACGAAGGCCAAGAGGAGGCTACCATTCCCAGAGAAAGAATCATTATACGAAGCCTAAGAGGAGGCTGTGAATACTTCTAAGAAGCCGAGGGGTCCTTGTACAACGCCCAAGAGGAGGCGGGGATGCTTTTAGGAAGCCTGTGGGTCCTTGAACAATGCCCAAGAGGAGGCCGATGCTTTTAAGAAGCCGATGGGTCCCCAAACCCCGAGAAGTTCAAGACAGGCTATTCACAAAGAATAGATCAAGCCAGGAAAGTTCGAGAATTTAGAAGAAACTCAAGAGATGCCATTCACGGAGAAAAGATCATCTCTGGGGAATAGAGTTTCTTGTCAAGTGCTTTTAAGAAGCCTGTGGGTCCCCAAACCCCGAGAAGTTCAAGACAGGCTATTCATAAAGAATAGATCAAGCCAGGAAAGTTCGAGAATTTGGAAGAAACTCAAGAGATGCAATTCATGGAGAAGAGATCATCTCTAGGGAGTAGAGTTTCTTTGACAACTTCTACGAGTGACAGTCTATGAAGGGTTCACCGAGAATGCTGCCTTTCATGTCTCCATATTGTTTAACCCCAAGAGGAGGGAAGACTGTGTCTGGTAATCCTATGGGGATCTAGTTTTGACTATTTAAGAGAATGATCGAAACGGCTTTACCTAGTGCTAGACGTAGTTGCCGGGGAAACTCTAAATATCTATACTATTATTACACAGTCGATATGAGTTTATGAAAGAAGACTTACAGTGAAATAGCCCCACAATACAGTTATATGTATATGAAAGCGGTAAATGAAAGCATATAAACACTTACTCGGTTGTAGAGCTTCCATGCTGTTTGGTTAGTTGTTCAACAAAGAAAGATTGAAAAACAACAGTATATTCAAAATCAAAGGAGAAAGTGCTTTGAAAAAGAAAGATTTTGGGGCTTACAGCTCAAGGAGAGACCCAGGGTTTTATCAGTGAGCGCACTGTTGTTTTGTACAGAGGGACTTATACAAGTGACTGAGGCCTAAAGAATGGTTTTTTGTACAAAGGGATGGGTCTTACACTCTCTCAAGAGGCCCAAAAGGTTTAAAGAAAAAGAGTGGGGCTTATAACACGAGGGTAGTGTTTACTGTGAATTTTGGTAAACAACCTCTGGTCTATCAATCTTAGACTAAAATTGATTAACTTGCAGGATCGACCACACAAATCCTAGGACATGTGCTAAATTTGAGAGACAAGTGTAAATGACAATAAAAATTAAAGAGAATGTAAACTGAACTCCACGTTCGACAATGCTGAAATAAAATCTAACTGAACTCCACGTTCGACTACGTGCAATAAAGTAAAGCAAAGACTTGAAATTTAAAGGGATGCAAGTAAAGGGAGTAGAAATTAAAGGCGTCGAAACGAAATAACAATGAGTAAAAGAACTTTGAAAGTAAAATACAACGAACTCCACGTTCTTGGGAAGTAAGGGCCAAGATAATAAAAGTGTTGTCGAAGGTAAAGTGCAGGAAGTAAAAGACTTTGGAAATAAATGCAATGGATTTAAAGGAGAACTCCACGTTCTTCAAAATAAAAGACTTTAAAAAGTCAAGGCTTGAAGATTAAATGTTTGAACGTAAAAAGGCAGTCGAAGGTATACGCAGAAAGTTTAAATGACTTTGAAAGTAAACTTGGCATGGAAGATAAATTTCAAAAAACTGTAAAGGCATGGAAAGTAAATGGCTGAATCTTAAACATGCTGAAGATAAATCATATTAATGAAGAAAATGGTGTTACATTACGTACATTCTCACGAACTCGTTTCTCTACACGCGGATACTTTTAGTTTCTTTGAGTAACTTGTACAAAAATATGAACACCCCATTTACATAGAACTAACCCCTATTTATAGTGCTAGGAAACAACTACTAAGTGGTGGTTACTGCTTCGAACGTGTGGATTTTGGCGCTTTCTCCTTGGTCTTCAACTGTTCCCACGTTCACAACTGCTCTTATTTAAATTTCAAATATTGGGAATTCCCTCCAGCCTTAATATAACCACTGCAGCGCTTGTTACCACTTCTCATGGTCGAAACCCTTCCAGCACTTAACCATTTTTTGAGGTTCCTACACCTCTATTCGACTCAGGCCTCTCCAAAAACTGGGTCGAAGCCTTCTTTATATTAAAAATAATTTTTTAACATAAAATAGCTTTGATTCTTTCTAGCGTCGAAATTGAGGGTTAACAAATTGCCCCCAAGGAATGTCCTTTCACCAGAATTGGTTAGGAAGGCCATTTCTTGATGTAATAACCATTTCGACGCCTGTTTGCATGGCCTTACCTGAACATCCCACTAATTACTTAATGGCTAAACTGTTCAGTTTCTTTAACCCATGCCTCTGACGTCATACCATCATGACAAATCCTTAAAACGTCCTTTCAGCCGTATTCATCATAACACCTTTCTTGAAAACAGACGTTAACAGTCTGCACATAACTGCTACTTTTCATCACGCCTTCAGGAGAAAGACACGCGTCCCACTAACCCTTCAGCTTAAACGGTGGATCCAAGTCTCTTGAGATTTTCAAATGTCTATATATACCCATTTCCGCCACTTTGTGAACTTTCCACACTTTTCATACTCTCAAGTAAACTTTTCTTCTCTTCCGTTCTCTCACACAAACCCAGCAACTCCATCTTTTCATCTTCTTCAACAATGGCATCTTCCCAAGCAAAGAAGACTCAACGAGGCAAGGCCACTCCATTTAAGCAAACCATCCCCCCGTTCGCTAACATCTCAGGCCCCCAACAGGTAGATAACCACCATTGCATGCCGGAACCCACTTCTGAAGAATCAAGAGCCATCTATAAATTTCAGGTAATGATTCCCATAGTTATGTCTGATAAAACTTATGTGTTATCTGGTCCTTTGGATGATGTGGACATTTCTAACGAGAGGCTAAGTGAGTTTTTCCCCTTGTACCGGAGAACCCGACCATTAGGGTAAAAGAGTTCCCTCAAAATTAATTCCGCTGCTGGAACTTCCCCTGAAGAGATCCCTTTACCCAAAATCAACATTGGCTACCTCACTGATGGCACCAGGCTGGTGAGGGCTGTCAATCCTTTAAAGGAATTCGACCAATGGATGGCAAAAATGGAGAAGGCTAAAGCTGACCATTGGAAGGAGATAGGGATTTATGACCTCCTTATGCTGTCGAAGACCAGCATACCCTATTGTCTGAACATGTTGGCAACATCTTTATACTTTTGGGACAGCACCCATTATACATTCCATCTGCCATGTGGAATGGTTACTCCAACCCTTTTCGACGTAGCTGCCACACGGGGCTTCGTCCAGATGGCCTTGTCTATAATCCTGATGTTGATGCTGAGGATACCATCAACATTTCAGGCTCCAAACTGACCTACACCCTCTTTACCAAACACCACTTCAAACAAGAAGATGACGAGGTGTCTGATGAAGAACACATTGCTTTCCTCACAGTCTTGTTGTCGATGTATGTTTTTTGTACAAAGTCTTTGCAGGTAGCCAAGAAGTATCTGCCCCTGGTGAACCAACTCCGCCACAACAGTGGTACCTGCCTGAGTGAACTTATTCTGGCGAACCTTTACGAATCTATCAGTGAAGGGGCTTCTCGACTTAAGAATATGGAAGCCCAAGGCCCTGTGCACTTAAGTGGTCCTCTTTGGCTACTTCAATTGTGGCTCAATGCTACATTTGAGGCTAGCCTCCCCAGAAAAGGCATAGTTGATGAAGCCTCTGATGAGATCAAGGAAAGGAGTGTCGAAGGGACACGTCTGGCCAAACTCACTCTTAATGATGATGGTGAAAACCTTCAAAGGGCTTTCACCAGTTATGTTATGATGTTCGCCAAGCGCTATGAGTTCACCCCTAGCATGGCACCCTTTGCTTGACGAAGCTATGGCCCTGTGTGGTTTAAAAGACCATTTCCAAACCCTCTACAACCTCTTGATCCAGAATCTATTGCTATCTGGGAAGCCTTTTTAATTCATAGATTCATCATCCACAGGCTGAACTTAGGGAGAGGTCTATCAGCATTGATTGCCTACCAACCAAACTTGGTCTCTCGACAATTTGGGCTGGCCCAGAGCTTCCCTCAGTGCGTGTATGAGAGAAAGGGCCAAGTAATTCTCCACACTGCCTGCCTCGACGAGGAAAGCGTCTCCCAAACACTCGACAGCTGGAGTGAAAAAAGAAGAATCCTCTATCCTGTGTTTTTTGAACCTTCCTTTCTGTGCTCTTCATCCTTCCACCAATGGTGGCCGAGACACTATAGCGAGCACTTTCTTGATGTGGCTACGTTTTCTTCGTTACTTGACCAAGCTTTTCTCCATGTGCAGGACAAGACGAAAAAAAGTAAGTTCACTCACATCGAAGAAATACAGGCTTTCCAAAAATACTTTGAAACTATCTTTCGACCAGATGATCTTAGTCGAACCATTCATGAGGCTGCTGTTACTCTAAAGAGAAAATTTCTAGAAAAGCTGGATCAACTAAAAATTCCTCCCAACGTCCCTCGTGAGAAACGTTATAAGGTAGCTTTTAAACTTTTTCCTCCAAAGTTCCCTCGACTGCCCACTGCTAATTTTGGAGTGGCGCTTGCCCCTCCATTTCCAGATTGGTTTGTCTGTGGGGAGCATTTAAAACTTCTTCGACAGCAGTCTCAGCCAAAGGCTCAACGAGTGGTTTCGACTAAGCATACGTTAGACAGTTTTAAAGGGCACCTTCATATAGGAATTCAGGAAGTTCGTGTCGAATCTGAAATATATGAAGGTTTGAAATCCTTAATCCATGGCTTTATAACTAACCATGTAATCATTAACTTGTAACAATTGTGTGCTATCTTTCAGAGGCCTCAGATGAATCTCCTGAGGAAGTTCTTACAAGGAAAAGGAAAAAACCCACAAAGGCCTCTGGACCCACTGGCCCACCTCCTTCGAAGGTGGCCAAAATACTCGAAAAGGCATCCACCACAAGTGGTGTCGAGAAGGAAACCTCCCAGGTGGCCTTGAGAACCCCTCTTGGTGACCATGGGAGTGATAAATCAAGTCCTGCTATTGAACAAACTCAGGTATGTGCACCATTGCCTCTTTCTATTATGCTTGACATCATTCGCCTATTATTTCATTCTCAATTTCTCCACTTGTGTTTTTTAGGCACCCATAATCAACAATCCAGATTCCCGACCAACTCCAAGCAACTTCGCCACCACCGTAATTGACGATTCTGTTCCTCACCCAACTTCAGAAAGCCTCACCACCACGCTCCTCAACAGCCAAGGTGAGCCAACTTATCACCCATCTTCTGATATTGGCTCTGGTTTGAGTGAGATTAATCAACCTACTCCACATGTTACAGCACCTACTGCACCACCACCAACCCCAACTCAGCACGCACAGGCTGATGGAGCCAACTCTGATAAGGATGACGCCTCAAGCCCACCGCCTTTCAATCTGGGTCCCTCCATGTATAAAGGTCCGTTGGTTGAAGAAGAAAGGCATGAACCCAAAGTCCAGACACATAACGCCAATCCTGATCCAGCTGCGCCTGAGGAGACAAATGAACTACCTCCTACACCAGCTGATGACCAGGAGAATATGCAACCAGCTGCTAAAGAGTTTGATGAAGAAATGGGGGAAGATCAAGATGAAGAAGGAGAAGAATCAGCAGAGGAGGAAGAAGAACAAGCTGAGCCTCGCCCCCACCATATTCCTTCGCCTATGGTCACTCCACCACCTGGGGACTCGCTGACAGCACTCAAATGGTCGAACCCACGTGAGTTTACCAAGTTGATTCTTGAGCAAAGGTATGGTTCTTCTTCTGTCTCTTCGACCCTAGCATCAGATGACTTCACCCAATCAATTCTCCAAGCCATCAAGAAAAAATTCTTCAGGGGGGATATTTACAAAGTTTTGGCCTCAGATCCAACTGCAACTGCTTACTTGAAGGACACCCTTGCAAAGATTGAGGTCACCACTCTCAATCCAGATGTTTCTGGTTTTCTGATAGAGCTAACTGTTATGGTAAACCAAATAGCTGCAGAAATAAAACTGCTTCCCTCGATCAAGGATACCATAGAGAGAACATCTGGTTATGAGAGTGCAGCCTGGTGTGGTGCAAAAGAGGCGTACGAAGAGATCCAACGTTTGGAGGCTGATCAAAGGAAAAAGAAAGATGAGATAGCCTCCAACCAGAAGGACATTGAAACCTGGAAGCAACAAATCACGGAGCTACAAGCCAAAATTGAAAGTGCTGAAAAACGCAACCTTGATTTGCACCATTTCGACGACACTGAGATAGCTGAAGAAACAAGGACTGCTATTGATCGCATTGAGGCGGCCCAAAGATATGAGAAAGAGCTCGCAGAAGCAAAACTTGACGAATCTTTGTGCAACGCGTGCCTCAAACATCACATAGAATCTTTTTCTCAGTTGGCGTCGAGGCTTCCCTTCTAATACTTTCGACACCTTCGTCTGTTTAATCATCACTTGTTTCTTGGCCTTTTCAGGCTTTTTATGTAATGACAATTTTTATGCCTTTTGGCATTGATTTAATTAACCATTATTATTTTGCCTTTAACTGCTTTCGACCCATACTGCATGATGATGTACTTTATTGTTGTATTTTATCAGTCAAATTTGCAATTAAGGCATTCTATCTTTTTCTTGGAAAGTCACCTTTCCAGCTTTAAATTCCAAGGCATAAGCCTCTAGCTTTTAAAGCAACATTTATAGCATAGCCCTCAGGCCTACCTCCAAGAATAACTCACGTGTTTCCACCGTTTGGCTGGCCAATCCAATTAGTCACTAGCCTCTATAAATTTCTTCAACCTGACCACGTCTTGCATAGAAGCAAACATGAATAATTCAGAGAAATCCTCAACCAAGAAGATGGCTGGAAAGGCCAAGGCCATTGAGGAAACAAAATAGATGGAGGCGCCCCAGCAACCTAAAGCCTCTATTGGAGTAACCTCTCTAGCCAATAAGAGAGAAACTAAAATGAAGATCTCTAAGAAAAGGTGCTCCAGCACCCAAGACTCTGATGATGAGCCAGATGCAGATTATATGGACTTCCTCAAGTCCATAGATTGGAGAGATTATGAATAACCTTTCCTTGATTAAACATTGTTGTACTAGTTTCTCTTTGCTTTGTATGCCATATTAGCCTGACTTGGCCTATTTTGGGTTTCTTTTATTAAATAAAGCTTATGTTTTAATGTGAATCTCTTGCAGCATAGGCTTATATTTTTTCAAATACTTGCCATTTACTTTCAAGACTCTTTTATCTTTGTCTAACTCTTCCACTTCATAAGCTCCATTAGAGAACACTTGTATGACTTGGAATGGACCTTCCCACTTAGGGAACCACTTGCCTAGTGTTTTATCCTTTCGATCCATGGGCAAAATCACTTTCCAAACCAATTCCCCACATGCAAAAGATTTAGACTTAACCTTTTTGTTGTAGGATTCTTCGACCTTCTTCTTTTGTCTTCTTAACAACTCCAAGGCTCTGAGCCTTTCTTCATCCAAATCCACTAATTCATTCATCATCATTTCCCAATAATTCTCAGAGGGAATCTCATGATGTCTTTGAACTCTTACAGACTGTAGATAAATCTCAACAGGCAATACTGCATCATGACCAAAAGTGAGTCGAAATGGGGTAGTGTTGGTAGCCTCTTTAGGGGACGTTCGACACGCCCAAAGAACTTGGTATAACGTCCTGTGCCAATTTCTAGGCCTTTTTCCCACATGCTTCTTAATCAGTCCAATTACTACCTTATTGGCAGCTTCGACTTGCCCATTGGCCTGAGCATAATAAGGTGTAGAAGTTAATAACTTAAAACTTGTTTCTTTGGCAAACTCCTGCATCTTTCGACCAGTGAACACTGATCCCTGGTCTGTAGTAATTGTTTCAGGAATACCAAATCTATAAATAATGTGATTTTGAATGAATTCAATAACATCTTCTTGGCCTATATTCACCAGTGGTATTGCCTCAATCCACTTGGTGAAATAATCAATTCCCACCAAAATATATCTTTGGTTCTTTGAAGATGCTGGTCGAATCTCTCCCACTATATCCAAAGCCCATCCTCTAAAAGGCCATGGTTTCACTATGGAATGTAATTCACTCGCAGGGATGTGCTGTATGCCAGCATGAATTTGACATTCTTGGCACCCTTTAGCAAATTCTATGCAATCCTTCAGCATAGTGGGCCAATACATGCCTTGTCGAAACAACAGCCATTTCATCTTCTGGCCAACTTGATGTGCTCCACATGCCCCACTATGTACTGTCGAAAGGGCCAAATATGCCTCTGTTTCACTAAGGCATTTCAATAAGACTCCCTCAGGGGTCTTTTTAAACAATTCATTACCCACCAGTACATAGCTTAAACCTTGATATCTGATTTTTCGCTCTGTCGAAGCCGTTGGGTTTTGCAAATACTCAACTATGGGCTTCCTCCAATCTTCATTTGTTAAATTATCTATGGCAAAAATTTCAAAATTTTCGCCATCTATGCACCCAAGCTTAGTTGTTTCTAACTCTGATGGGCATAATCCAACAACCACCACCTTACCTCTTGCTTCAATTACTTCTTGAAGGTTTCCTTTCGACACCTTGTATCCAGAGGCAATTTGAACCAAATCGTTAGCAACTTGGTTCTCTATTCTAGGTATGTGTTGGATGGCCACTATCTCAAATTTCTTTAATAATCTGTTAGCCATCACAAAGTACATAATGAGATTTTCTTTAACACATTTATACTCCTTTGTGATTTGTTTTATAACCAATTCTAAATCTCCCATTATTTCGACTCTAGTTGCCCCCAATTCTAACAAAATTTCAAGGCCAGCAATTAATGCTTCATATTCAGCCTCATTGTTAGAGCAAGGTCCTTCGACCTTGTACTTGAATTTTGTTGGAATTCTTTCAGGAGAAATAATATGTATTCCCACTCTTGTTCCATTTTTATGACTTGACCCATCGAAGTATAACTTCTAGGATTTTAATTCGACGTAATTCAAATCATTTTCATTTATTGAGTGATCAACTATAAAGTCTGCAACTATTTGCCCTTTCAAAGCTTTTAAAGGTTGATATGTTAAGGAAAATTCTGTTAATGCTAATGCCCATTTTCCAATTCGACTATGCAAAATAGGTTTAGATAACATATGTTTTACAACATCAAAGTGAGACGAAACATACACATCAACTGGCTTTATATATTGCTTCAGTTTAGTAAAAGAGAAATACAAGCATAAACATAACTTTTCAATCATACTATACCTAGTTTCTGCATCATTTAAAACTCGACTAAGATAATAAATGGCTCTTTCGACTCCATTATCATCCTCCTGGGCTAACATACTCCCTAGAGTTTTATCTGATGCAGCTATATACAATCTCATACTCTTGTTTCTACAAGGTGGTGAAAGAATTGGATGGTGGCTTAGGTACTCCTTGATCTTGTCGAAGGCTTCCTGCTGTAATTTCCCCCACTCAAAACCATCTTTGTTAAAACGAAGCAATGGCGAAAAAGCTTGTGTTTTGCCACTCAGGTTAGATATAAACCTTCTTAAGAATTTGATTTTGCCCAACAACGACTGCAACTCCTTTTTAGTTGATGGCGCTTTCGCGTCCATTATGGCTTTGGTTTTATTCTGATTTATTTCAATCCCTTTCTTGTGGACCACAAAGCCTAAGAAATCCCCTGCCTGCACACAAAAAGCACATTTGAGAGGATTCATTTTAAGACCATATTTTCTCATCCTTTCAAAGGACTGTCGAAGATGGTCAATGTGACTTTTCCCAGAAATAGATTTTATAACAATATCATCAATATAAATTTGCATGAATGTGTCTATAAAATCGTGGAAAATTGAATTCATTGCCCTTTGATAAGTGGCACCAGCATTCTTGAGACCAAAAGGCATCACTACCCATTCATAGGTGCCTAAGGCTCCAGGGCATCTAAAAGCAGTTTTATGAACATCTTCCTCAGCAATGAATATTTGGTTGTAGCCAGAATATCCATCCAGCATACGAAGATATTCATGTCCTGCTGCAGAATCTATTAACATTTCTGCCACTGGCATTGAATATTCATCTTTGGGAGTTGCAGAGTTTAAATCTCTAAAATCAATGCAAACTCTCAAAGACCCATTCTTTTTAATAACAGGTACTATATTAGCCAACCATTCGACATACCTTGCAGTGCAAATGAATTTGCAACGAAGAAGTCTTTCGACTTCCTCTTTGATCTTTGACAATATCTCTGGTGCAAACCGTCTTGGATTTTGCTTGATTGGTTTTTTCCCAGGCGTCATAGGCAACCTGTGTTCGACCAACTCCCTGCTCAAACCAGGCATTTCATCATAATCCCAGGCGAAGCAGTCTTTGAACTCTTTCAACAGCTGAACTACTTCAACCTTCACCTGGAGATCAAGATTGGCACTGATGTAGGTAGGCCTTTTGGTTGCCCCCTCACTGAGGTCCACTTCTTCTAAGGGATCTTGTGCTAGCATTTTTATATTATCTGCCAGCGGATCCTTCTCAAATCCCAAAGGCTCATCTTCATAGATGGCGTCGAGCCTCTGGCTTTGCTCTCCAGTTTCAACCTTATCTGGAGGTTTTGGGTCGAAGTCCTTACCAGGACCCTCTTGATATACTTCAGAAATGGCTTCGCCGGCCATATAATCATTGGCGGCTTCCAAAGCCGCTTGTAGTTTTGTTTCGGCCACATAGGCCGAAATTCTTTTCAAAGCGTCGAACTCAATCATGATCACTGAATTCATCTCCCCACCCTGTGGGCTCTATTGGAGGTGTGCCTAGGCATGGCAACCTTCCTCCTGGTACCTCCCTATCCCATCTGAAACCTTCAACAGGGTGTAAGTAGAACGAATAAAACGTTTCTTTGTCAGGTGTAAACTCAAAATCAGCTGGAGGACATGGAGTGATGTTCGCCAGATGCTTCTCAAATTGCCTACTATCCACGTGATTAATAGGCACCTTAAAGTACCCTTGATCAGCTTCAATATTTTCAACTATCCCATCTGGTCTCCAAATGGTGATTCTTTGATGCATAGATGAGGGTACAGCTCCTATCCCATGAATCCACTCCCTACCCAAGAGTAGATTGTAGTTAGCTTTTGTTTCGACGACCATAAGCACTGTTGGTCTGGTAATAGTTCCCACAGTGAGATCCACCTGAATCACTCCCAGAGTGGAACCAACTTTTCCTTCATAGTTCGACAGAACCATGTTGTGGGGTTTAGTATCTGTCTCAAACTTCCCAATCTTGCTCAGCAAAAATCTTGGCATCAAATTAACCGTTGCACCACAGTCTACCAAAATTTTGTTGATAGGTACGTTTTCTACTTTTCCAGTAATATAAAGAGGCTTCAAATGACCCTTCATTGCCTCTGTGGGACGTTTAAAGAAAGCATTATGTTCTTCAACGCACCCATTGTTCATGATGTAATAGCACACAGGCTTGTGTGCCAACATTTCCAATTTAGCAGTTTGATCTAAGTCTTCGATCTCTGAGACTTGATCAAATTCTCTTGGCATTACTGACACTACATTTACCAGAATATCCAGGGAAGCCGCTGATTCATTGTCGAAGTTATCAGTCATATTCTCATCCTCTTCGACCTTCCTTTCTGGCTGAATAGTGAACAGCTTTCTTCGTATGGGCATCTTCTCCATTGTCCTAGTTTGATTATCCACATTGGTGCTTGACTCTCCTTGCACCTGAGCCTCCCTGACAGCCTTTCGCCTGCGTTGCTCTCTTCGCCATTGCGATCTAGACATGGGGTTTTTTCTTCTGTCCTCTCCCTTCGATAGGCTTGATCCAACTACCTGTTGGCACATTCGCAGCTGGTTTGAACGTACCTGGCCTAATTCCTGGTGCTTGGTTTTTTAGCCCTGTCGAAAGTCGCCTATGGTCGAAGCCTCTGTGCCCTTTGTTCACCTTCTGCCCCCAGCCTTCACCAGTAGGGATGGCAATGGGCAGGGTATGGGTAGGGTACTAAAGTACCCGTCCCCATACCCGCTGTTGAAAAAAATCCCCGTACCCGAGCCCATACCCGCTTGGGTATCAAAATTGGCACCCGTCCCCGTACCCTATGGGTATATAAGTGCCCGTACCCATACCCGTTACCCGCATTTCTAATAAAAATAAATATATCAAGTATAAAATATCATAATATTTTAAGTTTTTAAAAATATTAAAAAGTTTTAAAAAAAAATTATTATTGAATTATGAAATATGTAGTAATTTATTAAATATGTAGTAATTTAAAATTGATGTTTTTTTTTAATTTTATAAATATTTATTTTTATATAATAATATAAATTAAAATATATAAATATATATTGTGCGGGTATGGGGCGGGTTGGGTACTAAGGTGCCCATCCCCGCATCCATCCCCGCTTATTTAAGTGGGTAATTACCCGAGCCCGTACCCGTACCCATTTTTGCGGGTTTTTACCCTACCCGTTGTGGGTAATTTTTTGGATACCCACTGGGGATGGGCCAAATTTCCATCCCTATTCACCAGCCTTCTTAACACCTTCTAGCTTGTGGGCAGCTTTTTCATCAAAAATGGCGCTGCATCTGGGACACAGCATTACTCCAGAGCCTTTCTTCTGGCAACGATGCAAGAAGTCCACGATTGTCTCTTCTGGCTTAGGATAAGCCATTTTGTTGCGCTTCTCCTGCTCATCTGCATCACTCACTTGTGGTGCTTTTTGATCCGTAATTTCGACCATGTTGACATCCATTCTGTCCTTTAAGTGTATCTTGGAGAAACGGGCTTCCAGGCTTTTAGTGGTCTTTGCCAAGCAACCACCACCTACTGCTGCTTTTGCATCTCTTTGGGAAGCTTTTTGCCAAGCAGCTTTTTCAGCTTCAACCATCTCTTCAGCTTCGACTCTCTCGACATCAGGAGATGTCTTGAAAAAATTTTCAGCAGCCATACATATCCAATTTTCCACCAAACAGCCATCCATGTCTAGCATCTCTCCTACCAAGAACATGTCATCTTCCAATTCCTTAACAACTTGAACTTTGGGTGCATTTCTGCCCATAGCCTCATTGGTGTCGACACTATCTGAGCTAGAATCAGATTCTTCAGCCAACTCGACCATGTTAATGCCTTCATTGGCATTTATCTTCCACCCACTCACGGTCATATCCAAAACCTTAGCAGCATTATCCATTTCAACAAACTTATCAGCAGTTTGTTTGGTCACCAACATTAGACTGGTACCATCAACATTTAGGCCACTTGCAGCCTTACTTGAACCTTCAATTATCACAGAACTGGTGGCAAAGAATTCAGTAACCTCCACCATGTTGACAGACTCATCGAATCCCTCTGTGGCTTCCACCATCTGAACCTCGTGAGGCTCTGTGTAGTTAGCCTCTGCAATTTGTAATGGGTTAGAGTCAATCTTCATCTGGGCTTTGCTTTTGTCACCAAACTTCAGCCTTCCTTCTTGGATAGCATTTTGCACCAAATCCCTGAAAAGAAAACATTGAGAAGTTTTATGACCCAAAAAATTATGGTACTTACAAAAACCTCTTTTCTTTCTTTGTTCTAAAGGTGGCGTTTTAGCGCCAGCAGGCACTATCATTTGCCCATCCTTAACTAACAAATCAAAAATTTCGTCACATTTAGTGACGTCGAAAGTATATGTTTTCTTAGGAAATTTGTCGTTAGATTCGACAGGATTTTTTCCTTCTGAAGGAGCTAATAATTTGCAGGCATAAGGTGGACCTTGCTTTAACTCAGCAACGTCAACCTCATTTCCGTCAAAATAAGATGGTTCACCATACAGATTCTCCACACCTTCATTGCATTCGACAAAGGCTACTTTTTTACCCCTGCTGAATTTAGCCTTTTCTTCTTTTAGCCTTTCTAGCTGTCGAACCCTATCAGCCAACTGGGCCATATCTCTAAGATATTGGGTATCTAATTTCTTCCTAATGGAATAATCAAGACCCCCAGCAGCCATTTCGACCAACTCATGTTCTGGCACTTGTGTAAAGCACCTGGCTTTAAGAAGTCGAAACCTATTCAGGTAATCATCAATTGGCTCAGTGACTTTGCGTTTGATGCTAGCCAATTCTTTCAGACTAATCTTAGTTTGCCCCATGTAGAACTGTTCATGAAACAAACGTTCTAGTTGGGTCCAGTTATATATGGAATTTGGAGGTAAAGTAGTAAACCATGTGAAGGCATTCTTGGTAAGGGAACTTGGGAAATATTTGATCCTAAGGCTTTCGTCAGCTGCAATCTCGCCTGCTTCGATCAAATACCTAGCCACATGTTCGACAGTAGACTCAGTAGTATCTCCTGAAAACTTGCTGAACTTTGGAACCTTCATCCTAGGAGGTTATTCTGCTTGGAGAATGTAATCCACTATAGGCGAAGTATAATTTGGCCTGGCGAAGCCAAAATTCATACCATTTCTGGTCATTATCCTTTCAACCATGGCTGCAAGATTATTTTCTTCTGCTTGATTTTGGTGTCGAACCTGTCTAAGTAGTTGATCTGCGTTTTGGTTCCTGTTCACCATCACTACTAGTTCTTCCTCCATCTGGTATGGCATATGGTTTCTTGGTGGTTCGACTCTAAAATGATCAATCATTTCTTGATCTTCCAAGTTCGCATCAGGTATCCGACGTGGATGACGTCTTGGGATATCTTCGACAACAGTTTCTCTTCGATCTACCGCTGGTACTCCCATGAAATCAGCCATGCGTGCCACTTGTGCAGCCAATTGTTGGTTAGTTTGGGTCGTATTTTGAATCAAAGGTTGAAAAACTTCTCCCATTGTCTGAGACAACGTATGTACCATTTGCATGTTACTTTCATCCATTTGCTGTCTCAAACAATTTATGGATGTATTTGTAAGGCTAGGCGTTTGAACAGAGTAACCAACACCTATATTCTGGTTATTTCGCCCTCTTGATCCTGACCCTTGTAGTGGCGAAGACACAACAGTTTCTGAAAATACAGGTGGAGCATTCTGCAGATTTTGCATCATTGATGTAGGCATACCATAGGGTTGACTCCTTGACCCTGGATGTGGAAAACCTGGAGGAGGAACATGCCTGTACATTGAATTTCCTCCTGGGGTGTTGGTGAATTAGAACTTTGTGGTCCTATGTATTCCAACACAGGTTGAGTATATGATCTTGTATATGTTGATCCTGGCTCAGACACTACTAATGGAAGTGACGTCTGTCCTCCTGTCGAAGACACTGGTGATGGTGTGCTTTGAGACCCCATACTGCTACTTGACTGAGTGTTTGAAATACTCCCTTGAGGATCAACTTGTTGGTTGGCATTGGTTGCCATTTTCTTAGCGTATCTTCTCTTTGGTATCCCTTCGTTTGTTGTGGCTAACTTCCCACTTCTCAATAACATACAACGAAAGTACTTCTGCACCAAGAGAGATGAGGTTGACAAAAAGGTGTAACTTAGCACTAGGTCCCACCAGGTGTGCCAATTTCTTTACTGTGAATTTTGGTAAACAACCTCTGGTCTATCAATCTTAGACTAAAATTGATTAACTTGCAGGATCGACCACACAAATCCTAGGACATGTGCTAAATTTGAGAGACAAGTGTAAATGACAATAAAAATTAAAGAGAATGTAAACTGAACTCCACGTTCGACAATGCTGAAATAAAATCTAACTGAACTCCACGTTCGACTACGTGCAATAAAGTAAAGCAAAGACTTGAAATTTAAAGGGATGCAAGTAAAGGGAGCAGAAATTAAAGGCGTCGAAACGAAATAACAATGAGTAAAAGAACTTTGAAAGTAAAATACAACGAACTCCACGTTCTTGGGAAGTAAAGGCCGAGATAATAAAAGTGCTGTCGAAGGTAAAGTGCAGGAAGTAAAAGACTTTGGAAATAAATGCAATGGATTTAAAGGAGAACTCCACGTTCTTCAAAATAAAAGACTTTAAAAAGTAAAGGCTTGAAGATTAAATGTTTGAACGTAAAAAGGCAGTTGAAGGTATACGCAGAAAGTTTAAATGACTTTGAAAGTAAACTTGGCATGGAAGATAAAGTTCAAAAAACTGTAAAGGCATGGAAAGTAAATGGCTGAATCTTAAACATGCTGAAGATAAATCATATTAATGAAGAAAATGGTGTTACATTACGTACATTCTCACGAACTCGTTTCTCTACACGCGAGTACTTTGAGTTTCTTTGAGTAACTTGTACAAAAATATGAACACCCCATTTACATAGAACTAACCCCTATTTATAGTGCTAGGAAATAACTACTAAGTGGTGGTTACTGCTTCGAACGTGTGGATTTTGGCGCTTTCTCCTTGGTTTTCAATTGTTCCCACGTTCACAACTGCTCTTATTTAAATTTCAAATATTGGGAATTCCCTCCAACCTTAATATAACCACTGCAGCGCTTGTTACCACTTCTCATGGTCGAAACCCTTCCAGCACTTAACCATTTTTTGAGGTTCCTACACCTCTATTCGACTCAGGCCTCTCCAAAAACTGGGTCGAAGCCTTCTTTATATTAAAAATAATTTTTTAACATAAAATAGCTTTGATTCTTTCTAGCGTCGAAATTGAGGGTTAACAGGTAGGCCCAAAGTTTGTTTTTCCATTTGAAATGGCGATCGCGCCGAGATTTTCTTTTAACGCGAAGGGGCTTATACAATGTCTAAGGCCCAAAATGTTTTGGTTCAAAGGGGATTGGGTCTTACACTCTAATAGAGGCCCAAAATTTTTGAATGGGTCTTATAGCTCGAGGAGAGGCCCAGTTGATTTTTTAAAAGGCGACGATCGCGCCGTTTATTTGTACAGAGGGACTTATACAATAAGTGAGGCCCAAAATGGTTTGTACAAGGGGGTTGGGTCTTACACTCTATTAGAGGCCCAAAAGTTTTAAGAAAAGAAATGGGTCTTACTACTCGAGGGTAGGCCCAAGGTTTTTTGTTTTGAAAAGGCGACGATCGCGCCGTTTGTTTTTGACGGTATCGGGACTTATACAATATACTGAGGCCCAAAAATGATTTGGTCAAAAAAAGGATTGGGTTTTACACTCTATTAGAGGTCCATGAGTGTTTGAAAAAGTTTTATGATGGTGAAAATTGAAGAAATCCTAATTTTATCATTTTAAAAGTAAATTCTTAAAAGAAAATCAATACAAAATGATAAAAATACCAAATAAGCAACTTGTGATTTTTGGTTGGGGTTTGAAAAATGATGTTTTAATCACAAGATGAAATAAAATTCATTTGGTCTTGATTTTCAATATGAGAATTCACTTTTAAAATGTTTTAAAAACATTAAAAAGGAATTTATTCACAAAAATACTAATTATATTAAATAAATAATATAAAACTAATTTTTTTGTGGAATAAAATATTTTGGAGTATGAATAAGAAGTGTGTAAAACAGAATTGGAAAATGATGATTTTTGCTATGTAAAAGAATTGGTTGAGTTTTTTGAGAATAAACTAATGTCACAACATCACATTCGACATCACTCATGAGTTTTGAAGATAAGAGAAAAAGGGAAGATGTCACAACATCACATTTGACATCAGAACTGCACCTTGGTTTTTCAACATCTTTGCTATCAAACTTCAAACATTCATAACTCTCAATTTTTAACGAAATTAAAATCCGTAAGAACTTATCTTGACCAATTTTTCGCAAGGAATCTAATGGTATCACTCATACATACTGAAACTTAATGTACAACACACACAAGGCAAAAAACCATATCTGCACCCTAAGTTTAAAACAACATAAACTCCACATATAAACATGTTAAAGTGCAAACAGTAGGAGGATCATAACATACACATTAAGGACTACATTTTTGCTTCAAGAATTGTTCAATATGATGCATGTATGTGGACAACAAAGGAAAGCATGATTCAAAGAATTCAAGTTGTGAATTTTACCTCTTTTTTGGAGATTTTGTGCAACCTACCAAGTGCTTTGTTCCAGAAATGATTTGATGCTTTGGAAACCCTCAAATGACCTCTTGGATGCTTTTAGGATGATTGGAATCAGCTGGTACCTGCAAAAACACAAACTGTCCCTTTCTTGCAAAAGGGGTTAAAAGTGACCAAAATAGCAACTCTCTTAAATGGTGTTCCAGGTGGGGGGAACCATTTGGGACAGTTCAAGGATGATATTTGGAGTGTGTTTGAGGTTTTATCTGGTTTGGAAAGTGATTGAATCAAGACATGGCTTGAAAAATGCAAAAAAGTCCAATTTTGAGGTTTTGAGAGGTGACTTTGCGATGCTGTGATTACAGGTCACTTTTGATAGTTTGGACAGCTTACATATGATATATGTGAGGTGTGTGTGATTAGTTTAAGGGGAATTGCTCTCTAACTCAAAAACTCAAAATTACTTGATTTGGAAGGCAAATTTGAGGTGAAAGAAGAGATTTTGAGGAAAGCATCTGTTTGATGGCTTTGGTGTACTCAAACTGAGCACAAATGAGCTCTATTTATAGTAGAGCAAGTATGTTTTGGGATCCACAGTGAATGGCAACTGCAGCAGAGGTTTGGCCAATGTTGTCCAATGAAAATCCAAGTTTCCTCTAGCCATTGACTAGAGGTTAGGGCACAGGCTGCTGGTTCCCTAGTTGTTGGAGGAATCTTGACTGAATTCAGTTGCAAATGTGTCAGTCCATGCCACCTCTAAGCATCCATTAAATGCTCCAATCCAAAATTGGAGTCTCGTCCCTCTTTTAGGCATTTCTAGGTTTGGCATGCTACTTCTTGTTCCAAGGACTTTGGAGGCTTGGCTCAGTGATTGCCCCCTTTAGATTTGATCCTCAGATGTGTTCAAAATGATGACAAGGCTTAAAAATTCGTGTGGCACAAGAAATGTGCAAATCTGCCTCATGAAAAATTCAGCTGCAGCAAGCCTTTTTGTAAAATCCATAACTCCCTGCTCGAGTATGCTACATGGACATTCTAGGACTTTCTGGAAAGCTGAGATGATGTACTTCAACCTTCATGTTTGACCCCAGACCTGGTTCAACTTGGATCATGGAGAAAAACAGCCTTGAAGTTGGGACATTCTTGCTGGAAAAATATTAGTGATGTCCTATGCAATGTTGGAGCATCAGACACCTTTGAACATTAATAATTCCAAACTTTAATCACTTGTATCTTTTAATCCACTATGATATTTTGAGTTGAAGTGAATTTCATCTTTGATGCTTGTCTTGCATGGTGACAAAGCTTGAAAATTGGGTGGCACAAGAAAAGTGCACAAAATCTGTCCTAAAAAAATCAGCTCGAGCAAGGCCTGTTGTGAGGTGCATAACTCCTTGCTCAAGTTGAATTAATGGGAGCTCTTATACATTTTGGAAAGCCCTAATGACATACTTTAACTTTGATCTTTGACTTTGGTCTTGGTTCAGCTTGCAAAGTCATCAAAAATGGTCTTGAACTTGTGTAGTCAAATCTGTCCTAAAAGCTGTCATGAAAATTCTGCTTTATCAATGCTTTTTACAAAAGTCATATCTCCTTGCTCGAGTATGCTACAAGGACGTTCTAGGACTTTCTAGAAAGCTGAGATGATGTACTTCAACTTTCATGTTTGACCCCAGACATGGTTCAACTTGGATCATGGAGAAAAACATCCTTGAAGTTGGGACATTCTTGCTGAAAAAATATTAATGATGTCCTATGCAATGTCAGAACATTGGACATTAAGAATTCCCAACTTTGATCACTTATATCTTTCAATCCTTATGATATTTTGAGTTGATCCCTTCTACAATGTTGAAGTATCAAATACCCTCTTTAAAAGTAGCTCTTACTCAAAATCAATGGATGCTTGGATCAATAGTTACAACCTTGAAAAGTTGTGCACTTGAACATGATTTTAACTTAGAAAAAATTTCTAAGTTTCTTTCAATTTGATCAATTTTGCAATTTTGCATGATTTCTTGATTTAAATTTGATCAAATTAAATCATCCATCATATTTTCTTGAGTAATGGCTTGTGAAGCTCATAGTTGACCAAAAAGTCAAACTTTGACTTTCTGCGTCAGTTGACTTTGTATTAGATGAACTTGAGGCTTGATCCACTTGAAATGTTGCACTCTTGTGCTTAATTATTGATGTGGGAGTCCTCTTGATCCTTTGTGGATGTTTAAGAGGTTAGACAAGTTGAAGATCATGTCATTCCTTGATTGATCATTTGTCTAAAAGCTCTGAGAGGGTTTGAAACCCTAAGCTTGATTGTAGTGAATGCTCAATAATTCCTTGAGGAGATTGATGAGGCACAAAGGTACATCCATATTGTGCTGATGATTTGCACCATGATGGGAAATCTTAGTGGTCAAAATTTGGGGTATGACAGGTACTACACATTTTCCCATCCTCGTTTGATACCACCACCTCGGGGGGAGGTCGAAGAGGTTCTAGTTCCTGAGTTTGATGATGGACCAGCAGATCCGAGGTTACAACATATTTCACATGAGCTGTGTCGCTATCTCGCTCGTCACGAGGCCGAGGAGGATGATGATGATTATGTTGAGATCTTTCGAGCACTACGTCTAGCTCAGGGTGGACCGGTACCTCAGGGTGGACCGGTTACTTATGTTAGTGAGGACGATGCTTGATGTATTATTTAGACTTATGTATTATTCAGACTTATGATTTATATTTATGTGATATTATTCAAAAATATATTATGATTGATGATGTATAAAAAATATAAAAAATAATATGAAGTTAAACGTCAATCTTAAAAATGTAAAAAATAATGTGAAGTTAAACGTCAATCCTAAAAATGTAAAAAATAATATGATGTTAAACGTCACTCATAAATTAACATGTTTTGGGAGCAGAGGCGTAAGTTGCTGCCAGTGTTGTAAACGTCCAGCAAATCGAATTATCCATGATGTTGCATCTGATGTCTGATGTTTTCTCCAATCTGTTGTGACGGGTGGCAAGGGAAATCCTTCATTCATGTTTACCTGTTAAGAAAGTTAATAAGTAAGACATAAATCGTATATAGTTAAGTAATATAAAAAACTATAATATTTACCAGAACCCAATGATTTGAGTTTACAAAACCAATGTAGTAAATTGACACATTAGGATTATGTGAAGTCGTCATAGGGAAGTAACTCAAACTAAGAGCACTTAGTGAGACAATAATGATGTTATACCAATTTGCTATCACATAACCCATTTCTAGTAGTGTCATCCATTTATCTACTGGTTGGGAACCTAAAGATGATATCTACAAGGATTCTCTCACTTTTGAATAACGAGTTTTAAATAACTTCTCATAGAGACTCTTTCTGGGACCTCTGATTTCATTATCCAAATCACGACGAACCATTGACCACCATTCTTCACCATATCCATGCAAAGATGTAATAGCTCTAAACCCACAATTTCCATCATCCTTTACATCAACAATGTCATCAATAAATGGTCTGATATGTTCTGGAAATTGTACAATGTACCTATGAGATGGTTTTTTCTTTGAGGTCTAAGATAACTGTGAACACGGCCTCTTTGAAGATTTTTGGGAATTGTTGTGTTCTTGATCAACATACTCATGATATGAAGGATCACGATAAACATAATACCCAACAGGTTTCCTCCCTTTTCTCTTCACTTCTCCTTTGGTCTTTATTTTTTCAGGTGGTGGTACCATCTTTGTTGTAGTAGGGTAAGAAATTTCGCACACCCTATTTTTTAGTGCTCTCTTTCCTGCAACATCTAATGAATGAAACATTTTCCATAGTGCTTTAATCACATTTGTCATGTCCACCTCTGCTCCATCCTCTGTGTCTACCTCTTGTTCACCTTCCATACTCAGTTTCCTCCAATGGATATGAATAGTATCAATTGGTATTGGTTCACCACTCAATGTGTATCTCCCTAACTCACAGGCACAAGGTAACCCGTATACTGTTCTACAAAAACACCTGTACATCTGGGTGTTTGTACCCACCATGTCAACTTTATGCCACTCTTCAGCAATGTGCCGCAAAGCAACTCTAGATACTGATCCACGCAAATTCAAATAATATGGACTAGTGTGTGCATGCTCAACCTCATAAAAACTCTTCTAAAATAAAGCTCTAATATTGCCCACTTGAACCTTGATGTTGCCATTCATAGCCTCCCATCATTTGCACATATCACCTAAACTGTTCTCCAACATCAGCTTCAGCTTCCAATGCACAGATTCGACCCTAACAAAAAAGAGTTTAGTATAAGTATCATTAATATTACCGAAAACAAACAGTGGTTATAAAATAAACACATTACCTGTTAGTCGTGATGTTGCCTAAATGCAACACTTTATTGATCCAAGCTTTAACAAATCTATGCCTATGAGGTGTCAACCATGTGTCTTTCACATAATCCAGAAAAGGTCCATATTCCAAACAGGCATGCTCAAGCAATTTCAACTTTTGATGGTATTCCACCTCATCACTAGCTTTTACAAGTTCGTACCAAAGCTCCTCTATCGGTTTTTGCATATCATTCACAACACACTTTCACATTCTTGTTTATGTGAAATCGGCAAAGCAAATTAACTGTCGTAGGAAATATTGTTTCAATTGCTTTCATCAAAGCAAGATCTCTATCAGTTAAAATTACTTGTGTCCATAACCCTTGTTTAGTGGATAACTGTTTCAATTTATCTAGTACACAACACAAAGTCTCTGTTTGCTCAGATTCCATATATGCAAATGCAACAACAAATGTTAACTCAATTGATGTCACACCAACTATTTCAAACAAAGGTTGCCTATACTTATTGGTTTTGTAAGTACTATCCATAATCAACACATTAGGAAACATATTCAACAACTTCACAGAGTCTGGATGGGCCCAGAAGATATCTCTCACAACTTCTGACTCATCTTTTTTCCTACTCCAATAAACATAATCAGATTCCTCTATCAACTTAAACAACTGTTGCATTTCCATTCTAGGTCCCCTGATGTTTTTCTGAATCTTACTCTTATGTTTATATATTTGGGTGATTCGAGTCACATTCTCCAGATCTCGTTCTTTCAATGACAATAATATGTGTCTTGGAGGAACATGACGTTTTGACAAATCAACAATATGTTATTGGTCATCATCATTGAGTCGACTTACAGACGCACGACCTTCAAATCTATCAGGTAAACCATGGTTGTGAACTCCACATTTTACATTAATTTTCCAACCAGAACCATCTTTTGAAGGTGTTGATCTTACTTTGAAAGGACAGTTACATTTTTTGGTAGCACTTTGTGTTTCGCTATCCCCTTCTTTGTATTTTCCACCTCTATCACAGCCAAATATAACTTTGTCACTTCTTCCTCTCTTGCCAGTATTGGTGTCCGAACGGGTTATTATAACAGTGAATCTATTCCTGAGTCCAACCTCCTTAATCCACTTAGTCGCCTCTTCTCTTGTAGGAAATTTCTCTGTAGTCGCGAATATCTCTATTGTATCTACACTTGTTTGGTCTTTGTCGCATATCATCAAAGGAATGTCCATGTCTCCTAACAAAAGTAAGAAACATAAATTAAAAAAAAAATATTAAAAAAAAACACGCTCCGAATAACTATGTATCAAGTTATCCGGTTGACAAAAAAACCAAACCGGATAACTTAACAACAAGTAATTCGGTGTTGAAAAGTATACCAACCGAATATCTTGGAAACAAGTTATCTGGTTATATGTCTGGCCTTCACAACGCAAACCGGAAAATTTGATGTTGTGTTCTCCAGTTTAGAGAAAATAATTAACCGGAATTCATCATATAAAGTTTTCAGGTTTAAAAAAAATACATTTTGGAAATCCTTACCTTGTGTTCTCCGGTTCTCGTCGAATACTGACAAAAAGTACTTTTGGACTCATCTGACTGCACGGTAAAAAGTAAAAAAAAAAATTAAATAAAAAATAAAAGGATAAAATTAGAATTTTTGAAAATTTGTAGGGGTATGGGGATAAATGTAGGGGTATGGGGTAAAATTTTCTTGAATTTGGAATGCACTGATTGTCGCAACTGCGAAAAACAACCGGCAGAAAAAATAGAAGAGTCGCCACCGAACATAATTTATCCCGACGCAGGGAAAGGAAACGATCAAAGAAACCTCAAAAGGGAGAAGACATGGTCATCGCAACCATAGTCCGGGTTCGGGAGTCGGTTACGCGGGGGGAAAGTATTAGCACCCCCACGCGTCCATCGTACTCGATGGGATCAACGCTTTTTGTCTAATCAAAGGGTGAGTTATCTAAAGCCTACTGCTAAACGGAAACGGGAAGGGGAAAAACAAAAATGGACTTGCAAGGATTATCGTAATCCTATGCCTACGTATCTTCGTGGACGAACGAAGAATCAGAGTCGACGTAGTTCGATGGACTACGCACTAATGAGGGGAAGGTTGCTCGCCAAGACATCGCCGTCTTGTGCCTACGTATCCTCAATCAGGAGAGAAAGATGAAATCAGAGCGGTCGTAGTTCGACATACAGGTTGGTAAGTGTTTTTTATGAGTGACGTTAGTTCGCGTCCGACAGTTAGGGTAGATGCCTGTTTGCGAGTGAACGGAAATAACGTGCTCTTTTCTGAAGATGATTTGAAACCCAACAATCCCGAAGGATAAAAATGATTTAAACTTTGTTTGTGTTTTTTAGACAGAAGTGAGTTAAGTTAGTTTGTAACTTGTATTGCACTAAAGTCTGTGACATAGGAGCGAATGCGTCGCATGGTCGCCCCCAATGGGACGTATGCTAAACACTCTAGAAAAGTGAAGAGAGACCCCTCATTCTTTATTTCTTATGTACTTAAGGCTCGTGACGCATCGTTGGTGAAGTTAATGGCTTTGGAATCAAGCAAATCTTGGACCTTATGCTTGAACGCCTTACAGTTGTCAATATGATGCCCCGACGCTCTAGAATGGAACTCGCAATGGGCATTGGCGTCATAACTGGGTGGAGGATTGCCGGTAAGAGGAGCCAGAGTCCTTTTTTGAACCAACTGTAACTGTAATAGATGTTGCAACAATTGAGAGTAAGGCATGGGCGGCACCGCAAAATGCCTATTAGTCATTCTCTGTCTATCTGGGTAGCGACGGGGAGCAGTATTTTGTTGCTGAGGCGCAGCCAGAATGGCTAAGGTAGCAACCTGTTCGGTATAATTCTGATAAGCTCTTCCCCTACCACGATAAGGCGAAACAACACTTACGTCCCCTTCTTTCCTCTTAGAAATCCCAGCGTATGGTTTCTTACTTCCTCCAGATAAGGAGCCACCGTTGGTCAGTATCTTTCCAGACTTAATTCCGCTCTCCACTCTTTCACCAACTAGAACCAAATTAGAAAATCCCGCGGATAAACAACCTACCAATCTCTCACAGTAAGGCCCCTGAAGAGTGGCCATGAACATATCAATCAATTCCCTTCCACCATAGGAGGTTGAACCCTAGCAGCCAACTCACGCCACCTCTGGGCGTACTCCTTAAAGCTTTTGTTGTTCTTTTGTGAAAGGCTCTGTAATTGCATACGATTAGGAGCCATATCTGTGTTATACTGATAATGTCTAACAAATGCCTTAGCCAATTCACGCCAACTGCGGATACGACCCCTTTCAAGTTGCATGTACCATTCCAGGGATGCCCCATCCAGGATATCCTGGAAGAAATGCATTAACAGCTTCTCGTTCTCCGAGTAGGCGGACATCTTCCTGTAATAGGCCCTAACGTGAGTCTTTGGGCATGTAGCTCCAGTATATTTGTCGAAGGTAGGCACCTTGAACTTATGAGGGACCTTCACACTAGGAACCAATCCTAAATCATCCATATCCAGACCCAACGAGTTCTAAATCTCGTAAGCCCTCATCCTTTCCTCAATCATTTTGAACTTTTTGTCAGCATCAGACGGGTGGCCAGCATCCTCACCTTGCATAGAAAAAACATCATCTTGCTGATCTTCCATCCAGTGATGGCCCCCAGCGCCATGCACTGCACACACACTATTACCACCTCCACCCATTGCATGGATCTCTATAGCTGCTCCTCCGTCCAGAGGAATAACAACAGTATGAGTAGGAATGCCTCCGTCTGAAGGAATGACATTGACACCACCATTACCACCTCCGCCTGGAGGAACAACATGAGTAGTAATACCCCCATGAATAATGCATTCGTACTACCAAGGGCTGAACAAGAGTTCTTAATTGTTCTTGGCCTTGGGCAACGTTCTGCATCATGTTCATGAACTGGTTCATTCGGTTGCGGAATTCCTGGAGCTCAGCTTGAACTTGATCCATAACTCTTCGTTGATTGTTACGAGTAACGTAGCGGTGAGTGCGAGATTCTGCAATCCTGCTAACAAAACATCATGCAGAGATAAGGAAACTAAATAGAAACACCTGTTATGCATATGAGTATGAAAATGCAAATGCAAATGACATGTTTGAGTATTCACAGGGCGATCCACCCCTTGATTCCAGTTTAACAATAAGCAACAAGACGGAACGGAATACCAACAATATCTGCTCATATATTAGAAAGCCGAAGAACAATCATTTGTCAATACATACAGACCAAAATAAAGAAAGATGTTTGAATACAATAATCAAGGATCCCAACCAATAAGCCTGGCGGTGATCAAATACAACATAAAAGAAAAACTAAGGCATATCATCAAATTCCACCATGGCCAGCCTTTTCCAATTTTCTCGCGCCTCATGCCAAGGTTGCACCTCTTTGAAGAGCTTTCTTGTATCGGGATGTTTCGGGCTCTTGATCAATTCCTGAATAAGAGTATCACGCTTGTGCGTGACTTCCTCCAAGTACTGATAGTGCGTCTCCTAAGCATCATCGTCAAAAACATCCTTCAGCTTAGGATCTTCACCTCTTGGCTTCTTCACTTCGGCTCGAATCTTAAGTTCTTCTATGGCTGATAAGGCTTCATTAAGTTGATCTTCAATTATTCGCCTCTGAAATATCTCTGTTCTGACTTCTTCCTCTTTCTTTCTATACTTCATCTTTAACCTCTCGATCTGATCTAGAAACTTGTCTTCCTTTTGCTTGTTAGCAGTCATTGCGGTGTCTCGATGATCATCGAACTTTTGAATTCTAACCAAGGCTCTTGTCAGCTATACCTTCTTGGACTGAAGCATGCTATTGGCGCTTCTCAAATCTTGGCCTACCTGTTGCCTGACTGTGATCTCTTCAGCTAACTCTTTCTCCTTCTTGGCCAGAAGTTCTATCTTCACCTTAGCAGTGTAGATAGCTTCGCTTCGATCATGCTCTAACCGACTGATCTCTCTCTTTAATGCATTATTTTCTTTACGCAGCTCTTCTTTCTCAGCCCATAACTTGTTATATTTTTCCATCTCAATCGTAGTGGGTTGTTCAATCATCAGCGGGTACGAAGGTGGCTCTATGGAGAAAGGCAGGAGCTCCTCCTCCATTCTCTTCTGTATCCACTCTTCATATGGAGGAAAGGTTATGCAGTTGCTCTTTCTAAAAGAAGTTTTCCCCTTCTTATGAACATTTTCCCAAGCATTTACGGCTCTCTTCAACAAATCTAGGTTAGCTTCCCCATTGAAAAATAGGGATTCTTGAACGTCCTCCTCTTTCGGTGGTCCTCTCAAGGTGTACCCGAATTGCCTGACAGCAAGAATAGGGTTGTAATTGATTAACCCTTTTCTTCCTATCAGAGGCACATTCGGGAAATTTCCACACTTAATAATGATCTCTTTACCCAACAAATCATGGTTGACCCATACCAGATTATCTGCTCTTAGACCCATCAGCCTTTTAGACCATTCTAATGTCTCTCGAGTATCCACAAATGCCCCAGACTGATGAAGACGATCAGCAAACCAGTTGTAGAAAATTGGTGCACAGTAAGAGATGGGCCCTCCTCTCCTCTTTTCATTCTTATAATGCAACGAGTGGTACAAATCACCAAGCAGGGTAGGTACCAGATTTTTCATAGTGAATATCCTGACAGCGTGCATATCCACGAAATTCACCACGTTTGGGAATAAAACAATCCCATAAACACACAGGGCCAAGATTGCATTGAATACTGTCCATCTCCTCGCCTTAGCATATATATTAGCTTGACCAACTGTCGCTCCCGAAAGATTTGCATCCAATGGTACAAACGCGAGAGTGGCGCGGAAAACACAGAGTCGCCAGCAATGTGTATTTATCCCGAGAGAGGGAAAGGAAACACTGCATAAACCTGAAGAGAAAGGAAAGAACGTGGTCTCATGACCAAGAGAAACGGGTACGGGAGTCGGTTACGCCAAGGGAAGGTGTTAGCATCTAACACGTCCATCGTACTCGATGGGATCCATGCTTATTGTCTGCATCAAAGGGCGTCGTCGTCTGGAGCTCCACTACTACTGGACCGGAGAAGAAACGAGAACGGAAAGAACAGAGAAACGAAGAAGAAAAGGAAAAGAAAAGAAGTGACTCGATAGGACGGTATCGTTGTCCTAGGCCTACGTACTCCCTCAGTGCAATGGGAAAGTCAGAGTCAACGTAGTTCGGACGGGAACTGTGGGGGAAGGTTGCTCGCCAAGACAATCGATGTCTTGTGCCTACATATCCTCAATCGGACGAGAGAAAGGAATCAGAGCTAATGTAGTTCGTGGGTACGACCACGGATGGGTAAGTGTTTTTTACATGAGCGACGAGCTCTTTTCTGAAAATGAAGTTTGAAACCCAACAATCCCGAAGGATAAAAAAGATTTGAATTGGTTTGGTGTTTTTTAGACAGAAGTGTTTTAAGTTAGTTCGTAACTTACATTGAACCAAAGTCTACCATGCGGGAACGAGTGAATCGCATGGTCGCCCCCAAATGGGACGTATGCTAAACACCCTAGAAGAGGAGGGGAGACCCCTCGTTCTTCATTTCCTACACTTAAGGCTCGAGCGCAATATACGTTATATTTTATTAAGTGTTTTCAAGAAGTTTTGAGATGAGAAGAGAGAAGACCCAAAAGGAAACTCTAAAGGGAAACTAAGAGTCCTAATGTTATCATGCATGGGTAACCTATGGTTAGTGAGGCTTAGGAGAGATGACTACCTAAAGCTTAATGCTAATCCTACTCCAAGCTTAATCAAAAATTAAGTTGGACTAGGTAGCTCTAAGGGAAAAGAATCCAAGACTTAATCAAGTCTTGAGATCCATGGGAGGAAGAGAGTGAAAGAGAAGAAAGAAGCATCTTAAATGCTAAAGCAAACACAAGTATGAAAGCTTAAAAGAGAAAGGATAAGTTAGAATGTGGATAACTATCCACATCCCATTCACTTACCATTAGCCCCTACATGGTTAGCAAAAACAAACATAAGCAACAATAAGACAAATGAAACCCAAACAAGTCACAACCCAAAGAGAAATGGTTACAAACCAAATGAAGCTCAACCAAGTCAGAATGTACACCTTAGATCTGACCCATAATGTTTACCAAATAAACTCAAGCAAAGAGAATGCAAACAAATGGCCAAACATCCAAGAAGATCATCAAAGAAGGAGTAGAAGAAGAATGAGTGGATATGCAAGGTGATCATGCAAGAATGCTTTAAATAATATCAAAGTCAGAATGTGGATGACCTAAACATATGCCTAAACATGATGTACAAATGTCACATGAGGCATACAAACAAGTATCCAAGCATTGAGAGTAATTAGAAGAAGAAGAAAGAAGCATGTAAGTGAAACATGTTCAAGTATGCAAGATGAAACATGAATAGCATATGGAATGAATGCAAAGCTCTAAAGTCAGAAGCATACATCATATGATATGCAAAGGGATGATATGGCATGGCATACACAAACCAAATACAAACCAAGAAGAGGCATAGATGAGAAGAAGTGAGAAGATAAGTCAAAAAAGAGGCATGTGAAACAAGCATGGAACATGTACACAAAATAAGTAACAACCTCACACCAATGACTTAAATTTGCATTCAAGAGACCTATAATGATCTAAACATGGCTCAATAAATCAAAGAAAATAACCTCATACAATGGCACAAGTGCCTTCTCAAGCAATTAATTCAACATGATCAAAGATGTTCACAAAAGAATACCTCAAACATGAATGATCAAACAAATAGTAAACATGATTCAAAAATCATCAAATTAAATCTCAAAACACCTCAACCAGGGGAAAACATCATATTAAAAATTCATGCAAAAATTCACAAGATAGGCCCCTTAAACAATTAGACAAAGAGCACAAAGGATTATGGATCAATATGCAAAAGAGAGGGGCTAAAATGCAATATGAAAAGAGTTTAAAAATATGAGAAAAATGTTTTTATGCACTTCAATATGTTTATGAAATAATGCAAAAAGAATGGACTCAAAATGTTTTATGTGCTATAAGAAATAAATTCTCAAAGTTGAAGGGTGCAAATAAGAACAATTTTCAAAGAAAATAAAAGAAAATGCCAAAAATATGATGAAAAATGACCAAAGTCAGAAATAAAAAATGTCCAAAATTAATTAAATGCAAAAATATACTTCATGATTTTTTTCATAATTTTTGGATGCATAAAACTGTTTTTTAAAAATAAAAAATGAAAATTATACAAATAAGAAAATGAAAGAAATAAAATAAGCCAGGGGGGTGCAACAAGCAACAATTCCACGTTCAAAAGTGGACTGGATCAAAAGGAGGGGTGCCAATAGCACAAAAAGCCCAAAGCGCTTTTACACTAGACTCAGAGTCAACAAACTTGACTCCATCATTGCCATAAGATTGATCCAATGGACTATACGCAGTCAACATAATCAAATAGTAAACCAGATCAAAGGTTCAGATTAAAAGCACATGGTAACAAGCATGCTCACGCACACACAACACAATCAAAAATTAAAACATAACACGTGAGAGGCACATGGAAATTTTAATGTGTTGGCACAATCCAAACCACCAGATTAATCACACGCATCAGATCAAATCAACCAAAATCAAATCGTGCAAAACCAACGCCCAGGATTAAAGGTACAAGATAAGAAGCATGGAATATCACACACACACAATCAATAAAATAAACACAGATTTTAAAAGGCGTGGCAACATGTGAGCCTTCAGATCTGGACCACCAACGGTCCAGATTTCATCACCTTCATTGAAACCTCAGGCCACCTGAAAGTGAACCAGACGCCGGAGCCCTAGCTCCGGTCGTCTTCTCCGGTGACACTAAACCACAAAATCTCCAGAAATCAAAAACAATACCATAGTTCTACTCAGAATTCAACAAGGATCATGAATATGCAATTTGTTTCACCAAATGATCAACACACAAGCCAAATCGAAGGAAAACAAGTTAGATCTAAAAACTTCAATCATCAAATACTCCCATGATACACGTTCAAAACTCACACAAATCACCTCAGAATGATCAGTGAACATCATAGATCATAATGCACACAACAAAATCAAGTTCTATGATGGTGAAAAGTAAGTTAACCTGAAAGTTGCAGAGCTTGAAATACACCAAGAAACCCTTCCAAAAGCTGCAGATCCTCCTCTTTTGAGCTCTATTTGCAAAATAAATGCAAATAGAGGCTTGAATCTGGCTAGATCTAGAAGTTTAAAGATGAACCCTCTTGAAGTGCACTTGATGAAAATCTCACTCTAAGCTTGAATCAATGGTGGATTCTTGTTCTATGGAGTGTGTAGATCAAGAATATGAAAAGAAATATTCAAAAACCCTTGTGGAAAGAGAGATTCGAAGAGGAGAAAGTGTGAGTGAAATTTCAAAATCTGAGCAAATGAGAATGCATGACCTAGTAGTGAGGGCATGAGTTAGCTTATATACATCCCATTAGACCTCTGATCATAATTAGAGTTTGGTTAATCCCTTGATTAATGACTTTTGAATGGTTTTGCAAAAATGCAAAATGTGATCAACCCACTAATCCACACGTGCAAGCTCATGCTTTTCATGATGAATCACTCACACTTCCCTTGCTGATCACATCTCAATTGGATTTGGGCTTTGTAGTGGTTTAATTTGCAAAATTGTATTATGTGAAGAAAGTGAGGTACATGGCGTGAAATGACTTGATTCAAGGGCCAAACTTGTGCCAAATGAAGTGTACTTGGATATTAGAATGTGACTTGAAGCAATAGAACCAATTACAAGTCAATTTGTACCAAAATGCAAAAGGTGGAAAAAGTGGTACATGTGAAAAACCTTAAAAAGCACCTTGCATTGTTTTGACCATAACTTGAGTTTCACAAATGATATGGAAACCATCTAGTACTTTTTAGAAATGGGAGAGAAAGATCTTCAACTTTCATGTTGGAGGAAAACTCATTTGAAGCTTCCTTGATGATGAAAAGTCAAGTTGAATGTGGTGGAAAAACTGCCAAAAATGGAAAGTTCTCATTATAGGTCATTTTCCAAATTTAGTAACTTTTGCACAAACTCTTGATTCTTGAAGAATGATGTCATCCATGCTATTCCTTGACCAAATAAAGGTACATGGACTTGGGAAACATGATTTGAACCCTTGAAAACCCATGGTTGACTTTCCTTTTGAACTGTTGACTTTTGCTTACTTCACAAGTAACTGATCCACTGAACATCTTCCACAATGAACCACTAGCCAAGCCTTCATCCATGAGCACTTGTAAGCATATGGAACCCATAAACATGCTTGAATCCCCAAAGTTTTCTCAAGAAGCTCTTTGAACCCCAAAAACCCTAATTGGTCCCTTTGGATAGGAGGGAAAGATTCACTTGAAATCCTTTGCCAATCCTGATCTTGTGAAGATATGATGAACTCCTTAAACCACCTTGAGGCTTGAGACTCCTTTGAGATGAACCAAGTACCTTGATCCCATGCTAAGAACTAATGCCATGCACAAATGCTAATGCAAGAAATGCAAAGAAACATAAGCTAGTTAGCTAAAAGCAAGAAGGCAAATTTTGGGGTGTTACACCAACCAGGAAATCCATATGAAACCCTTTACAATCTCCTTTACTAGCGACATTACTTTCCAAAAGAGACTGACCCAAGTGCAGAGCAGCAACGAACTTTTCTATATTAGGAACCTCCTCAGAATAATAGAAAGGTGCTTCCTCCTTGATAGAGACACCCAAAATAAGAGCGAACTCCTCCAATGTCGGAACCAGAATATAATCAGGAAATAAGAAACAGCGCAGTGGAGGGTCATAGAATTGCACTAGAGTGTGTAGAGCCGTAAACTCATAATCAGTGATGTTGTGGACAAAATTCAGAATCTTCCCATAATCTTTCCTGAAGTCTGCCAAAACACTGGGACTTGCCAGAGCCATCAATTTGAGAACAGTATCCAAAGTAGGTTTCGGGAACTTGTACACTATGATGTTCTTCTTCTTTTCAGTACTCATCTCTGACAATCTTAGGAGACCGGAATCAAGGATAAGATGCAAACCCTAAAAATAAACAAACATGTTAAAATGCAAAAATGATGATGCAGATGCACACATGGGATCAAGGTATCCATAAAGCTCTGAATTGTTGCTGCACTATTGACTGAATAAGACCCAGATTCCACTCTGACCAGAATAACGGACCAATCAGAATACCAGGTTGAGCAGTTCATACTGACAAGAAAACCAGAAATCCGGGTTGGTTGAAGGTCAAAGTTTCCTGAAAAACCATTCCCTCTCACAGGTAGGTTCTAGTCTTGAGGTACAGCATCCTAGGAGGTCCTCAGTATCACAGACTCTCAGGTCTAGAAATGATGATACGGTCACCATTTCTGGTTTGGCATCATCATCAATCGAGAAGGCCTCAACTGACTTCTCAATGAACGGTCTCCAGAGTCATAAGCTCTCTAAGTCAACATCCTATCGTATGCACCAATGCGCAGGATAGGACATCTCTGAAGAAAACCTCGTCTGAATATGGATTTCGTGTACACTAAGTCTGGCCAGACGCCACACAAGTCATACTACATTCCACTCTAATCCTAAGTGTATACTCAAGCCTGAGTATTGGGCTTATCTCTCATGGAACCAACCCACCCAACAGCACAACAGCAGCAGAGCAATACGATAACAATAATCAAATACGATAAATGCAGTAAAATACAGTAATATACAACAAATAACGGACAACTTGTGAATACCCAATGAAATAAATAGACAAGTGCTAGGATTGACTCGCATAGGGAACTAGAGTCCCCAGCAGAGTCGCCAGCTGTCGCAACTGCGAAAAACAACCGGTGGAAAAAACAGAAGAGTCGCCACCGAACGTAATTTATCCCGACACAGGGAAAGGAAACGATCGAAGAAACCTCAAAAGGGAGAAGACATGGTCATCACAACCATAGTCCGGGTTTGGGAGTCGGTTACGCGGGGGAAAGGTATTAGCACCCCCACGCGTCCATCGTACTCGATGGGATCCGTGGTTGTTGTCTAATCAAAGGGTGAGTTATCTAAAGCATACTGCTAAACGGAAACGGGAAGGGGAAAAACAAAAACGGACTCACAAGGATTATCGCAATCCTATACCTACGTATCTTCGAGGATGAATGAAGAATCAGAGTCGACGTAGTTTGACGGACTACGCACTAATAAGGGGAAGGTTGCTCGCTAAGACATCGTCATCTTGTGCCTACGTATCCTCAATCGGACGAGAAAAAGGAAATTAGAGCGGTCGTAGTTCGACATACGGGTCGGTAAGTGTTTTTTATGAGCGACGTTAGGTTCACGTCCGGCAGTTAGGGCCGATTCCTGTTTGCGACTGAACAGAAATAACGTGCTCTTTTCTGAAGATGATTTGAAACCCAACAATCCCGAAGGATAAAAATGATTTAAACTTTGTTTGTGTTTTTTAGACAGAAGTGAGTTAAGTTAGTTTGTAACTTGTATTGTACTAAAGTCTATGGCATAGGAGCGAATGCGTCGCATGGTCGCCCCCAATGGGATGTATGCTAAACACTCTAGAAAAGTGAAGGGAGACCCCTCATTCTTCATTTCCCATGTACTTAAGGCTCGTGGCGCATAATACTCGTTGTATTTATTAAGTGTTTTGGACTTGTTTTTAGATGAGAAAAGAAAGGACTCAAAGGTTGAAAAGGAAACAACTAAGGGATCTCCATCCTAGAAGTTATCATGCAATTGTGGCCCTATAGTTGAGGTAAGAAGGAGAATTCTACCTAATGTTAGCATACATGGATTGAAAGCTTAATGTCTCTCCTACCTCAAACCTAATCGGAAATTAAGTCGAGCTAGGAATCCTAAGGGATCATGTGAAGAAACACAAGTAAACATTATACTAAAGAATAAAAAACAAAAGCAAATCTAAGACTTAAACAAGTCTTAAGATTTAAGGGAGAAGAAAGAAGTAAGAGATGAAGGAGAAGATGCAACATTAAGCAACTCAAGAGATGAGATGAACACAAGTAATGAGCAATGAAAACATCATATCTAATCATTCAAGACCAGCACCAACATCAAATGTATACACTTCAATACAAACTTCAAGAAAGGAAGTCAAAATAATTAGGCAAAACAATGCACTAATGAACACACGAGATGACTTAAAACCAAACAAGAAGTACAATCAAACATCAAACAAAGTGAAGTGAGGTCAAATGATATGAGAACCAAGACGGGGCAGCAAGTAAGTCATGTCACATTCATCTCATGTTAATGATCAAAGGAAGAGCAAGAAAGTTCAAGGCAAGCATCTTAACCACAAATGAACATTTGCTCACAAAAAGATCATGTAAGGAACAACTCAAAAGGACAAACATGTGAGATTATGGCATGAATCCAAGCAATGCAGTAGCATAGTTATGTATATAAATCCAAACATCAACTCATGAATGGCAAGAAGAAACATCAAGGATCAACTTCAAAACATGCAATAAAAATAGGCAAACATTCACTTAAGACATCCATATAAGCAACAAAAGATCATGTGAGGCAAAAAGTGATAAAAGGTCACTCAATGGACATCATATCAAGAGTATCAGAATCTTATACATGTTATTAAAAGAAAACAAGAGCCCAGAAACATCCATTAGATCATATGAGAAGGCATCGCAAAGAAACTAGTTCAAGAACAACAAAGGAGTAAGGCAAAAACATAGTCAACTTGGAAAATCAACCACAAATAGGAAAATGATCAAATGAGAATTATTCTAAAGGCACAATCAAACTAAAATAGTACATGATCACATAAAATAATCATTTCAAGCTTCACTTAAGCACAAGTGGTCAAAAGGATCCAAACTAGGTCAAGTATCAAAAATATTCCATTCAATATTCGAGCCACATGCAAGCATCAACCAAAAATAGGAACATGCCTCATAAAAATCCAAATAAATTCTCAAGATCATTTTATATCCATAAATAATTAATGTTCAAAATATCTCACCAAGAATCACAAAATTGCATCACAAATTGGATCAAAATATCACACATATCAAGCTAACCGAGCAATAATCGAGGAGCAAAGAGAACCACATGGAAAATAATCAAAAATTAATCACCAAGGCAGAAACATGACATTCAAACATTCCTCATTTAAGTGTCAAGACATGGCAAAAAAATCGGCTCAATAAGGCATGGAAAAGTCATCAAACACAAGCATTAACCACAAGGATAAACATTGAAGACACCTTGGAAAAGAAAATTAGAATTAATTATCAAAACAAATGTAAAATGAAAATAAATTCATAGAAAATTAAATAAGACATTAAAATACGTTCATGATTGTTTTTGGATTTTTTTAATAAATGAAAGTATTTTTAATAAATGAAAATAAAATGAAAATGAAAAAAGAAATAAAAAAACAAGTATAAAAAGGAAGGGGTGTATTAGTAATAATCTCCACAAAGGAAAACAAACACACGCGCTGTGGGCCGGAAATGGGGGGGGTGCGATAAGCACTCATGCGCTGGCCCAAGGAGAGAATATAAATCATGTTTGCAGCCAATTTATTTAAAAAAGAAATAAAAAAACAAGTGAACAAAAGTTATGTCATACATACATCAATTGGTCACATTCCACTTAAAACACTAGAAGACAAAAAAAATTGCACTCAAACCAGGACGCGACACGTGTCCTTCTACTTCCCTCTACCATGCAAAAATGCAGTAATACCATGCTGTAAGTGCTGAACCCGAATTGAAACATATCAATGCCACCATCTTCACACTTCCATAACTCACTCAAATCTCAACGAAATTAAAGAAAGTTAAAACCAAAATTGTAGCCCTAAATGAGAGGAACACAACCATCACAAATATGAGGCAAAACAAAGGCTGAATCATAGATAAAACAAGCCTTAAAGTCACGAATTTATCATGAGTTCACAAAATCAAGAGCAACACATAAACTTCAAAATCAAAGATTCATGGTGTGCCATCATTTCAGGACTTCCAGGTCGGTGTATGATCAATCCTAACACCTTCATAGATCTAAAATGATAAGAACAAGTTGAGATATCCTTACCAAGTGGAGAAAGTCCACTGCCTCTTGTGATGCTTAGAGGCTAAGAAAACCAGAGATCTTGATCTTTATGCTTCAAGGAAGAAGAAATGAGCAAGAACTTGCAGCTTTCTTGAAAGAGCAATGAGTTTTGATGAAAAAATTTGAGAGGGAGCAAGAGTTCAGATCTAGTTTTCTTGTGCACAATGACCTCCCTTTTTCGTTTTAGGGTTTATCACACTTAAATATGATGAGTTAGAAGGTTTAATGGGCCTATGACAAGTGTGTTTAGAATTTTGACAAAAATTGGAAAAGATGAGAGTGGTACAGGTAGTGGTTCTAGAGGGTGTATAGTGTAGTGATTTTGTGAGCAAAATGGTCATGAGGGATGTGGGAGGAGAGGTAGTACGTGGGAGAAAGAATGAGGCAAGTTGCTGAGTTTTTTGTACACTTCCAAATTTGGACAAACCCTTTGAAAAATGGTGCATAGGGTGTGCATGTGGTTTGTTCATTTTAGGTAATGAATTTGACATAAAGAATACACTATGACTTGTATGATAAAGATACAAAATCATGCTGCAAAAAGTGATCCTCATGTACCACCAAGTAATGCCCTAAAATACAAGTCATGTCTAACACTTTCAATGTTCATAACTTGGTGCATTTTGTTCCATTTGAGTCAAACTTGTAATCAATGGAAAGTAGGAGGGATGAAGACCAAATTTGATGTTGAAATGAAGTTGGAATAAGGCTTAGAAGTAGGTGAAAATGGCCATGAATATTGGTCTTCAAAACTATCCAAACAGCTTAGAAAAAATTCTAAGTTTTTGTCAATTTCACAACTTGAAACCTTGACCTTGTGATCACCATAACTTGCACAATAATACATGAAATAAAGCATGCTTGTATTCTTTGGAAAGGTGGAAATGCAAGCTACAACATTCATTTGGACATGATTTCTAGATGAACCTTAGAAGTCCTTCAAAAATGAGCTAGAACATATGTATCTCAAACTGAATTCTAACACTTAGAAAAAATTCTAAGTGTTGAAATATGAAAGTTTGAAAGTGCCAACTTCCAACAACCATAATTTGCTCAATAATGATCCAAATGACACATTCTTTACATGCTTGGAAAGCTGGGAATGAGTACTACAACTTTCACGTTTGAAAAAAAATGAAATGAAGTCTTGAACATGGAGAAAATTGGACTTGAAAGTAGTTGAACAACCATGAAAACTTTCCCAAAATAGAAAGTTCTAAAACCCTAAATTTGCCAAAAATAGTAACTTTCCCCAATTCTTGATTTTTGATGATTCCATTGACCTTTCTTAATCAAATCTCATCCATTTATCATATTTGACTTGAAAAACCCAAAATTGACCTAAAAAGTCAGGAGTTGACTTTTTCTCTGCCCAGTTGACTTTATCCCTAATTCTACTGATTTTCAATCATTTGATCAATTAAAGGCCCTCTGATTCAAATTGAAGCTCAATTTTCCCTCCCTTAACACTTGAGAACATATAAGAAGCCATGGAATCGAGTTTTTCCTTAAGAATCAGAAATAAACTAATCTTAACCAAAACCCTAGATTGATGACCACAGACAGGAAAAAAGTACTCCACTTCGTACCTCTTGCCAAATTCAACCACTTGATGAAATGAAAGACACATTAAGAAGTTTTGAGACATAAGAATCCCTTGTGGTGACATTGAGGCCATCTCTTCCTCTATTGCCTTGAACAGAAATCCCTTATGCATACACGACCTCTTGCTTGAGCCTCTGAAAAATATCTTCTCCTTTTGAGATAGACAAACATACCTTGATCCCATACTTAGAAACAATGATATGCATAAATACTAATGAAATGAAACATAAGCCAGTTAGTGTTAGAAAAAGGAGGGCAAATTTTGGGGTGCTACACTGGTCCTCTAAAATTCGTTTGGATTTGGCATTGGGCTTCAGACCCATTCACTCATTTGCTGATCATACCTATCCTATAACTCACCGTACCTTTCTCCCTGAACTGAATTAGAGCATTTGGGCCTTGCAGTGGGCCTGCGCCCATTCCTGCTAGGCACACTCCTATCATGCTACACACACACCCCTGCCTCACATTTTATTTAGATCTTCTCTATAATTTTGGGGCAATATTTTAGTATATTTCTTGACATGTTTTAATTCTCTTTTGCAAATAAACATGATAAAAAATGTATGTGGTACAATCTTGATTTTAATGTGTTGTTAGATTTTGTTCATAGAAAACTGATAAAAACATGTTTGATCTCATTGGTTGTTCACATGAATTTTTTTAGGGTTCTATTCTTAAATCATGATGATGTGTGACATAATAGATATATGTATGTGATGTTAATATTGATTGTAGAATTTTTCCTTTAATTTTTGTTCATCTAATGTCCATAAAAATATCTTTAATTCCTTTATATTTGAGTGAATATTTTAGGGTTTTGGTAGATTGTTTTCTTGGTAAATTCTTGTTGAATATTTTTTATGCCATCTCATTCATCATGTTTAGTGCATTTTACTAACTCTTTGGCTTTCATTTTGAGGTATCATTTGGAGCACTTTTGGTTACTTTTGGGCATTATACAAATTGATGTAGTAATCGTAGCTTATCACTTTATTTTCGCTTTAAAGTTCATCCCTGAGGTATTATCCCCACAGTGGGTTCACATGCTTCCCCATTCCCATGGACGTGTAATAGTTTAGGATTTATCACTTTGATTATTTGTATGCTTGTATGCCTTGCATGATAAAAAGATAAAACTAAAAACGATAAAAAAAACAATTTAAAAAACAAGATAAGAACAAAGCTTGATCCAATGTCAAGCTATTTTCAAAACAATTAATTGAATTTCATCTTTCACCACCCCTTAGGGTTCCACTACCCTTCATACCCGTAAGTCGTCTGCTTAGACATCACCGTCAACCTCCATCCCATTCTCATATCTCATTCTTACAAGTCTCACCCTTCCATTTCATTTCCCCTTTCACAATTTAAACTCCAAGTACTTGACCCAATAAAAAACTCTTGATTCAATGTCAAGTGGCTTTTCTCAAATAAATTCAAAACACTTTAAGATGCGATTAGAATTGTGCACCACGAGCCTTAAGTAGTAGACAAGGAGTGAGAATGGAGCTTTCCTACACTCATTCTGAATATTTTGAACACGAGACGCTCGACTCGCTCATTTGAGATATTCACCTCCACTCATAGACTTTAGTGCAATTCAAATCAAAACAATCTTCTTTTAAAAACCTAAAATCAACACCAACAACTCTCCTCCCTTTGGACCAAACAATCTTCTTTGGTATCCATGTCTATCTGGGTTAAGCACCTCATGGTCAAGCACCCATCTCTGAATCAATACCTCTCATATTTGCCATGTTAGTCCCATGCTTTGGCAAACCCTCATTTCTTCTCAAATATGTCTTGTTAGTCTCATGCTTAGATAGATTCTCCCTTATATTTGCCATGTTAGTCTCATGCTTTAGTAAACTCATTTTCCCTTATGTTTTCTATGTTAGTCTCATGCTTTGGCAAACTCTTCTCCCCTCATGGTTGCCATGTTAGTCCCATGCTTTAACCAACCATATTTCCCTTTCATGTCTATCTTGTTAGTCTCATGCTTAGATAGACCATTCCTCAATTCATAAAACTTTTTCAAATCAAGCAAGATCCTTGCAATTTAATCAACTCTTTATTTCTTTCTCTTGGTTATGACACCACTTGTTTCTTATCCTTAGTTCCATGAACTACAGAGCTCTGACTTCTTCATTGCACTATGAGGATACGTAGACACAAGATTGTGAGATCTTGGCGAGCAACCTTCCTTCACTTTCATCCTTAGTTCTCCGAACTACGGAGCTCTGATTTCCTCATTGCACTGCGAGGATACGTAGGCAAGAGGGCCCTAATCCTCCGCAAGCACCCGAATTATAAACCTTTTTTCCCTTTTGCAAGTAACCTTTAGATAATAACACCCATCCAAGCAAAATGGTTCCCATCGAGTACGACAGATGCGAGGGATGCTGATACCTTCCCCTCGCATAACCAACCTCATTACCTGTTTCTCTTTCCCTTGGGTTTTATCGATATAATCCCTTTCCTTTTGGAATAAATAAAGTTCGGTGGCGACTCTGTTGTATCATCGAGCGTGCGACGCACTCGGGTATTTTCGCATAACGACAATATGCTTCCTCCTCATGATGACCCATTAGTGGTATCAGAGCTGATAGTTCGAGTAAGAGACCAACTCCTTGTGTCAAAAGTCTTCCTGACATAGTGGCCAGGTGACGCGTTCTGTTAAAGTGACCATGACGAGATAAGGGTACCTTTCAACGACTGTATAAGCATGTGGATGAAAGAGCTTCCGCTTGAGGGGGAGTATAATGGATGAACTCACACTTGAGGGGGATATTATTGAGAAATAAGTGTGAGTTGTGTTGAGAAACAAGCGTGAGTTCTAAGTCCCACATTGCTTAGAAAAGTAGAGGTTGAGCACTTTATAAGTAAGAGGGCCCATACACGTAACACCTTAAAATTTTGGGTGAATATGTGGTGTCTCTCTCACTTGTTTAAATGAGTCTTTGTCCTTTAGGTGAGTGTTTGACCCAATGTGTATGCTTCCCCTCGTGATGACCCATCACAAACAAATATCTATGAATGAAAAAAAAACGAAAAGAAAAAAATACCTAATAGAAGGCACCAACACCCTTATTCTTACGCATGTTAGATGTGAGACTAGCAGCAGATCTTTGACCGAGTTGAATTCTAACTTGAACAACAAACAAAAACCACATATCTGAGTGTAATTTAAAAAAAAAAAAAATTACAAAGAACCATATACCAATCTAGAGAAAAACGAAAATTATAATGTAAAAGAAGAAGTAAGGAAGATGTGTAAAGAAAAAATGTTCATTTTTAGCAAGTTAGAGCTGAGTATTCATACCTTTTAAAGATATCCTGGTCTGGAGAACTCTTCAAACGTGAGGAAGATGAATAACACGAATATTTTAGCTTCAATTGAACTTCGTTTGTATTCAAGTCTTGGAAATCTGAGGCGTCTCTTCATCAAACACAGTGAAAGTGAAAAGATAGTTGGGGCATTAGTTTAGAATTGAAAATGAAAAACAATTAGGACTTGTGTGCTTGTCTCTTGGTCATTCACAGTTTTTTAATTCTAAATTGATTTTTAATGAAAATAATCTTCCAACTTAATTAAAACAATTTCATGTTAACCAAAGTTGTACCAGCTGAAGTGCCATGTCTGCACAAGTTTACGTTTTTTTTTTCACAAAATCTAATAGAAAGGACTAATTAGACTGACAAAACCATTTTTAAGGGATTAACATGTAACATTTTTTTACATAAGAGACTAAAGTGAAATATTAAGTTAATTTAAGAGACTAAAAGATGCATTAAACCTAAATATAAATTAAAATTCACACTCTTTTTTTTTCTCCATAAAATTCATAACCATCTAGACCTATCGATTCATTGAAAAAATTGGACATAAACAAAGTTTTAAATACCTCGTGTATCATCTATTTGTAAAAAGTATAATGTGATCTTGTTTACGTCGGATAAGTAAATCATTAATATGTGTGATATGTGAATAAGTGTTGGGTTGCTCTGACTAAGAATTTATGTACTTCCGTTATCTAGTTACTACTCTTTAATGTCTTGTTCCTTCCCCGTCTCGACTTGTTTGCGCGATAGAATTTCATTTTCATGGTATTTACTGTTATGCTTTGTAACATACTGTATAATATATATCTAGAATAATATCATACAAGTGTTATTATTTGGTACTGACGCCATCATAAGTGCCTATTGGCAACATTACATACTTGACCATTTCTAAAACAATGAAACAACCTATGGTACAAAATATGGAAGGTGCCAAAACACTAAAATTTAAGATCTAAGTACAATATCCTTCATTGTACAATAAACACAAAACACAGTGGAAAGATCATAATCTGAGCTTCTCTTGAAACATCTATGCATAACTCCAATTGCAAACTAAACCTGCAAACAATACCTAAAAAACAACAATAATAATGGGTTGAGATAATAATCTCAGTGAGTTCTCCTATCTTATGAGTTCACTCGGCTCTACAAGGTTCTAGTCTAATATGGACTTAAGTCAAGGGGGAAAGGGAATAAGACTTGAGTTCACAAGCTTGCAATGTACGGGAACATGCCTCTCGAGTTCATCAAATCTAACAATCATTATTCATGGGAAATACAACTATAATGCAAGGGTGATTAACCCAAACCGATCACAAGGATCTAAACAATCATCTGTCATATATGGTCAATGGAAAAAAACCAGACCTCCACTACACGGACTAACTATCTACCAGATATGGTCCATAGATACCAGGCATCCACTGCATAGAATCCACCATCAGATATTGTCCATGGAATCTAGACCTCCATTATGTAGAACACACTCCCCTAATTAGATATGGTCAATGGACACCAGACCTCCACTGCATGGACTAAACTCGCCATCAGATATGGTCAATGGATACCATACCTCCACTGAAGGAATGCACCAAGCCCTTTCCACCAGATATGGTCAATGGATACCGGACTTCCACTATATAGATCTCATCATCCAATAGATATTGTCCATAGAGTCCAGACCTCTACTGCGTGGAATACGCTTAACAGAGTTACAATTATTCGTCAATTACCAGGTGGTCGTATCCATTCATCACATGTTATTCTACATGTTCCATACAAAGCATATTAGTTTATAACTAAACTACGTTCTAGCGACTACTTGTCCACGGTACACACCAAGGCACCCTTGTGTCCAAGCATCGCCACCTAAGTCAATTCCATAACCTAATTATCTTTCTAATTCATTTACCTAGTTATATCCTAGGTTTCCTCACTCATCTTCATAGTGTTTTAAGCATGTTATCATACAACAAACATCCAACCTATATATATATATATAGCATGCACAAAAATTCTTAGGCATATTCAAGTAGTTATACACAAATGAGTCACACATAATCAAAACAAAACAAGTATTTCACATACAAAATTATGGCATAAGGATCATTACTACCCTTTACCAAGCATCCTTGGTTAATTCATGGTATCACATCACCATTTAATATCCTCTTTGGATTATCTTTCTCATTCCTCAAGCCCCATGTCAATCTGACCGTGCCTCAATCTGAGTTACAGTTCGCAAGTTATGAAGAAAACAAGGAATGGAAAAACTGAATTCTGTCATGGTCGCTATGCGACCCAAAGCGAGGCCAACTCACTTTCAGTTCACCGTGCAAACTCAGGGCAAGGCATAGACAGAATCAAAATGCCACCATGGTCGCTGTGCGACTGCAAGGCGAGGTGCTCGCTTTCAGTTCGCGTGAGCACGCTGTGCGACCATAGCATAACAACAGGTCACCTTGGGCTCGCTGTGCGACCCAAGCAGAACACAGATTCTGTAGAACGCAGAAACAGGGACGGACACATGTATAGCTTTGTGTAGGCCAAAGCCCCCACTTATTATATACACACATATATTATATTACTAATAATATTAATTGATAAACTTGTTATTATTAGTCAAAAAGAACATTTATGACCCCACTAGCACTAGTCATTCCACTTTTTAAGCCAATTATTATGCCTACTGGAGTACGGATCGTTCCAATTTCTACACAAAAAACACGGTTTCTTAAATTGTCTAAGTGCATACTCATTAATATTAATTTAATATATTTAAATTTCTTAATAACTAATTTATTATAAATAAGTTTACAATTTAAACAAAAAATCACTTTTCATATAATTAATCATATATAAAACCCTTTTGTTACCTTGAACTCTCTCCATCTCATGCCACTTTACACAATTGTAGTTTTCTGATTTTGCATCGGTTTTCTGTCGGCAACTTGTTTTCATCGGGCGTCTTCATCATTTTCCACTTCTTTCTTTATCAATAATTTTCTAAGAGGTAAAATCTTTATTAATTTTTTTAATTTAATATATTTATTATTTATTTTACTATGGTAATTTATAAATGAAATCTTAGTAAACATATATTGTTTCTTTGTTAGTTTATTGAGATTAAGTTTGTGTTAATGGTTTTTTTGTTTGAATTTATCCTTAGAGTTTTGCAGTGTTTGCTTGAATTATTGTGTTAATGGTTGAGAATTTATCTTTAGAATTTTGTAGTGTTTGCTTGAATTATTGTATTTACATATGATTTTTATAGCATGAACGTTAAACACTATTTCACTTAAGTTATGTATTTATTTTATTTTATTTCTAGCAAGAAACAATGGAGAAATATTTTAAAAGAAAATCTTCAGAGCAATCATCTATTCCTAGTCTCCAAGTAGTTGATGAATACAAAAGTGTTAAATTGAATCCACCTATGAAAAAAAGGTTTTTGGAATTCGAATTGGAAAAACTTCCCAATGATTCTGGATTAAGGCCAAGAATTTCAGATTATCATCCAAGTGATAGAGATGAAATTAGGAGATATTATTTACAAAAGGGTCCTTGTCAACCAAAAGAAATTAATTTTCCACAAAGAAAATTTGGGGATACTTTTCGTAAGTTTAATCCGGATTGGTATTTAAAATATGGTAGTTGGTTGGAATATAGTCAAAAGGAGGATGATGCGTATTGCTTATGTTGTTATCTCATGAGATCACATGTTGGAGAACATAAAGGTAGTGGTGATGTCTTTATAACAGAAGGTTTTACAAATTGGAAAAAAAGTGAAAGGTTTCGAGTTCATCTTGGAGATTCAAATAGCTCTCATAATCAAGCCTGGAGAAATTGTCAAGCTCTAATGAAACAAAAGCAACATATTAAAGGTGTCTTGTGCAAACAGTCAAATCAAGTTAAAGAGGACTATCGAATTCATTTGACTGCGGTAATTGATTGCATTCGATATTTGTTAGCCCAAGGTTTAGCATTTCGTGGTAATGATGAGTCAATGTCATCAAGAAATAAGGGGAATTTTCTTGAACTTATGGATTTTCTTGTTAACCATAATGAAGCTATTTATAAAGTTTGGAAGAATTGTCGTGGAAATCTTAAGTTAACATCTCCTAAAATCCAAAAGGATATTGTCAGAGCTGCTGCCAGTGCAACCACTCAAGTTATACTTGATGATCTTGGAGATAATTTATTTTCTATTTTGATTGATGAATCTCGAGATATCTCGGTGAAGGAGCAAATGGTTGTGGCTCTACGTTATGTGAATAAAAAAGGGCAAGTTATAGAGCGTTTTCTTGGTGTTGTTCATGTTTCTAATACTAGTGCACTTACCTTGAAATCAACTTTAGATTCATTATTTGCAAAATATGGATTAAGTTTATCAAGGGTACGTGGACAAGGATATGACGGAGCAAGTAACATGAAGGGTGAATACAATGGTCTCAAAAGTTTGATATTGAAAGAGAATTGTTCTGCATTTTTTATTCATTGTTTTGCCCATCAACTTCAATTAGCACTTGTGACATTAGCAAAAAAACATTCTGAAATTGCATTATTTTTTAATATAGTTGCTAATTTGTCTAATATTGTTGGAGCATCATGTAAGCGCCGAGACATTCTTCGTGAAAGTCAAATTGCAAGGGTGAAAGTAGAATTACAAGAAGGAGAAATCTCTAGTGGGAGTGGTTTAAATCAAGAAACTACAATTAAGAAGGCGGGAGAAACTAGATGGAGTTCACATTATGGTACATTACTTAGTATAGTTTCTCTATTCTCTTCCATTATTGATGTGATTGAAATGGTGGAGGAAGATGGAACAAGTTTTGATCAAAAAGGTGAAGCACTATTTTTTATGAAGTATATGCAATCTTTTGAATTTATTTTCATCTTGCACTTGATGAAAAAAGTTTTAGGAATTACTCATGACTTATCTCAAGCATTACAAAGAAGTGATCAAGATATTGTAAATGCTATGAAATTAGTCACAGTGTCCAAAAAGAGGTTGCAAGCGATAAGGGACAATGGTTGGGATTCTTTGTTCAATGAAGTTTCATTATTTTGTGAGCAGCATAATGTTGTCATTCCAAATATGGATGATACTTTTCAACATGTACAAAAAAAGTCACAGCGTAAAATGGAGAAAGTTTCTAATTTACATCACTTTCAAGTTCAATTATTTTATGAAGTGATTGATAGGCAACTTCAAGAGTTGGACAATCGTTTTACTGAAGTGAATACTGAGTTGCTTCTTTGTGTAGCTTGTTTAAGTCCAAGGCATTCCTTTGCTGCATTTGATAAAGAGAAGTTGAATTGTTTAGCTCAATTTTATCCTTCAGAGTTTTCTCCCGTTGAGTTATTAGCATTGGATTGTCAACTTGAAAATTATTTTTTAGATGTATGCTCTGACAGTGAGTTTTCAGAATTAAGGGGGATTGGTGATCTTTCCATAAAGCTAGTGGAGACCGGGAAACATATTGTGTACCCGTTAGTATATTTGCTATTGGAGTTATCTTTGATATTACCCGTGGCGGCTGCAACTGCTGAAAGAGCTTTCTCTGCTATGAATATTATCAAGAATCGGATGCGAAATCGCATGGGAGATGAGTGGTTAAATGACTGTTTGGTCACTTATATAGAGAGAGATATTTTTATTGATGTTGAAAATGAGAAAATCATTCAGAGTTTTCAAAATATGAAAAACCGTAGGGAAGAATTGTAATATGTATATTTTTATTTTTTAAAATGAAATATTATAATTATTTAATAATATAATTATATAAATATTGACCCCACTATACAAAATTTCTGGGTCCGTCCCTGCGCAGAAAGGAAGGTCACCATGGCCCAAAACTCATACCCACACGATCAAACATCATCAAAACACCCAATTAATCATGTATTAACATAGTATAGCATATAATTCATCAAAATCATCAAGTATTAACATGCAAATCACAATTAGACATGTTTTTCACACAAAACCTAACTTCCCAATATTCTCCAACTTTCCCCCCAAAGGCTATACTATCTAATGGTACTCGTCTTAATGAAAAAGATTGTTGATGGGGATGAATATTGTTGATGATTTTCTTCTTCTTCCACCAAAAACTCTTCTCTTCCTCTTCCTTTCCTCTTTCTCTTCTTTTCCTCTTTTCTTCTTTTCTCCCTTCTTCATAAATATATATAATACATATATAATATAAGGCTTAAATAATCTTTTGGTCCCTGTAAGTTAGCGAGTTTTTGAATTTGGTCCCTGTATTTTTGTTTGTTTGAGTCCTTAACATTTGATTTCTTTTTGCGATTAGTCTCTGACGTTAAACTTCTGTTACAAAAATGATGATGTGGCTAACGTCGCTGACGTGACAAGTTTTTTTTTTTATCATTTTTCATTTATTTTAATCTCTAATAATTCCACATAAGCTGTTTTGTTTATTAAGTGTTAATTGAGAAATGCAAAATCTTTCAATAAAAAGACCCTATGTGGTATTGAACCCAGAACCTTTTGTTTTCTACAAGTACAAGTTTCCACCAAGCCATTTACTTCTTTTGGTTTATATTTGTAATGCATATAAAAATATACTAATATTATTGCATATAATAGAATAAATATTTAATAAACTAAATAATTGAAATATTTTAAAAACTATTTAATAGACTAATTATTAAAAATTTAATAGACTAATTATTAAATAAATTATTTAATATTTAATAAAATAATTATTAATAGACTAAATATTAAATAGTAACATTAATATTACTGCATCTATTAATAAAATACATTTTTTTGTAAAATATTTTTTTTAATAGTTAATTGAATAGTTTTTGAAAATACTTGATAAAATAGACTAGTTATTAATTAGTATTTCAACTATTAATTAATGATAAAATAGTTTATTTAATATTTATATTTCAACTATTTTGTTAAATATTGATAAAATATTAATATAATTGTTTAATAGACTAATAATATTAATATAATTATATATACATATACTGCATTACATTATATTTTATAAACTTATTTTAATTAATGTTCCAATATATTAAACTATTTTATAAACTATATAAAGTAATTTATTAAGTAACATTATTAAATATTAAGTAATTTATTAAATACTAAATATTAAGTAATGTTGAAATAATATTGTAATTATATTTAATAAATAATAATTATTATAAATAAATGTATTATAAAATATTACGAATAGTATATATAATTTATTTAATAATTATGAACAGTATATATAAATACGACACTTAATTACGAACACTATAAAATAATTACTAAAATAATAATAATTATAAATAATAATTATTTAATAAATAAATTTATTATAAATAATAATAACTATTATATTTAATAAATATTAAGTAACTTATTAAGTAAATAAATTTATTATAAATAATTTTTATAAATATTTATATATAAATAATTTATACTAACAGTATATATAATTTAAATAATTTATACTAACAGTATATATAAATATTTATATTAAATAATTTTTATAAAAATTAGTTTATATTTATAACATAATTTTTATAAACTAATTAAATAATTTATACTAACAGTATATATAAATATTTATATTAAATAATTTTTATTTATATTAATAAGTATTAAATATTAAACTCTATAAAATAATTTATATTATCAGTATAAAATAATTTATACTAATTGTATTAAATAAGTGTAGTATTTCAAATATAAGTATTAAATAGTAAATATTGGATTTATGTAATATATAAATTTGTTGCATGTAAAAACACAAGTGAGTTGAATGGACTAGTGGCTAAGAACCATGTTGTGGAAGCAAAGATCATGGGTTCAAGTCCTCTTGGGACCAAAATTTGAATTTTTGCCTTAATAAACTATAGGGACCAAAATCAAAACGCTTATGTGGAATTATTGAAGATTAAAATAAATGGAAAAAGTAAAAAAAGTTTGTCACGTATGCGTTACGTACCACATCAGCAGCGCCAAGTCATTAACGTCTGCCACCTCAGCGTTTTTTTAACGGTTAACTCACAGCAGGGACTAACGCCAAAAAGAAATAGACATATGGGGACTTGGACAAAAAAAAAAGATTCAGGGACGAAAACCAAAAACTCGCAAATTTACAGGGACGAAAACACTATTTAAGCCATAATATAATATTATACAATGATGTAAAATATCCCCATTTGATATTTTGTCATCTGATACCAATTGGCCAAATATTAGAGTTACTAAAATGTTCTCTTTTATACTTATTAATATTGGTCTGTCTCTTTCATTAATAATTGTTCTTTTTTCAGAGTTCACTAATTACTCTATTGTCTCAATTGATAACATTTGGAGCACTTAGGAGTTCCAATTGTCCTAACTGCTAAAAATAGAGTACATAGAAACTTTGTTGACCTCAACTGACACTAAATTGAATATTTAAGGGAATATGAGATATTACATGCTTGTTATATCTATTACGTCCATCACATCATCATGGTCTTTAACAAAATATAATAGCTCGTTATGTGATTCATGGCTGAGTCAATTCATGGTCTCAAAGTTGAGTCGAGCTCGTTATGTGATTCATGGTCGAGTCAATTCATTGTCTCAAATTTGAGTCAAACTCTTAGTTGTACACTTTCACAATTAGCTCATTTTTTCAAAGTTAAATCAAACTCTTAGTTGTATAGTCTTGCAATCTGATGATTTTCTCAAAGTGGAGTCAAACTCCTAGTTGGATGGTCTCGCTCAAGGCATGTGCGATTATAAACAAAATTATTTAAATATTTCATAAGAGTATTCACATCTAAAAAAACTCATTTTGGTTTTCTTAAATGTATTTCACTATTTTTATTTATTATATTTTACATTTTCAAAATATCCCTATAACCCATCAAAAGTTTAAAATGATCACATTAAACTCACCTTATATATATATTTTTTATCCAACTAAAATCAAAAGCAACGATTCTTTACTGCAAAAACGTTTGCAAGTTAATGGACGTGCTTTGAAGATGAATTACCCATACAACCGTGACATAGATGCTAGCTAGTGGCGAAGTAACGTTGACATAACACCATTATATATATTAGGGTTAGATTCATAAACTGCTTAAAGGTAAAGTTGCGTTGGTCCCAATCCTCGATTTTTGTTTTAATATAACACTTTTTTTAAAAAAAAAATCCAAAAAACTAACATTTCAGATAATTTACGAAAATGGCTGGGTTTGGAAGCCTTTTATAAGGGTGGCGCCATATGGGATGGCGCCTCAGTTAGAGGCCATGTGCCAAACCATATAGCGCCTCAGGCAAAGCAACATTGCCCTAATTTACACTGAGGAGTCGCCATATGGGATGACGCCTCAGTGTAATTAGTTTTTTTTTAATATTTATTATTAATTGGAAATTAAAAAAAAACATTTTTTATTTTAAATATTTTAAATTTTGTGAATTTAATATATAATTAATTATATTATTTAATAGGGTATCATGTGCCTATAAATAAGGGTTCACCCTCAGTTGTTATTGCACAACACTTGTCACCCAAACCCTAATTTCCTCCCTTCCCTCACCAATATCCCAAACTCTCCCCTACTCAACACCATGTCTTCATCCTCAAATCGCCGTCCGTCGTCATCATCATCAGCACCGGAGGAAAAGTTTCTAGAGTTTCCACTGATGAAACGAGATGCCCTAATTATATACTCAGCTGTCAAGCCTCCGATGAAGATGCTACTCTGGAACACCCAGACGTTGGAGCATTTGCACAGGGAACTTCGCCGCTGGATAGCAGAAGAATTTCAGGCAAGTGAAAAGATCATAAAGATTGAGAGGCTGGTTGAGAAGTCTGGTCTAGACGGAGTCACCCGGACTTGGAGGAAAGTGGAAAATGATGCTGGCGTCCTCATGATGATGATGTTAGAACAGGAAATTAAGTTGATGGTTGTAATTGGCTAGATAAGCTGATTCTATGAGTTGTTTTATTTGGGTTTGTTATTGTTATTTTCTGATTTGGTATTAAGTTATGTTATGTTATGTCGTTGTATTGAGTTAAGTATGCCATCAATGAAATAAAATTTGTTGTTGTTATAAATAGACAAGTTTACAGTTGTAACTATGTGTTAGATGTCAAACATACTACATATTTGTATTCAATACTTGACATTTTTCATTACTTTCTATGTCTAACTTGTTGATTTTAGTGGTGATTTGTTGTAGTTCTTCAAACATTGGAATATACTTGTGGTGCTTGTAATTTGTGTGCTAGTGTGCATAAATAGGCATGAAATGATCAAGAAAGTAAGACACAAAGAGTTGATGCAAGCTGCCAAAGAACCAAAGAAAGCAACAGCAGGGTTCGCTAGGCGAGTCCTGGCGAAGTCACCTGCGAAGGTTCGCCTAGCGAACGGTAGCGAATCTTCCAGCGAGGAGGCCCAAAAAGAGGCAGTAGGAAAAGGGGGAAAAATTCATTGTAGCGAGGGAGCCAGCGAGCGTTCGCTGCTTTGCTCGCTGGGCGAATGTTCTAGCGAAGGACCCTTGGTTGAGGCAGGGGCGAAAGGACCCAAAATTCGCTGGGGCGAAGGTTTTGGCAAATGGCTCGCTTCGCGAATGATTTGTTCGCCTAGCGAACCCGCGATAACTATTGTGGGCGCTTTAAGTTCTGAGGCACTTAAAGTGCCATTTTTTGATCCATTCGCAAGGCGAGTGATTCCTTCGCTAGGCGAAGTCTGCAGAATTTTAGTACCATATAAATAGATTTTTACTTTTCTTTGAAGGGGGGCTTGCTATTTTTACACCAAAACATAGTTTTCTGAACTTTGATCATTGAAGAGTGAATTTTCATATAGAGAAGCTGAAGTCACATCCAATCTCGATTATTCGACTCGGATGTTCTTTCATCTCCTCTTGAAACTTGTCATCCAAGCTACCTTGAGAATGAGTAGCTAAACACTTTTGTGTTAAGGTTAGATGTAGTTGATCTTGATCATATGTAGTTCTTTTGATCTTTTGTATATGAACAAGGTTATTGATCAATATAGATGAAGTTATTTGTTCTTAATGATGTATGTGTGGTTTGTATTACTCTAGACATAGATTTTACAAATCATGACCTAATATTTTCATCTTTTAAAAACCAAACTCTAGACATAGATTTGGGATTTGTTATTCGCTTTGTGTTGATCTTAACATTTGTTGTTTCGATTGTTAGCGTGAAACATCATCTAACGGTTTAAACAACGATACTCACGAATTTGCTTTAGACATAAACTTATTCGAGAGGATACGCGGTTGTATTGGTCGGAAACTAAGTTCATATGCTTGATTAATCAGATGTGTATGAAAAGGATTAGTGAAACCTAATCTTGACATGCTTTTCTAAAACCTTACAAACTCTTTGCTACAAATTTACTCTTTGCTACAAATTTATGTTAAATAAAACCAAGAACCATTTGAAACTCTTTAACTTAAAACGTTGCGACTATTGAACGACAAGCATCAAAATATCGCACAATCCCTGCGGATACGATAAAAACACCCCCCGAAATACTGTTTCAACAAATTGGCGCCGTTGTCGGGGATTGTTGTTTGATATTGCAAGCATTGCAATAGTTGTTTTGTTTTAAGTGTGTTAACTTTTTCTTGAGCTTGTTGATTTGTTTGGTTTAGTGTGCAGACTTTGTTTTATGTGAGGGAAGTTACCTGCGGACCAACTTCTGTTCGATCCCGAGATTGAAGAACCGCTCGTAAAATCAATAGCAGAACAAGGCGAAGGAGGCAACTTGCCAAAGAAAAACGAGAGCGAGAAGGAAGTTCGACTTCGACGCAATTTCCACAGTTACTTCCAGCTATGGATCCACCACCACCACCACCTGCTTCTAGACCATGTACAAACAGTCCAAGACATAATGCACAGTTTGCTCGCAATGCGCAGAACGGTCGTCATTCTGAAATGAAGACTGGTATTCTCTCGCTTCTATATCAGAGTCCTTTTACTGGTATGGATCATGAGGATCCTTATACACATCTGACAAAGTTCTATGAGATTGCGGGAGCAACTGGTGCGCCCGAAGCTAAAGAGGAATCTCTGTTTAAGAGACTATTCCCGCATTCCCTCATTGGGAAGGCCAAGGAATGGTATCTTGACCAGTCGACGACAATAATGACGGATTGGAATGTCTTGGAGGAGAAATTTTTTGAACGATTTTTTCCACATAATCGTTTCATGGAGGCAAAGACTGCAATAGCAGTGTTCACGCAAGGTGCCAACGAATCTCTCAACGAAGCGTGGGAGAGATTCAAATCTATGTTGAGAAAATGCAAGGGGCATGGCTTTGATGAATTGTCTCAAATTCATATTTTTCGGAATGGACTTTAACTAGTGCAGAAAACATTATTGGATGCCACCGCAGGTGGATCTTTGATGAGCAAGAGTGCCGAAGAAGCCATTGCCATAATTGATAAGATGGCTTTGAATGACCATCAGGGAAGCCATAACCGTGGCACTTCTCAAAGGACTCCTGGAGTTTTGGAATTAGGAACCAATGATGCTATACTTGCTCAAAACAAGTTATTATCCCAACAAGTTGAGTTGTTGACGAAACAAATGTCTAAACTTCCTCATCAACTTGAAGAAATTCATGACTCCTCGAGTAAAAATGTGCAGGTCTTGGTATGTGAACTTTGTAGAGGCGACCATCTTACTGGATATTGTTCTTCGGTTGTGGAGGAGGTAAACTATGCTGGAAATCAAGGATACCAACCCCGACCTCCTTATCAACAAGGCAACCAAGGTTACCAACAACGAGGTAACGAAGGTTATCAACAATCGTGGAGACCGCATGAAGCCGGACCGTCGAACCGTCAACAATACCAAAATTACACTCAACCTCCACAAGCTCCCGTTAGAAATACGAAGATGGAAGACACTCTCACGCAATTTATGCAAATGTCAATGTCCAATCAGAAGAATACCGATGCGGCCATAAGGAATCTTGAAACACAAGTCGGATAATTATCAAAACAATTGGCCGACCAACAAAAAGGAAACTTTACGGTGAATACTCTACCAAATCCTAAAGAGCATTGTAAGGCTATTCTAACAAGAAGTGGAAGAGAGATTGACATGGGTGTAGGTGAAGTTGTAGTGGAGGAGAAGGTTGTAGTTGAAAAAGAAAAAGATAGTGATGAGATTGAAGTAGAAAAAAATGTTGAGGGTGATTTAGTTGAAAATGAAATGAGAAAAAGTGAGGAAGAAGAAAAAAGAAAGAGAGAAGAAAAATTGAAAAAAACTAGGAAGGGGATGGAACCGTTGAATAATATTCTGATCCAACATTTACCATATCCTCATGCTCCTTCAAAGAAAGATAGTGCAAGACATTATGCTCGGTTTATGGATATTTTCAAGAAATTGCAAATAAACATTCCATTTTCCGAAGCTTTGGAGCAAATGCCGAAATATGCAAAATTTATGAAGGATATTCTCACAAAAAAAAAAGAGGTATACGGATCAAGAGACTATCATGGTGGATGCTAGTTGTAGCGCTATCATTCAACGTACTCTCCCGAGGAAAGAAAGTGATCCGGGACGAGTCACCTTGCCGGTTACTATAGGAAATATCTATATGGGCAACAGGTTGATTGATTTGGGTTCTAGTATTAATTTGATACCTTTGTCAATTGTGAAACGGTTAGGACACATGGAATTGAGATCCACTCAAATGACATTGCAACTTGCCGACAAATCCACTACACATCCTCACGGTGTAGCGGAAGATGTATTGGTTAAAGTGGACAAATTCTTATTTCCTATTGATTTTGTGGTAATCGAAATGGAGGAAGATGAAGACGCTCCATTGATTCTTGGAAGACCTTTTATGAAAACTGTTAGAATGGTAATTGATATGGACGATGGTCTTATGAAGGTTAGAGTCCAAGATGAGGAGGTTTGTTTCAATCTATTTGAGGCCATGAAACACAAGAATGACAAAGGTGGCTGTTTTAGAATAGATGCAACGGAAGAGGCGGTTATGGATATCACAAAGCAAGTTCATGTAGTGTCCCCTTTGCAAAGAGCTCTTGATGATTCCTTTGAAGTATTCTCCGATGAAGAAGAAAGAGCACTTGAGGAGTGTTTAAAGGAACTTGAATCTTTAGAGGAGTTGCAACCTTGGGAGTGTGAAGAAGAAGTGTTAAAAAAGAGGTGAGTGATGCGAAATCTCAACTTGAATTGAAGATGTTGCCTTCCAATTTGAAATATGCTTTTATTGATGACGGTTGTAACAAATCGGTTATCATTAGCAACATTCTATCTGACAATGAGGAAAACCGGTTAATTCAAGTTTTGAGGAAAAATCAAGAAGCAACGGGATGGACTCTTTCCGATCTTAAAGGCATAAGTCCCTCTTATTGTATGCATCACATATTCATGGAAGAGGATTTCAAACCGGCCGCTCAACCGTAACGCCGTTTGAATCCAACGATGAAAGAAGTAGTAAGAAAAGAAGTTGTCAAGCTCTTGGATGCCGGTGTGATTTACCCGATTTCCGATAGTCCTTGGGTAAGTCCGGTCCACGTTGTGCCTAAAAAAAGAGGAATGACCGTGATCCGAAATGAAAAAAATGAGTTGATTCCGACAAAAACGGTGACGGGTTGGAGGATGTGTATAGATTATAGGAGGCTAAACACCGCTACAAGGAAATACCATTTTCCACTTCCGTTTATGGACCAAATATTAGAGAGATTGTCGGGCCAACAATTCTATTGCTTTTTGGATGGTTACTCCGGGTATAACCAAATTTCGGTGGACCCGGATGACCATGAGAAAACGGCATTCACTTGTCCTTTTGGAATTTTTGCCTACCGAAAGATGTCGTTTGGTCTATGCAACGCACCGGCAACGTTTCAACGTTGTGTTCAAGCAATTTTCTCCGATCTTATTGAAAAGACGATGGAGGTTTTCATGGACGACTTCTCCATTTTCGGAGCGTCTTTTGATCTTTGTTTGAGGAATTTGGAGGTCGTTCTTGAACGGTGTGTTGAGACAAATTTGGTATTGAATTGGGAGAAGTGCAATTTTATGGTTACAGAGGGAATAATGTTGGGCCACAAAGTCTCCTTCAAAGGTCTTGAGGTTGATCAAGCAAAAATTAAAGTGATTGAAAAGTTGCCTCCTCCAACTAATGTCAAAGGCATCCGTAGTTTTCTCGGACATGCGGGATTTTATCGGAGGTTCATCAAGGATTTCACGAAGATTGCAAAGCCTTTGAGCAATTTGCTCAACAAAGATAAGTCCTTTGATTTTGATGAATCTTGCATGTTTGCTTCTAATTTTTTAAAGAAAAGTTTGACTACCTCGCCCATAATCATCGCACCTAATTGGAAATTGGATTTTGAACTCATGTGTGATGCGAGCGATTATGCGGTGGGTGCAGTTTTGGGTCAACGAAAAACAAAATTTTTTCATGCTATACACTATGCGAGCAAAGTTTTAAACGAAGCTCAAATAAACTATGCAACAACTGAAAAAAAGTTGCTTGCGATAGTGTATGCATTGGAAAAATTTCGTTCCTATTTGATTGGGTCGCGAGTTGTCGTTTACACGGATCACACGGCGATTAAGTATTTGCTCACCAAGCCCGATTCTAAACAAAGGCTAATTCGTTGGATCCTCTTGTTGCAAGAATTTGATTTGGAAATTCGTGACAAGAAAGGATCCGAGAATTTGGTGGCGGATCACTTATCCCGCCTTGTAAATGTTGACGTGACAAAAAAGGAATTTAAGGTCAAAAAGGAATTTCCGGATGAAAAATTGTATATGGTGCAAGTTAGACCATGGTTTGCCGACATGGCTAATCACAAAGCCGCCGGATTGATACCGGATGGTCTAACTCATCATCAAAAGAAGAAATTTTTGTCGGACGCCAAGTCTTTTATTTGGGATGAACCGCATTTGTTTAAGTTTGGTGTCGACAACCTCTTGAGAAGATGTGTGTCAATAGAGGAAGCCACGAACATACTTTGGCATTGTCATAACTCTCCGTATGGAGGACATTTTAACGGGTTAAGAACGGCAACGAAAGTCCTTCAATCGGGCTTTTATTGGCCTTCTTTATTCAAAGATGTGCATGCGCATGCCCAAAGTTGTGACAAGTGTCAAAGAAGTGGTGGAATTTCAAAGCGGCATGAAATGCCTTTACAAAACATGTTGGAAATTGAAGTGTTTTATTGTTGGGGAATTGACTTTGTTGGACCTTTTCCATCTTCATTTTCCAACGAGTATATTTTGGTCGCAGTTGATTACGTTTCCAAATGGGTAGAGACAATAGCATGTGCTAAGGCCGACGGAAAAACTGTGATAAAAGTTTTGAAAAGAAATATTTTTGCTCGATTTGGTACTCCGCGAGTGTTGATAAGTGATTGAGGGTCACACTTTTGCAACACTCAGCTTGAAAAAGCCTTGGAGCAATATGGTGTTAAACACAAAGTTGTAACACCATATCATCCTTAGGCTAATGGGCAAGCGGAGGTATCGAACTGGGAAATTAAAAGAATTTTGGAAAAAATGATGTCATCCTCAAGGAAGGATTGGTCGAATAAGCTAGATGATGCTTTGTGGGCTTATTAGACGGCTTTTAAGGCTCCGATTGGTCTCACTCCTTTTAAAATGGTCTACGGTAAGAATTGTCATTTACCGGTCGAGTTGGAGCATAAGGCATTTTGGGCCTTGAAATTTTTGAATTTTGAGCCAACTTTGAGCAGTGACAAAAGAAAAATGCAATTGCATGAATTGGATGAATTGCGTCTCCAAGCGTATGGTTCCAATAAGCTTTACAAAGATCGTGTCAAAACTTACCATGACAAGAAAATAATGACCAAACAGTTTGAAGTAGGACAGCTAGTCCTACTCTTCAATTCTCGATTAAAATTGTTCCCAGGAAAATTGAAATCAAAGTGGTCTGGTCCATTTCGGATTCGAGAGATTAGGTCATATGGGGCAATAGTCATTGAAGACGCAAAGACAAATGAGAGTTGGACAGTTAATAGTCAGAGGTTGAAAATTTATCTGGGAGGTGATTTCGAGCGGAATCCCGCCGTTGTTCCTTTTTGCGATCCTTGAGGTTGCATTGGACCGTCGAGCTTAGCCGACGTTAAACAAGCGCTTGTTGGGAGGCACCCCAACATTGTAAGTATTTACTGCTTTGTTGCTGTTTTTAGGTATTTGTTGAAGTTTTGAAGTGTTGAGAAATGTGGTAAAGTGCAGAAAAATTTGAAAAAAATTCTGTCATGTTCGCTGGCGTTCGCCTAGCGAGCTTGGGGCGAGCATTCGCTAGCTCATTCGCTTAGCGAACCCAGCGAGGCAGGTCATGCTGTTTTGCCACATCAGTTAAAATTGGGTGTAATTTTTGGGTGGGCCAGACAATTGGGCCCATGACCCAACTCGTTTCTGAGAATTATGAGAGGGAAACCCTAGTTTCCTTGCTCACTTTGCCTCTCCCAACATTTTCAAAACTTTCTCACCTCTCAAGAACTCTTTGCACACATTGTCTGCTAACGCATTTCATCAAGTTCTTCCTTTTTCATTTGGAGTTCAGATTTTTTACTTCCTTTGTGCTACAAAGTGAAGTTTTATCATGTTTTATGTATTTTGTTTTATTTCAGTTTATTAGTGATGTACTTTATCCATTGTGCTGGATTATTTTGGGTTGTATGATGTATTTGTACCCTTGGTGGTACTTTTCTTTGACTTTGTAGGTGTGTTTACACCATTACATTCCTATTATTTTTAGTATTATGTTTGAATTAAATGTTGGTTTATGTTAACTTTAGTTTAGTTTTTTTAGTAGTGGTTGAATGGTGCTTGTGTATATTTAATGTTTCCTTCTTTTGTTGATGAAACTTGGGGAATGTTAGGTTGATGATTCTTGATCTTAAAAGAAGATTCTTCCAAGTTGGATGGTGATGATAGTAATTTAAGCATGATATTGTCGGCAAGGTACATAGTTACCTAGTTCTAGAATTTAGAATGTGTTAGAATTTGTGTCTTTGTACAAATGAAAATTGTGTTTCTTGTTACAACTTTATTGATTGCTTATGTCATTTAGGTCCAAAAAACACAAAAGTGAGAAACCTCCAGGTTATACTATATGCTTTGGATTGATGATAGATTTTGTTTTATACTTTTAATTCATGCTTTATCTTGTGATTTTTGTGATTTTGTGGAAGTATTAGAAAGGATCAATGCACTTGTTGATATTGAACACAACCATTTCCAAACAGTAATTTACACGTGAGTAGCGAGAATTTGTTAGCCCATTTGTGCCTAAATTTGTTAGGTCTCTTTTAGTGATGAACTTTGTGTTGTACATATTTAAAAAAAATTAATAATAATCAAGTTCATCATTGAATTTTTGAGAGCTTCTAAAAATTTTTCTTCTTGAACCTTGGAACTTTTGTTTAAATTGACTTCCTTGCCTTAAAAAGCAAGGAGCATTCACATAAGGTTGAGTCGAAAATAAGTTGGGGAGAATGAAAAAGAAGATTGGTGAATTACTCAAACTTGTGAAAACATTTAAGCAAGCATGAAAAGAAAATAGTATGTGAATATGTGTGTACAAAAGAGAAAAAGAATGCTTGCTTGAATGAGAAAAATAGATCCAATAATTGTGCAAGGAAGTTTGAGAAGGTGTGATAAAGGAAAAAATTGGTGAATGAAGTCGAGGTGTTGTGAATACTTTGTAGAGTGAATGTTCTTTTGCATCGGCAATTTCGATTCAATGGCCGTTAGAAATGTCCCTTTATTGTTAACCCGACCAAGCTACAACCTTGAAGCCCTTAGTGATCTTTTGCTTCCATGATTTCTTTTGTGATCATTTAGATATTGTATGAATTGCTTAGTATTTGCATCATTTGTCATTTGAGTGAAATTGTCCCGTGCTTGCATGCGCGTTTTCCTTCAATCCTTTTTCGAAGAGGAGTGTTAGAATGACATGAGCATGATTATTTAGTTGTCTCTTGAAACATCATTTGAAAGTTGTTTAAGAGTCAAGTTCTTTTACATTGTCAATTCTAGGACTGTGTAATTGTTGCCTTGTTGTAATTGTTGTTTATTTGAGCTGTTTATCTTGTCTTGGTTGAATTTTGTACTCGAGCAAATCCTCTTGTTTTCAATGAGAGGCATACTTTGCTTGAGGACAAACAAAGAGTTAGTTGGGGAGAGTTTGTTAGATGTCAAACATACTACATATTTGTATTCAATACTTGGCATTTTTCATTACTTTCTATGTCTAACTTGTTGATTTTAGTGGTGATTTGTTGTAGTTCTTCAAACATTGGAATATACTTGTGGTGCTTGTAATTTGTGTACTAGTGTGAAGAAATAGGCATGAAATGATCAAGAAAGTAAGACACAAAGAGTTGATGCAAGCTGCCAAAGAACCAAAGAAAGCAATAGCAGGGTTCGCTAGGTGAATCCTGGCGAAATCACCAGCGAAGGTTCGCCTAGCGAACGGTAGCGAATCTTCCAGCGAGGAGGCCCAAAAAGAAGCAGTAGGAAAATGGGGTAAAATTTGTTGTAGCGAGGGAGCCAGCGAGTGTTCGCTGCTTTGCTCGCTGGGCGAATGTTCTGGCGAAGGACCCTTGGTTGAGGCAGGGGCGAAAGGACCCAAAATTCACTGGGGCGAAGGTTTTGGCGAATGGCTCCTTCGCGAATGATTTGTTCGCCTAGCGAACCCGCGATAACTATTGTGGGCGGTTTAAGTTCTGAGGCACTTAAAGTGCCATTTTTTGATCCATTCGCTAGGCGAGTGATTCCTTCGCTAGGCGAAGTCTGCAGAATTTTAGTACCATATAAATAGATTTTTACTTTTCTTTGAAGGGGGACTTGCTATTTTTCACACCAAAACATAGTTTTCTGAACTTTGATCATTGAAGAGTGAATTTTCACATAGAGAAGCTGAAGTGACATCCAATCTTGATTATTCGACTCAGATGTTTTTTCATCTCCTCCTGAAACTTGTCATCCAAGCTACCATGAGAATGAGTAGCTAAACACTTTTGTGTTAAGGTTATATATAGTTGATCTTGATCATATGTATTTTTTTAATCTTTTGTATATGAACAAGGTTATTGATCAATATAGATGAAGTTATTTGTTCTTAATGATGTATGTGTGGTTTGTATTACTCTAGACATAAATTTTACAAATCATGACCTAATATTTTCATCTCTTAAAAACCAAACTCTAGACATAGATTTGGGATTTGTTATTCGCTTTGTGTTGATCTTAACGATTGTTGTTTCGATTGTTAGCGTGAGACATCATCTAACGGTTTAAACAACGATACTCATGAATTTGCTTTAGACATAAACTTATTCGAGAGGATACGCGGTTGTATTGGCCGGAAACTAAGTTCATATGCTTGATTAATCGAATGTGTATGAAAAGGATTAGCGAAACCTAATCTTGACATGCTTTTCTAAAACCTTACAAACTCTTTGCTACAAATTTACTCTTTGCTACAAATTTACTCCTTGCTACAAATTTATGTTAAACAAAACCAAGAACCATTTGAAACTCTTTAACTTAAAACGTTGCGACTATTGAACGGCAAGCATCAAAATATCGCACAATCCCTACGGATACGATAAAAACACCCCCCGAAATACTGTTTCAACATTATGATTTCGTGCTAGAGCCCGACACATTTGGACACTTGGTACGATTGTGGCCTGGGTGGCGGCACAAACCACACAACCTCACCATTTTGTCGGCTGTATCCATCTCCGTTTGAATCTGGTTGCTGATAGGGCGACCCTTTTTATTTCTTCGCATCAAGTCGTTATGCCACACAATTTCGGCTTCGTATGGAGGCCAGTAGTCCTCCTTTGCGATCACTTGAAAGCTAGTACGGTAGACATTGCATAGAGTAGTGACTAGGTGAAGAACAGAGAGATAGTTGGTTGGGTCCAGCCAGACCTTGGAACAGGCTGCTGTAACATGGGAGCAAGGCATACGAAATGTCTGAAACCTTCCATAGTCACACCAACTCCTATCCAGATCCACTCGGTAACATCCCCTATGCCTTCCTTCATTGTGATCAATAGACTCTGCAACACTGAAGTGACCTTTAGTACGGTCAAAGACCGTGACCACATGTGTGTTGGCCTTTGCAACTTCGTCCTTCATGAATGTCATTGAACAGTCACTAAACAGCTGCCCAGATTGTATGACCGAACCCCACTTAGTACGTCTGATATCAAAGAGTACAGCGAGCCTAAAATAAGTTGACCTCACAAGAGCGGTTATCGACAGGTTTCAGATGCCTTTGAATACAAAGTTCATAGATTCAACGAGGTTTGTTGTCATATGGCCCCATCGCTGCCCATTGTCGTACGCCCTTGTCCACTTCTCCCGTTGAAGGATATCAATCCAACTCAATGCATCTGGGTTTGTTTGTCTGATCTCGTCCCGGTAGTATCTGAAGGCAGGCTCTGTTAGTGCATAGCCCCCATTAGTAACCATCTGCTTTAGCCCATTGTCTTTGAACGCCCGCATGACATTTTGCCCGATGTGTCTAATGCAATACACATGGCTTGAGGGAGGATCCTGCCAACCATTATCAGGATTGTTGTAAGCACTCTCGATTGATGGATGTCTATCGGAGATCAAACATAAGTCAGGTTGGGAGCAACGTATTGTCAGAAATTTTTTAGGAAAAAACTCCAACCTCCAGCAGTATCCCCTTCAACTAGAGCGAAAGCGATAGGGAAAATATTGTTGTTGCCATCCTGTGCCACGACCACCAGTAGCGTGCCCTTATATTTGTCGTACAACCATGTTCCATCAATTTGAATTATAGGTTTACAGTACGTAAATCCTTTGATGCATGGTTCAAACGCCCAGAAGAGTCTGTGGAAAATGCCATTTCCACTTACACAATTCCTGTCTGGCGTATATGCCGACAACGTCTCCAACATGACAACAGTCACTGGAGCATAGTGTTTTAGGGCCACGAGGTATCTTGGGAGTTCTTTGTAAGAGTCCTCCCAATTTCTAAAAATCTTTTCAACCACCTTCGTCCTAGCAATCCACGCCTTCCTCTACGAGGGAGTGTAGTTGTATCTTTAAACCATATGAGCTATTATTGTACTCAGTTTCACAGAAGGGTTGTCGCTGACGACTGATAGAATTTCGTTGCAGATCAACTGAGAGCCGAGCTTGCGATGATCCTGACTTGGATTGGTGAGTATGCAAGTGTGCTCCGGACCCATTGACCCTATCTTCCAGGAATCGCTTCGCTTCCGGAAAGATGCCGTTAATCTAAAGGGGCACACCTCGTTGCGGTAGTAGATCTTGTATAGAGTCGGATTTGTCGATCGACTCTATAATCTGCAGATAAGTTCATGTGGTATTCTTTTATTGCTCGGACGCAATCTTCTTTCGTACGAAAATTGTCTCCAACTTTTAATACTTCCCCCGTCTGTCTGTATGGGTCGTAAAAAATATCCGTTGATGGTTCGTCATCGCCTAAGCTGAGTGTTGTCATCTGTTGAGGTGGGCAATAAACATGACTCTCTGGCAATTGGTCTGCCTCGTCGTTGTTTATCATTTCGTCGACAATGTCCTCCGCTTCTTCTTCTTCCTCGTCAACGACGTCCAACTCAGCTTGTTCGTTGTCGGAATCGTTAAAAATCTGCGAAACTTCAAGTTGTTGAGACAATGGTTGATGTTGTAACGTAATATATAACTCAACGTCATTGAACCCAGAATGCTCATGGCTGAGAAACATACTACGCACATCATCATCGTCTCGTATCTTCATCTGAAAAAATTTGCATTGCTCGTGCCCCTAAAAAAAGATAGGGTTTTTGTATACAATTTGTCCAACTGGACCGCACTGCAATTTCTTTTCTAACCGGGCTTTCAAATGATAAAAATTTGTTCTTCTATCAATTAAAAACCTAGTCACTTCTGTATCCCTAAAATTGAAACCCGTCATTAGACAATCAAATATCTCACCATTGAAATGTGCAATTATCAGGTATTGTGGTCTTTAAGCCATAACTAAATTGTGTTAGGAAGAAATGGTTTACAAACTTTGAAGTTTGGAAGAAATGGTTTGCAAGTATGTGACGATAAGATGTATATTTGATGTGTATTAATAGGAGTATTGCTTCAGAATAGTCTTGCCAAGAACTATGTGCTGCTCTGCATGGCTACACTAGCCTTGACAAGACCACACATCTGCATGCCTACACTCTGCTTCTACTGTTCGTTAGCATGCCTCTTCATTAAAAAAAGAATTAAAAAAAACTATTTTTTTTTTTAAATTCCAAAATTAAAAAAAAAAAGGAAAAACACCTGAGGCGTCATCCCAGATGGCGACTCCTCAGAAAATTTTGAAGAATTTTAGGACAATGTCTCTTTGCCTGAGGCGCCATATGGTTTGACATATGACCTCTAACTGAGGCGTCATCTCATATGGCGCCACCCTTATTACGGGTGTCCAAACCCAACCATTTTCATAAATTATCTGAAATGTTAGTTTTTTTTTCAAAAAAGTGTTATATTAAAACAAAATTCCCAATCCAATCATAATAAAATTTAAAGTAAAATCATAATTTTTTTAACACAAAAAGTTTCATAATATTTTTAGAAATAAATATATATACAAGTCCTTAACTATTCGGGCATATCCGACCCAACCGGATTCATTTATATATTTTTTTAATAAGCAATTTGTCCCTGCACACCCAAACGTTTCACCAGGTCACACAAGTCCACCCAAACGGATCCATTTATGATATCACCACAGCGCCATTGAAGCCTTTGTTGCAGAGAAACCAAAAACCGAAAACGATGGAACACAAAGAACCGAACCTTCTGAATGAATCCTTAGGTCTTCACAGCAACAACAATCTCTACGGTCGCTTCGTCCTTGTAGAAGACACTGTTGACACAAGCGCTGCTTTCGTTCTTCACCATATCCTCAAACGCACCTTCTCTTTTCACCCTTGTTCGTCTGTTATCTTCCTCGCCCTCTCCAGCCCTTTCTCCCACTACGATCGCATTCTCAGAAAAATTGTAACTTCCTCATTTCTCTCTCCGCATTTCCATTTTGTATTGTTATTATTCCGTGTTTTGTCACAATAATTTTATTTTTAGGGTTTTCTGTTTTAGGGTTGCAATTTGGCTGCTCAAAGAGATATTAAGAGATTCTTTTTCATTGACTTGCTTATGTTGCAGTTTCCAGGTGAGAAATTCAGGTATCTTTCATTTCTTTCATAGTTTGTCCTTATCATTTGCTTGACAAAGTTGAATAGTGCAAAGATGTTTCATTTGAGATAATATTCAATTGTTACTTTCCAGTGCGTTGTTTATTAAATTTAGGGCAAAAACTGTTTCAGCTAAGTATAAACTACAATAGAAAAACATAAAATTTCTATCCGTAGTACAACTCAGATAGTAAAAGAATGCAGGGACATTTGATATTAAGGTTTTAAATAACGCCGCGGTCGCGTAAAGGCTTTCTCCACAATTGTGATAGGGACTTGGGTAGTATGGGGTGGCCGAGTCCCACAATAGGGGATGCTTTGTGGGAGTGTTTAAGTGGATTGGTTCTTCCCCCTTGATAGCTAGCTTATTATGGAGGGTTCTTCAAGTGCTGGGTAAGTATCAATTGGTATGAGTGCCTCGTTATGAGTGGCTCGGTAAGGTTTATTTACGGAGGGGTTGATCAGAAAGGCTGAAAAAAATGTCGTAGAGTGCAGCCGTTATGATGTTGGCTCTTAGAGGCAGTGTCGTGATAGGGACATTGGTATTATAGGATATGCTCAAGTCCCACACAGAGTAATATAGATGCTAGGTGGAGTAGTTAAGTTGTTTTCTTCTTCACCCTTGATAGTTAGATTTTAAGGAATAGCTCTCCAATTGCTTGGATATTGATCAAACTAGATGCCCATTTGCATACATTTCCATCACTTTTATCTTTGACTCTATATGTTCCCTGAATCCCTTGCCACTCAGGTAAGGTTGTTACAGCCTAAATCCATTCTTTGCTCCCAATTCTCACCCCTAAATGGTGTAATAGGAGTCCCTGACAACCCCTCACCAAGAACAAAAACCATAGTAGCGAGTGACAAATGAGTTATGCTATCTCAAATTTCATGACAATCAAAAAACTTATTATGGTGCTGAAATTGCTAGAATCTAGTTTGCTAGGTCAATTGCTGCCATGAAAAGAACCTTGCACTTAGTTATACTCTCTCCGCCCTACAATGAGTAACCTATTTTAACATTTCACACAAATTAAGAAAAGTGTATAAATGAAAGAGAGAAAAATGCTTTCACTAAAATATCCTTATCTTTTTTTTTGGTACAACTAAAATATCCTTATCTAGTATTGGTGGATTTACATTTACCATAAATGCAAAGTGAAATATATTGAATTGGGAATGATGCAAGTAGTATTAATTAGAATGCACAATTGAAAAAAGTAATTAAGATTGCATGGAAATTGAAAAGGGTCATTCATTTTGGGACAATTTCATTTTTTTACAAAATGGGTCAATCATTGTAGGATGGAGGGAGTAATCTTTAGGGGAAAATTATCTTGGTTACAGCTTAGATTGTAATTGTATAACTTTGAGGGTCTGTGACTATGCGCCTTCATATGTCCAAAAGGCCTTGTCACTTTCTCAAATGACTAGATAACTTCTCTCTAATCACATTATCTTATTTATACACATATTGATAGGAACCCAAATAGAAAATTGAAATGTTGTATATTAATGGAATCAAGGGCAGTATCAAATTGATAACAGACCCTGAATATAAAGAAAGAAGATAATATAGACAGGGAAATAGAGAGAGTCTAATCTCTCCCAAAAGCCCCAACCAATTCCTGCATCCCTCCTGTAATTATTACTTCCCTAGTCCTACTTCTCTAGAATATGATTCTTTTCATCGCACCTCTTCTTTCTCCTATCTTCAACACTTCTCTCCTCCGAACTTCCCTTGCCCTCATGGTGAGTGTCAGAACAACAACTGGCAACAAAACATCTTCTCCCCCAAGAGCTATTTCAAATGACTAACTTTTAGGGCAAGCCATGTTAAGTAATGAAAATATTTCTTTCCATGCATAACTGCTGTAAAAAATGGGTAGCTACCAAATTAATATTTTATGATTAATATTTTGTGATTTTAGTTGGTGGTAGTTTACCAAAAAAGTATGTTGACATTTCATTTTTGTGTCTAATGGATTGTGTACTTGACTGAGTAATATTGTTGTTACATATGATTAGATGAAGGAAAATCCAATCACAATGGTTTTGCTGCTGTATTTGAGAAAATTGAAAGAGTGATCAAGGCATTACACCTCAAGACAACATGAAATTTGTCACTATCATGATAGATGATATCTCTTTTCTTGAAGTTGCTGCTAATGGCTCTTCAAATGATGTTTTAGACTTCCTGCATTATTGCTATACACTAACATCAGAATATGTAAGATTATATCATTGACTTGACTGTTTTTCAAATCAATTTCAATATTTCTCTTGTTCTTTATTTATCTGTTCCTATCACAGGGTTGTGCATTCATTGCACTTGACCATAAGGATATTTATTTGAATGAAGAGAAGCTTGACATTATCTTAGAGATGGAACACCTTGCTGACATTTTGGTCAAGGCTGAACCATTGGCCACTGGTTTGGCAAAAGATGTGCATGGGCAGGTATATTTCTATCATTCTATATAATAAGTTCATACTTTTAAACTGAATATATAATTCTACATTTTTTGAAAATATTAATGGAGTAAAATCATTTAAGAAAAAAAAACTTAATTGAATTGGGAATAGACCAATTTGCTTGTAGGTCTAATTCTGGTTGGTTAAACCGTATTTTAATCGATTGAACCGACCATATTCTTGTTCTTCAGTCCCACCTTTGTTTCGATATGAAACCGCTGATATGGCAATGCCATGCCACCATCGTGGCGATGCTAAGATGTCACCATGGACATGCACTTGCTTGATCCATCACCACCATTTACGCCAGATATCCTATGTACATTGAGTTTTTTCAATGTGTTTCATTTCATCATTTGAGCTTTTGGTCTTCCAGCCAATTGATTAAGCTAACAATTGGGTTTTATTGTTGATAGAGATTAACAAAAGTTAAATAATTTGAAAGGATCCAATTCTCATTTTTAGAGATTAACACTCACATTGATGTGTAACACTCAAAAGGGAACTAGGAATCATAACTTTTCGTCGTTCATAGTTCTGACTTATGAACCTCTGACAAAACCAACATTTTGATCGGACAAATCTTGCCGCTACTTTTCTTACTCAAGCATGAAGCTAAGAATGGGTCCTTGTATTTAAGCTTACAGTTCTTGTTCTATGGAATTTCTCTTCAAGGGCATATCTTCTGAACTAATTATTGGCCTTTGATTCCTCCTGGGATTTGGATACATATTAAATGACTCACCTCTTTCCTCCTACCAATTCGTTGGAAATGCCATTCGGATTTATAAATTTTTACTGGTAATTGAAGAACTGATACCGGACATTTTTATCAAGAAAAAACAACATTAGCCTTGAAATAAACGAAAGTTTTTTTGTTCATATGCAAGTTGTCTGTTTCTCATGTTTTTTGTACTTCTAGATCATGTCTGAGTCACAATTCCACTTTTCCAGCTTCTCATTTTAATCACTCAAACTATCTATCATCAGTGCCATTGTTAATGCGTGTTCCGGTTGCTACAAAATAAATCAAAAGGGAGAAGAATAAGTTATTATTGTTTATCTTTCAAATGTTGAATTATGTTGTAGTTGTGATACTGCAACTGCAAATATTTCATGCTTTTGTTTGCACTGATTCCAGGAGTTTATCTTTATCTTGTTTTAAGATTGATGTAGCAAACTAGCAATCACTGTCTGTAGCCATGGATTATCGATTAAATCGGATCACATAAACTTACTCTGATCACGTTTTGTTTGTCATCTTATGTAGTTGATGGTGTTACAAAAGCAACATGGAATTTCACCTGTTAAGATTCATAATTTTCACTTCAAGATCAAGGAAAATAGCATTGAGTGTTTTTATCCTGGCACAAAAATTTAGTGCTATCAAAATGCTTGTACAAACAGTTGTGTAATCTAGAAAGGAGAGAATGATAGCACATCTTTGTTGGTGGTTCCTGCATTTTAAAGAATATTCTTAATTTTCAATTAGGAACATATTTATTTTAGCGCAAAATTTTCAGATTCATTCTATAACTTTTTACACGTTCAGTTTTCTCTCATCTACCATAATCATAATAATTTTTAAGAAAAAGCTTTTTATTAAACACCCCGATTATGGACCGGTCTATCAAATTATTATAATATAAATTTACTGATCAATTTATAAAAAAATATTTTTTTAACATAATTAAAACTCTAAACAAGTAAAAATTAATTTAAAACTGCAGAACACACGGTTTAAATCTAGTTATCATTTTAAACTAAATCACACACATGCTGTCTAATAATATGGATTGAGTTATTTTGGTAACGACAATTTTTTAAATTTAGATTTGTGGTACAACTTACGAGTCTTGTACTTGAAAAATAATTATATTAAAATATTTTAGAATGATGTTGTTTAAGATATTTTGAACACCTAGATAATTATGTACTTTCACTTAAGTTAATTATGTATGTCAATGGTTATGAATGTACTTTTTAAACATAGTCTAATGAATAATGTTTGGGCATTTTTTATCACACCACCCTTGTTTCTTAGGCACCATTTGAATTTCCGGTTTTGCCCCCTGATTCCGGATGTGCACATCCGGACGTACCAATTTTTTTAAAAACGCTGATTCTTTCCGGAAGTGCACATCCGGAAACATTCCTGATCTGCAGATCCGGAAAAAGGCAGAAGATTATTTTTTTTTTTAAAATCGGTTTTTTTGCTTGGTCGCATATGTTAATAAATCGTCGCAATTTAATATACATTTGACAACATCCATATATAAAATAAAATGATATATATATATATATATATATAATAAATCTCTGTCAAAATACAGTGCATACATCTAATATAAATATAATACATCAAACAAAAAACTACTGCGTATGGCGAAGGATCTCTCCTGGCTCCCCTGCTCCTCTGCCCCCTCTGCCCCTACCCGCCATCCTGGATCGATGTCTGCGGTACTGAAGTGCCCCATGAGCAATCGCAATAATCTTGTCCACGACAAGTCTGGCACCAGAGCCTTCAGGGAGGTGACCGTCTGCAATGGCCTGCCGCGCTATCTGCTCTATCTCACGACAGCGTGGTAGGACATCCTGAGTGTGGTCCAGCTGAGACTGCCGCTCCTCTAATATCTCCTGATGAGCAGGTCTGGGTGGCGATCCCTCAGCAGTGGGCACCATGCATGGGTGTGAGACGGTGTAGAACCACACGATGTACCCGGCAGCAACACTCCAGTCTGTCTCCGCTCTGGTCGCCCGAGCCTCCTCCGGTACCAAGTGGGACTGGTAGTCAGCATATAGCTCATCTATCTGCCTGCGGGTCAAGCCTAGAGGAGCAGACTCATGAGGCATCCTGGGGATCGTCTGCGTGTAACCGAACTGACGCAAGACGCGCTCTGGCAGGTATCGGGCAGTAACGGTCGAACTGCATGCCAACCATCCTGAGAACAAACAAACCTCATCGAACGGGCGCGTCACACGGTGAGCGGCATAGGGGCAATACAAAACGTCCTCAGCAGCCATCCGATCTAGATACACTCTGAAGGGGTCCGGCGCCTGGTTCCCTCTGAGCAGGACAAATGCAGCAGCACGTGGCATATCCTCAGTGTACCCCTGGGCACTCCCCCAACCAGTAATATAGGGAAAGTGCTGTAAAATCCACGCCTGAAATGAAAAACATAACATGGGTGTCAAACATTATAATGAATACAGAAAGAAAAGAAATGAAAAAATCACTTAGAATATTAGGTTGTTACCACGTATAGCGTACAGCTGCCTGCCACAGTCTTGGCTGCCCAGCCGCAACCATCAGAGAGCCTGGAATAGGTGAATGCCAGCGCAGCAGCCCCCCAGTTGTACCGATGGATCTCTGTCTGATCCGAAAGGTACCTGAGGTAGATGATATCAACATAATAGGCGCTGGTGTCCACAAACACCTGCGTGCCTAGCAAAAACAAGTAGTAGCACCTTAGGGCACGCGTCCTGTGGATCGCCACCTCAGCTGGATCACCATCTGCCCGTTCTGCCTCTGCAAGCGCCTCAGTAAATCTATCCATCAAAAATGAGAACCGGACGTGTGCGCCCCTAAACTGGTGCACCTCCGCATGTGCCTTCTCTGGGCTAGCCCCAAGCTCTGTAACCAACAACTCTATGCCGTCCGCCTTCGTCATCCTACCGTGACTCAGAAGGGTACCCGTGATCGGTAGATGTAAGAGGCACGAGATGTCGTCTAGCGTGATCGTGATCTCGCCGTACGGTAGATGGAATGAGGATGTCTCAGGGTGCCATCTCTCAACAAATGCCATCAGGATACCGTACTGGATCTGGGAATACCCAATCCTAGACAGGCCTCAAAGACCAGACTCCGCAACTGCAGACGTGAACCACTCAGCTGTAGGCAGCATCTCAATCGTGTCCATAACCTTGCCCCCATGGTTATAGAACTTCTGTGAATCCTTATCCTGAAAATTTCAAAATAAAACAATGTTACAAATGAACATATTTTCAACGAATACAATTCTATAAATAAACCGAGAAAGGTTACCTGTCCTAGTCAGACAAATCTGGCAGTATGCTCAGAGTATCCCGCGAGTAGGGACATATTAGACGGTCCCCCGGGGTAACCGCCCAGCTCATCGAAATCGTCATCATCGTCAACACCCTCATGTGTTGGGTGACCACCCTCTGGAACAGGAACAGGAACAGGGGAACGAGGAGGAGCAACTGATGGAGCTGGAGTCTCCCGACGACGCCTGCATGCGGGCTGAGACCCTGATGAACTAGCAGTAGAATCCCGACGCCTCCGAGATGTAGAATCGGCGGCTGACGGAGGAGTGGCATGAACCTGTGATGTGGAAGTGGCCTGAACCTGTGGTGTAGGATGTGGTGTAGGATGTCCCTCAGCTGTAGGGGCTACCCCAACTCCCTCTGCGTCGGAAGCCTCGACTGTAGACTGCATCTGCTCACGTCGGACAGATGCGTGCTGAGCTGTCCGTCCATGTATGATACGATCGTCTCTGCCAGCCATGTAATCTGCAAAGCATAATAAATAAATTAAATTTTGTTTAAAAATAATTAAACAAAAACAAACAAACAAGCAAAATTAAAAAAGGAAAAAAAAAAGTCTTCCGGATGTGCACATCCGGAAGGACTCAGAATTTTAAACGTTAGGTATTTCCGGATGTGCACATCCGGAAACACTAAACGTTTCAATGTTTCCGGATCTGTACATCAGGTACGTATTTTGAAGTTTAAAAACGACACTCATGGCCACTGTAACAACCAAAAGGGTAATTTTATGCCCTGATCGTCCGTTTGAAGCAGTAAAAATGACCTACATTGTCTCTAACCTATGTTATTCATACAACCTAACAATTTCTACACCTAAATGTCTACTCTAAATCGATTACTCGAAAATTACTCCGAAACTCTAAAATTTGAAAACTTACCGATTAAAATGTGATACGGAGGATTTGGAGTGTGTTGATCGTTGTAGTAGTTGCTCTGCGCCGAACTCGAGTGGAAAAAATCGAGATTTGTGGTGATTGAGGGGGGAAGAACGTCTGGCGCGAACTAATAAGAAATACTTCCGGATGTGCACATCAGAATTGTTTCCAGATATGCATATCCGGAACACTTTAGCATTTTTTAAAAATTTGGTGCGTCCGGATGTGCACATCCGGAATATAGGGGCAAAAAAATAATTTCACGTGGTGCCTAAGAAACTTGGGTGGTGCATTAAGAAATGCCCTAATGTTTTTATATATGCTAAATTTCTCAAATCCTTGCCATATTTATGCTTAGGAACTTTAGAATGAAAGTAGTAATCATCATCTGATGAACTATGAATCTATGATGCTACATAAGTGCACAAGTGTAGCTGTTGGTTAGTAATCGGTAGTGTCTATAATGTTAATGTCAACAATGGTTCTCTTTCAGATTGAGCTTTAGAAAGAACAATTAACTAGTTTATGAAAATATCAGATTTGGGTTTTGATTCAATTTGCTGCCAAATAGTTGCAGATTAGCTACATTTTTCGGGGTTAAAATTATAAAATGGACAAAAAATACTATGTGGCATGTTATGCCAACATATTGCTACGGTGGCATTGTCACGTGTGTGTCCAATCATCAAAATTTTTTTTATGTGGCATGCCACATTAACTTCGGTTAGAGGAAGTTGACGACAGAAATCAAAATTATGAAAGAAAATTTTAGGAGGATTATTATTCGAAAGAATTTTTTAAAAGGACTATAACTGAATTATGAGTTATTTATGAGACTACGAACATATTTAACCCTATACTAAAATACTAAATGTAATAGTATATATATATATATATATATATATATATATATATATATATATATATATATATATATGATAATTATTTGCAAACTACTGATTTTGTGATTTAATGCTCTACTACAGGTAGTCTGAGTGAAAGACAAACCAAATCTTAAAGCTAGATTAACAGACAAGAAGTTTCCAGTTAGCACTCTAGTCAGTAACTTAGTAATAAATGCACTACTTTGCATGAGGTTTGTGATTTAATGCAAAATATTAGCACTACTAATTTGAAAAGCTAAAACTCTTTCTTCTGTGAATTGATTGTAGTGATGATTTTCATTCCCTTTCTATATTCTTGAACAGTAGTAAGAAGATTTTGAAGATTTTGCATAAAATGGAAGGATATATTTTTCTAATAATATGAGAAGGAGATCAATGAGATTGAAATAAAAACAAAACATTAATTAGTCTTACTTGTGGATGTGAACAATCTCCGTTGATTTCATCTTTTTCTAAAGATGTGAACTTGAAAAGTCATATTAGTTTTAAGAATGAGCTTAAAGTTACAAACATCACCGACTTTCAAATTATTGTCCTTTGAGAATTTGCTCCATGCCTCCATCCACTTGTGATTTCAAACTTTGTTCTTTCTATGGTCGTCCTGACTATGTATCATGCATATTTATGTTGTGACGTGGATTCCACGTCGCAACATAAATAACTAAAATAAAAAAATGAAAACGTTATGCTTTCATGTGGTAGGAACTTTTGAAATTTTCAGAATTTTGGTAGTGACATTAAATTCAAGTTACTAAGTAAAATTCAAGAATAAAAAAACATAGTGGAAAACATGTCTGACTTGAGAATTGATGGGACTGACACCTTTTGCTAGTGTCATGGGAAACACGTCACTAAAATATTATCGTTACCTTGTTGCGACGTGAAAAACATGTTATTAGGTTGCGACGTGTTTTTCACGTCGCTAAATGACCTATAAATTTTCAGCGCTGTCACTTAGTTCAGTAGCCTCATCTTATTCATTTTCTTCACATTTTTTTCACCGCTTTCTCTCTTCGCTCCCCATTTTCAGATTCTTCCATTTCAATTCTTCATTCAGTTTTCATCAAAGGTATCATTTTCAGTTCTTTCTTCTTATTTCTTGTTCAGTTTTTAATTTTAATTTTCGTTTGAAAAGTTATCATAATATTTTATGATTTGAAATGTATTATGTTTGCTGTTCAAAGATAAATATTTGCAAGATTCAAGATCTCATTAAGACTCAAAATAATTGTTCAAGCTTTGTTGTGGTATGATTGCAATTTCATTTATTTTTTTTTCCAGATTTTTATGAATGAAATATATGGTTGTTGGTTGTTGTTGTATTATTTTTTTAGTTGATATTAATTTTTTTCCAGATTTTATTAGATTAAATATTATAATATTAGATTTATATATTGTTCCGGACTGACCCAATGGCTAGGCATGACCCAATCCACTTCTGCTCCTAGAACGACCCAATTGCCTAAGTCCAGCCAATTAGGGGCAGCATTTACCTTTTTGCCCCTCTACCGGGCAAATATGGTCGGATGACCCCAAGGGTCACATGCTCCTCCTCGGTAGTTCCTTCCCGTCATGCACGGTTCAACTATCCAAAAACACTCACGACACCCGTGCCCGGAACTGTGCCTTTGCCTTTGCACTCAATGACTAGTTTTTGGAAGTTACCTATTCTTTGGGAAACGGTTATTTCGCCCCGAAAATAGGGACCGTTGGCCACGCGCTAGGGGCACTATAAAAACCCTCTCATTTGAGAGGGTCAGGTATTTCAAATCACCCTACGAAATACATACTTTGTACTTACCTTTCTATCTCTTCCCCGATTCTTACTTTAGCATCGGAGTGCCTTGCAGGTACACCCCCTCCTTATCTTTCACAACCTGAAGTGGGCCAAAGATGACGTCTGCGATGCTGGGTGTGAAAGATAAGGAGGGGGTGTACCTGCAAGGCACTCCGATCAGACCTCTTCGACGAGATCGAGCTCCTTCCTTAGCGCCTCGCTATTTGTCTCTTCGTCCAGGGGGGATTCAGTCCGCTTGGAGGGCACTTGTATCTCGATGGGGATCACTGCCTCAGTTCCGTAAGCTAGACGGAAATAGGTTTCCCCGGTCGAAGAGTGTGGCGTAGTGCGGTAGGCCCAGAGCACGTTGTGCAGCTCCTCGACCCAACCTTTCTTCGTTTCATCGAGCCTTCGTTTGAGGCCCCATAAGATTACCCTGTTCGCTGCTTTGGCTTGCCCATTAGTCTGGGGATGTTCGACGGATGCAAAGTGTTGTTTCGTGCCCAGTTGGGCGATGAACTCCTCGAACTTTCTGTCCTTAAACTGCGTCCCGTTGTCAGCGACTATTTCTTGGGGGATGCCGAAGCGTGCAAGGATGTTCCGCTTGTAGAAGCGAAGTATGTTGTGGGCCATTATTTTGGCCAGAGCCTTTGCTTCTATCCATTTGGTGAAGTATTCGACGCCCACTATCAAGTATTTGTTTTGGTTTGACCCCACGACGAATGGTCCCAGGATATCCAGACCCCACCATGCGAAGGGCCATGGGGAGGACATTGCTTTGAGTTCATTGGGCGGTGCCAAGTGCATGTCCCCGTGCCGTTGGCATTTGTCGCATTTCTTCACGTGCTCTTTTGCATCATGCTGCATGGTGGACCAGTAGTATCTTGCTCGTAGAGATTTCCTGGCGAGGGATCTCCCCCCGAGGTGCTGGGCGTTGATCCCTTCGTGGATTTCGCGCAGGACGTGGGCGGCCATTTCTTCCTCTACGAATTTAAGTAAAGGGATGGAGAACTCTCGCTTGTAGAGCTTATTTTCGACCAGGACGTAGGAGCAGGTCCTGCGCCTGACTATGCTGGCCTCTTTGGGGTCGGATGGTAGTTCATCCTTAGCGAGGTAATTGTAGACGAGGGTTATCCGGCAGTTGATGTCGCCGATGACTTGCACGTCGAGGATCGCAGAAGCTTTCTCGATGCTGGGCCGAGGAAGTACTTCCTGGATGACGGATTTGTTTCCCCCCTTTTTCTTCGTGCTCGCCAGTTTTGACAAAATGCCCGCTATGACATTATGTTCGCGGGGAACATGCTTTACTTCTACCGATGCAAATTTCGCCATCTTCTCCCTAACCAGGGCCAAGTATTCATACACGTTTTCATTCTTGGCCTGGTATTCTCCTCGCACATGGAGGACCACGAGTTGAGAATCGGTGCAAGTGGTGATTTCCTCGGCTCCTAGATCTTCGGTCAGGCGTAGACCGACGAGGAAGGCTTCGTATTCAGCCTGGTTGTTGGAGGTAGGGAAAGATAAGGCAAGAGAGACTTCGACGATAATTCCTTCCTCGTTTTCCAAGATGATACTTGCTCTGCTTCCTGCCGAGCTGGATGCCCCGTCGATAGGGGTGTCAAAACGGGCCGCCCGCCCCGCCCCGCCAAAAAAAAGAGCGGGCCGGGCATGCCCGCCAGGTGAAATGGGCATGAAATTCAAGCCCGCCCCGCCAAGGTGGCGGGTTGGCGGGCGGCGGGCCGGCCCGCCTTCTTTTTTTTATAATTTTTTTCCCATTTTTTTAAATAAATTAAAATGCTTTATTTTTTTACATTTCAATAAGAAAACATCAAGAAACATTTAGATATCAAACCAACATTTAGATATACAAGTACAAATACAATACAACCATCAATAAGTTTTAACTTCCAACCAACCAAAATAAATATCAAGTTCAACCTTCAAGCAACCATGAACTTTACCATCAAGCAACCAAAGTTTAAGTTCAACCAACCAGAATCATAATAAGTATTAAGTACAACACCAAAGTTTAAGTTAAACCAACCAAAACCATAATAATATTAATATTCCCTAATAAAACAAGAGTGAAGCATTCTAAAATTTAAATCCTAATCATCAAGGTCAAGCAAGAATATTATATGCACTCTTAGAACAAGTTGGACCCTCTTTTTCATCTTCATTGTCATCATCATTTCCATCTACATTACAAAACAATAAAATAAATTCAATGGTTACTAAACAATATATTAAAAAAAATATTAGATAGGCGGGTTGGCGGGCCAACCCCGCCCCATTATGTATTCCGCCCGCGGGGTTTTTTGTTTTGGCGGGGTGGGCGAAATGGGTAGGCGGGCCCAAAATTCATGCCCAACCCGCCATTTTTTGGAGGGTGGCGGGCCGGCCCGGCGGGCCCCGGCCCATTTTGCCACCCCTACCAGTCGACGAAGATTGTCCATTTGCATGCCCCGCAAGTGGGGGAATCGGCGAATGTCATCTCTGCGATGAAATCGGCCAGCGCCTGGGCCTTGAGGGCTTTTCGTATCCCATATTGGATGTCGAATTCGGACAGGTCCAACGACCACTTGAGCATTTCGCCGGTCATATATGGTTGGCCTAACAGTTACTTCACGGGCTGATCTGTTCGGACCACGATGGTGTGGGCCAGAAAGTAGTGCCTTAGTCTTCTCGCAACATTAATGAGGGTCAGAGCTACTTTCTCTATCTATTGATACCTTAGATCTGGTCCTTGTAAGCCTTTGCTCGTGAAATATATGGGTTTTTGCCCGTCTGGCGTTTCACGAATGAGGGCGACGCTGGCGGCCTCAGTTGCCACAGCGAGATAAAGATACAGGGTTTCGCCGTTATTTGGCCGAGAGAGGACGGACAGTTCTGACAATGCTCATTTTAGGTGGAGGAGAACCTGGTCGCATTCCTCCTTCCATTCGAAAGCTGCCTCCTTGCGGAGGAGTTTGAAAAAGGGTAGTGCGTGTTGGGCAGACTTGGCCACAAAACGGGATAATGAAGCGAGCATCTCGTTGAGGGATTGAATGGATTTCTTCGAGCTAGGCGTAGGGAACTCGGAGAAGGCCCTGCACTTGTCGGGGTTAACTTTGATTCCTCGTTCCGTCAGATAGAAGCCGAGGAACTTGCCCGCTCGTATCCCGAACATGCACTTCTCCAGGTTAAAACACATCCGATATTTTCTGGCCTGCTCAAAGACTTTCCTCAAATGGGCCGTGTGATCGGATTCCTCGTGGGACTTCATGATTAATCGTCCATATAGACTTTGAGCATGTCCTCGATTTCTCCCCGGAAGACCTTGTTCATCATCCTATGGTAGGTAGCGCCAGCGTTTTTCAAGCCAAATGGCATTACGTTGTAGTAATAGTTATCGGACTCGGTCATGAAGGCTGTGTACATTTTGTCGCTTTTTGCCATTGGTATTTGATTGTTGCCCGAATAGGCGTCCATGAACGATAACAGTTTAAAACCGGCAGAATTATCAACAAGTTTATCTATATTGGGGAAGGGATATGCATCTTTAGGGCAGGCCCTATTGAGATCGGTATAATCAACACACATACTCCATTTTCCATTAGACTTTTTAACGAGTACAACATTGGACAGCCAAGTGGTGTAATTGGCCTCCGAAATAAAGTTTGCCTCGAGGAGGTCTTTTACAGCTTGTTCGGCAACATCCGTTTTCTCCGGAGACTGCTTTCTCCTGTGTTGTGCTACAACCATAGCGGTGGGTTAATTGTGAGCTGATGGCAGGCGACAGCAGGATATAGGTCGGGCATTTCCGCGGCGCTCCAGGTGAACAAATCCGCATTCTCTCGGAGGCAAGCTTTGAGTTGTTTCCTCGCTAAGTCGGGAAGTCCGGTCCTAATCTTCACTCCTCACAGGGGGTCATCGCCGAGCAGGATGAGTTCGAACTTGCCATTCGGAATTGGGCATATCGAATGGGAGCTCTCGCTGGTGCTGGTTGAAGGTGACGGCCTGCTCGAACAAGTCTGGGTCTCCTTCTGATAGTCTTCAGAGAAGCGTCTGCCAAGGTCGATAGAGTTGACGCGGGGCAGCGAATTTGCCTCCTCGGAACAACTGGGCAGGGCTGGCTTGCTGGAAGTCTTCGGCTTGGCGGCGATGGTGTTGAGTCCTTTGGTGGATGCTTCAAAACATCTCCTTGCTTCCTCGATGTCCCCGTGTAGAGTGGCGACCAGACCCTTAGAAGTATAGTACTTCATTTTCAGGTGCACGATAGATGGTGGTACGACCACCAATTCGGCCAAGGTTGGCTGCCCAAAGATGCACTGATAGAGAGAAGGGCAATTGATGACCAGGAATTGGACTATAATAGACCTGACCATCTCTACAGATCCAAAAGTCACGATCAATTGCACGTATCCCCAGGGCTTTGTGACCGGCCCGTTGAAGCCCTGCAGGTCGGAGCCTACTACGGAGTCAGGTGCGATTTATCTAGCTGGAGGGTGGAAAACATCTGTGAGTACATGATGTCGACCGAGCTGCCTTGGTCGACTAAGATTCAGCGAACAACAAAGTTATCCATCTAGGCTCTCACGAGCAATGGAATGGTTGAGTTGGGAGCCCCACCGAGGAGTTCCTCGTGGTAGAGAGAGATGGGGACTGACTCTCCTCGGACTTTGTCGAGCTTGGTACTCCTATTGGAGCTCGTGCTGAGAAGATGCTCGAATTTCCTTTTTACGGAGCCCACAGTAACCTTGTTGAAGCCCCCTCCGGAGATAACCATGGCTGAGGGGAAGGTTTCCCACAGACTATGTGCTGCGAAGTAGGGGGGAGCGCTGAGCCCCTTAGGAACATAGAAGTCCTCAAACCGCGATATACTCATGGCGACCTGAAGGTTTGTCTCTTCCGAGGAAGGCACCTCTTCCTCAACTTTCTTCGACTCCTAAGCGTCATGCAGAGGAGTTTCCCTCTTCTTGGTAAACTGTTTCAGGTGGCCGTCCCTGATCAGTATCTCAATGGCATCCTTCAGGTGGATGCAGTCGTCGGTTGTGTGGCCGTGACTTTTGTGGAAACGACAGTATTTCAACTTGTTAGTATTCGGCTTGGCCAGAATCTATTTAGGGAATCGAACCCATGCTTGTTTGAACTCTGCGTTGGTGCATTCAGAGAGGATTTTCTCCCTGGAGGCGGTTAGGGGAGTATACTCATGGAAGCGGTCGGAGGGTCCTTTGTTGTCCCGAGACTCCCGGGGGCGATCCTCACGTCTTATGTCTCCTCGACGAGATGTCGAGGGATCATCATGTTTGGAGGCCCGGGCACTCTTTTGGTGCCATGAGCCCTGGGCGAAGCTAACAGCTTCTTTCTCCTTATACTGGATATATGCTTGCGCCTTGAGGAGGAAGGCGTCTAGGGTTCTTGGAGTTTCAATGCCAACTGCTTTGGCGAATTCTGTCCGGGGGCGAAGTCCTCACTCGAGCAAGAACTTCTTCATGTCATCGATCCTTTAAACCTGTACTGCTTCTTTATTGAACCTCTCGATGTAGGTTCGAAGAGGCTCGTCTTTCCCTTAGATTATGGCCTCAAGGGAGGCTTCGGTCTTTGGGTGGCAGCGGGATACCGTGAAGTATCTGGAGAACATTCTCCCAACTATCTCCACGAGGTGATGGACTCGCTGAGGAGTTTTTTATACCAGGTCATCGCTCCCTTCCTGAGCGTGGTAGGGAACAGTCTACACTTGATGGCGCCCCAGACACCACGATAGTCGAGCAAAGCATCCATATTTTCGATGTGCTCGTCAGGATCCGTCGTACCATGTAGGTGCCCAAAGACGGTGGTTTTTCTAGTCCCTTGGGGAGGCGCATGACCATGATCTCCTGAGACAACGAGCCGTGAGGCTCATCGTCATTGCTGCTACTGGTCCATGACGGGGAGCGGGTGCTTCACTTAAGAACATGGCGATGATTTCTGCGGGGAGATAGAATTTGTGCCCGACCCTTGGATCTGGGAGGGGGTGAACGCTGGTCTCTCCTAGTCCTCTTATTTCCTAGGGAGTACTGGTTCCACGGGGAGATGTTGTCACGCTTCCTGATGGCATGGGATTCTGGTCCAGGTTGTGCCCGGCGGTCCCTTTCACGTCGGGGAGGTGGGCTTCGGGATCGACGACGCTCTTTCCTCGGCAAAGGGGATCTTGGCCGAGCAGACTCCTCTAGGGCTCCAATCCTAGCGTTTTGTTGAAGGATTAGGAGGTTGGTTTTGTTGAGATGGTGGGCATCGCCTCCAAGGAAGGGTGCAGCTCCATCAGTATCAGTCTTGCTGACGGGGAGAAAAGCTGAGTTGCGAGCATCATGAACATAATCTTGACTTGCCATGATCAGAATCTTGGACAGAGAGCTGTTTTGGTCTTAAATCTACGATGGATGTTAGATGGGGATGGCAGATTTCCCACAGACGGCGCCACTGATCTTGACGGCTGATCAGAACTTGAAGTGGGCCGAAGACGACGTCTGCGATGCTAGGTGTGAAAGATGAGGAGGGGGTGTACCTGCAAGGCACTCCGATGCTAAAGTAAGAATCGGGAGAGAGATAGAAAGGCAAGTACAAAGTATGTATTTCGTAGGGTGATTTGGAATACCTGACCCTCTCAAATGAGAGGGTTTTTATAGTGCCCCCACCGCGTGGCTAACAGTCCCTATTTTTGGGGCAAAATAACTGTTTCCTGAATAATAGGTAACTGCCAAAAACTAGCCGTTGGAACGGGTAGCGGTGCCCGAAACTAGACGTTGCTACATGCAAATGCGCAGTTCCGGGCACGGGCGTCGTGACTGTTTCTGGATGGTGGAGCCGTGCATGACAGGCAGGAACTACCGAGGAGGAGCATGTGACCCTTGGGGTCATCCGACCATATTTGTCCGGTAGAGGGGCAGAAAGGTAAATGCTACCCCCAATTGGCTGGATTTAGGCAATTGGGCCGTTCTGGGAGCAAAAATGGATTGAGCCATGCTTAGCCATTGGGCCAGTCCGGAACATATATTATCAAAAAAATTTATATATTATTTAATACGAAAATATATTTTATTTTAATAATATATTATTTTAAAAAATATATATTGATTTATTAAAAACAGATTTATGTTATATTTTGTAAAAAAAGAAGTTATAATTAATATATATTAATTTTTATATTTAATACTCTCTCCGGTCCTTTATATAAGGAACATTTCACTTTTTTAGATTCATTCAATAATGAATGTATCTGGTCTGCATTATAGACCAGATACGTTAATTATTTAATGAATCTAAAAAGGTGAAATGTTCCTTATAAAAAGGACCGGAGGTAGTATCTATTATTAAAAACAGAAATAAAAATAGATTTAAAAATATAATTAATATATATTAAAACAGATTTATTAAAAATATATTAGTTTTTATATTTAATATATATTATGTTATATTTTATTAAAAAAAAATATATTATATCTTAATAAAAAATAGAATATAAAATAGAAATTATAATTAAAATAAATATATAATATAGTAATTAGAAACTAATATTTTTTATTTTTTATTAAAAACAGTTTTGTTAAACAATTTTGTTGAACAATGTTGAAACTAATATTTTTTATTTTTTATTAAAAATAGTTTTATTAAACAATTTTGTTGAACAATGTTGTGAAATCATTTTTTAGTTGTTATTAATTTTTACTATATTATTTTAAAAATATTAATTAAAAAATAATTGATATAAAGTTTATTTTTATTAGGTTAAAATGTATAACTAGATTTTATATACAAAATATGTTATAGAGATTTATTAAAAATAGAAAAAATTATTTTTTATTTTTATTAAAAATAGAATTGTAATATATATATATATATATATATATATAAAGGAAAGATATATTATAAATAAGTATATATGTTTAAGTAATTTTTTTAAATAATATTTTTTTTATTAGAAAAAATTATATTTTTATTTTAAGTAATATTTTTATTTAAGTATATATGTAAAGTATAGTTATAAAATGTAGTATATATAGTTATGAAATGTATAATTTGACTAAACATATATAGTATGAAATGTATTTATGTTTAAAATAATATAAAAAAAATTATATTATTTCGCATATATTAAAATCACATTTATAGTTAAAATGATAATGATAATACATATGTGCAGTATGGAATATTTTCGTTACTATCGTAGTTGGATGTACGATAGAACATTACCAGGAAGACGTGGACTTACACCAAATTTTGAGGAAGGAGTTAAAGGGTTTATCACGTGGGCATTTGCTCAAGAATGCTGTCGAAGCGAAGGAGGAGTAAGATGTCCTTGTCTTAAATGTGAATGTAGACCTATAATTAGTGACCCAGAGGAAGTAGAACGCCATTTGAAGAGAAGGAGTTTCATTAAAAATTATTGGGTTTGAACATATAATGGAGAACAAATACCGAGTAACGTACCAGAGACTACTAATATGCATGCATCAAGCAGTCGACCACATATGGAATTTGAGGAACAATTTAATCTAATCGATGATATGGTCGGCAATGCCTTTGGGGTAAATGTGACATATGATGAACCTTAAGGTTTTGATGGAGAAGAGTTGCCGAATGAGGAAGTGCAAAGATTTTACCAATTGTTGAAAGAAATGAATACGCCATTGTTTGAGGGGTCGTCCGACTCAAAATTATCAATGTGTGTGAGATTATTGACCGCAAAGTAAAATTGGAATGTTCCTGATCAGTGTTTGAAATTTTTTGCAAAAATGATGTTGGATGAGACTCCTACGAAAGACAACTCGCCTACAAGTTATTATGATGCAAAGAGGTTGGTGTTGAAGTTGGGTTTAGAAGTACGAAAGATTGATTGTTGCATAAATGGTTGCATGTTGTTTTATGACAATGAGTTTGGTACTAATGATGGAGCGTTGGAGGAATGTAATTTTTGTAAGAGTCCGAGATATCAAGTTCATAGTAAAACCATTAACCGTCAGCAAAAACGTGTAGCAGTGAAGTCCATGTTTTATTTGCCGATAATACCAAGGTCAACAAGGAGAATGTGCATTGGCTAACCCAAAAAGAATGTGCATTGGCTAACCCAACAATAATTGCAATCTGCACATGTTCATGTCTTGATTAACTGCGTTGAAGTTAAACAATATCTTGAGTAAGTATTACCCCAACTGCCTATTTGTCTTTACAGATTGAATTATTACCTTCTAACTAAAAGTATGTTTCTTTATAGGGCATTTAACACCTTCTATTTTCAAAGCACCGGTGAACAAGCAACTACCGGTTACATACATGCATCTTTTCCAGCACGGTTCAAGGAAAAATTGTCATGCATTGTTGCCCCGACTCAAGAAATACTCCATTTAAGACACCTCTCTAGAGGCCCTATTCAAAAAGCAATTGAATGGCACACATACTTTGTGAACGGTTATAGATTTCACACTCAGGCATGAACAGAAGGGAGAAAAACCATAAATAGCGGTGTATTTGTAAAAGGAGTTACTAATGGTGGTGAAGACGACTTCTATGGCGATGTTGTTAGACGATGACATTGATCTAGAAGGGGGTTGAATAGATCACTAATTTTTAATAAAATTGGCGCTTTAAAAATTGTTTCAAAAATGTGCGGAAGCAACCTTGAATTTAAAATCGTCTAAACGAACCATTATTGGTAAGATCGGATATGCGAAACCAAATGGAATAATATTGATGAGATAATGGAATCAATAAAGTTTCCAATCAAACAATTCAAATAAAGACCATTTTGAATGTACCGATTTCCAATGAATTATAGATGATAAAATTGAATTGACAATTTTACGAATAGTTTGTGTGCGATCAATATGTCGAACACTTGGTGTGTGAAACACCCCAAGTTCAATTTCCTTTGAAATTGTATTGCAGAATTTTTCACACTTGCAATCAAAGTGATTGCAATGGTTTTACAAAACAGTTTTAAAGCACTACAAATCAATCAAAATGTTTCTAACAGTTGATTTTACACAAACGTTAAGAACACAAAGTAGAGAGAGAGAAAGAGAGAGAGCGAGAGAGAGAGAGAGAGAGAGAGAGAGAGAGAGAGAGAGAGAGAGAACGACACCCCATTTGTTTAAGCAGTTCCCATTTTGTCCTGGCTTTGGGTACGTCTGCCCCTAATTCTAAAACTAGAATTGAGATATGTATAATATTTGTTTGCAAAGTTTTGTACAAGAGAAGTTCTAGCTACCACACAATCAAACCTAATTGTTGATGTTGATTCTATCCACTTCTCTCCCCTTAATTCCAGCCCAATCAAGAACATCAAACTATTAGAAAAAACCTCCAGTTACCGCTACTTCCTTGATTGAACCTTCCATTCTTCAAGTCTTTCACTCGGCTGATTTCGATCGCAAGACGTTTGACCCCAAATCTTTCAATACAATCCTCCGGTTACTGCTACTTCCTTGACCGAACCCACCGTTCTTCAAGGCTTTCACTCGGATGAATCTGTACTGCAAAGATTTGTGCAAAAACCTCCCAAATCACTAAGATCTTGGAGGACAAAACCTCAGTTGTTTTATTTGAAGAAAATCCCACCGATTCTCAACCCAAACACGATATACAAATCCTAAGTTTGGATGTTATCATTCTTAACAAAGCACAAGTCAACAAAGAGGATTATGTGTGATTATTGATGAATGCAATTTGTGAGAGTGAAGATGATGAGCAATCCAATGTATCTTTCAATTTTCTTCTTGGTTCATGTACAAAAATGATGCACATGAATATATGTATATATATATATATATATATGAGCATGAAAGAATAACAGAAAAAACATAGTTTGGGAACACAAAGATGAAGAAAATTGAGTAAAAACGCGCGAGAGGTCGACCTACATAAGCTGTGTGTCGACCTGAACAAGCCAGAATGCAAAACTGCGTAAACAAGAAGACTGTGCATCGACCTGCAGCTAGGACATGCATCGACGCATGAAGGCCAGAAAGTTTCAACTTTGATTCTTTCAGTATGCGTCGACCTACACAGAAGCCATGTGTCGACGCATACATGGCAGAGACTTTTACACACTTTTTCATACCAGTGTGTGTCGACCTGAAGAAGTCCTGGGTTGATAAATGCTTGCCAGAATGTTTCAAAATACATTTTTCTTTGTTGTGAGTCGACCTATATCATGTGTGAGTCGACCCAATGCACCAAAATTGACTTAAAACACATTTTAGACATAAAGTATGATCCTATATGCCTAAGTTCATGTATGTAGGCTTTTATGTGCATTTTAAAAGGATGACTGCAAGCTTAGACAAGGTGATACCGTCTAAAATACACAAGTACGAAATTTTCCTAGTTTTGACATCATTAAAACAAAGTAATAGAGGAACCTTGCCCTCACATACTCCCCCTTTTTTATGATGCCAAAACCTTGCAAAACATTCCACACATCGAGTACTTTGTGAAGAGCATTCTCCCTCTGACTGTGTACATTTTCCCCTTTGTGAAATTCTGATCTTTGTGAAACTTGCTTTTGCATTCTCCCCCTTTGACAACATCAAAAAGAGTGAAGCAAATGGTCATTTGTAATCATATCATACACATGCACATATGCAAACATATGCTTTGCAACATATAAGGCATCAACAAACATCCACATATAATGTTGCTAATGCAAAGAAATAGAGAATTAAATAGCTCAAGAAACATGTAGAAGTAATAATAATGCATTACACACCATAATTTGTTCAATACATGTCTCGAGACAAACAAAATGACAAAAACAAAACCAAACACAAAACAAAATGCCAAATGAAAAGCAAGACACCAACACAACTCAATAAACTAAGGTCTTCGGCCCCTATGTGGTTGACCTCTCCCTCTGAAGGAATGATCCTGATGTGGTCCCTGAGAATCCAGGCGTTCACACAAACCAAGAACACTTTTGTTGAGCATGTTGAAGCTCGGTGAAAGGGCCCGATGCTGACTTGCTGATGTTTCAACCATCTCATCAAACCCGCCCAAAACTCGTGAGCAAAAGATCAAAATTCTCATTCCGCGCTCGAATCTGACCCTGCATTGCTTCATACCTTTGTTCTTGGAGTGCTGCAAAACTCTATTGCTCAAGTTGCATGCTTCATAGTATATCAAGAACTTCAGAATTATCAGTTTGAGGTTGATGTGGAGAAGGTGGCACATATGAAGTTCCATATTCGGACCAGGCATTTTGACGCCATGAACCCCATCCTTGGTCAGCATTAGTATCCTAAACTGGAGAACCACCTAACCAAGCACTATCGTCATAACCGTCAAAAGGAGGCTCGATATCCATATGATGAGTTTCCTCATCTTCATCTTGTTTTTCCTCCTCAGCTTCATCTAAATTCAGAATCCTTGCACTTGAGCCCTTAGTCTTGACCACGTAAGTCTTCTCTTGTCTGTCCCAAATGTACCCCATAAGAGTCATAGTCTTCTGACTAAACTCTTGGTCACCAGAAACAGAAAAGTAAGGAATGTACTGAACAACAATTTCAGCATGATCCAATATGCTTTAGATAAACGACCCGTAGCATAAGGATGAACCTCTGCCAGATTCCTTCAAGAAAAAAATGCGACTAGCAATATAATAGGGCCAATTTACCTTCTTCTTATTCTTGAGAAGATAAACCAAGTGCACTTCGGCTTGATCAACTCTAGAATAACCTTTTTTCTTTGGTCGTAGAATATGGAAGACAATTCACTGCAGGATTCGATCCTCCCATTTTAACAGACCAGTTGTAATTGATTTGGGAAAGAGATCACTTGCAACGACTTCCACAGGACAAGGATCCTTAAGCATGGAATTCAATGCATACTTAAATTCATACTCTGGAGACAAGTTAGTATCAGTTATTTGAAGATCAGGAGACAGACGAGGACACATATCAAACAAGTCTTTCCAATCAGTGCTATAAACCTTGTAACTTTTAACCCATATCATGTAGCCAAACTCATAACCAGTAAAATTTTCTTTCAAACCTGTGTAAAACAGTCTAACCATATCCTCATTGTAATTAGTACTGCATTCCAAAAATTTATTGAACTTTTTATTGTTTAGCATGTCAACAATTTCAGGAATGTGCATTCTATCAGCTACCTTAGGATAATAGACAAACTGCTTAATAATTGATAGTTTCTTAAAATCCTTTTCATATACTGGAGCAAGTTCAGGAGAGAGGAGAGATAAAGCATTTACCGGGGTTTGAGACGGAGTCTGAGAAGAAGTTTGAGATGTGTTTGCTTGAGAAGTGGATGCTCTATTTGACCTCTTACCAGTCACCCTTGAGGTTGCCATTTAAAACTCCTTTGTTGAGGAAGATGAACAGTACCCACAGTATATGAGAGTGTAGAAATATCAAATTCCTCGCTAATTTGGGTTTGAATCCCTAATCTTAGAGAATTCTTGGAAAGGATTTTTAGGGTTTTTGGAGAGTTGAGAGAGTTGTGAGTGTTGTGAGAGATGTGAGAGATGCAAATGATAAGATGAAAGGATGGAGAGACACAAATGATAAGGTGAAATTTCCTATGCAGACATGAAACATTTCAGTTTTTTAAAAAAATTCCAGGAACACGAGCGATGCGTCGACCTCCGGCATGTAATGCGTCGACGCATGTTAATGAATTTTCCAAAAATTTAAATGTTCAGTATATGTCGACGCATGAGGGACCCTCAGGTCGACGCATGACTGAAAAAAATATTCATATTTGAATTGAGATGATCATGAGTCGACCTACACCCTGTTCAGGTCGATGCATGCAGTTGAAACATGAAAAAATAGAAAAACTATGTTATGAATGATGCACAAAAAACATAAATAGCAAGCCCATACTATTTCAAAACATCAAAATGGAGTAAGAAAAAAAATCTAAACTATCATTTAAGCAATAAGATAGCACTCCAAACATAGTACAAACACATATTTAGTCAAGATAAAGCAAATAGATAGGAACAATAGTACCTCCAATGGTGATAAACGATGAATGCCCTCACATAGCTTAAGCTTTCCAACATGGTTAATCAATGTATAGACAAGCATAGATAGAGAGCATGCAACAATTTCATTTAAACACGATCCGAGATATCGAGAACACCAAGTTTCCTACGAATGTTAAAGAAGGGTTCCGTCGCAAGTGGTTTTGTAAAAATATCGGCAAGTTGATTCTTGCTATGAACATGCTCGAATACGACATCACCTTTCTCTACATGATCCCTAAGGAAATGGTGGCGAATTTCAATATGTTTCGTGCGTGAATGTAGCATTGGATTTTTGGTCAGATAAATGGTATTTGTGTTGTCACACAAAATAGGAATACAATCAAGTTTAACATTGAAATCGAGTAGTTGTTTCTTGAGACACAAGATTTGGGCACAACAACTACCTGCTGTGACGTATTCCCCCTCGGCAGTTGACAAAGCAATGGAAACTTGCTTTTTGCTATGCCAACTCACTAAGGAATTTGAAAAGAAATGACAAGTGCCACTAGTGCTCTTCCTATCCGATTTGCAACCAGAAAAATAGGAATCGAAATAGCCAACCAAAGTACAATCACTTCCCTTGGAAAACCAAAGCCCATACTTTGGAGTACCATATATGTATCTAAGTATGCGCTTGACAGATTTTAAATGCAATTCCTTGGGACATGATTGATATCTAGCACACATACAAACACTAAACATGAAATCTGGTCGAGATGCAGTGAGATAGAGAAGAGAACCTATCATACCTCTATACTTCTTTACATCGACGACCTTACCATTCTCATCTCGATCTAAGTTCACATACATGAGCATGAAAGAATAACAGAAAAAACAGACTTTGGGAACACAAAGATGCAGAAAATTGAGTAAAAACGCGCGAGAGGTCGACCTACAGAAGCCGTGTGTCGACCTGAACAAGCCAGAATGCAAAACTGCGCAAACAAGAAGACTGTGCATCGATCTGCAGCTAGGCCATGCATCGACGTATGAAGGCCAGAAAAGTTTCAACTTTGATTCTTTCAGTATGCGTCGAACTACACAGGAGCCATGTGTCGACGCATACATGGCAGAGACTTTTACACACTTTTTCATACCAGTGTGTCGACCTAAAGAAGTCCTGGGTCGACACATGCTTGCCAGAATGTTTCAAAATATATTTTTCTTTGTTGTGAGTTGACCAATATCATGTGTTAGTCGACCTAATGCACCAAAATTGACTTAAAACACATTTTAGACATAGAGTATGATCCTATATGCCTAAGTTCATGTATGTAGGCTTCTATGCACATTTTAAAAGGATGAATGCAAGCTTAGACAAGGTGATACTCTACAAAATACACAAGTACGCAATTTTCCTAGTTTTGACATCATTAAAACAAAGTAATAGAGGGTCCTTGCCCTCACAGATGTTACACATATTTACGAGTTGGCATACAATTACTTGGACTCAGAAAATAGAGTTGTCTTGTTTTATTGTGATTGGTATGATCCATCTGCCAGAGGCACAAAAATAGATAAGAAATATAACACTGTTGAGATTCGAATGGCTAGAAGGTACAAAGAGTATGGCCTTTTCATACTGTCACATATCGTTAAGCAAGTTTATTATGTTCCTTACTCTTCAAATCGGCCACATAAACATGGATGGTGTGTTGTGATCAGAACAAAACCATTGGGTCATATTGAAACTGACGATCTAGTGGAAGATATTGCTTACAAAGACAATGAAATTTCTCAAATTAATGATGTGGTTGAAGTTGAACAAGTTACAAATTTGTGTGATACATTGGTTGAAGGTCATCAAATTGATGCATCTATGTTGTTGGTAGAAAATAATGTGGATGAAGAGCATGAAGAGTTTGGATCTGAGGACACTATCGGATCAAATGATGAAAATAATATGGATGGAGAGCATGAAGAGTTTGAATAAATCATTTTTATTAATTTTTACTTAATGTATTATATGTGTATCTTCGGATCAAGTTACTTAATTTTACTTAATGGATGAAAATAATTTTTACTTATTGTTTGTATATTTTGTGTTGATTTATTTATTGACAACTCTCTCAAAATAGATAAAATGCCACCCTGACCTGAAAAAGGTAAGAGTAAGACCCAACCCCATCAGAGAGCAATGGTATGTGAGGTACCTCCTTCGTCCATGTATGCTTCTCGCCCACAGAGTCAAGCAGATCCAATGTCTATGGACACTTCTCAGTCATTTACGACATTACTCTCCTCCTCCCATATGGTTCCATCTAGGAGTCCAACTTTTATTAGTCCGTTTGGGCATTCTCCATCATCATATCGGTCTGGGGGTTCCTTCCTGCAACATCCTGGGGGATATACTTTCCCACATATACCGACATCCTTCATTTAGCAGTCTGGGGGTCTACTTTCCCACATGTACCATCATCCTTCATGCAGTAGCCTGGGGGATCTAGTTTTCCGCAAGTATCATCTTCCTTCACGCAGCATCCTAGAGGATCTTTTTTTCCTCAGTAGTCTCTTTCACGTAGCAGCCCGGGGATCTAGTTTTTCTCAATAGTCTTCCTTCACGCAGCAACCTGGGGGATCTAGTTTTCCACATCCCACTCAAGTACCATCATCCTTCTTGCAACTTCCTGGGGGATCTAGTTCCTGTATTCCACATCCCACACATATACATGCACGTTAAGAGCAGGATGACCCTATTCAGGAGGATGCTAAAGTTCATGAGGAGCAACCAAATCTTGTTGCAAAAGAGCATATGGTGGTTGAAGGACGACATGTTATTAAGCCCGATGGATCAAGGTAAGTTTTTAATTTATAATATTTATTTAATTATATATTGTCATTTTTATACTTAATACTTATTCAAATTGTTGTTGTTGTTGTTGTTTAGTTTTGATCCGTGTCGGCCTGCTGCAAAAGCTATAAACCGGGTCATTAAACTAATGTATAAAAAATCGTTGAAGTCTTTTGGAGAGCTTACAAAAGATGAGAAAGATGAATGGTTTGATAAATTAAGGTAGACTGTATTTTTATTTAAGTTATGTTATTTTATAATTATTCTTTGTTATAATTATCTAACAATTTATTTGAATGTCATACAATATTGCAGAAAAAGGTGTACGTGGGACATCATGGAAGAGTGTAAGATTATTTTTTTTTTAGAAGTAAGACATCTAGACGACTATCTGACATACTTAGGCATGCTACATTACGTTGGGAAGAGCAACAAATTCGTCCTAACTGGATAGGCCAGGAAGTATTTGAGGAACTTATTGACTATTGAAATACATAAGGTTTTAAGAAACAATCTGGACATGCAAAGAAAATAAGAGCATCTAAAATTAGGGGGCTTCCTTAGTACAGTAGCAAGTATCAGTATCGGCGAACATGCTCGACGAATGGTACTTATAACTATTTTTTAAAGTTGTTTTTTGATTTATTATATATATATATATATATAATTCAACTCAATAATTTTAATTAGAAAAAGGATTTAGGAAGACACCCACGAATTAGTGAGTTGTTCGTGAAGACCCGAACCAGAAAATCGAGGGAGTTTGTTGATGCCCGTTCCAAATCAACTTTGGTAACTTGTTTATAATTCATTATTTTATTTAATTATTGTATATAACTAAATTGTTTAAACTATATTTAATTTAATTTTTTATGTATGTGTTAGAGGTGTATTAGAAATTGCTCACCCAATTTCTAATTAATAATCTTCAGTATACTCCGATCGGGAATGATCCGATTGATCCACGTGTGGATCATTATATTTAGAGTTTATCAACTGGTGGAAAGGGAGTTAATGGGTGTTTCTTTGATCTTGAACCTTTGGCTGCTGACTATAGAAAAAAGGATAGAACTTTATTTCAAAGACTTGACGATGGGAAAGAAACATCTCGTCCACCAGAATTGACACTCGAAATGATGGAGATAGTGAGATAACTGACTCTAACTGAGGCGAGACGCGAGACCACAACACGTGAGGCAGAGTTGAGACGCGAGACAGAGGCGCATGAGGCGGCACTAAAGGCCGAAATTGATGATATAAAGAAGAGGCAATCTGAGATGGAGGCACAAATGCGACAATTTTTTGCTTCACAATCGAACCATCCTTTCCAGGAAGATGAAGACGAAGAAGATAATATATTTAGTAGTGATGATGAATAACTTTTTTTATTACTATTTATTTTTGTGGCGTGAATATCCTGTGACTAAAACTTTTATATTTTTTAAATGATTATAATTATTAGAAAATTTGACTTTTTTAATCGAAAATTATTTTAATTTTTGTATTTTATTATTTATTAATTATTTTTTATTCATTATTAATTTTTGTATATTTGTAAATTACAATTTTTTTATTTTTTTATTAAATAATTAACATGCGAAAAAAATATCATGTGGCTATCAGGATGGAAAATAAAATTCATCAGTGACATGTGTAACGGCAAAATCGTGAGTGTAAGCTAGTGATTAACTTAACTCATAAAGCAAGAGTCGCCACCGCACTTTTATTTTATCCAAAAAAAATGGAAAGGAAAAAGAGCGAACAAAACCGAAAGAGTTCTAAAAAAAGAACAAACAGAGTCTGGGTAAGGGGGTTGGTTACGTTAAGGGAATGTGTTAACACCCAAAACGTCTATAGTACTCTATAGGAACCCTTTGAAATATCTATCACTTTTGGTTTGAAAATTGCTCGTTTGAAAAGTGATAGAGGAGATGAGAAGAGAAATTGTTTTTAATATTTTTGTGTTTGGAGAGACTTGCCGCCTCATGCCTACGTACCCACGATGTGCAATGTAGGATCAAAACCCCGTAGTTCGTGGTACAAAGAATGAAATTTGTTTGTTTTGGTTGATTTTAAAATGTAAAGACAAGTCGTCATTTCCAAGCGAATAATTCCGCTTAAAGAAATGAATCATGTCTAAACTTATAAAAAAAAAGTTAAAGAAAAAAGTGCACAAGGGCACAAAAGAGGTTGATGAGTTTGGTGTTTTTTAAAGTCTTTTGAAAAAGGTGTCAACATGCTTATGTAGTTTAGCATTTGTTAAGAAATGAAAAGAAAAAGAGTAAAATTACTTGACAAAGTCAAGGTTTGATTATGAAAGAGGTGATAGTTTGAAAACAAGAAAGTTTTAAAAAAAGGAGAAAGTTTTGAAAATTGAAGAATGGGTGGAGAAGAAGTGACTATCCTAAAGCATAAAGTAAAAGCTAAGGATAAGAAAGATCTAACCACAAATGTAGTTGTCTTCATCATAAACCAAGCAAAAGCACAAGGCTTCAAAGTCTTCGAACCATAATTCCAAAGCAAAGGGAAAATGTCCTAGTTCTAAGTCTAAGGATCCAAGAATAGCATTGAAGTCCAAGGTCTAGGTGCAAAATTCCATGTCCATTGCAAAGGATAGTAACCATAGTCCAAGATTAGAAACACAATTTTTTTTAGAGGTTTTGGCCTTTATTAATGTTTTTGGTCCAAGTGGACAAAGAGAAAAAGGCATAAACATGTGTCCAACAGACAAAGGAAAAATTGGGAAAGCATAAACATGATATGAAATTATAATAATAGAGCATAAAAGTAAAAGAGAGATAGGGAGCGAGAAGGAAGCGCAAAGTTAGAAGGTAGTAGTTAGTTGTTAGAGTAAGTGATCAATAATGATTGAATAATGCACTTAGGTCAAGGTTAATGAAAACTCATTAGAGGATTGATAAGACCAAAGCCTCTACAACAACAAGCTTCAAAGATTTTGAACCTAATACAAAAGATTAACCATCATTGGGTTGACGCGACCAATCAAGGTCCGGACCACGAAAGTTCAAGTTCCGAATTGGATAAAGAGGGACAAATGTAGCGCTATGTTAAGCAATCGCCGAGTAATTTACGTAGTATTACCTTACAATGAGGCCGGTCAATAGTGATCTTTGTGCTAATGCATGCTAGATGAACGATATGTAAATCGTCATCCAAAAGCAATACCGCACGAAAAGAAAAAATAGCTGACGATCTCGTCTTGATCAAGAATTCAACAAAGAAATTCTAAGATCCATAAGACTTTCATCGATCCAAAGAAAGGAGAAATAGATGAAGAGAAAGCAAAATTAAACCACAAAATTATGCGATCTTAGGCTAAGAACAAAGGGAAGGGGTTAGGAATGAAGAAACAACCAAAACAGTCCCAAAAATTGGTGAAAAACACCATTCTGTTCAGTGCGAATCGATTGCACCAGTGTGAGAATCGATTGCACACTAACAGATTGCAAAAACAAGGCAAAAAACAGCACTGTGCAATCTATTGCACGAAAATGCAAATTGATTGCACCCTGCTGTGACAGCAAAAATTCAGCAAAATTCAACATGATCATGATCTAAAACTTTCTTCAAATACCTCATGATCATGGAATCAAAAGTGCACGAAATTTTAAGTAAAACAACAGTGAAAAACAACAATTAAACACAATTACAAGATCCAAAGGATCAAGTAACAAAGATCTCCAAAGATCTACATTATGGAAGATGAAGATGAAGCTTCAACAATGGTGAGAGATGAATCACCACTTCAAATCTGAAAATTCCTTCAAATTGCTTCGAGATCCAAACACCAAAGCCTTGATCTATCAGAATTAATGAAGAAAACAAGTTTGGATGAAGGTTTAGCTCAAAGTTGAACAAGATTTAATGTGAATTCTTGTTAACTTTCAAGAGAAGAAAAGTGACCTTTGAGTGAATTTTGGTGGTTGGGGAGAGAATTTGCAAGAGGTTTTTTGGCTATCAAAAGCTTCAAGAGAAATTTTAGCAAGGTGAATTTGGCTATCAAAAGCTTGAAGAATGAATGAAATGTGGGTTCTATTTATAGAGTTTAGGCTTGGAAAATTTGGTGGATTAGAATTTGGTTTGGAAATGAAAATTAGGCTTGGAATTTGAATTTGGAGGGAAAATCAAGATCAAGTGGTGATTACTGAAGGTGTATGGTAGAAATTAATTGTGATTATGTAGGGGAATTATTTTTGGGTGATCTAGAATATTTTCAAATGATGAAATTGGTGCCAAATCCTTCAAAATTTTAAAAATGTTGATTTTGGCTAATTATGTCCTTGTGCAATCGATTGCACTGTAGCGCGAATAGATTGCAGTGCTGAAAACTTAAAAATCAAGGCAAAAAATGCATGGTGCAATCAATTGGACCAATATGCAATCGATTGCACAGTTGAAAAACTTGAAAAATGCCCTGTTGGCTGGATTGTGCTGGTTCTGGCTCGATTTTCTTGATTTATCAAAGAAGGCATGGAAATAAACACATGAACCTTGGAGTCTCTTGAATAATAATCAATTAAATCTTGGAAACTCTTAATCAGATAATTTTGAATTGTTTGCAGATCAACTTTGACTTTGTTCAGATGAAATTCATTCGAGCTGAAGGACTGTTTGATATCCTTGAGTTCCTTCCTGAAAAAGTTAGTGAAGACAAAAACAAACATATTTTTTGGATTTTAATTAAAGGTTAGTAAACATAAGCAAATAAAGGCAAATAAGAAACACACAGATTCTCGGTGATCCCTGCAAGGCATAAACCCAAAGAAGAGAGGGATAAAGGGACCAAAGCATGATCTTGTTTGTGGTATAAGATGCAAAATGAGATGTGAATGATATGTGGAATCTTAGGGGGTCAAAAATTAGGGTCTTACAACATGATATTCACGTCACTAAATTATAATAGTTTTGAGTTTTGTGACGTGAATTCCATGTCACTAATTAGTGACGTGATATTCACATCACTGTATGCTAAGACTGACACTTTCTTGCATGCTTCAGAATTGTGGGTTGCGACGTGAAAAACATGTCACAATTTAGTACCGTGATTTTCACGTGGAAACCTCGTCTAAATAAGTTTTATGATGCTAAAAGATACTTACACAAGGTTTTATAAGCTTTTCTTATTGATGATTTTCAATAAGTATGGCCGTGAAAAACTGGGAAACAAGTCTTGATATCTAAGATAGTAGATTGATGTTAGTAGTTGGAGAAAAAATGGAAATAAAGAAGTACATACAAATCTTAAATATAAACAGAAACATGAACAACATACACACAAATCTTCACTACTCTAGAAAACACCTTTCGTCAAACAATATTACAACGACCTTTCTTTAACCGTGATGGAATCACATTTTTGGGTGCTTTTTTTTTTTGGTTTTTACTAAAAGGTATTTCACTACGGTCTTTTTTAAATTCCGTGGTGAAATGTACCAGGAGTTTCATGGTTTGAATTCCAGCTCCTTCATTATCCCAACTTTCTTTTATATCATTACGATTATTTGTTTCAACCGTTGTCAATTGCATCACGGGTTTTCTTGTCAACAGTGAGGAAATTACATGTCGTTCAATACATAAGGCGTTTCTCTTAAAAGAAAACCCTAACATATTTCACTCTCCTCTCTCATAACATAACTCTAACATCCATATCACTCTTTAAAGATACTTAAACCTTCAGATTCGTCTTCACCAATCGCTAGCTTGAGGTTCTTTCATTAAACTTATGCTTCGATTTCGTTTATGTTTCTTGTTAAAAATGGGTTCTCATTTTTTCATTTGGTGAATGTTCTCATTTTTTCAGATTCATCTTTACCACCTTAACAAAGCGCATACTTGTTTATGGTACCTATGGTTTGTGTTGCTATGAAAAAAAATACAAGAAGTATGAAGCTATTGTGTAAACTTCATTCACCTTGTATCTCTTTTTCATAGCATGATAAACTAGATGAACTTCATAATTTGTTCCAGTTCCACGATTAGTTTCAAAAAAATGTGCGTTCTTGAAACATTTTATTATATCTTGTGTTGTTGTATACTGTTGTTGTATGTTGTTGTTGTTGATTAATGTTATCAGAACTTCATAATTTGTTGTTGTTGTTTATTATATCTTGCATTCTTGAACCTTATTTTTTATTTTATTTTATTGTATGTTGTTGTGTTGTTGATAAATGTTGCTGTATGTTGTTGTTGTTGATTAATGTTTTCAGAACAAGAACAAAACATTGCTAAGTCACTTCTTGTGACTTAGCAATGTTTTATTCTTTAAATTCTTATGCAAGTTACGCAATAGATGAAGTTGAGTTTATTATACGCTATGTAGGTTGTTTGTTTCATTATCCCTTCACTGAAAATACATTTCATTTAAATTGACATAGAAACTTATAATCTAAAAATTAAGTTGTATTTGAAACCAATTTATATCAATCAATGTTTTCCGAATTTCATTTGTCCCATCATTCATCTCACTCTCTTTAACATATAGAATATGGTTCAATGACCCGATTCCTTCATTAAATCAATATCTTTTCTTATAGTTTAATTTGAATAACAACAATTTATTGGGTAAGTCTACCTCATCATCGTCGCTTATCATCGTGATTGTTATGATGATAAGTCATCATAACAATCACGATAATAAGCGACAATGATGAGGTAGATTTAGCCAATAAATTGATGTTATTCAAATTAAACTAGAATAGAAGGAATCGATGCCATGAAGGACTTAAACTATTGAACCACATTCTATATGTTTAAGAGCGGGAAATGAATGATGAGACACATGCAATTTAGAAAACAGTGGTTTGTTTAAGTTGGTTTTCAGGAATTGTTTAATTTTCATATTATATACTTCTTCATCAATTTGAATGGTTTCATTTCTCTAGTGAGGTGTATGGAAAAACAAGCAATTTACATATTATATAATAAAATCTGGGTACTTTCAACAACGGTTGTATATTTTATCCGTGACAAAATGTTATTTATGTTCTAAATAAATTATCGTTGATGGGTTTCGAATCGAGTACCTAAATGTATATATCACAACGGTTGATATAAGTAACTGTTGTGATAGGTAGCGCACATCCTACCATATTATGACGGTCTCGAGACCGTGGTTGAAAGCACCAGACATATAATCAACCCTTACCTCACAACGGTTGGTCATGCATTGTGGTATCCCTTTTCCAACCATTGTGGTATGGTTTTTCCGTAGTAGTGCTTGAAAAAAAGACATACTAATACTTGATCAACATACACAAACCTTGAAACTGTGACACTTAAAGAAAGTACAAATCTTGTAAGGATGAAGAAGATGATTGATGATAGTGTTTGTGAGTGAGAGAGAGTATGTAGTGGTGACTGAGAGAGAGGATGTTTTGTTGAGTGAGTGACTGAAAGTTGACAAGATTTGGGAAATGAAAAAGTAAGGTCTAAGTATATATCAAAGTAATAGAAAATAAAGTTAAAGAGTTGAGTAGCTAGCTAGGTGCAGTACAAGCTTCAAAGGTACTTTAACCTTCTCACTCAGACACCACAGTTTTCTCTTTCTCGTGCCATTAAATCACTAAAATGGTAATGGAAAGTTCAAAAATGCAGGTAATGCAGTGTTGAATTTACAAGAGTGTTGAAGCGTGTTATACAAATATGTAAGATGTAATTTGAAACATTAAAATGGAAAGAAAGGAAGAGAAAAATGAGAAAGTTGAAAATTAGTTAACACCAAAGAAGGAGATTCTTTAGACTAATTGTTATAAAAAAATGGAATTCTTTTTACTATATGTGTCATGGTATTATAAAAGTTGAAATAAGGTTTGGTTTTGTGTAAGCAAAATACAAAGTAAGATGATATGATGAAACAGAAAGTATATGTGGTAAGAATGTAAATGATGGGCTTACAAGCTTAGAAAGAATCTAAATGAAGTGAACACAAATTGTTCAACATCTGCAAGTAATACTAATTGATGTTTAGTTTTCATTTCAATCTCATTGATCTCGTTCTCATATTATTAAGAAATATATTCTTCCATTTTATTTTATGCAAAAACTTCTCAACAAAAGAATGAAGCTATTAGTAGTAGATAAATAGGTTATGAGTTTATTTCTATTTGGGCCATGAAATGGTTATTAGGCTTAGTAGCTCTATTAATGTATTTGGCCCTATTGGGTTTGTAACATACACATTTCATATTTTTCACTTATATGCATTTTCAAATTGTTTTTACCGCCATGGCTTTGTTTCATCTTCTTTCTCATACACTGTAATAATTAGTCAAAGATAGGGAAAGAGAATGAAAATCATCACTGCAATCAATTCACAGAAGAAGAGTTTTAGTTGTTTTGACAAATGAAAAAACTATTAGTCTACTATGTACTCCCTCCGTTACACAATGAGTGATCCGTTTGTAATAAAAGAGTGTCTTAAAATGAGTGTGACCCATTTCAATTTCCAATGCATCTTTTCCAATTTTACCCTCTAATTAATTTTACTTTCATCATTCCCAATACACGATAAGGGTATTTTAGAAAAAATGTCATTCTCTCTCTTTCAATTATTCCCTTTTCTTAATCTGTGTGAAATGGTCAATTGGATCACTCATTGTGGGATGGAGGGAGTATGAAAAAACAGTTTAGCTTTTCAAACTAGAAGTAGTACGTACTAATGTTTTTCATTTCTTTGAGTGTGTTATTACTAGTGTCCACAATTTAACTATCACGTACTCAAATCTCGTGCAAAGAAGTGCGTAGCATGCATATACGAAAGTTTTTGTTCGTTAATCTAGTTTGTTTATTGTGCAAACTTGTGAAAATATATTTTATATCACGTGTCTTTGTTGCAAGAGTGAAGCTATGTACAAAGAGAGAAAAAAAGGACAGAGATAGAAAAGGAAAGAAAGTAGTGAACTTTTGTATTACTTGGATACTTGGTGAAGACTAAAACTCTATTTGGAAAATGAGGCTCAAGTAATCATCAAACAGCATCCAGTACATTACTTAGCATCTTCCAAATCATATAATTCGGGTAAGTTTTTCGAATTTCCGATAAATATTCGAGTATCCTTGTAAACGAGTTATAATGCATTGTTAGGTGTAGAAATGTTTATAAATCAGCTGAATCATAGTTTAAAGTAAGTGTATATATTGTTTGTTGGCTCAAATGGACGATCAGGGCTTCAAATTTCTCATTCTGAGGGGCAGAGAACGCCATTTTCGGGACCTCAGAGTTTCAGAAAATTCCATAGATACATCTCCGGAAAAATTCAACATTTCATGTACTCAGGGTGATTCCAGAGATACATCTATGGAATGTTTTCGTAGTTGTATCTCCGGAATCAACCAGAGTACATGAAACGTTGAATTTTTCCGAAGATGTATCTCCAGAATTTTCTCAGTCTGTTTTTTATATTTCTGTTTTATAATTTTGTTGTTTGTGCTATTGATTTGCGTAAACTCATTGTACGGTTAATTATACCTTGCAGGCATAATGGGTGACAGAGCCGACCGATTGAGGCATGGACGGGTTGCCCAACACACATCTGTTCGGCGGGAGCAAAGCCAGCAGGTTCCAGAGTGTCACACCCTAATTTTTAACCCTAAGATTCCACATCATCTTCATCATTTTAGCATGACATCAATCATCTCATGTGTGTGTTTATGCATTGATAACCCCTTTGAGTTTACAAGAGTATGTGCTTTGGTTTACTTTGACTGCAAGTTAGGGTTTTACAACCAAAAGCTCAAGAAATTGGCCAATCAAGGAGTAATGATCCTCAACTCCTCAACATGATCAAAGGCCTCCTTTAATCAATAATCAAGTGCAATATTCCATCAATACCATTTCATCAAGCCCCAAGTCATCAGATGCACCAAATTAGGGTTTTGACCTAATTCAGTCCCGAGTTGACTTTATGAGCATGATCCTACACTTTAAGACATGTTTCAAGGACCTCAAGTATATCATCTTAGCCCATTCATATGGTTAGATTGATTCAAGAAGCTTGATCCATTGACAATTGAAGAATTCAAGTTCATTTGAGAAAAGTCAACTGTTCATCAAAGTCAAAGTTTGACTTTTGAGATTTTTGGTCAAACATGGACCCCACAAGTTAAGGATCACGAAAATAGGCGAATTTGATCATGAATAATCAAGAAAATCAAAGAAAACATCCAAAGATCATGATTTATGCAAATTAGGGTTTATGAAATTTTTCTAAGTTATGAAATTCCATGATTAACTGCCCTACTTTCCTAGACTATAACTTCTTCCTCAAGCATCCAATTAAAACACTTGAGGATTCATTTTAAAGTTGGTATTACATACTTCAAATTGGTGAAAGAATGGACCCAAAAACATTTACCAATTGAAAGTTGTGGTTGATCAAAGTTGAGGTTTTCAAAGATGTGAAAATGTCAAATACTTAGAAATTTTTCTAAGTATAAATCAGTGAAAAGTCCAATTTTGTTGGCCAATTATCTCAATGATCCAAAATGATTCTTTCCAAGTGATCAACATCAAAGTTTTAGTATGTAATCTATTCTTTCCAATGGTACCAAGAACATGAAATTATCTTGCTTAAGCATGAAGTTATGAATTTGTAAAGTAGCCATGAGGGACCTGTTTGGTCCAAGACAGATTTTGCATCAAGATTTCTACACGAGTTTCCAAGCATTTTCAGAGGCTGAGATCAACTAGAAACTTGTTCCTCTCCATGATATCTGAACATTGGTACCAAGTTTGTGGGGAAAAGATCTAAATTCAAGGGAGAAAGGTTCACTCCATTGGACCATGTTGAATTACATGATATGCATTGCATAAAGTCATCTTCCTTCATGCAGCAGTCTGAAGGATCTATTTTTCCTTAGCACTCTCTTTCACGCAGTAGCCTGAGGGATCTAGTTTTCCTTAACAGTCTTACTTCACGCAGCAGCCTGGGGGATCTAGTTTTCCACATCCCACCCAAGTACCATCATCCTTCTTGCAACTTCCTGGGGGATCTAGTTCCCGGATTCCACATCCCCCGCATATACATGCATGTCAGGAGCAAGATGACCCTATTCAGGAGGATGCTGAAGTTCATGAGGAGCATACAAATATTGTTGCAAAAGAGCATATGGTGGTTGAAGGATGACATGTTATTAAGCCCGATGGATCAAGGTAAGTTTTTAATTTATAATATTTGTTTAACTATATATTGTCATTTTTATACTTAATACTTATTCAAATTGTTGTTGTTGTTGTTGTTGTTGTTTAGTTTTGATCTGTGTCGGCCTTCTGCAAAAGCTATAAACCGAGTCATTCAACTAATGTATAAACAATCGTTGAAGTCTTTTGGAGAGCTTACAAAAGATGAGAAAGATGAATGGTTTGATAAATTTAAGGTAGATTGTATTTTTATTTAAGTCATGTTATTTTATAATTATTTTTTGTTATAATTATCTAACTATTTATTTGAATGTCATACAATATTGCAGGAAAGGTGTACGTGGGACATCATGGACGAGTGTAAGATTAATTTTTTTTAGAAGTAAGACATCTGGACGACTATCTGACATGCTTAGGCATGCTAGATTACGTTTGTAAGAGCAAAAATTTCGTCCTAACTGGATAGGCCAGGAAGTATTTGAGGAACTTATTGACTATTGAAATACATAAGGTTTTAAGAAACTACCTGAACATGCAAAGAAAATTAGAGCATCTGAATTAGGGGGCTGCCTTAGTACAGTAGAAAGTATCAGTATCGACGAACATGCTAGACGAATGCTACTTATAACTATTTTTTAAAGTTGTTTTCTGATTTATTATATATATATATATATATATATATATATATATATATATATATATATATATATATTTAATTCAACTCAATAATTTTAATTAGAAAAAGGATTTGGGGAGACACCCACGAATTAGTGAGCTGTTCGTGAAGACCCAAACCAAAAAATCGGGGGAGTTTATTGATGCTCGTTCCAAATCAACTTTGGTAACTTGTTTATATTTCATTATTTTATTTAATTATTGTATATAACTAAATTGTTTAAACTATATTTAATTTAATTTTTTATGTACGTGTTGGAGGTGTATTAGAAATTGCTCACCCAATTTCTAATTGATAATCTTCAGTATACTCCGATCGGGAATGATCCGATTGATCCACGTGTGGATCTTTATATTTGGAGTTTATCAACTGGTGAAAAGGGAGTTAATGGGTGTTTCTTTGATCTTGGACCTTTGGCTGCCGACTATAGAAAAGAGGATTGAACTTTATTTCAAAGACTTGAAGATGGGGAAGGAACATCTCGTCCACTAGAATTGACACTCGAAATGATGGAGATAGTGAGATAACTGGCTCTGACTGAGGCGAGACGCGAGACAATAGCACGTGAGACAGAGTTGAGACGCGAGACAACAGCACGTGAGGCGGCACTAAAGGCCGAAATTGAGGATATGAAGAAGAGGCAATCTGAGATGGAGGCGTAAATACGACAATTTTTTGCATCACAATCGTACCATCCTTTCCAGGAAGATGAAGACGAAGAAGATAATATATTTAGTAGTGATGATGAATAACTTTTTTTATTTCTATTTATGTTTGTGGCGTGAATATCCTATGACTAAAACTTTTATATTTTTTTAATGATTATAATTATTAGAAATTTTGACTTTTTTAATCGAAAATTATTTTAATTTTTGCATTTTTTTATTTATTAATTAGTTTTTATTCATTATTAATTTTTGTATATTTGTAAATTATAATTTTTTATTTTTTATTAAATAATTAACCTGCGAAATAAATATCATGTGACTATCAGGATGGAAAATAAAATTCATCAGTGACAAGATATTCACGTCACTAAATTATAATAGTTTTGAGTTTTGTGACGTGAATTCCATGTCACTAATTAGTGACGTGATATTCACATCACTGTATGCTAAGACTGACACTTTCTTGCGTGCTTCAGAATTATGGGTTGTGACGTGAAAAACATGTCACATTTTAGTAACATGATTTTCACGTGGAAACCTCGTCTAAATAATTTTTATGATGTTAAAAGACACTTACACAAGGTTTTATAAGCTTTTCTTATTGATGATTTTCAATAAGTATGGTCGTGAAAAACTTGGAAACAAGTCTTGATATCTAAGATAATAGATTGATGTTAGTAGTTGGAGAAAAAATGGAAATAAAGAAGTACATACAAATCGTGAACATAAACATAAACAGAAACATGAAAAACATACACACAAATCTTCACTACTACGGAAAACACCTTTCGTCAAACAATATTACAATGGACTTTCTTTAACCGTGATGGAATCACGTTTTTGGGTGCTTTTTTTTTGTTTTTACTAAAAGGTATTTCACTACGGACTTTTTTAAATTCCGTAGTGAAATGTACCAGGAGTTTCATGGCTCCAATCCCAGCTCCTTCATTATCCCAACTTTCTTTTATATCATTACGGTTATTTGTTTCAACCGTCGTGAAAAGTTCAATCATTGCATCACGAGTTTTCTTGTCAACAGTGAGGAAAGTATATGTCGTCAGTACATAAGGTGTTTCTCTTAAAAGAAAACCCTAACATATTTCACTCTCATCTCTCATAACATAACTCTAACATCCATACCACTCTTTAAATATACTTCAACCTTCAGATTCGTCTTCACTAATCGCTACATTAAGGTTCATTCATTAAACTTATGCTTCGATTTCGTTTATGTTTCTTGTTAAAAATGGGTTCTCATTTTTTCATTTGGTGAATGTTCTCATTTTTTCAGATTCGTTTTCACCACCTTAACAAAGCGCATACTTTGTTTATGGTACCTATGGTTTGTGTTGCTATCAAAAAAATACAAGAAGTATGAAGCTATTATGTAAACTTCATTCACCTTGTATCTCTTTTTCATAGCATGATAAACTAGATTAACTTCATAATTTGTTCCAGGTCCACGATTAGTTTCAAAAAAGGTGCGTTCTTGAAACATTTTATTATATCTTGTGTTGTTGTATGCTGTTGTTGTATGTTGTTGTTGTTGATTAATGTTCTCAAAACTTCATAATTTGTTGTTGTTGTTGGTTTTTTATTATATCTTGCATTCTTGAATCTTATTTTTATTTTATTTTATTGTATGTTGTTGTGTTGTTGGTAGATGTTGTTGTATGTTGTTGTTGTTGATTAATGTTTTCAGAATAAGAACATAACATTGGTAAGTCACTTCTTGTGACTTAAAAATGTTTTATTCTTTAAATTCTTATGCAGGTTGCACAGTAGATGAAGTTGAGTTTATTATATGCTATGTAGGTTGTTTGTTTCACTAACTCTTCACTGAATATACATTTCATTTAAATTTACATAGAAACTTATAATCTGAAAATTAAGTTGTATTTGAAAACCAACTTATACCAATCAATGTTTTTCGAATTGCATGTGTATCATCATTCATCTCACGCTCTTTAACATATAGAATGTGGTTCAATGACGTGATTCCTTCATTAAATTGATATCTTCTCTTATAGTTTAATTTGAATAACAATAATTTATTGGGTAAGTCTACCTCATCATCGTCGCTTATCATCGTGATTGTTATGATGATAAGTCATCATAACAATCACGATGATAAGCGACAATGATGAGGTAGATTTAGCCAATAAATTGATGTTATTCAAATTAAACTAGAATAGAAGGAATCGATGCCATGAAGGACTTAAACTATTGAACCATATTCTATATGTTAAAGAGCGGGAAATGAATGATGAGACACATGCAATTTGGAAAACAGTGGTTTGGTTAAGTTGGTTTTCAAGAACTGTTTAACTTTCATATTATATACTTCTTCATCAATTTGAATGGTTGTATTTCTTTAGTGTGGTTTATGGAAAAACAAGAAATTTACATATTATATAATAAACTATGGGTACTTTCAACAATGATTGTATATTTTATTAGTGATGAAATGTTAGTTACGTTCCAAATAAATTACCGTTGATGGGTTTCGAACCGAGTACCTAAATGTATATATCACAACGGTTGATATAAATAACTATTGTGATAGGTAGCTCACATCCTACCTTATTATCACGGTCTTGCGACCGTGGTGGAAAGCAACAGACATACAATCAACCCTTACCTCACAAAGGTTGGTCAGGCGTTGTGGTATCCCTTTTCCAACCATTGTGGTATGGCTTTTCCATAGTAGTGCTTGAAAAAAATACATACTAATACTTGAACAACATAGATAAACCTTGAAACTGTAACACTTAACGAAAGTACAAATCTTGTAAGGATGAAGAAGATAATTTATGAGAGTGTTTGTGAGTGAGAGAGCTTATGTAGTGATGACTGAGAGGGAACGAGGATGTTTTGTTGAGTGAGTGACTGAAAGTTGACAAGATTTGGGAAATGAAAAAGTAAGGTCTAAGTATATCTCAAAGTAATAGCAAATAAAGTTAAATAGTTGAGTAGCTAGCTAGGTGTAGTACAAGCTTCAAAGGTACTATAATCTTCTCACTCAGACACCACATTTTTCTCTTTCTCGTGCCATTAAATCACTAAATTGGTAATGGGAAGTTCAAAAATGCAGGTGATGCATTATTGAATTTACAAGAGTGTTGAAGCGTGTTATACAAATATGTAAGATTAAATTTTTAACGTTAAAATGGAAAGAAAGTAAGAGAAAAATGAGAAAGTTGAAAATTAGTTAACACCAAAGAAGGAGATTCTTTAGACTAATTGTTATAAAAAATGGAATTCTTTTTACTATATGTGTCATGGTATTATAAAATTTTTAAATAAGGTTTGGTTTTGTGTAAGAAAAATACAAAGTAAGATGATATGATGAAACATAAAGTATATGTGGTAAGAATCTAAATAAAGGTGTTACAAGCTTAGAAAGAATCTAAATGAACTCACACAAAAACCAAAGGACATTATCAATATCAGAGATCACAAAGGCAAGTTATTGGAGCAAAAGGTTGACTACGAGTGGAAAGCAATGTACTGTCAGAAGTGTTTGAAAATAGGTCATGACTGTGACATAAAAAAGAAACCAGACAAACCACCAAGGATTTGGAAACAGGTAACCCAAACCAACATAGATAACATTCAATCCAACAAGGAACAAACCCCTCCACCTGAAACTACTACACAGAGGGAAGAACAGCTCAGTCAAAAAGCTAATCAAATAGTTCAAGAGGAAGAATGGACAAGGGTTGGATCATCAACAAAACTGGACAAAGGGCGACAAGGTATGCATACTCCTCACAAGAGTGCTTTTATCAAGTTCAATAATTCATTCACCCCCCCTACGAATTGGAGATTGTTCTAGGGGAGAGAATAAAAAAGATCCATGTTAGCAAGCTGGAACGTTAGGGGCATGAATAAAGAGGCAAGGCACATGGAGATAAGCTCCTATATCTCCACTTTCAATGTGTCCATATGTGCCTTGCTTGAAACTAGAGTTAAAAGACATAATGCTGATAGAGTTAGGAAGAGTTTTAGTACTAATTGGAATTTTGAGGATAATTATGATCACCAAAATAATGGCAGAATTTGGATACTGTGGAAGCATAGTGAAGTTCAACTGAAGGTCATCACCAACAATGCACAATTTATTCATGTTGAGGTCTACAACCTTGACCAAACCTACATTCAAACTATAACTGTCATCTATGCTTACAACAAGCTTGAATATAGGAAACAACTGTGGATAGAACTGGAAACTTGTAAACCTGCAACAGGTCCTTGGATAATCATAGGGGACTTTAATAATGTCACAACTTACCAAGATAGAGTAGGAGGAAAGAGAGTGACTGAGGTTGAATATAGAGATTTGAAAAACATGATGTAAAACACAAGTCTGTTTGAAGCTCCATCAAAAGGACCTTATTATACTTGGACAAACAACCATACTTCTGGGGTCATTTGCTCTAGACTTGATAGAGTACTAGGCAACACTACTTGGTTTCAGAGGTTTCACAATGTAGTCATTGAAAACCAACCCCAAAACATCTCTGATCATACCCTTGTAAGGGAGTGGATTCAAAACTAGCAGACTGCATATACTCCAGCCAGGATTTTTAGATTCTTGAATTGTGTATCCAATGTTGAGGGTTTCCCAAAAACTGTAGAAGACAGTTAGAGGGAAGACACTAGAGGTGGGCCAATGCACAGGTTGTGGACAAAGTTAAAAAGACTCCAACCTACTCTCAAGGCCATGACCAAAACAATCACAGCTAACCAACAGCAACTGATTAAATCTAGAGAAGAACTCCACAAACTATAAGAAAATCTCCATAAAGACCATTTCAATGAGCAACTGATGCAGCAGGTCAAGGATCATACAAGGAAAGTTATGCAACTCAACCAAATTGAGGAGGAGATTTTGAAACAGAATTCTAAGATTACCTGGCTCACTCTGGGAGACAATAACAATGCTTTCTTTTAGGCCTATGTAAGGGAGAAAAATAAGAACAAATGCCTCTTTTCACTCCAGGCACTGAATGGGGATATTCTCACCAAGCATGAAGACATAGAGAATGAAATTCTAGAGTTCTATACTAATATGGTAGGCACCAATAATCAGAGTATTGAGAGCATTGAGCTACCTATCATTAGAGAGGGTAACACCCTTTCTAAGATGGATGCCCAATCACTCATCAAACCAGTGGAGGATAAGGAGATTTGGGAAGCCCTCAAAGGCATTGGTGACACAAAGACCCTCGATGTAGATGGTTACAATTCATATTTCTTCAAGAAGACTTGGGATACTGTGAAGTATGGTGCCATAGCAGCAGTTAGAGAATTCTTTGAGCATGGTCAAATTCACAATTCTTTCAACTGTTCCCTCATCACCTTGATTCCAAAGACTCCTGATGCAAAAACAATTAAGGATATGAGGCCTATAGCCTATTGCAGCACTATCTACAAGATCATCTCAAAAATTCTCACCATGAGGCTAGGGGCAGTGATTGGCAATATCATCTCAGACTCTCAGTCTGCTTTCATTTCTGGGAGGTTGATACAGGACAATGTAATAATGGCCCAAGAATTGGTGAGAGGATATAGCAGAAAACACATCTCCCCCAGATGCATGTTACAACTTGATATCCAAAAAGCTTATGATACCTTGGAATGGTAAGCTTTATCTCAAATTATGCAGGAACTAGGTATTCCTTATGTGTTTGTTAACTGGATTATGAACTGTGTTGTTAATGTGTCCTACAGGTTCTTGATTAATGGAAGACCATCCAAGCTTCTTAAGGCAAGAAAAGGGCTGAGACAGGGGGACCCCATCTCACCTATTTTGTTTGTCATAGCTATGGAATACTTGCACAGGATGCTCTACACCTTGGCCAAAAATCCAGACTATAACTTTCACCTTAAATGTGAAAGACTTCACATCATTAATCTGTTTTTCGCTGATGATATTATTCTTTTTGCTCGAGGAGATGCAAGTTCCTTACAATTGATTATGCAGAATCTACATGAGTTCTCAGCCTCTACAGGTTTAACCATCAGCCAGGCCAAAAACAAATTCTATGTAGGAGGTGTGAATGAAGAAACTAAACTTCATCTTTATCAGGTCACAGGCCTTGCCAGGGGGAGATGCCGTTTAAGTATTTGGGAGTTCCACTCCATAATCGCAAGCTAACTGTGCAAGACTGCCAGCCATTGATTGATCGCATGCTTAAAAGAGTCCATCATTGGAGCACAAAGTTACTGTCGTATGCAGGGAGACAACAACTCGTGAAAAGTGTGCTATTCTCGATATCCAATTACTGGATGCAAGTTTTCCCTTTGCCAAAGAAAGTAACCAACCATATTGAAAGCATCTGCATGATTTTCCTATGGACGGGGAGAGAGGAGAACACCAGGAAATCGCCTATTGCTTGGGACAAAATTTGTGAATCGGTTTCGACAGGTGGAAGAAACATCATTTCATTGAAGGAGTGGAATGTGGCAACCATTGGGAAGCTGCTATGGAAACTTTGGACAAAGAAAGACATTCTTTGGATAAAGTGGTTGCATACGTACTTCATCAAGGATACAGTCGCTGCTCATTATGTGCCTGACAACAATTGTTCTTGGATTATTAAGAGTGTCTTCAAACATAGAGGTGCCATAACTACTTCAAATATCTGGAAAAGTTGTCTAAATGCTGATAAATATGACACCAGGGGTATGTATGACTACTTGCGAGGAGATAGAATCAAAGTTGATTGGAGGAGCATGATGATAAAAAACAATGCAAGACCTAGGGATGTATTCACAACATGGATGACGTGCCTAGGTAGACTTCTGACTAAGGATAGAATTGCGAGAATGGGGGTCGTTACGGATGGATGCTGTGTGTTCTGCTCACAACTTGAAAAGAATAATCATATCCTATTTGATTGCGAAATAGTCCAGCAACTATGGCGACAAGTGCTTCGGATGTTCAACCTCCCGTTACCACCTAGAAGAATGGTTGATTTCGACTGGCTTACAAGTGCAACTAAGGGTAAGGGGCCGAAAGTTAAAATAACCAAATGTGTTGTGGCGGAAATAATTTATTATATTTGGGTGAGTAGGAACAGAATGATATTCCAAAACGGTAAAGTTGAAGACTTGAGTATTCATTGGATTAAAGAGTTGGTGATGCCTAAAGTGGAAGCAGACACGAAGATGTTAGCTTACTATCAGAGGACCTTATAAGTTTTGCCTGTTGTCCTTTCTTTTTGAGTTTTTCTAGTCATCTTGTAGCCTGAATCGTGTAGATCGGCTTGTAATAACTGTTTTTGGTTTAATATATATCCTCTTTTTCCAAAAAAAAAAAAAGAATCTAAATGAAGTGAACACAAATTGTTCAACATCTGCAAGTAATACTAATTGATGTTTAGTTTTCATTTCAATCTCATTGATCTCGTTCTCATATTATTATGAAAATATATTCTTCTATTTTATTTTATGCAAAAACTTCTCAACAAAAGAATGAAGCTATTAGTATTAAATAAATAGGTTATGAGTTTATTTCTATTTGAGCCATGATATGGTTATTGGGCTTAGTAGCTTTATTAATGTATTTGGCCCTATTGGGTTTGTAACATACACATTTCATATTTTTCACTTCTCTGCATTTTCAATTTGTTTTTCCCATGGCTTTGTTTCATCTTCTTTCTCATACACTGTAATAATTAGTCAAAGATAGGGAAAGAGAATGAAAATCATCATTGTAAACAGTTCACAGAAGTAGAGTTTTAGTTGTTTTTGACAAATGAAAAAACTATTAGTCTACTATGTACTCCCTCCGTTACACAATGAGTGATCCTTTTGTAATAAAAGAGTGTCTTAAAATGAGAGTGACCCATTTCAATTTACAATGCATCTTTTCCAATTTTATCCTCTAATTAATATTACTTTCATCATTCCCAATACACAATAAGGGTATTTTAGTAAAAATGTCATTCTGGATCACTCATTGTGGGACAGAGGGAGTATAAAAAAAACAGTCTATCTTTTCAAACTAGAAGTAGTACGTACTAATATTTTGTGTTATTACTAGTGTCCACGATTTAATTGTCATGTACTCAAATCTCATGCAAAGCAGTGCGTAGCATGCAAATATGAAAGTTTTTGTCCATTAATCTAGTTTGTTTATTGTGCAAACTTGTGAAAATATATTTTATATCACATGTCTTTGTTGCAAGAGTGAAGTTATGTACAAAGAGAGAAAAAAAGGACAGAGATAGAAAAGGAAAGAAAGTAGTGAACTTTTGTATTACTTGGATACTTGGTGAAGACTAAAGCTCTATTTGGAAAATGAGGCTTAAGTAATCATCAAGCAGCATCCAGTACATTACTCAACATCTTCCAAATCATATAATTCGTGTAAGTTTTTCGAGTTTCCGATAAATATTTGAGTATCCTTGTAAACGAGTTAGAATGCATTGTTAGGTGTAGAAATGTTTATAAGTCAGCTGAATCATAGTTTAAAGTAAGTGTATATATTGTTTGTTGGCTCAAATGGACGATCGGGGCTTCAAATTTCTCATTATGAGGGGCAAAGGATGCCATTGTCGCAACCTCTGAGTTTCATAAAATTCCAGAGATACATCTCCGGAAAAATTCAATGTTTCATGTACTCAGGGTGATTTCGGAGATACATCTGCGGAATGTTTCTGTAGTTGTATCTCCGGAATCAACCAGAGTACATGAAAGTTTAATTTTTCCCGAGATATATCTCCGGAATTTTCTCAGTCTATTTTTTTCTTTTTGTTTTATAACTTTCTTGTTTGTGTTATTCATTTGCGTAAACTCATTGTACGGTTAATTATACCTTGCAGGAAAAATGGGTGACAGAGCCGACCGATTGAGGCATGGGCGGGTTGCCCAACACACATTTGTTCGATGGGAGCAGAGCCAGCAGGTTCCGGAGTATCACACCCTAGTTTTTAACCCCTAAGATTATACATCATTTTCATCATTTTGGCATGACATCAATCATCTCATGTGTGTATTTTTGCATTGATAACCCCTTTGAGTTTACAAGAGTATGTGCTTTAGTTTACTTTGGGTGTAAGTTAGAGTTTTGGAACCAAAAGCTCAAGAATTTGGCCAATCAAGAAGTAATGTGATCCTCAACTTCTCAACATGATCATAGGTCTCCTTACATCAATAATCAAGTGCAAGATTCCATCAATACCATTTCATCAAGCCCCAAGTCATCAGATGCACCAAATTAAGGTTTTGACCTAATTCAGTCATGAGTTGACTTTATGAGCAAGGCATGATCCTACACTTCAAGACATGTTTCAAGGACATCAAGTGCATCATCTTAGCCCATTCATATGGTTAGATTGATTCAAGAAGCTTGATCTATTGACAATTGAAGAATTCAAGTTCATCTGAGAAAAGTCAACTGTTCATCAAAGTCAAAGTTTGACTTTTGAGATTTTTGGTCAAACATGGACCCCTCAAGTCAAGGATTATGAAAATAAGTTAATTTGATCATGACTAATCAAGAAAATCAAAGAAAAAAAATCCAAAGATAATGATTTGTGCAAATTAGGGTTTATGAAATTTTTCTAAGTTACGAAATTCCATGATTAAGTGCCCTACTTTCCTAGACTATAACTTCTTCCTCAAGCAACCAATGAAAAAACTTGAGGATTCATTTTAAAGATGGTATTACATACTTCAAATTGGTGAAAGAATGGACCCAAAATCATTTACCAATTGAAAGTTATGGTTGATCAAAGTTGAGGTTTTCAAAGATGTGAAAATGTCAAATACTTAGAAAATTTTCTAAGTATAAATTAGTGAAAAGTCCAATTTTGTTGGCCAATTATCTCAATGATCCAAAATAATTCTTTCCAAGTGATCAACATCAAAGTTGTAGTATGTAATCTCATCTTTCCAATGGTACCAAGAACATGAAATTATCTTGCTTAAGCATGAAGTTATGAATTTGTAAAGTAGCCACGAGGGACCTGTTTGGTCCAAGACAGATTTTGCATCAAGATTTCTACACGAGTTTGAGGCATGTTTTACCAACTTTACAAGCATTTTCAGAGGATAAGATCAACTAGGAACTTGTTCCTCTCCATGATATCTGAACATTGGTACCAAGTTTGTGGGAAAAAGATCTCAATTCAAGGGAAAAAGGTTCACCCCATTGGACCATGTTGAATTACATGATATGCATTGCATAAAGTCAACTTTTGTGCCAAATATTTTCCATAAATCATGCAAGCTGGTCTAAACATCCAAAATAGCTTATCTAACCAAGAGGGATTGCTTAGAATGTCAACTTAGAGGCTGCACCAAAAGCATGGCTACCCTTGTACCTTCCAATTCACTTTATGCAAAAGCACTTTTAACCATTGGATCATGCTTCCAACTTTGCCCAAAACCATTGCCACTTGATCAGGTCACATTCCTTATAAATAGCACTCCATACCAGATACAAAACACACAACACTTGAGCCAAAAACCTCAGCATTTCAAAGCATCCCATCTTTGAAGCACGTTGTTCATCACTTTCACCAAAACACCAAAACCTTCCAAAACCTGTTACAGTCACAAAACCTTCAAACCATTCACCCCAACACACCACAAATACCTCCCTTAACCTGTTCAAACTCATCACACCACCTCAGAATACAGAGAATCAAAAGTCAACCCTCTTTGGTCACCATTGTTGACCAAAGAGCCAAAACTCAAGAACTTTCAATCCTGGCCATTTCCATCCAACCTACCACTTCAAACACTTCATAAACACTTCATAGAAACTGTCCAAGCTATCAAACACCATCTGTAATCACTCCCTCACAGAAATCAAATTTCACTTTTGACCATTTGCAAGAGGAATCGAACTGAGGAATTGGAAGCATTCTAGGGCAAGCCAGACATTCAAACACCTTTATGGAGGTCTAGTGAAGCTAAAGGGTTCACCATCTTGTATCTGGAGCAGCATTTGAAGGTGAATTGGACACACTCCAATAGGTAAGTTTTCTCACATTTTAAACTCCATGATTTAGGCATCATTCACACTCGTTCAAGTTACCATCCTGTTTGTTATGATGTAAGGATCAAAACCCCCATGATTGTGTCCTTTAATCGTGCATATCTAACATTTATTTTTTGTTTCAAGAATTAGGGTTTATCTGGTTCATGCTGAAATTCTTGAGTTAGAAGGAAAATAGACGAGTTTTGAGTATATATTTGAGTTCCTTGTGAAATTCTGATGAAGATGTTATATTCATTTGTTTGATTTGGTTCCAAAATAAGAAAATCACAATTTCAAAATTCTGGTTGTTCTTGAGGTTAAAGATGAAGTTTCACGTGTGTTTTTATTTTTAAATCTTTTCATTATATATTATCTTATGAAAGCGAAAACATAACAGGCCAACTGGCCTGGCCCAGTGGCACGCGTGTTTTGCTACATGGCTGAGGGCGTGAGTTTGAACCTGATAGCCCCCATTCCTCTCTTTTTATCACTTGTCACCTCTTTTTTTATTTCCTTTTCTTTTTCTTTTTACCTTTCATTAATTATTTCTTTTGTTCTATTTTCATTTAATATTTCTTTTCCATTAAAAATCCAAAAATATCCAAAAAAATATTTTATTAATCTTTATTTAGTTTATTTATTTTAGTTATATTAACTTATTCAATAAGTATTATTTGGTATTATTATTTCTTTTGTTTTATTTAAAACCTTCAAAAAAAAAAATATTTTTCTTATTTTATCGTCCCATTTTAACACCTAAAAATATTGTCTTTTATATATTTATTAAATCCCGTGATCACAATTCTTCCTTGTATTTTACTAAAATATTTTCCATTTATTCTTAAATTGTCATGTATAAATGTTGTCTTGTGTGATATACTTGTCCTTAATGCCATCTTTGTTTTGTCTTGAACACTTTAAGTGGTTGATAATTGTTCTTACTTGTTTCAAAGTTTATCCATGTGTTTAGAATTTGCTTAGTTTTGCATTCTTGACCTAAAATCCATGATGCAACCATGCCTTAATCTTTTGTTCTTGTGTTGATATTTGCCTTTGTATATACACGTTGTAAATAATGTTGATGTGCCATGTTTACCCTAGATAACTCATGTTGAATCTTGTACTTGTAAACCATGTTCTATGTGTGTTTCTCTGCATATCTCGATGAACATCTTGTTGAAACTTGTCTAATGATTTAAGAATCCATGTTTTGTTCATATGGAGAATGTTAACTTGTATCCAAGCATGCTTTGTCAAATGTAAACCTTGTACATGTTTGTTGAATCATGTCAACCTTACTTACACTATGTATCTCATGTCTATTTCCATTTGTTGAATTTTTGTACACTTGTATATACATGTTGCCTAAATTCAAGGGATGGACTTATTGTTGACACCATTGTCATCTTTGCATATGCATCTTTATATCATTCTTATATACATTTTGTATGTTTTGTAATCCTTGACTTGCTATCCCTTAGGAAGTTTCCCTTTAGAATGGGTCAACTTAGACAACTCAATTAGGGTTTTCCCCTCTTTCAAACTCAAAACCACTTTCAATAGAAACCTTGACCTTAGGTCATTGATTTTTCAAACTCATTTCCTTAAACAAATGCTTCAAGACATCTTACGCATATTCAAACTCTTTCACAAAGACTAAAAGACACAAACTTCAATTCAAACCTTTTGCCACTTTGGCTTTTCAATTTAAAACCTTTCAAATAGATTAGACATTAGTCATCCTTAATTGAGATATAATTCTCCTACCCCATGACATTGTTGAGAAAGATGTTGACTCTTTTCCACTTAAGAGAGGTATGTGGCATACTTGTTGATTCTATATCCAAGTTGGAGCCCTTCTCTCAATTTGAAGCAAAGATCCCTCTTCCACATGTTTGTGGTGGATAAGTTGAGTATTTTCCTTAAGATGACAACTTGTCTCTTCTTCATTAAAATCTACCATAACAAACCCTTTTCAATTTATACCATGAACTACAAGGTTTTGATCCTTTATTGGTACGTAGGCATAAGACTTTGTGTCTTGCCAAGCACAAAAACAATAAAAAACATTTCTCTTCTCATTTCCCCAATCAATCCCAAATAGCAAACAACTTAACCATAATACAAATACAACAAGAGGTTCCTATAGGATACTATAGATACTTAGGGTGCCAATACCTTCCCTTAGTATAACTAACCCCCGAACCTTAGATCTCTTATTTGCTTTGTTTTGTAGTGCATGTTTATGGGTTATTATTTCTTTACCCCTTTCCTTGGATAAATTAAAGATCGGTGGTGATGTCTTAAGGTTTGTGAACCTAGTTAACTTAATAGCTATGGTCTCCGATTCTCACCGCGACACAAAGGTAGCAGGTACCTCTGGTCAGGGAGAGGCGTTGATTGCTAGGGCACACTCTACTCCTAAGATTCCGTCCATCATGGGGCTCGACCTTCGCCTCAGGCCACTCCATCTACATCTCATCCCACGCAACCTTCTACTTCTTCTTCCCACAGGCCACAAGATGCACCAAATGACGCATCACTTCCCCCATCCTCCCGCAGGCATTAGGATGCACCTGTGCCACCTCTTGTTGATCTGGTGCCACCTCCGGAGGGTGAGGTTGCTGATGATCCTGATGCACCGGTGCCACCTCTGGAGGGTGATGTTGTTGATGCCAAGACAGAGGCTTTCAGAGAGAGTCCATCTGATATGTCGCTACTGTAACACCCCATTTAATTATTTAGTCATGTTATGATTATTTTGTGTGATTGTTTGGGATTGTCTTGGTTAAGGGTATGTGTGTTAGGGTGGGTGTGAGAGTTAGTGGAATGAATTAAATAAAATTAAGTCTTAGGATAATATTGTAATAATAATGATACCAATGAGGAGAAATTCAATTATTAATATTATTATTATTATTATTATTATTATTATTATTATTAGTGTTATATTTATTATGATGATTACTAATATTATTATGAGTATTATTAGGACATGGAATATTTACACTTAATAATAGTTGTAATAGAATCATTATTATTGGAGTTAAGAAAATAAAGCTAATTAAGGAACATAACCACAATTAGGAGAGAGTAGTAGATAAGTTACAGAAAAGTCAGTTTCACGTAAAAGAGAAAGAAAGGAAGAAAGAAGGAGAGCTAGGGCAAGAGGAACAAGGATTTTCCACCATTGTTGAAGGGAGGAAAAGCTTGGAAATTCAGGTAAGGGGGAGAATGGGTTCTCTAACGGTGATAATAACATGAGAGGGTAGTGAGGGTTCCTTTCCCTCTTATAATTTTTTGTACATTCTTCCTTCTCCTTGTCTGATTTCTATGTTTGTGTGATTGTTGCTGTTAATTTGTAGCTGTGTACTAAATGTGTGTATGAATCTTGTGTAAATTCTGCACTGTTGCTGTGTTTTATCATGAAACAGATATGAAAAATATGGGGTTTTTGGGGTTCACGAAAATAGCTTTCAAATGGTAGAAAACTTGGGTAAAATGATGAGTGAATGAAGTAGAATGAAACTATTAATGATAGACTGGTGTAGATGTTATTTTGGGTCTGAATTAGGATCTTGGAAGTGCTCCAATGGGGGAAAAATCGTACTGATGCGAAAAACCCAATTTTCAGCAATTGACTGGCCATATGCGTATACCAGTGGGCAATACGCGTATGGGGGACACACCCAGGGGCAGTACGCATAGCATACGCACCCCGTCCCCAGAGCCAGCATGACCCTCTGGTCGTACGCGTAAGGGGAAGTGGGCCATACGCGCATGGGCTAGCCATTACGCATATAGGAAGGTTTTGGGAAGTTTTGGAGGGAAATCCTCTCTGGTCATACGCGCAAGGCCCAAGAAAATACGCGTATGGAGGCCTGGGAATTTGAGCCCTACGTGTATGATACGCAGGAATTGGGCGAGGGAAACGAGTCCATACGCGTATGGGTAGAGCTGTAGTGCAACTTTCCCTTTTTCGCGATTTCTGTCCCGATTTCGCGTGCGATGCAATTTCTCTTGACCCGTAGGACTAAAATGATATAATGGGACATAGGGGAACCGGTAATGATAGTAGATATGATAAAACATGGGATTTTACGTGATTGTCTTTATGACACGTGTTAATGCATGTGTGCCTAGACTGTTGTCATGTGGACGGTCTTAGGCTGTGGTGGTAATTCCGGAGGGAATTACGGTGAGTATGTGGCTCACTGGTGATCATTGAGGATCGTGAGTTATGCATGAATGATTACTGTATAGTGCATAATTGTGTGTCATGCGTTCATGTCATGTTGTGTAGAGATGAGCTAGGTGGGAATCCATGATGGGTGCCTAGTCTTGTCCGAACTCCATGTGGGAGTCGAGTGGAGATAAGTTGTAGTACAAAGGAACGCATACGACTTATCTGTATTCCGATGTGAATCGGGTTCTAGGGTGAACTGTATGTGATTGTGATGGTACCACATGCATTGTGTCGTGTTAGTTGAGTCGCCTTGCATATGTATATGATTGAATATGGGCTGAATATGCAGAGTATTGATGTGGCACTTGCATATGCGTTGTTATTGTATGATTGGTGTGATTTGTGTGTTAACTACTCCTTAGCATTTGATTTTCACCATGTATTATTTAATGTAATTCTCACCCCTTTTATGTTGTTGTGTCTGTGCTCCTTGGGGAGTATAGATGATCAGGTACCTGAGTAATGGTTGGAGCATGTGTTGCTATTTGATCGAGTCTTAGGAGTCGCTATGATACGTAACATGGGAAGGATGGGGATTTCATTATTTTCTTCATGTTATTTGGTATTTGTTTTGTTACGTATCACGATTTGTTTTAATTGTTGTTAACCACGTCTTTTATGGAGGTTGATGTAATTTGAGCCTTAGTGCCGAACAAATTGATTTATTCTGCTGTTTAATCAAATTATTTATTTTCAACGAGGAATAAGATATGAAGTGATTTGATAATTCATGATGGTATTTTTGTTGATGTGGCATCCTACGTGTGTAACTCTGATTAATTTCCGCAAGTTATTTTCGTATTTGTAATAATTATGTGAATGGGTAGAGTAGGGTGTTACAATTGGTATCAGAGCAGGTTGGTCCGTCCGGCCAATGTCGTAGTAGAGTCTGACTATAGAGTGTACATAGTCATGTGTTTCTTCTAACCTGTATTTTCTTTGGTGTTGAGCAGTATGGCTGGTAGGAATGATGTTGCGATTGCTGTTGTGTTACAAGCTGTTACGCAGGCGGTGCAGAATACCAATCAGAATGCTTGGGATGTCGAGTTTTGTAATTTGGAAAAGTTCCAGAACAACAAGCCACCGAAGTTTAAGGGTAGGCACGATCCAGATGCGGTGCATAAGTGGCTGAAGGACATTGAGAAGATCTTCAGAGTCATGGGATGCACCGAGGCTCAGAAGGTGCAGTTTGGCACTCATATGTTGACTGAGGAAGCTGAAGATTGGTGGGATAATACCCGTCAAAGGTTAGAAGCTGCAGGTAGTCCTATTACTTGGACGGTGTCCAGGGAGGAGTTTCTAGAGCAGTATTTTCCAGAAGATGTTCGTGGCAAGAAAGAGATTGAATTCCTGGAATTGAAGCAGGGAAGCTTGACCGTTGCAGAATATGCGGCCAAGTTCGAGGAACCAGTGAAGTATTTTCCTCATTACAATACTGATGCTGCTATGGGTTCGAAGTGTATCAAGTTTGAGAATGGGCTACGTCCCAAGATCAAACAAGGTATCGGTTATCAGAAGATCAGATACTTCCCTGAGTTGGTGAACAAGTTTCAAATTTATGATGAAGATAACAGGGCTCGAGTTGCTCACTACAAGGCCCTGAGTGACAAAAGAGGTAAACAGAGACACGGGAGTACACCTTACAGTGATCCGGCCGACAAAGGGAAGCAGAAAGTTGTTGTTGGTAAGAAGCCAAGTGGGGGAGGAAATTCTTCCAACCCTATCAAGTGTTTTAGATGTGGTGGCGCAGGTCACCATACTAATGAATGTCAGAATGAGGTGAAGAAATGTTTCAAATGTGGGAAGCCAGGTCATGTTGTGGCAGATTGTAGGACAATATACCTACCTGTTACAACTGTGGTGAATAGGGTCACATCAGTACCCACTGTCAGAAGCCGAAGAAGTTGCAGACTGGTGGGAAGGTATTTGTACTGGTGGGAGCTCAGCCTACCAGTGAGGATCGTTTGGTTAGAGGTACTTGTTACATTCATAACACTCCTTTGATTGCTATCACTGATACGGGTGCGACCCACTCGTTTATTTCTGTTGATTGTGTGAAGAAACTAGGACTTGTGCTGTCTACTTTGAGTAAAGGGATGGTGGTTGATACTCCATCTACTGGGTCGATAACTACATCTTTAGTGTGCTTGAACTGTCCTGTGTCGATATTTGGTAAATATTTCAGAGTGGATTTGATTTGCTTACCACTCAGTGATCTGGATGTTATTTTAGGGATGAATTGGCTAGAGAGCAATTATGTCTACATTGATTGTTATAGGAAGAGGTTGTTATTTCTTACTCCAAAGGAGGAGGAGTTGGCTAATTTTATATCCACCAAGGAATTAAGAACCTTGTTGGAAGATGGAACTAAAATTTTCGCGGTGTTTGCCTCATTGTCTGTTGAGGGGAAAACGTCGATTAATGAATTACCTGTAGTGAAAGAGTTTCCAGAAGTGTTTCTCGATGATATTTCAGAGTTGCCTCCGAAGCGAGAGGTGGAATTTGTAATTGACCTTGTTCCTGGTACCAGATCTATATCTATGGCACCATACAGAATGTTAGCATCAAAATTGGCGGAGTTGAAATCTCAACTCGGAGAATTACTTGATAAGAAGTTTATTAAACCCAGTGTGTCTCCGTGGGGAGCTCCAATGTTGTTGGTTAAGAAGAAGGATGGTAGTATGAGATTGTGTATTGATTATCATCAGCTGAATAAGGTTACCATCAAGAACAAATATTCGCTTCCAAGAATTGATGATCTAATGGATCAACTTGTGGGAGCCCGTGTTTTAAGTAAATTTGATTTGAGATCAGGTTACCATCAGATTCGAGTGAAAGAGGATGTTATTCAGAAGACGGCTTTCCGGACTCAGTATGGACATTATGAATATGCTGTGATGCCGTTCAGAGTGTTCAATGCGCTGGTCGTATTCATGGAGTACATGAATCGTATCTTCCATGCCTACTTAGATCAATTTATTGTGGTTTTTATTGACGACAGTTTGACTTACTCCAGGTCAGAAATAGATCATGCAGAACATCTGAGGATTGCATTACAAGTGTTGAAAGATAATAAGTTATTTGCGAAACTTTCAAAATGTGAGTTTTCTGGGATATGTTATTTCTGGTGATGGCATATTAGTGGATCCATCCAAGGTGAGTGATGTACTTTAGTGGGAACCTCTGAAATCAGTGATGGAGATTAGGAGTTTCTTGGGTTTAACAGGTTATTACTGCAGGTTTATCGAGGGCTTTTCTAATTTGGCCCTTCCTCTAACTTAGTTTACTAGAAAAGGCCAGGCCTTTGTATGGGATATCTTGTGTGAAGAGAGTTTCCGGGAATCGAAGAAGAGGTTGACTACAGCGCCAATATTGATTCTACCAAAGCCAGATGAACCTTTCGTGGTATATTGTGATGCGTCTAAGATGGGTTTAGGCGGAGTATTGATGCAGGATGGTAAAGTCGTGGCTTATGCCTCACGACAATTGAGAGTACATGAATGGAACTATCCTACTCATGATCTTGAGCTAGCTGTAGTGGTTTTTGTGTTGAAAATTTGGAGACATTACTTGTACGGATCGAGGTTTGAAGTGTTCAGTGACCATAAAAGTCTAAAATATTTATTTGACCAGAAGGAATTGAATATGAGACAGAGAAGATGGTTGGAGTTCTTGAAGGACTATGATTTTAGCTTGAGTTACCATCCCGGTAAAGCTAACGTCGTGGCGGATGCCTTAAGTCGGAAAATAATTCACATGTCAACATTAATGATTAAGGAGTTGGATTTAATTGAACAATTTAGAGACTTGAGTATGGTTTGTGAACTGACTCCTGAGAGTGTAATGTTGGGTATGCTGAAGGTTAATAATGAGTTCCTTAATGAGGCTAGAGAGAGTCAAAAACTCAATATGAAGCTGGTGGATTTGATGAGCGCAAGAGGGTCGGAAGTAGAAGGTGACTTTAAGGTAGATGATTTTGGTGTGTTGAGATTTGGAGGCAGAATTTGTGTGTCGGATAATCCTGAATTGAGAAAAATGATCTTAGAGGAGAGCCACAGGAGTAGCTTGAGTATTCATCCAGGAGCTACGAAAATGTATCAGGATCTTAAGAAATTGTTTTGGTGGCCAGGCATGAAGAAAGATGTAGCTCGGTTTGTGTATGCTTGTTTGACCTGTCAGAAGTCAAAAGTGGAACATCAGAAACCTTCCGGTTTGATGCAACCAATGGAAATACCAGAGTGGAAGTGAGATAGTATCGCGATGGATTTTGTGACTGGTTTACCGAATACGGCGAGAGGCTTTAATGCTATTTGGGTAATTGTGGATAGACTGACAAAATCGACACATTTTATACCTATTAACATCAGTTTTCCTTTGTCTAAGTTAGCAGAGATTTATATCAGAATAATAGTGAAGTTGCACAGGGTTCCGTCGAGCATAGTTTCGGATAGAGACCCGAGGTTTACTTCCGGATTTTGGAAGAGCTTGCAGGAAGCTTTGGGTTCTAGTTTGAAGTTGAGTTCTACTTATCATCCGCAGACAGATGGAGAATCTGAGAGGACTATTCAGTCACTGGAAGACTTGCTGAGAGCTTCTATACTCGAGTAGGGAGGTGCTTGGGATACTCATTTACCTTTGATTAAGTTTACTTACAATAACAGTTACCATTCTAGTATTGGGATGGCGCCTTTTGAAGCGTTGTATGGTAAGAGGTGTAGGACACCTCTATACTGGTATGAGTCGGGTGTGATGAGTCCAAGCCCTTGAGGTTGGCATCAATTTTGGTAAAACTAACTTAGCAGAAAGATGTTGGACAAGATGTCCTGACATGATGAACTAACTGCAGGTTAAGGTGTTAGACAAGATGTCCTATCATGTTGATTCGACATCTTTGTCTGTTATAGTTTGGAATAACTGTATCTGTTTTCCAGGTGTGATTGGAATATGATTTGGTCCTAGGTGGCATCTGAGATTGAGGAATCAGAGATTCTGATTCTAAAAGGAATATGCGGTATCCATGTACTGAGACATTTTTGGAAACTTGGGATTGAAGAAAAGAATAGGTCGCAGATTCTTTGGAGCTGGATTGCTACGATTTGGAAGCCCAAATCCAGTTCTGTTTTGCAATATAAATAGGATGGATTTAACCTAGAATAGGGGTGGAAGTTTACAGCTGTTATAGAGTACTAGGGTTTTTACTTTTGTAAGCCTCTCGTGTATTGCGTGAATACCTGAGTAGGACAGTTTATTAAGTTGTAATTTTCAGTCACTGCTGTGATTGAAAGGGAATCGAGAAGGGTCTCATACCTAGGAGTGTCTTAGGTAGAAATCTAGGAAGGCTAGTTTCTAGGTGCTAAAGTGTAAACGTTGGAGTTTAGCTTAGAACCAATTCTACTTAGTTGATTTCATTCCTGGCTTGGTAGCCCCCAGATGTAGGTGTTATTGATCACCGAACTGGGTTAACAATTCTTGTGTGTTGTTTTCTTTCTACTGTTTATTCTGTTCTTCTTTAATCCTTGTGAGGAGCAGAGATCAAGTGTCACGACATCCTGTCCGACATCTTAGTGATATGCTTAACCAGAATTTCAATTGGTATCAGAGCAGGCATCCTGCTCTGTATCTGGGTGAGATTTAGGGACGATACTTTCTGGTTCGATGGATAAAGAAGGAGGAATCCTAAATAGATCACCCATACTTGATGGTTCCAATTATGAATATTGGAAAGTGTGCATGGTGGCATTTATCAAGTCCATGGATGGTAAAGCTTGGAAGTCTGTGGTTAAAGGGTGGGATCCACCAAAGATCAAAGACAAAGACGGGAAGCTCACTGATGAGCTGGAACTTGAGGAAGACTGGGATGATGAAGATGATAAGCTTGCTCAAGGAAATTCCAAAGCCTTGAATGCCTTGTTCAATGGGGTGGACAAGAACATCTTCAGACTCATCAAGAACTGCACTGTTGCAAAGAATGCTTGGGAAATCCTGAAGACTGCTCATGAAGGTACCTCTCGAGTTAAATCTTCAAGACTTCAGCTTCTCACCACTAAGTTTGAGAACTTGAGGATGAGAGAGGATGAAAGTATACATGACTTTCACATGAACATTGTTGATATTGCCAACATAGCTAGTGACCTTGGAGAGAAAATTCCTGAAGCCAAGTTGGTCCTGAAAATTCTAAGGTCTCTTCCCAAGAGATTTGACATGAAGGTGACTGCTATAGAGGAAGCTCAAGATATAGCTATTATGAAAGTTGATGAGCTTATGGGATCTCTTCAAACTTTTGAAATGGCACTAAATGAAAGGACTGAGAATAAGAAAAGCTTAGCCTTGGTGTCTGATGAAGGAAAGACAAACTCCAAGAAAGAGATGTCTAAGGCAGTTGTGTTTCTGGGAAAACAGTACAGTCAATTACTGGAAAAAATTGAGGGAGAGTCAAAAAATAGTGCCAAGACTCAGATGCCTAACAACTTCAAAAGGAACAATTATGGAAGGAATTCAAATTATAAAGAGAAAATTAGCAAAGAAAAGGGGACCAAATGTCTTGAATGTGAGGGATTTGGACACATTAAATCAAAGTGTCCTACATTCCTCAAGAAAGAAAAGAAAGGCCTCCATACATCCTGGTCAGAAGATGATTCTGCTGGTGATGAAGAATCACTGAAGCAGGTTTCTGCACTCACAGGAGTGTTTGACACTGATGTAGGATCAGACATTGGAGATCTTTCTCATGATGCTCTAGTCAATTCTTACAAGGAGTTGTAAATAAGAAGTGCAGAAATATGTCATCTAGGAGAAGATTAACATAAGATTATCATGCTCCTTGAGGTTGAAATATTGAAGCATCTTGGCATCATATTTGATCTTCAAGAGGAAATTGCTCTGCTCAAATCCAAACCTGATAATGCTGGAATGGTCAATAACAGATCTGACAAGATACGACAGGAACTTGGCTACAATAATCAAAACAAAAAGAGAGATCATGAATACAATCTTGAAAGAAGACAAAAGATGTCTAACAGAATGTCTCAACATCATTACAGACACCAGAGGAGACAAGACTGGAAATGTCATTATTGTGGCAAGTATGGCCACATTAAACGTTACTGTTACAAGCTACATGGATATCCCAAGGGTAGGATTGCTGGAAAGAAAAGGAGTTCCAAGAATGAGTCTATGGCCCTGATGGCTCATTCCACTCAAAAGGAATACATTGAAGAGAAGTGGTACTTTGATAGTGGATGTTCAAGACACATGACTGGTCTAAAGAACTATCTGGTGAATATAAAGCCTCATTCCTCCAACTATGTCACTTTTGGAGATGGATCCAAAGGAAAGATTAAAGGAGTTGGGAGAATGGATCAAGCTGGAAATCCTAGACTTGACAATGTTATGTATGTCAAAGGACTAACTGCTAATCTAATTAGTATCAGTCAACTCTGTGATCAAGGCCTGAAGGTTAACTTTACAAAATTTGAATGTTTGGTTGTAAATGATAAAAATAAAGTACTCATGAGGGGTGCAGATCAAAAAATAATTGCTATGTATGGACCTCGTTACTGACAGAGTACTCCTCAATGACAATTAGGAAACATAAAAAATTCCCCTCAGAACTAAACATTGATAAGTGGGAAATTGGTAGATTAACCAAGATGACACACAAAATGACCATCTTAAGCATTCAGGATCTGCTTCATAAGGCCTCTATGATAGATGATCTGGAAGAAAGAAGATGTGCATTTATGGCCACTATTGACTCAACTACAGAGAATGATTACCCTGCTACCACATTCAACAGCTTTCAGTGCACAGGAATGACGCAGATGCCAACAAGGGAAAATGTCGCACAAAATGTTATGACATTCTCCCATGATAACCTGAGCACTCTTTATGTCCTTAAAAATAAGTTTGGAAAACTGAAGGGTAAAATAGGGCTTTACATAACTAGGGGCCTAAAGAGATTAACTTGTAAGGATACTGGTCAGGTAGGTGCTTCTTTTCAACAAACGAAATGAGGGTTTCAAAAATGATAATTTCAAATTAACTTAAACCGCTCTCAACCTATTCTCATCGCCTCAATAACCTCGTTCTCCCGGTGCAAAGAAAAATCCAATCTTGTTTCTTCTATGATGTCTCAACAACAATCCTCAACTGGAGGAGGAGTGAAAGAGACCTCTACTTCTTCCGCTGTTAGGGAAAAACCCGGGAAGGTGTCTACTGGAGATGCGATCAATGCTATTCCCCTTTCTATGGTGCCATGCAAGCCTGAGAAATTCCCTGCACGAAGAGCTAGAAATCTCCTTGCAGGTAATACTTCTAAACCTATTAATGCCCCTCTTGATCCTAGAAATAAGAAAGAAATTATTGAAACGAATAAGAGAATAAGGAAAATCGTAGCTGAATAATTAAATATAAGAAGTAAACTGAATACTGATGGGGATATGCCAATCACATCCGCTCCTGTTGAGGAACAAGAAGGTGTTAGAGGTACTAATGAAGGAGATGGTAATATAGTGTCAGAAGAGAGCCATCACACCTGTGTTAAAACTCGTAAGAAAAATGGCGGTCCAGATAATGGAACATCCTTATCTCTAGAGGAATCACTTGAATAGGCACTAGAGAATATTGCTGAAGAGGTAACTGACAAGGTAATCAACATTGATGATTCGCCTTCCGACGATGAGATCATTGCTAATGTGGTCAAGAGATTGAAGACAAGAAAAAGGAAAATTTTGGATACTGAAAATAATACTATCAGAAGAAACATTAAATCTGTAGTTGGACCTCAGAAACCTTGGAGCAAGGTTGTAATTGTATCTAAGAAAAGAAAGGCTAAGTCTGAAACTGAGTCAGACTATGTTGTCATAGATGATGGTCAGGACATCATACTTCCAAAGGATCCAGGTGTGAAGAAAAGGACTGTCAATATTCCCAAAGCTCCCTTGGATAATATCTCTTTCCATGCTTCTGAGTATGTACACAAATGGCCATATGTGTACTAAATAAGAGTAGCATTGGAAAGGGAACTAGGGAAGGATGCATTAGAGTGCCATGAAGTGATGAAACTGATCAATGACTCAGGGCTAACAAGGAAAGTCACTAATCTTGGAAATTTTTATGAAAAGCTGGTGAAGGAATTTGTGGTAAACATTCCTGACCACTGTAATGATGCAACCAACAGGATAATGTATGTCAGAGGAAATGCTGTGACATTTTCTCCCAAAATGATTAATAGGTTTCTGGAAAGATCTGAAGAGTCCAAGTCTGAATGTGGAGAAACTGATGACCAAGTTTGTCAAGAGCTCACTTGCAACACTGTGAAACAGTGGCCTAGCAATGGGAAACTTTCAACTGGGAAACTTAGTGTGAAGTATGCAATTCTGCATAAAATTGGTACTATTAACTAGGTGCCCACCAATCATACTTCAACCATCTCTGCTAGTCTAGGTAGATTCATCTGAATGATTGGCAAAGGAAGAAGATTCGACTTTGGAACTCACATCTTCAATCAAATTTTGAAGCAATCTACATCAATTGCTGTGAAACTCCCTATATGCTTTCCTTCACGTATTTGTGGGATGATTCTGAATCAGTACCCAAGCATCCTATTCTCTGCAGATCATGTAATGAAAATGGCATCTCCCTTAACTCTGCACTATAAATTGTTGACTGGAAACCATGTCCCAGATATTGCTTCAACATCTGCACCAACATCTGCTGCAACAACTACAAAAGAGGAAACTATAGCCCAACTCAAAAACACCTGTAGGGAGCTTGATGACATTATCAAGACCAGTACAACCAGGAAGGAAAAAATGGTCCAACTGATTCAAGCTTTGTCTGCTAAACAGATCAAGGACATTGGTGTCAACCCTAGAGATGTTGAGAAGGCTGCTGAGGAGAACAGTGATGCAGTTGAAGAAGATGTTGATGCTGATAATGGTTCTGGTGAGAGTGCAGGAGAAGAAGATGATGAGGAAATAGAAGATAACTTCTGAAAGTTATCTTTTCTTTACTTTATGTTTTATTCTTTTTGTTTTTTGGTTGTGTAAGGGCTGAATGGCCAGGATAATTTTTTTTACTTTTGGGTGTGTACTTTAATTACTATATACTGATTAATTGGTTTTTGAGTTAGTCCATCTACCTTTGTCATATTGTGGCTAAAAAGGGGGAGTAATACTAACATCACTAACCACTGCTGATACTGCTGATATGCTACTAACCATTGAGGGGGAGTAGTGCTGGTGCTGCTTGCAGAAGGTACTGGTTGAGGGGGAGACAAAGTTGTGTTTCCGCTGCTGTTCTAATGATGGTCTCCCTGTTATTTTTCTGCAGGTTAATTGAAGTTAGTTTTAGCCAAAATCTGCCAAAGAGGGAGATTGATGAGTCCAAGCCCTTGAGGTTGGCATCAATTTTGGTAAAACTAACTTAGCAGAAAGATGTTGGGCAAGATGTCCTGACATGATGAACTAACTACAAGTTAAGGTGTTAGATAAGATGTCCTATCATTTTGATTCGACATCTTTGTCTGTTACAATTTGGAATAACTGTATCTGTTTTCCAGGTGTGATTGGAATATGATTTGGTCCTAGGTGGCATCTGAGATTGAGGAATCAGAGATTCTGATTCTAAAAGGAATATGCGGTTTCCATGTAATGAGACATTTTTGGAAACTTGGGATTGAAGAAAAGAATAGGCCGCAGATTCTTTGGAGCTAGATTGATGCGATTTGGAAGCCCAAATCCAGTTCTGTTTTGCAATATAAATAGGATGGATTTAACCTAGAATAGGGGTGGAAGTTTACAGTTGTTATAGAGTACTAGGGTTTGTACTTTTGTGAGCCTCTCGTGTATTGCATGAATACCTGAGTAGGACAGTTTATTGAGTTGTAATTTTCAGTCACTGTTGTGATCGAAAGGGAATTGAGAAGGGTCTCATACCTAGGAGTGTCTTAGGTAGAAATTTAGGAAGGGTAGTTTCTAGGTGCTAAGGTGTAAACGTTGGAGTTTAGCTTAGAACTAATTCTACTTAGTTTATTTCATTCATGACTTGGTAGCCCCAGACGTAGGTGTTGTTGATCACCGAACCGGGTTAACAATTCTTGTGTGTTGTTTTCTTTCTGCTGTTTACATGTTCTTCTTTAATCCTTGTGAGGAATAGAGATCAAGTGTCACGACATCCTGTCCGACATCTTAGTGATCTGCTTAACCAGAATTTCAGGGTGAGAGCACTGTACTTGGACCTGAGATTGTGCAACAGACTACGGAGATAATCCAGATGATTAGGGAGAAGATGAAGGCATTCCAGAGTAGGCAGAAATGTTATCATGATAATAGGGAAAGACTTGGAATTCAGCGAAGGCGACCATGTGTTTCTAAGGGTCAATCCTGTGACCGGTATTGGTCGTGCGCTGTGATCGAAGAAGTTGGACCCTAAGTTTATTGGACCATATCAGATTTTGTAGAGAGTTGGGGTTGTTGCGTATAGAGTGGCGCTGCCACCTGAACTTTTGAATTTGCATGATGTGTTTCATGTGTCGCAACTTCGGAAGTACATTGCTGATCCATCCCATGTTCTTCAAAGGGATGAAGTGCAGATTCAGGATAATCTTACTGTGGAGGCGATGCCGATAAGGATCGAGGAACGCAGGATGAAACAGTTAAGAGGCAAAGACATTCAGTTAGTGAGAGTAGCTTGGGGAGGAGCTGCTAGAGGAAGTGTGACCTGGGAATTGAAGAGCAAGATGTGAGAGTTGTATCTAGAATTGTTCTCATCAGGTACATTTTCGAGGATGAAAATATTTTAAGTGGGGGAGAGTTGTAACACCCCATTTAATTATTTAGTCGTGTTATGATTATTTTGTGAGATTGTTTGGCATTGTCTTAGTTAAGGGTAGGTGTGTTAGGGTGGGTGTGAAAGTTAGTAGAATAAATTAAATAAAATTAAGTCTTAGGATAATATTGTAATAATAATGATATCAATGAGGAGAAATTCAATTATTAATATTATTATTAGTGTTATATTTATTATGATGATTACTAATATTATTATGAGTATTATTAGGATTATTATTAGGACATGGAATATTTACACTTAATAATAGTTGCAATAATATCATTATTATTGGAATTAAGAGAATAAAGATAATTAAGGAAAATAACCCACAATTAGGAGAGAGTGGTAGAGAATTTATAGAAAAGTCAGTTTCACGTAAAAGAGAAAGAAAGGAAGAAAGAATGAGAGATAGGGCAAGAGGAACAAAGATTTTCCACCATTGTTGAAGAGATGAAAAACTTGGAAATTCAGGTAAGGGGGAGAATTGGTTCTCTAATGGTGATAATAACATGAGAGGGTAGTGAGGGTTTCTTTACCTCTTAGGATTTTCTGTACATTCTTCCTTCTCCTTGTCTGATTTCTATGTTTGTGTGATTGTTATTGTTAATTCATAGCTGTGTACTGAATGTGTGTATGAATCTTATGTAAATTCTGCATTGTTGCTATGTTTTATCATGAAAAAGATCTGAAAAATATGGGGTTTTTGGGGTTCACGAAAATAGCTTTCAAATGGTAGAAAACTTGGGTAAAATTATGAGTGAATGAAGTATAAAGAAACCATTAATGATAGATTGGTGTAAATGTTGTTTTGGGCCTGAATTAGGAGCTTTGAAGTGCTCAAATGGGGGAAAGTCGCACTGATGCGAAAAACCCAATTTTCAGCAACTGACTGGCCATACGCATATGCCAGTGGGCAATACACGTATGGGGGACACACCTAGGGGAAGTACGCGTAGCATACGCACCCCGTCCCCAGAGCCAGCACGACCCTCTGGTCGTACGCGTAAGGAACGCGTAAGGGGAAATGGGCAATACGCCTATGGGCTAGCCATTACGCGTAAGGCCCAAGGCCCAAGGCAATACGCGTAAGGCCCAAGGCAATACGCGTATGGAGGCCTAGGCATTTGAGCCCTACACGTATGATACATAGGCCTAGGGCGAGGGAAACGAGTCCATACGCATATGGGCATGGTCATACGCGTATGGGCAGAGTTGTAGTGCAACTTTCTCGTTTTTGCGATTTCTGTCCCGATTTCGCGCGCGATACAATTTCTCTTGACCCGTAGGACTAAAATGATATAATGGGACATAGGGGAACCGATAATGATAGTAGATATGATAAAACATGGGATTTTACGTGATTGTCTTTATGAGACGTGTTGATGCTTGTGTGCTTAGACTGTTGTCATGTGGACAGTCTTAGGCTGTGGTGGTAATTCTGGAGGGAATTACGGTGAGTATGTGGCTCACGGGTGATCATTGAGGATCGTGAGTTATGCATGAATGATTATTGTATAGTGCATAATTATGTGTCATGCATTCATGTCATGTTGTGTGGAGATGAGCTAGGTGGGAATCCATGATGGGTGCCTAGTCTCGTCCGGACTCCATGTGGGAGTCGAGTAGAGATAAGTTGTAGTTCAGAGGAACGTATACGACTTATCCAGATTCCGACGGGAATCGAGTTCTAGGGTGAACTGTATGTGATTGTGATGGTACCACATGCATTGTGTCGTGTCAGTTGAGTCGCATTGCATATGTATATGATTGAACGTGGGCTTAATACGCCGAGTATTGATGTGGCACTTGCATGTGCGTTGTCATTGTATGATTGGTGTGATTTGTGTGTTAACTACTTTTTAGCATGTGATTTTCACCGTGTATTATGGAATGTAATTCTCACCCCTTTTCTGTTGTTGTGTCTGTGCTCCTTGGGGAGTACAGATGATCAGGTACCTGACTAGTGCTTGGAGCAGGTGTTACGATTTGATCGAGTCTTAGGAGTCGCTATGATACGTAACACGGGAAGGATGGGGATTTCGTTATTTTTTTCATGTTATTTGTTACGTATCACGATTTGTTTTAATTGTTGTTAAACCACGTCTTTTGTGGAGGTTGATGTAATTGGAGCCTTAGTGCCGAACAAATTGATTTATTTCGCTGTTTAATCATTATTTATTTTTAATGAGGAATACGATATAAAGTGATTTGATACTTCATGATGGTATTTTTGTTGATGTGACATCCTACGTGTGTAACTCTGATTAATTTCCGCAAGTTATTTTCGTATTTTTAATAATTATGTGAATGGGTAGAGTAGGGTGTTACACCTACTTCCTCTGTACCCAGACCACACTGCTAGATATATTTGGGATGGAGAGCTAACATTAGTCACATTGTTACTATATTTTTTTTTACATTAATTTAAATTGCTGACAATGATTATTTCTAACATTGATTCTTATAGACATTGATTATTTCTAGAAATTCACAGGTGCGTGATCCCCAGAAAATTATGAACCATGGGCGGAAGATTTTAGCATTGCATCAGCCAGATGAGCAGTGGTTTCAGTCGATTCTGACTGCTTCTGGGTTGAGTGACTTATGCTTGACCGTTACAGTTTGGCCAACCACGAGATGCTTGATGCATTTGTGGAGCAATGACACTGCGAGACCTCTTCCTTTCATCTCCCGCATGGTGAAATGTCGATTACACTAGACGATGTCTCATCTTTGTTACATCTACCAATCAGGGGGAGATTCCTCCATCATGGTAGGATGACCAAAGACGAGGCGGTCGATATGATGGTGGAGCATCTGGGGGCTGATCCAGGGAAGACACTCAAGGAGGTGGATAGGACCATGGGTGCTCATGTTAGGTTTTCGTTCTTGAAGGCGAGATTTGATGAGGCACTCGTTGATGCAGAGCAGGCTGATGGTGATGCCCAGGAGATGACCATACACATGACTCATGCTTTGAGGATATATTTTCTATTTTTAGTTGACACTGTGATTTTTGTGGACACAGGTGCCACCTACACTGACGTTGCATACCCCTGGTACTTCTTGGATCTCACACGGATTCATGAGTACAACTGGAGGTTGGCTTGCCTTGCATATCTGTGACTTGCCATGCACATCTCCGGAAATATTCAAATGAAAATTGGCTAAGAAAGATATGCTGTGGCCATTTAAGGTTTAAATTGTTCCGGAGATATATCTCCAGAAAATTATTAACATTTAGTCAGCTATGGAGCGCGTTTGGAAATATATCTCTGAAATCTGAGGGCATTTGTGGAAAATCACACGGTGGGAAAGAAATGAATGAGGTTCAATAAGAAATTTCCTAATGTATTTGGCTTTATTGAGTTTGTAACATACACATTTCATATTTTTCACTTCTCTACATTTTCAATTTGTTTTTCCTGCCATGGCTTTGTTTCATCTTCTTTCTCATACACTATAATAATTAGTCAAGGATAGGAAAAGGGAATGAAAATCATCGCTGCAATCAATTCATAGGAGAAGAGTTTTAGTTGTTTTTGACAAATGAAAAGACTATTAGTCTACTATGTATAAAAAAACAGTTTAGCTTTTCAAACTAGAAGTAGTAATATTTTGCATTTCTTTGAGTGTGTTATTACTACTCCTTCCGTCTCATAAAAAATGTCTTATTTGAGCAATGCGCGGTTCTTAAGAAAATGATTAGATGTGTTTGTTTTAGTGAAAAAAACTAATGTCGTTTACTAGAATACTCTTATTAAATATAGTTAATAAAGTAGTTGAATAATGTGAAAGCTAATGAATAAGGGTAAATAGTGGAAAAATAATAATAAATGTTACATTGATAATGAAAATGAACAATTATTTTGAGACAAAAAAAATGCAATTGAGACACTTTTTATGAGATGGGGCGAGTAGTGTCCACTATTTAATTGTCAAGTACTCAAACCTCATGCAAAGCAAAGCAGTGTCTAGCGTGCAAATACGAAAGTTTTTGTCTGTTAATCTAGTTTGTTTATTGTACAAACTTGTGAAAATATATTTTATATCACGTGTCTTTGTTGCAAGAGTGAAGCTATGTAGAGAGAGGGAAAGACGACAAAGATAGAAAAGGAAAGAAAGTAGTGAACTTTTGTGTACTTGGATACTTGGTGAAGATTAAAGCTCTATTTTGAAAATGAGTGATTTCAACAAGCAAGAGTTTCTCTTTCTTTTCTTTCTGATTTGGTATGTGTTTGACTCAGCAACACACGTTGTAGAGTAGGAAAAAATTGTAAAATTGGATGGTAGTACTATTTGTTTTGAGTATCCAAAAATTAGAGTAATTTAAGATATAAAGAAGGATAAATACTTTAACCGGTCAAACTACCAAGAAGTCTTGAACTATGATAGGATTGAAAAGTTAAATAAAAGAAGACATAGGGCTAAAAAAGCAGATATAGGGTAATGAAGATTTTTCTCAAAAAAGTAGTAGGAATTAATATTAATATCCCTCTTGTTTGTCATTGATATCTAAATTTCCATTGCATACCTTCAAACTCAAAGTTTTATATTTTAGTGAAGCAGGCTCATCACTCATGGCTTGTGAATTTGCTCCAATTTATTTTTCAAGATAATAGTAACTGAAAGTCTTGATCAAGGAAAGTTTGTAAGTCTCTTATTTAGATTCTTTCTCCCTATACTAATTCTTTATGTTTCTTTATCTTAATAACATGATCATCATCTTCATGTTATGTAGCTTTCTCTGCCACAAATGATAATTTTTTTTGACAGATGATACCAAGAAAGTTTCTCAAGAAATATGGAGAATTTTTACCAACAACTATATGTTTAAAGACTCCAAATGGTGCATATTGGAAATTAAGTTTGGTAAAAAGTGAAGGAAAAAATGGTTTGAAAAGGGTTGGAAAGAATTTGAAGGGTATCATTCTCTATCTCATGGACATCTTCTAGTTTTCAAATATGAAAGAACTTATCATTTTGAGGTAAGAATCTTTCATAAGAGTGGTTTAGAGATAAACTATCCTTTCGAAAGAAATGAAGTCAATAATGAAGAAGATAGCTGAGCAAGTAAAAAGAGAAAAGCTTACTCCTCCTTTGAAATTGGAAGCAGTAGCTGCGTGAAAAAGTGCAAAGGTATAAGTTATTATCTTTTATATTCACGTTGTTAAGTTTATTATAAATTCTATGTAAATGGCAAGACCTTACGATGTTCCATTTTTGCAGGAAAACAAGTGAATAAAACACTCGACAGAGCAAAAGAGTTCAAAACCTGTAAGCCATCCTTTGTTCTTGTCATGGGTGCATCGTATGTTGGAAGCCGATTTCTTTTGGTAAGTAGCAAATAATCAGTGTAAAATATTTTGAAGATATGGTATAAAACTCTTGCACACATATTCTTATGATAATTAAAGTAGTTTAGAATTGTAAGAAAATATAGTTAAGTTTCTATTTATTAACATTTGTCTTTTATTTTGATTGGCAGACTATATCTTTAGAATTCGGTAAGAAACACTTTGATTTAAATAAAAAGAAAGGAGACATTTATTTTCGAGTGTTGGATGATGAAAGAGTTTGGCCTGCATGGTACATAGTCCGGACCACCACAAAAAGAACAAAGTTTGAAGTTACAAGTGGATGGAGCAAATTTTCAAAGGACAATAATTTGAAAGTCGATGATGTTTGTAACTTTGAACTTATTAGTAAAACTAATATGACTTTTCAAGTTTACGCTTTTAGAAAGACGAATGAAGTGAACGCAGATTGTTCAACATATGCAAGTAAGACTAATCGGTGGTTAGTTTTCATTTCAATCTCATTGATCTCTTTGTCATATTATTAAAAAAATATATCCTTCCATTTTATGCAGAATCTTCTCAACAAAAGGATAGAGAAAGGAAATGAAAATTATCACTCAATTCACATAAGAAAGGGTTTTAGCTTTTCAAACTTGTAGTAGTAATATTTTGCATTTCTTTGAGTGTGTTGTTAGTTGTTACTATTGTCTACTATTTATTTGTCAGGAACTTAAACCTCATGCAAAGCATTTATTACTAGATTTTTTACTGTCTATTAATCTAGAATTTTTATTGTGCAAACTTGTGAAAATATATTTTATATAACGTGTGTTTGTGTAATTTTAATATAAGTTGGTTATGTATTTAATACATTTCAATTTATATGCAAAAAATTTCCTTCAGTGGTGATGACTAAAGCGACATTTTGTTTAATTATTCAAAAGTGAAACTAGTCCTATCTACTATGTACAAAGAGAGGACAAAGATAGAAAAGGAAAGAAAGTAGTGAACCTTTTGTATTACTTATATACTTGGTGAAGACTGAACGTCTATTTGGAAAATGAGTGATTTCAACAAGAAAGAGTTTCTCTTTCTTTCTGGCTTGGTTTGTGTTTGACTCAGGACTACATGTTGTAGAGCATTAAAGCACAAAATCAGTTTTCATGTTCAAAAATTTTCGAAATATTTTAAACGAATTATTTTAAAATATTGTAACTTAATTATTTTTAAGTATAACATTTGTGACACAAAATAAACAAATAGTCGTTACTAAAATGTTACGTTATTACAATTCACATGTGTTGGTTTTTGGATTGGCTAGAATTTTGGTAAAACAAAGTTGTTCAATGTTGATGTCACATGGGTGATGTCTTAACATTGAGTCTTAATATTGGGTTATGTTAAGTATTTATCTTGTTGAAGTTGTGAAGTCTGATGTCACATGTGATGTTGTGACATCAGATCTGCAGAAGATTAATAACATCAGGTTTAGTGATGTTGTTAGGGTTTGCGTTTTAGCTGGATATTAGGGGAGCTGTTAGTCTCATTGGATGCGGATATCTTGGGATATATATTTTCTGTTACAAACAGATTTGATGCAGATTTGTAGAAGTGTTTAAAGGCTGAAGATTTAAGAAGATTTTGAGAGAGAAAATCTGTCGAAGATTTAGTTTTAAATAACAAATCAGGTCAGATATTGTAGCAGGTCCAAGCCCGATTCAAATAGCTATATAAAGCGCGTCAACCAAAGGAAGAAGAGACAGAAAGTAGACAGAAGAGAGAGAGAGCATAGACTGAGGGTCATTCATTGTCTTTGTACAATTTTTTGTAAGCCATTCTAGGTTGAATTGGTGAAGGTAATCTGTCCTCTCTAGAGCTGTGAAGCAAGAGAGTTTTGTAACTTGATCAAAGCTGTGAAGCAGGATCAAGGCGTTTCTCAAAGTGTTTGATCTTTGAGAGGGTTTAGGGATTGAGTAGTGTTCTCATACCTAAGTGGGCTCTTAGGTAGATAGTTCATTAGTAGGAATTAAGTTTAGGAGATTGTCAACTAGGTTGTTGAGTCTGTAAATTAATTCTACAAGTAGTGAATTTCATCCCTGGCTTGGTAGCCCCCAGATTAAGTTGTTGAACTGAACTGGGTAAACAATTGTGTGTGTTTCTGTTGCTGTTTGTTATTGTCCATAGCAGAGTGTGTTGTTGTGACATTAAGTGTGACATCACATATCTGGTACCAGAATTTCAACATGGTAACTATGAGAGCAACAATGGTTGAAGACGAGGAGTGGACTAATGTATCGTCTAACAACATAGTTAAAAGGAAGATTGAAGAGAAATGGGATGCGACATCTTCGAGAGGAAGGAATAGAGATTAAAAATCTAGTTCATTCTATGTTTCTGAGTTTGGTGAAAGGAGTACAACGGAAGGCATGTACCATGTTTTCAAGAAGTTTGGTGACATTGATGAAGTGTTCATTTCTTCCAAAAGGAATGCAAGGGGAAAGAGATATGGATTTGTCAGATTTTTCAACGTCAAGGATGCAAGATTTCTAGCAACGAAGCTGGATAATTTCTTCTTAGATGGTAGGAATATTTTTGCTAATATCCCTCGTTACACTAGGAAGGATTTAGTGTCGAAGAAGAAGAATGTTCTGGACGGCAGGGGAAGGAGCGAGGGGGAGTCGATCGAAATTTATAAGTCCGATTTTGAGTTTAACAGAAGAAAGTTCCTTCCTGAAAAGCAGTCTTATAAGGATGTTAATTTGTCTTACGCGTAGGCTACCAAAGGTCATGCTACCAAGGTTCTTTTGAAGTTTCAAACACTTGAGGATGAAATCTCTAGATTTGCAAAAGCTTACATAGGGATGGTCAAGAATTCGGGTTAATGGTATACTATGCAGGAGATGTTTCACTCAGAGGGTTACTTCTCTGTTAAAGACACTCCTTTGGGTGCTAACTTTTGTTTATTAGAAGAACTAGTTGAAGGAGAATGGGAAGCTCTATTTGATGATGGAAAGTTGTGGTTAGGGCAATGGTTTAAGGAAGTTCGGAAGTGGAAACCAGATGATGTGGATCCTGAGAGAGTCATTTGGTTAAGATGCTATGGACTTCCTTGTATGGTGTGGAATGCTAGGTTCTTTGATTTCCTGTCTTCTACTTTGGGCACATTCATTTGCCGTGATGATTCTATGTCTAATGGTTCTGGGATGGATGTTGCAAGGCTCATGATTAAAACCAAATGTACTTCGGTCATTAACAAAGTCATGAATATATCTACCAATGATAATATATTTTGGATTAAGTTGATGGAGGAAGCTCAGGGGCCGATGGGTTGTTTGGCAAGGAAGAGCTTTTCTGATGAAGGTGAAACAGAGCGTAGCGATTCCGATTCTGATGAGTTTCACGGAGGTTCAGACATCTACAGGGAGGAGGATGGTTTTGAGGTGGAAAACATTGGCAAGAGGGACGTGTCAGGGGATGTTGACGTGACCAGTCATTAAGAGATAGGTGTTGAGGAGGTGGTAGCTTGTGGTAGGGGTGAGGCTGTGCAAAATTCCACTTTTGATCATTCATTGGAATCCTCATACCTTAAAGTTTTGTCTGACAAACCTTTTTGTAAGGATCCTATGGATGTTTCTAGTGGGAGGGATTTGGTCAAAGATCCAGAAGTTTTAGGGGGCACGTGTACCAAGTTGATTAAGTTTTCAGAGAAGTATGAGGTTGCTCCAGAGGTGGCCACTTGTGCTGTCATTGATGGGGTCCACTTTAATTCAGAAGAGGCTAGTTTGAAGGTTGGGCCTATGGATCTGGAAATACCATCTATGGGTCCAATTTCTTTTGACGGGGCTTGTTTAGCAGTTAGGTGTCCAAGGGCCCAATAAGAAGAAGAAGTTGAAAGAGGTTGAGGATTTGAGTAGCCCAGGATTAATCAACCTTTCTTATTTTGCATCTCTAAATGCTAAGAAAGGTTCTTCAAGTAAGCTCTTATCTTCTCCTCATCCAAACTTGAAGAATTCGACGGAGCTTCAGAAAGATGGGGATCAATGTTTTTCTGGAGGTTCAATTTTGTGCTGCGAATCGTTAACGAATTCTGATGTCAATTGTTGCAACAATAGAACGCTGAATAACTTCGATTCAAAAGTGAGCAGGGTTGTTTGGGATTTTATTTCTAAGTTGAGAATTTCAAACAAAGCCTCGCAAGATGTTTCAGTGAAAGTTATTGAAGATATGGAAAGAAGGGACAAAGAGGGGAAAACTTAGATGGAGGCAAAATTGAAGTCTTTACCATAAATATTATGTCGCTTAACATTAGAGGTGGAAGGAGTCTTTCGAAAAGGAAAAGGATAAATTTTTTGATCTATTCTGGGAATTTTGATATTTGTTTCCTTTAGGAAACAAAATTGACGAATTTTGACGATAGTTTCGCGTCGAGTCTTTGGGGGCAACAAGGAGTCGAGTAGACTTCGTCGAACTCGGTGGGTGCTTCAGGTGGTTTAGTCATTCTTTGGAAAAGAGGTTTGTTCTCTCTTAATTTTAGTTTTAGGGGTTGTGGCTATGTGGGGATCAATGTGGATTGGAAGGGGATCACGTATAACTTCATTAATGTGTATGCGTCGTAGAATCACGTGGTTTGAGTTGTTAAAGAGGAAGGATTTGCGGTCATCAGAGAAACGGTGTCTAGGTGGTGATTTCAATTATGTGTCTGATTTGGAGGAAAGGATTGGTTCTAGTTTGATCAGTAAAAGACGTGATATGGAGGATTTTAGGAGTTTTATTGATGATATGCAACTTGCTAATATGCCTTTTTTTGTGTGGGGGGGGGGGGGGGGGGGGTTTCTTAGTTTAATGGTTGTGGTAAGGTGATGAGTAGGTTGGACAAATTTCTTCTGTCTGATAATTTGATTTCATTGTGGAATATTACGGCTCGATGGATAGGTTTGTGGGATATATCAGATCATTGCCCTATTTGGCTGAAATCTAGTAAGTTAGATTGGGGGCCAAAACCGTTTCGTTGTAACAATTATTGGTTCAAAAATGACGATTTTATCGGGTTCATCAAATCTGAGTGGGTCAAGATTGAAGTGTTTGGGAGAGGAGATTATAGGCTTCTGAGAAACTGAAGAGGCTTAGAGTGAGGCTGAATTGGTGGAACAAAAACGTTTTTGGTTGGATTAATCTCAGAGTGGAAAACGATTTCAAGAGGATCAACGCTTTGGATCGTTCCTTAGTAGATAATAATGGAGGTTGCATTGATAAGATGGTAGAAGATAGAACCAATAGTGTGAAATTAATGTGGAATTTGTTGGATATAAAAGAGAGTATGCATAGAAACAAATAGAGACAATTGTGGTTAAAAGAGGGGGATAGTAACTCTCAATTTTTTCATAATTCGTTAAAATACCGTTATAGAAGGAATTTTATTAATGTGGTGGATTCGAATGGAGCTTGCTTGGAGGAGGTGAAGGATGTAAAGAGCGCTGTTAAGTGCCATTTTGAAGAGTACTTTAAGGAATCGGGTGAAGACAGGACCTTGCCTGACAGATTAAGCTTTAAAAAGATTTCCGATATTGATAGCAGGCAGCTAGAGAGTGAGTTTTCAAAGGAGGAGATAAAGGCAGCCATCTGGAATTGTAACAGTGATAAGTGTGCGGGTCCGGACGAGTATAGCTTCAAATTTTTTAAGTTGTGTTGGGAGTTTATTAAGGAAGATGTAATGCTGTTTGTTAGAGATTTTTAATGAAATCCTAGACTTACTAAGGCTTGCACGACTTCGTTTTTTACTCTCATTCCTAAGGTTCAAAATCCTCAAAGTTTTTCTGACTATAGACCCATATGTCTTGTTGGCTGTCTTTACAAGTTATTAGCGAAGTTGCTTGCAACGAGTTTGCAAGTTGTTATTGGGAGTATCATTTCTAAAAAGCATAATGTGTTTATTCTGGGAAGAAATATTCTGGACGGGGTTCTTATGTTGAATGAAGTTATTGATCTAGCAAGAAGAGAAAATAGAAGTTGTATGGTTTTGAAGGTTGATTACAAAAAAGCATACGATAGTGTGAGTTGGAACTATCTCAGATTTCTTCTTTTTCAATATGGGATTCAGAAACAAATGGTTGTGTTGGATGGAGGCTTGCATTTTCACGAGTTCTATGTTGGTCTTAGTTAATGGTAGCACGACGGAAGATTTCAAGGTAGAGCGTGGTCAGCACCAAGGCGACCCGTTATCTCCTTTTCTATTTGTCCTGACCATGGAAGGATTGGCTTATTTGGTGGATATTGTGGTGGAGCGTAATGAGTTCGGAGGTTTTAAGATATGTGAAGAGGAATCAGTGGACATTCTCCAATTCATTGATGATACAGTTATCCTTGGTGATGGTAGTAGTGACACTTTGTGGAGGATCAAGGCCATTTTGAGAGGCTGTGAATTGATTTTCGGTCTTCGCGTTAATTTCTTTAAAAGTTCTGTGTACGAATTCAATGTTAGCAAATGATCTTTGGACGCGGCTTCGTCATTTTTTTCCTGCATGATCGATGCATTTCCTTTTAAGTTTCATGGAATTAATGTTGGCAACATTCCTAGAAGGCTTTTTATGTGGAAGGAAGTGCTTCATAACATTACAAATCGCCTTTCTTCGTGGAAAGGCAGGTTCCTTTCGTTTGAAGGGAGAGTCATTATGATTAATTTGGTTCTGAATTTTATTCCTATTTACATGCTCACCCTTTATAAGGCTCCACACAAGGTACTAAATGAGATTCACAGCTTGTTGGGCAAGTTCTTATGACATGGGCTCGAGGACAAGAAATTCGTTTATTGGGTGTGTTAGGAGCGCGTTTGCAAACCAAAAGTAGACGGAGGTCTTGGTATAATCAATATAGAGGCTCTTAACATTGCTTTGTTATTGAAATGGAAATGAAGGATAACCAACGTGAAAGATGCAATTTGGAGAAATTTGATAAATCATAGGTATTTTAAACCTCAAGAAATTCGTTCATTGGGGTGTGTTAGGAGCGCGTTTGTAAACCAAAAGTAGACGGAGGTCTTGGTATAATCAATATAGAGGCTCTTAACATTGCTTTGTTATTGAAATGGAAATAAAGGATAACCAACGTGAAAGATGCAATTTGGAGAAATTTGATAAATCATAGGTATTTTAAACCTTAAGTGAAGATGTTCTTTAGCGATCCTACATCGTCTTGTCGAGGAAATTCCATTTGGTGGAGAGATCTTTTTTTGGTGGACTCTTTTGAAGGTGGTAATTATTTTTCTTCTAATACTTTCTGCAAGGTTAATGACGGTAAAAAAATAGCTTTTTGGTTTAGTAAGTGGCTGGGAAAGCAATCCATTAAGGAGGCCTTCCCTGAGCTTTTTGACATTGCTTTAGACCCATACTGTTGCGTTGCAGATGCAGGGAATTGGGAATCTGAAATTTGGCAGTGGGACTTGTAGGCTTTGGTTCACAATGATGCAGATGACGAAAATTGGCTGGTGCTGCTATTAGAAGATTTGCTCGAGAATGTCGTAATGACGTTGGATGCTGAAGACGTGGTGGATTGGACTGCGAAGAAGGAGTTGTCTTTTTTTGTCAAGTCCGCTTATGATGCTATCACTTCTAGGAACGTTGTCTGTCTTGTTTCAGATGAGGAGAGAAAAGTTGTTAATTTGGCGTGGGAAATTCCGGCTTCGTCAAACATGCTTTTTTTCGGTTGGCGTTGTATTATTAATAGGATGCCTACTCGTGACCAGCTTATGAAAAGGAGTATTTTAAGTGATGATAGTGATAAAATATGTGAGTTGTGTTTTCTGGCAAAAGAATCCAAACATCATGTTTTCATTGATTGTGTTTTCAGTAGAAGGATTTGAGTTGCTATTGTTTCTTGGCTTGGATCGGACCTTATGTTTAATGTGGAGGAGCTTACTTCGTTTCCTTTCAATCACTTTCAGCTGAAGTGAGCAGAGTTTAGTAGTGTGGTTAGTGTTGTTTGGTTGGCGGTCGTTTGGAATTTGTGGATGGTGTGGAATGGTGTTATTTTCAGCGGTATTAAACCGAATTTTGAGGAGTGTTTGTCAAAGGTTAAGATTTTTTTTTGTGGGAATGGTTTCGAGCTAAAAATAAACCTTCTTTGAAATTTAGTTTTTCGGATTGGAATTCTTCCCCCTTTTCTTGTTTTAATATTTGATCGTTTGTAAGGATTTCGAGTACCCCTTATACTCGACTTTTCGTTGAGTTCTTAATGAATCTTTGCTTATTAAAAAAAAACAACTTATAAACCATATTCAAATATTAGTCGTGTTTGTTTCCAATTTAAAATGATATCTAGATTAATACTCGTTCTTTGTGCATTTTAAATTAATTTTTATTTGTTTTATAATTAATTTTAATTATGTCAGTTTTAAAAAAATAGTTAATAAATTTATATTATAATAATTTATTGCGAATTATAATAGAGAGAACGATATGAATTAATCGCGTATAAAAGATATATTTTATCTAAAAAATAGATATAGTTGTATGTCAAAAATGTAGGTTGATAGTCGCATCTTAAATTTAGTTTTATTAATTTCAATAACTCTAAAAACATCATTTAATAGTTTTTTATTTTTAGTTTAATTTTCTTATCTTTTTATTATTTATTTATAATTTAAATATTTAATTTAAGTCGTTAAAAGTATGCATTTATTTTTAATTTTAAATAATATTTAATTTTAGTCTTAAATAGAATTTATGGTACTAGTAAGAAAAAGGAACTTTAGGACGTAGATAAAAGAGTGAGTGTGCACTTGAAGTGAATCTTTGTGTAAACAAGGATATTTGTTATTTTGATTTATGCCCTGATTCGATAGAGGTCTTGTACCAATGGGATTTAAGTGGGTTTTACTTGGCTAGAAGTGTCTTAGTCTAGTTTGTTTCTTCCTTTTGGGCTTCGGCCCCCCTCTTATAATAAAAAGAGTGTGCGGTTATCTGCTTGATAAATCGTGGTATAGACTATAGGTTTTATTACTGCACGCTTCCTTACAATTATTGCACGACAACAGTTACATAAATAACATGTTTGTGTATTAAGAAGAATGGTGATACTATATCTAATTTTCATTTAAGATTACATTTATATTATAATTTAAAATTGAGAGCCACAAAATAAAATTATGGTTTGTTTTTATTTTGATAGACGAACAATAAAAAGTTTAAACAACACTAAACACTATATGTTACAATTATATAAAAAATCTACTCTAGATAGAGTCTTTGAGTTATCCATTTAAAGTATGTATCTTGGGGATAGCAGTACACAACTGCCAAAAACAAATTGGTTCTAAGGAGTCCCTAGAGTCATGGTACTTTAGGTGGATCAACGTCATGCAACGGACAAGCCATTTTACAACGAGATTCACAAATAGATCCACTCTACGAGGAGTCTCCATGTTAGCCATTAAAGGTGTACATCCTGGAGACTAACACTACGCAACTTCCATTCTAACATATGTTTCTTTTTTTTTTAAAGCTCGGGTATAAAGCTTTACTCGAAGAACCATCCCAATCCCACAGATAAACAGAATAACAATCATGCAAGATAAAAAGGAAGGCAAGAGAAAACAAAAAGAAACAAAGCCAACATTCATCGCAAAACTAACTAAATTAGGTATAACTCTCTAGTTGGAGAATTGTCCTTAACAGAGTCGTCAACTATCGCGGCGCAAAAAATTCCACGGGCGTTCACACGCTCGACATGATAATAGAGTCGCCACCGAAGTTTATTTATTCCAAAAAGAAATGGAAAATATCGATAAATCCCTTAAAGAAAAAAAAATGGTCATTGCAACTAAATTCAGGTTCAAAATTCGGTTATGCAATGGAAAGGTATTAACACCCCTCACACCCGTTGTACTCAACGAGAACCATTTAGTTAGATTTGCAAATAGAATGCCAGCTTTCGTTATTTGTTTTCTTCTAGTTATTGAAAGGTTGAAAGGAAAAAGAAAAATGATTGAAAATAAGGTTTTTATTAGGGTTCTTGACAAGATTTCGAGTCTTGCTCATACGTATCCTCATGTGCGATGAGGAATTCAAAGATATGTAGTTCTTGGTCGAAAATCAGTTTTTGTTGGTTGATTTTAGTGAAAAAATGTTTAGGTCGCATTCTAGCGGTTAAACATTGCTTATATGCTCGCGTGGGGATGACTTAAGCGTTTGTTTGTATTGCGGTTGAATGGATTAAATATTGTTCGTTTGCAAAAAGGTTTTTGATCGCACGGGGTGAGAACATATAGTTTGATAGGTTGACTTGTTTTTAGGAGGACGATGAATGCTCGGTAGGACCAATACGTGTGCCTCAGACCAATTATTCGAGGTTTCAAGGAGTGTGTAACCTAATGTGCTTTTTCATTCAAGTGTTTATGAACATTTATTTGTGGAAGACAAATGCTCAGTAAGACCAAAATGTATGCCTCATGGCTGATTATTCGAGGTTTCAAAGGAGTGTGCACCCTAGTGTCTTTTTAACATTCTAATTTGATTAAGTGTTTTATAACGGAAGATGAATGCTCGGTAAAACCAAGATGTGTGCCTCGGGGCTGATTATTCAAGGTTTCAAAGGAGTGTTCACCCCAATGTCATTTTTCATCCGATTTATTTATGAAAAAGATTTTCAAAGCGCTTAAGTTTGAAAAGGACTTGATAAGATTAAGCATTTTGATTCGCATAATTTTGAAAAAGGATTTGATTTTGATATGAAAAAAGTTTTTGAATTTGATTTTGAAAAGCTTGATATTGATCAAACACTTTTATTTGAAAAATGTTAATTTTCTTTATTAAAATGATTTTTAGATTAATCAAGTAATAAAAATAAAAATAGCATGATGAAAAAAATTTAAATGCTAGGGGAGGGGTATGAAGCAATGGGAGTGTGATGAATAAGGTAAAAGAATATGAGATGAGCTAAAGGTCCACACCCACCATAAAAGACATAATAAAACGTAGAAAATTAAAAAAAAACTTGGGGCGCATAAAGAAATTGGCCCAGGGATATGAGGCCCAAGAGGGCGCATGACCCTATCAACTGGTTAAGGAAGTCAAAAAACATCGACTCACATTCTGCGTGTTAGACTAGAAATCCAAAGATCACCAGTGTGATCCAAGGGTGAAGAATAAGAGCGAGTGGTGTTAGGGTGATGATCCCTACATAGGACCCCTAGTCAAAGCACTTAGTCAGCCAATCTGAGAGCGCCTAGGGCGCCACATGTAGTCAGTGCAAAGAAGTGGAAGAGGATCAAAAGATAGGGAGAGGGACCATGTACTCTCATTTCAATTTCCCCCACATCTCTCTCTCTCTCTCCCCCCCCCCCCTCTCTCTCATCGTTCCCCATTCTCTCTCTTTCTCTCAACCAAAAACACATTTCCACTTCATTTTAAAAACATTTTCAATCAACATCGGTGGTTGAGGAAGAACAGAGGATGAACATTTGAATGTTCATCTTCTCCATTTTCCAAATTTACCAAAAATGCGTCAAATCCACAAATTATCAACACAAACCCCTCTCTATTTTCTCTCCTCAATATGAATTCAAAATCTAAATAACCAAAATAATCATAAACAGAGCTGACGACCTTCTCCCAAGAAGAACCCTAAACCATTATTTTCCACTATTATGGTTTGATTATAGCAAATTACAACGATTAAAGGCGATATAGCAACGAAAAGAGACATGAAAACTAAACAAAATAATAAGGAAACCCCTCTCTACAACCTGGAATTTACAGGTTTTCAACAAGAATTCCGACAAATCAAGCAACCTTCAAGTAAGATTTGAATCTCATTCTCTTCTCTCTCTGTTCTATCGTTCTTTACTCCTTCCCACACTTTTTTCTCATTCTTCTGTTTGATGCAGGAGAATTGGATTGAGCTCAACCGGCTCAAGGCTTTAAGGAAAAGCTTATGTGAGGTTGTAGAACTTCTGCAGAGTTTTTAGGGATTCTGAATTGTGTTTCTACAGAGTTATTTTAGGGATTGAATGTGTGTATAGAAATGAATTGAAGGTGTCACTACTACAAAATACACATTCGGTAACATAATATTACTAGAGTCATGCCTTCCACCGTTGTAATATATGAAACTGGATGCGCCTAATGCTTATTAATTTTTTTGAAAGTCATTTTATCACGGTTGATAGACATAACTGTGGTGATAGAGTGAGTGGTACACAGTGGCGGAGCCACGTTTGGTCCAAGGGGTTCAAGTGCACCCCCTCAAATTTGAAATTTTAGTTCAATTTTTTTAATAATGGTCAATTTCCACCCCCTGAAATAGTACAAATTTCATCCAGTAATTTCTTTGCTCACTCTCTCAATGTCACGTCACGTCAGTATATCACTCTTTCTCTCTCACATATTAGTTTTCATATGACCCATTATAATAATTTAATAAATGCTCTCGTTATCTCTCAATGTTACTTATTAATATAATAAATATTCTCTCTCTCTCTCTCTCTCTCTCTCTCTCTCTCTCTCTTTTAACATTAGCCTATCCTACTCTCCCTCTCACATGTTAATTTTCCCTTTTTAACAATTACTTATTATAGTAAATTAACATTTACATATAAAAATAAAAGCCAAAAAGAATAGAACCGATGATATTTTAAATTAAAAAAAAGGTAAACATTAACCATTTTATATATATATATATATATATATATATATATATATATATATAATATGTTTCAGTCGAAAATTAGATGCACCCCCTGTCTCAGGGTCCTGGCTCAGCCACTGGTGGTACATGGTTCGAATCCTGGTATCTACATTTTTTTTCCATTTTCCTATTACAAATAGCGTGTGTCACTTAAATTCATAAATAAATAAAAAATTAAAGATTATTTAATCACGGATTTAGTATGCAACCGTTGTAATATTATCTATACAACCTTTGCACTTCCCTAAAGAGAGAAACTCTTCCCAACTATAACGATGATTGAAAATTTTCTTCAGTTTTCAAGACGGTCACAATGTCATTGAAGAATATCAACCATTGGAAGTAATCATTGCAAGCATTAAATCATCAGATCTTTCATCTTCAACTTCTTTTATAAAGGCACAATTTCATATAATGAATTTCCACTTCTTCAAAACTATTCTTCTTAACTACATATAGCAACATGAGTTCTCCATTTGAAAATGCTAATAAAAATATCTTAACTGAAGTCACCACAGTACAACACCGTGATCAGAAATCAACTGAGGAGGTCCAGCCATCTGGATCGATTGCTGTTAGGGATATACACTTAGGGTTAGGAAGGCCTAGAAGAAGAAAAAGAAGAAGCTGAAGAAGAAGAAAAAGTTGCCCAGGAAGATTTGTTACTATGATTTTGACGAGTGTAGTGAGGAGAGAGTCATAGATTATGAAGATTCCTTTGCTGCTAGAGGTTATTGTTCCGACATTGACAAAATTATGTAATGAAATAATTTATGTACTCCGCCCTCTTGTCCCTCTTAATGAAGATATTTATTATTGTTATATATACTCTTTCATTTATACACTATTATTTTTTTACAAAAAAAATAGTACAAGCCAACAAAAATAAAAACAACAATTGCAGCAGTAATGAAAAATAACAATAACAATAATTAATAACTCTATAACAATTGGGTTCATAAATAAATAAAAAATTGTGAGAGATTTAACCACGATTTTGCTAAAGAACCGTTGTAAAAGTGATGTATTTTGTCATACCTTAATTTTTATCCCTAAGATCCCACATCTTTTTGCATCCTCTGCATAGCCTATCATGCATTTCATCTCGTATAATACCCAATTTATCAGCCAGAATAAACTTGTTGGAATTAGAGCCGAATCAGTTAACCTATAAGTCAACGGTGCGTAAAAATAGTGGACGGAAAATTTCAAAATCGAGCTTGCAAATGTCAATCATATTAATCTATGTTTCGCGTAGTTTAACCTGGCATGCTCGTTTGAATTTTTTGACTGCTTTTCGGTCGCATTTTGATCAATTTGAGCCTTTTAACCGGGGAAAATTTATTTCGAAATTTGACTAAACGCTGTATTTTTCCGAGTCGTTTATTTCGCACTGATTATTTGGTGTATTCATTTTATTTTTTTGAGCACTTCGATACCAGTCTGATTTCTCGTTTTTAACCGATTTTATTTTTAATTTTAGTTAAATAATCATTTTTATTAATCAGATTTTAATTTTAGATTTTATTTTTAAATAGTTAATATTTTATCCCATTTTATAATTTTCTTTTTAATATTTAATTTTTTAATTTTTGTTTTTATTTTATTTTAACAAAACTTAATGTTTAAGTTTTAAAGGATATTTTGTTTTTTACTACATTTTGGTGTAACATGTACATACTGAAACATAAAAGGGACATGTCATACACATGCTACCTTTCACACTTTTCATTTAAAAAAAAGCATACTGCATTGAAAAACCACACCCCACGCGGTCCCCACACGATACATACGCTCTCTCATAACACCTTGAGATACTACACAACACTCTTTCACGAAGAGGCCCCTCTCCTTCATCATTCATCCTTGTTAGACGAGGGCACTGATCTAGAACGGGGGTTGAATAGATCACTTATTTTTAATAATTTGCACTTTTAAAAAATTGTTCTAAAATATGCAAAGCGGCCTCGGATCAAAACTCGTCTAAACGAACCTTTATTGGAAAGATCAGATATGCAAAACCGAATGGAATGATTTGATAAGAGAGAGTAGAATCAATAAGGTTCCCAATCAACAATTCAGATAAAGGTCACTTAAGGTGAACCAGGTTCCAATGCTTAATTGAGGATAAAATTTGAATTGACAATATATCAAACAGTTTGTATGTTATGAATATGTCAAACACTTGGCGTGTGAAACACACCAAGTCAAATTTCCTTTGAATTTGTAGTACATAATTTTTCTCACTTGCAATCAAAGTGATTGCTATTGTTTTTCACAACAGTTTTAAAATACTACAAATCAATCGAAATATTTCTAACAATTGATTTCACACAAACTTCAACAATATAAAAGTAAAGAGATATAGAGAGAAAGAACGACCCCAAATTTGTTTAGGCAGACCCCCTTTCATCCTCGCTTTGGGTACTTCTGCCCTCAATTCTTAAATAAAATGGAGATATGTATAAAATCTGTGTGCAATATTCAATACAAGAAAAGTCCTATCTAACCAAAAATCTAACCCAATTGTTGAGGTTGAATCTAACCACTTCTCTCCCCTTGATTCCAGCTGAATCAAGTGCATCAAACACTTCGAACAAACCTCTGGTTACCGCTACTCACTTGACCAAACATTCCGTTATTCAAGTCTTTCACTCGGCTGATTTCGACCGCAAGATGTTTGACCTCAAATCTTTCATAACAATCCTCCGGTTACCGTTACTCCCTTGACCGAACCCACCGTTCTTAAAGGCTTTCACTCGGTTGAATCTGTGATGCAAAGATTTATGCAAAAACCCCCAAATCTATCAAGATCTTGGAGGACAAAACCCCAATGGTTTTATGCAAAGAAAATCCCATTGAATCTCTACCCAAACTTGATTTACAAATCCTACGTGTGGACGTTATCAATATTGACAAAGCACAATCAATAAAGATGATTATGTGTGATTATTGATGAATGCAATTGTGAGAGTGAAGATGAAGAGCAAGACAATGTATCTTTCAATTTTCTTCTTCTTTTCAAAGTGATGCGTATGAGTATATATGTATGTACATGAATGAGTAAAGAAAAACCGAGTTTGGGAACACAAAGACACAAAAAAATGGGTGAACACGCGCGAGAGGTCGACCTATAGGAGCTTTGAGTCGACCTGAGCATGACAGAGATAAAAAATTCATAAAACTAGGTCCATGCATCTGCCTACAGCTACTCATGCATCGACGCATGCGAGGCACAGAATTTTCAAACATTTTCCTTACAGTGTGCATCGACCTGTAGGAGTCCTGGGTCGGCGCAAGCATGGCAGAAAGTTTCAAAAACCATTTTCCTTCAGTGTGAGTCGACATATGACCTATGTGAGTTGACCCAAGGCTTTAAAAATGACTCAAAAACCCATTTTTGAAATTGTGTATGATCCTATATGTCTAATACATGTATAAGGATATTTATGCACGTTTGTAAGAGATGAATGCATGGCTTAGACAAGGTGATACCGTCCAAAATACACAAGTACGAAATATCCTAGTTTTGACATCATTAAAACATAGTAAAAAGGAACCTTGCCCTCACACACTCCCCCTTTTTTATCATGGCAAAACCTTGCAAACATTGAGTACTTGAAGGACATTCTCCCACTGACTATATGTACTTCCATAGGGAAAAACCTTGCAAAACCTTCACAAAACATTGAGTACTTGAAGGAAATTCTCCCCTGACTATATACACTTCCATAGAATTCTAAACTTTGTGAAACTCGTTTTTGCTTTCTCCCCCTTTGACAACATCAAAAAGAGTAAAGCAACCAGTTATTTGTAAACATACCATACACATAACAATACAAACATATGCTATTACAACAGATACGACATTAACAATAATCCACATATAATGTTTTCAATGCAAACGATAAAGATAAATAACTCAAGAACCATAGAAAAATAGTAATGCATTACACAAAATACATAGTTCAACACAAGTCTTGAGAAAAACAAAATAACAAAACAAAATGCAAAATGAGATGCAAGACTTGACAACAACGCAACTCAATTAACTATGGTCTTAGACCCCTATGAGGTTGATCTCTCCCTTGGAATGATTGATCTTGACTTACTCCGTGAGCGTCCAGACATTCACACAGACCAAGGAAACTTCGGTTGAGAGTGTTGAAGCTCAATGAGAGGGCACGATGCTGATTTGTGGAGGTTTCAGCCATTTGATCGAACCGGCCCAAGACCCTTGATGCAAAGAGATCAAAGTTTTAATTCTGAGCACGAATTTGTCCCTGCACTGTTTCATACCGTTGTTCTTGAAGAGCTGCAAAGTTTTGGTTCTCAAGTTGCATACTTCGGAGCATTTCAAGAACGGCCGAATTGTCTGTTGGAGGATTATTTGGAGAAGAAGGCACATATGAGGTGCCTTCCTCAGACCAAGCATTTCGACGCCATGTACCCCATCCTTGGTTATCGTTGGTGTCCTGAGCCGGAGAGTCACCCAACCAAGCATAATCATCATGACTTTCATAAGGAAACTCGGTTTCCATGGGATGAGTTTCCTTATCTTCATCCTGCTCTTCCTCTTCGGCTTCATTACGGACATGTCGACTTGAACCCTTAGTCTTGAGCACATAAGTGTTCTGTTGCTTATCCCAAATATAACCCATAAGATTCATAGTCTTTTGACTAAACTCTTGGTTAGAAGTAACAGAGATGTAAGAGATGCCTGGCAAAGAAATTTCAGAATGATCTAATATGGTTTGGATCAATGATCCGTAGCATAATGATGAACCTCTGCCGCTTTCTTTCAAAGAATAAAGTCGACTTGCAAAATAGCAAGGCCAATTTACCTTGATTTTGTTCTTGAGGAGATAAACCAAATGAACTTCAGCTTGATCAACCCTTGAGTAACCACCTTTCTTCGGACGTTAAATGTGGGAGATAATCCACTGCAGAATGCAATCCTCCCGTTTCAACACACCAGATATGACAGACTTAAGGAAGAAATAATTTGCGGCTACTTCCTTAGGATAAGGATCCTTAAGCACGGAGTTCAACCCGGCCTTAAAATCATACTGTGGAGCCAACTTAGTATTAGTTATATGAAAATAAGAAGAAATGAGAGGACACGTGTCAAAAAAGTCTCGCCATATAGAGCTACCAACATTATAGCTTTTGCCCCGCATCTTGAAGGCAAACTCATACCCAGTAAATTTATCCATCAATCCAGCATAAAACATTCTAACCATATCTTAATTATAGTTTGTACTACATTCTAAAAAGGCATTAATATTTTGATGATTTAGAACATCTACAATTTCAGGGATATGCATCCTGTCCGCTACCCTAGGGTAATATACATGTTGCTTCACAATAGACCTTTTTCTAAAATCTTTCTCATACACTTCAGCAAGTTCAGAAGAAAGTAATGATAAAGTATTTACCGGAGTTTGAGAAGATGATGGCCTATCGGACCTTTTACCAATCACTCTTAACGTAGCCATGTGAGAAAAACCTTCTCTGTTAATAAAGATACACAGTTGCAACAGTAGAAATGAGTGTAGAAAGGCGAAATTCTTCACCAATTCAGGTTTGAAAACCTAATTTTTTAGAATCCTTGAAGGGTTTTTAGGGTTTTGGAAGAGTTTAGAGAGTTGAAGACCACAAGAGACACAAATGAAAAGATGTAAGACAAAACCACAAGCATGAAAGGTTTTAATTTTAGAAAAAAATTCATAAAACACGAGCGATACCTCGACCTCAAGATGTTATGCGTCGACGCATGCGAATAAATTTTTAAATTTTTTTAAAGTTTTAGTATGAGTCGACGCAAGGGGGACCCTCAGGTCGATGCATGAAAGGGAGAGACTTTCAAGCTTAAGTTTTGATGACCATGAGTCGACCTATAGACTAGACAGGTCAACGCATGTTGCTTAAAAGAGAAAAAAAAATGATATGAATGATGCACAGAAACATAAATAGTAGGCCTATACCATTTCAAACATTAATATGGAAGAAGAGTGGAATCTAAAACTATCATTTAAGAATCAAAATTGCACTCCACACATAATAGAAAACATCTATTTAGCCAAGATAAAGCGTAAAAGCAATTAGATAGGAAATATATTACTCCAATGGCGATGAAAGAAGAATACCCTCATATAGCTTAAACTTTCAAACATGGTTAAGCAATATATAACATGTATATGTCATACCCCAAATTTTGACCACAAGATTTCCCATCATTGTGCAAATCATCACCATAATATGGATGTACCATCATACCTCATCAATCTTCTCAAGGATTGTTGAGCACTCACCTCAACCAGGAATTAGGGTTTCGAGCCCTCTCAGAGTACTCAGGCAAAGGATCAATTAAGAATTGACATGATCTTCAACTTATCTAGCCTCTTAAGCATCTATAAAGGATCAAGAGGACTCCCACATCAAGAATCAAGCACAAGATTACAACATTCCAAGTGGATCGAGCCTCAAGATCGCCAGTGTCACCAAATTAGGGTTTTAGTCGACCAGGGCCTCCAGATGAAAATTTTCACCTGGGCATGAGCCAATACTTCAAAACATGACCCAAGAAGCTCAAATAGACCTCATGGACCCAAACATAGAGTCAAATTAGTCTCAGGGGATACATTCATCAAAAATTAGGAAGTAGGGTTTCTTGACCTAATTCACCCCAAAGTTGACTTTTGGAGTAAGACATGAGCCAAGACCTCTAGAAGTGTTTTAAAGACCTTGGATTGACTCAAAGAGCTTGGTTCACAAGCAATACAAAGATTCAAATTCATCTGGGCCAATTAGGATTTCCTAATGAAAAGTCAATTGTACCTTTGACTTTTGACCAAGACATGATCCAAAACCTTGGGATATTCAAGACACTCTAAAACACCTATGGAATCCATCCATTAGGTTTAAATTAGGTCAAGGACTTGATTTCATAGAGGATCGCAAAGTTTGAAATTCATCTGATAAAAAGTCAACTGTGCCAAAAACCAAGTTTGACTTTTTGAATTTCTTGACAAACAAGGCTTCCCTAAGTAAAAAAACAATGTTAAATCATGGTTTGGATCATCATCCATCAAGAAAAATCAAGAAAAGTGAGGTTACTTGAAAAAGGGGCAACCTTAAGAAACTTAAATTTTTCTAAGTCATGGAACAAAATTAATTTGGTACCAACTTTGCAAGGTCATAACTCCCAAACCATAAAGCCATTTACTTCCATACAAAGCTCAAATGAAAACTCTCATTACATACTTCAAAATTGTCAACTACATCATATTCCAAATTGTTGTACCCCAAAATTTTCCCTTAGATTCATTGATTCGTCTGCATAACATATTAGGTCAATCATCCGTGCATAACTAACCGCTTTATCTAGTTTGGTTGTTTGTTTGTTTCATTTGTGAATACAGGTACTGCTGTAGAAGATTCCAGATCTTGAAGGTTGTGCTGTGTGTGTGTGTGTGTTGTGGAGGTTCTCTGGTCTTGACAAGTGTGTATGGATTCCTTGAGTTTATATGCCTCTATCCTCTGGTCTCTAAGCCACTACCAAGCCTCCCTGCCCACAGATTTCCTCAGAATTTTCCTCACAAACAAACCTTGGCCTTTATACCCACTGATTTTGGAAATGACCCTTAAAGACTGGTCTCTGGTTGGATGGCAGTTATGCTACAAGATGTCATCTTCCCACTGTCTGTAGACTCTTCAAATTCAAGATGTGTTTGCTCATGATGCTATGTCCTTAATTGGGAATAATTGGAAGTTGAATTTCAAGTACGAAGCGCATGTATTTTGTTTCAAGAAGAATATTTATATTCTTGATTCTGTCGAGTTCTTCAAGCAAGTTTGAATATCATTGGAATTATAATGTTCAAGATACGTTGACCATTGATAGAGATTTGAAATCCGTACAAGGCTTTAGGATTACGTGTTATCATTGGTTCTGAAGGAAGAATGCCATGACCGTTTAGTTGAGAAATTTTCGGCCCATACCATTGCATCGAGATTGTATCAAAGTTTTGTACTTTCTAAAACTCTTAGAAATACATAAATTAAACACGCAAATATGTCATCACTGTTATTCGAACCTTCCCATTTGTACTCACAGTTTCTTCTTGGAGAACGGTATTCCTGTTTGCATCACAAAATCTGGGCTAGGAATAAGGGTTTGCGTTACTATTGATTTTATTTCACATGTTTGTCTTGGGTTAATGGTATTTAGCCTTGTGAGGCTTTGGAGTTGTTTCAAGATATGAGCGATTGGGGTGCGGAATCTAACAAGGCTAATGTTTGTTTTGAACGCATGTGCTTGTATTAGAAATTTTGATACTAGGAGTTGGGATCTTGAATGCACCCGTAAGGCTGGCCATGATCTTTTTTTTTTTTTGCATGTCTTATAATAATTTTCGCAGCTTTGCAAAATATCCATTTAGTAAAATGCCAAATAACCAAGTGCATTACAATACAATTTAAAGTTTAAAGATCACAGGATCAAAGCATAAAGAGCATTACAAGTTCAAATCTTGAAGGCTACCAATGCATGATAAAGCATTAGAACACAACCACACTATCTGCCATGTATATAATATAGTGTAAATAAAGAACTTGTGGCCCCGGACAATTGTTATCAAAACATTAAGAAAGACGTTTGTTATAATATTATCTATGAAAGCTTCTCTACGGTTGTAGTTACGTGATACGTAGGGGTGTGCATGGTTGGTTATTTTGATAAACCAAACCATAACCATTTTCAAACCATTTAAATGGTTTGGATTTATAACCAAAACCACATTTTAATCAAAACCGGTTATAAAACCAGTTATAAATTTGGTTATGGTTATATAACCGGATTTTTTTAAAAAATCCAGTTTTAAAAAAAAATATTCAAAAAATATTTTTTTTTATTTTAAAAATTAAAAAATTTGGATTTTGGATAATAACCGGATTATAACCGAATCCAAAAAAATTTAACCGGTTAATAACCATTTAATTATATCCGGATTATATAAATGGATAACCAAAACCATTAAACACTAAACCGGTTAATAACCATTCAATTATATCCAGATATTTAAAACAGATTTGGATTTGGTTATGGATTTGGACATCACAACCGGATATTTTGCACACCCCTAGTGATACGGCAGTGCAGTTTAATTTAAACTTCAAGGTGATGTGTTAAATTGATGCGCCAGAACTTCAATCAGGACCAAACTAGATGCCCTATAATCCGCATAGCTTCAACTCTAACAGAACCTTATCTACCAATCCATTCGGCGGTACCGTGGAATGTGTCACCGAGAAGCATGTCCCAATGTGGATATAAGTCCAAATCAACATCCCAACGGGAATTCCTGCAGTCCATTTGGCAACACGGCTAGCCTCCTTGATTGAAGAAGTGTCTAGAACGAGAAAACCAACCTGTTAAAAGAAATCGAAAAGATCAGAACATTTCAAGACATTATCACGTTTTCTATAACAAGTCCATTCTAAGCAAATCCTTTTGATTCTTGTCAAGAGCCTGCCCAGAATACAACAACATGTCTGAACAAAATAAGGGAAGTTTCAAGTTTCAAAGTCAGATGACTTTCTCCTCATGTCATTATGAGCTCTATGATTGGTATAACTGTGCTGCAAAAGAATAATCAGACACACTAAGTACATCATGACTCACAAAACAAATCAAGAACAAGTCTTTATAAGATTCATTAACGGTTTGCTATTCTACATTGTGTGAGCTTTGTAGTTGCCAGGCAAGCCTCTTTTTCGCTGTTGTGACTTCAAGGCGGATCGGCGTGGCTGTAAGTCTATTTGAACAAAATTTTTCACGGTTATAATTACTTCAACTGCTACAAGAAAAAAGAAATATCAACAACTAGTAAACATTCATGTCTTGAAGATGCTTTGCCGGTTAAAATTACGAGATACAAAAATGACTTCGTTGGACGAACCAAGGGTTCAAACAACACCTTACACAAACTATTTTCGATTTCTCTATACTTCTTCGAAAAAGGAAAATCATGTTACTCACAATTGCCGGGGATAGATTGCAAATGTGTAGTACATATTCTGAGGAGCTTACCGATGAAAGCAGTAGCACAACAAGTGTAGTTTAAAGGAAAACGTTCCCGCTGATTCTACATAGTGGCTGCCACATTCGAACTTTTAAAGTAGGATCATGTTTAGAAACCATTTAGAAATTAACTCAAAATGGCACCTGAACATGAAGCAAGTAAATTGCATTTTGTTAGTTTCAAATTTATTACTGTTAGCAAAAGCGGAAAGAAGCACATTAGACATTATCTGATATCACAGTTGGGAGAACCCAACAACTCAGGCCGTATTTGATGCCATTTTAATCCATCCTTTGGTTTACCTCGCTTATACTGAGCTGATATCAAGAGGAATACTCCATAGGTAGGCCTCTCCTTTGTATAGTACCAGACCTTACACAAAAGAAATCAATATCGGATTATCAATAATGTCCTGTTCTTACAATGAAACAACGCTTCAAATAAACAACTGCAACACCGTTCGAAATGTGACGACAGCATAAAAAAGATTTTCAACATACAAACACTTAGAACCTAAGATGATGGTTGTTAGCTCACCCAGCGTTAACTTCACGCGAGGTCCATGATGATGTTGTTGTACCCCGGTTCTCACCACCTAATGTTACAACATCAGCAAACCAGGCCTTGGAAATCGACTCCGCCTCCAAGATCATTGATAGATCCGAAGCAGCAACCAGGTTTTGAAGAAACTTTAGTATTTGTTCAGAAAGCGCAACACAGATGATCAAAGCTCCTGAAAACAAACAGTTAACAACATTAAATCAGATGTTGAAGTATGTTATTTTCTTTCCAAAAGCAAGTTAAGGACATATCCCCAACAGCATATTTTGTTCCCAAAATAGATTTCAAACATTTTGATTGCTTTCCAATTACACCGCTGCCAGATCATGTTTGAATTTGAAAAGAACAAATCACCATCAATGTGGGCAAAACTAAAGAGGAAATCTCACCAGCATATTCTATCGTTAGCAGAGCATTTAAGGAAATTGGATTGAATATGTAGATATGCCTAGACATGTACGTATCAGAAAAGGAAAAATCCAAAACCAATCAGCATCATCAAATTTCCAAACACAACCAATACAAAATTCGAAATTTTTCCAAAACAAGTCAAGGCATAAAAACATAAGTTTAATTTCATTTCCAAAAATCATTGCTAAACTTGTCTAATCATGTTGAAACGAGAAAGGAAATTTTGTCAAGAGTATCTCAGCAGCAAATTACACGTTCAATACAGTATCTCACACCTTTTTTTCCTTTCTCGTATTGGCCTATATAAGAGAATCTATAACACATTTTAGGGGGGGGATCACGCACGCATCTGTAAATGAAATCACCCACAAATTCATACACAATCCTAACTACTCAATCAACATACAAACTAGCATCAAACCGATCAAACCACCCACCACACACACAGCAGCACAAACTTGCAGAACACCTTCATGCTACAAAGGCTACCAATTTAAAAAAAAAAAGCTGAATAGACAACAACCAAAGAAAGAAAAACTCATCTGAAGCAGCTGGTGCGTGTCAAAGAAGGTCCTGCTGCGTCGCCAAAGCCGCCACAGAGCAATCCTCTCGCCGCTACCATTGACGAAGTCGCTCGCATCCCTCCATTTTTCCGCCGCTGTCTCTTTTTTTTTTATCTTTGCAATTTGTATTGTAACATGTAATACTCTCAGATCATAGTGAAAAAGGGGTATCGGGTCGATTGGGGATTAGGGTAGATTTAGGATTTGTGTTTGTGGTTGTTTAGAGAGAGCGAGAGAGATGAATAGGAAATCGAGAGAGGTCAGAGATGAGAGATTTGAATGGCGATTTGTTTTTTTTCTGAGAGAGAGAGGAGAGTTTGAGAGGCGATGGTGACATAGAGTTTCCATGAAACCATTTCGATTGAACGAGAGATAAGAGTTTCCTTTTTATGTTTTTTTATAATTAAAAACAATTGGTTTTTTTTATAAAGAAATAACTTAACTTTTTTTCTTTTAATACAACTTTTTTTAAATCTTTTATAATAAAAAAACTATTTATTAAACACTAAATTAAACTCTTTTTTTATTAAAAAACTCTTAATAACATTTTCTTTAATAAACCTTAATACTAAAATAATCCTTTTAAGATTAATTAAGGAAATCTTTCTCTCTTTTCAATTTAAAAATAATCTCAATAAAATAAATCTTTTTTTATAGCTTAAATCTTTTTTTTAATTATTAACACAAAAAAAATAATAATAGTAAGATTCTAAGATTATTTAATCACTTTTTTCTTTAATAAAATACTTAATAACTTTTTTCAAAATTAATATTAACTTTGTATCTAAAAAAATAAGAATATAACTTTTGCAACATTAATTTTAAGGTCATTTTCATAAGATAAGACTTTAACCTTTTTCTAAATTAATAATAATCTCTAGTAACTTTTCAAATCAATAATAGGCCCATGCTAATCACCACTCGCGCGTGAGTGCACGTTTGTGTGTTTATTTAATATGCTTGTATGTTCACCTCTATCTGCATGTATGCTTTTTATTATTACTCTCAAGAACCCTTTAAAAATATACTAAAAAAACTTTCTCGATCCAACGTCGAGCCACTTTTCTACCCATATAAGTCGATCGCCTTCGGGCATCGCATTCAACCTATCGGTCACAATACACTTAAGCTAGCCCACTTTGCTAGTATGCACAAATAATCAAAGTTAGTTAGCCCCCCTCGACATTCCAAAGGAAGGTTCCTTAAACTTGGCTAAACCGTCATAGGACTAACGCTTTTAGAACCCTTGGCCATAGGATTCGGAGTCGCCGTACTCCACGTCTCGCCGTAGACACTTAGAATCTTAGCCTTAGGATCGGAGTCACCGCACTCCAAGTAAATGCTCCGCCGCGAACATTTACAATCCTACCCCGCTTGAACCATCCTACAACTTTAGAGTCGCCGCACTCTATGTAAGGTCTTGCCCAAGACTTTACTTCCCCTTGGAACCTTGACCCCGTCAAGAAGTTCCTCTTTCAGAACTACGCATACTCTGATTCTACACCCGAGGATACGTAGGCGTAAGGTGCGATACCTTATCGAGTATACTTAGATACTAACCCCTAGGGTTTAACCTTTAGCATAGCACCCTTAGCAAGCGAATGAGAGATAACATAAGTACTAACGAGAGGTTCCCGTAGAGTACTACGGATGTTTAGGATGCTAATACCTTCCCTAGGTGTAACCAACCCCCGAACCTTAGATCTTTAGGTTTTTTTCGCTTTTGAACCTTTCCTTTGGATAAATCAAAGACGGTGGTGAACATTTAAAGAAATGTGATCCTAGTTCATTAATAACTATGGTATCCAATTCTCACCGCAACAGAAATGGCGACTTCACTGGGGATTTGTCGAGGGTTTCCCCTATCTTGTTTTTCTTATGTTATCTTTCTTTATTATATTTTGCTTATTATTTGTTGTGCTGGGTTGTTTGTGTGGTGAGACAAAGTCCTACACCCGGACTAGAGTGAAAATTATGATAGGAACGGTGAGAATTCAAGGATACTTTGAGGGAGTCGATTCCTGAAGAAGTTGAATTGAGACTTCACCACTCGGTCTAGGCCCTCTCGAATTTAATTTTGTCCAACGAGTCTATTCGTGAAGACGCTATTATTTCGAACTAAAGGCCATCGAGACTGGGGACCGTAGTTACCTTTAACCCAACTTGGCCTATTAGGATGTAGTGCGGGGACTATGTGGGAGTCTATTTCTGCAATAGTCGTTACGCGATACTACGCTCGGACGAGATTCTCTTGAGAATATTATTGACTACCAAGTGATCTGGAAAATCGATAATATCCGAAAGATGGATTGTAGACTCTGAGAACTTTATAGAACCCGTTCGGCAGGTACATTTTGAAACCATAGTACACTCCTATTGGGATGGGTAGACCTTGGCTCCATGCTGTGACCTCTCAAACCTAGGACTTTTGCTTGTCTGTTTGATCTTGTCTGCTTATCTGTGTTTTGTGCTTTGTGTGTTTGCATCCCTGCATTCATAAGCATCATATCATAAAGATCCATGGAACTTAGTCTTGTTTATAAACATCATAAGGATATCATGGATTCTAAAAATTTTTTAAAGAAAAAACGTTGAAGCACCTTTACAAAAGCCATAACCTGGACGATCTAAGGAGACTGGAGACTCTACTGGCAAATAAAGAAAGGTTCAAATCAAGATCTGGGAAACTATCATCTCCACTCTATTATGGCCTATCATCGGTACCTAAACTTGAAGACTATTCTCAACTGATGGAGTTAATAACTCAAGACAAATATCCATTTCTCAACTTCGGTTAGTATTAAAGCTAACTAAAAGGAGGATTTATAAAAAAAAAAACTACTCATTGCAAGAAATGGAAATCTCAATACGCCTTATGTCATTCTAAGTCACCAGTCAACACTTCGTCGACAAGTCTATTCTAGAAGAAGCTCAGTCGGAAGAAAGAAGTCAGAGATTCAAGAAGACCGTTGAAAGAGTCTCCTTAGATCCATCATTAGTAGCTTTTATTTAGCTATTACGTTATGACTGTTGTAAAACGTACAGACGCGTTTATAATGAATTTTTGTAATAATTCAATTTTTAGTATTCCAGTACTAATGATTGTAACCGACAACTTTATGACTTTTTAAAGCGAGCCTTTTGATATTCCATGATGGTTATAAATAGCTGAGTTTCCATGAATCTTGTTGCATAGCATTCGCATTTTCTTTTCTCTCTCTATCAAGGAACTTACATTTTGTTTTGCAAGCATTGTACGATGGATTACGGAAAGAAAGGAGTTGTGACGTACACCTTCGAAGTTTCGGATGTGGAACAACTAAGGGAACTAGGAGGGCAGATCAAAGATCCTGAGGCGTTCGCTGAGAAGTATGGAAAGATCCTTCCGTTGTTGCAGACTCGAGTAGCCGCTGGTCTATTGGAAACGCTAGTTTGATCTATCACTGTTTCATCTTCCAAGATTTCCAACGGATGCCTACGTTGGAAGAGTACTCCGCTTTGTTAGGGATCCCGGTCAAAGATTCACCTCCGTTTTCCGGTGGAGAAGGAAGGCCTAGCCAGGAAGACATCGCAAGAGCAACCCGCATAAAGCTGTTAGAGATCCAAACTCATATGACGTTCAGAGGAGGAATTAATGGCTTACCGGCCCAATTCTTGTTCGAGAAGGCTCGTCATTTTTCTAGTGTAGGGAACACTGGAGCGTACGAGCACATCTTTGCACTGCTGGCCTACGGTTTGTTCTTATTTCCCAATGTTGAAGATTTTATTGACGTCCATGCCATAAGGATTTTTATGCTCAAAAATCCAGTTCCGACGTTGTTAGTCGATGCCTACCATATCCATTCGAAAGCTCTGAAGGGAGAAGGTCGGATTACCTGTTGCACCGCCATCCTCTATAGGTGGTTTATTTCACACCTACCGAGGTCTACTGATTTTTGGGACGTGAAGGATGGTTCAGAATGGCCCGTGAAACTCATGGCTCTTACTCATTCAGATATTGTTTGGCATGACCCTATGTATGGAGGAATCCCCATGATTCATAGCTGTGGAGGCTTTCCCAATGTACCTCTTCTTGGTACAAAGGGATGTGTCAGCTATAATCCTGTGCTCGCCCGTCGTCAACTGGGGCACCCAATGGAGGGAGTGCCCGATCCAGAAAACCTGACCAGAATTTTCCTCTATCAAGGAGAGGATCTTGAGTTGAAGACCAGAATTGTGTTTGCTTGGCGTTGCATCAATCGACAAGGGATGACAGTGACAATAAATCCTGATTGCTCAGTTACTGAAGAATGTCTAGCATGGGCGCGTGAAAGGGCTCTGACCTTGGGTATGCCTTATCCCCGTCCCGAGCCTCCCATGGTCCAATCAGATGAAGTTTCGAAGTTGAAAACTGAAATAGGGAAGCTGACTTTGGACAAAGCAAGAATGCAGGACCAAATCGACAGGCTGATGGAAGAACTCAGTGGAAGACAAGGGGCATCATCCAGTGGATTAGACTCCTAGTTCCTTTGGTGTTATGTTGCCTATGTAATAAAACTTTGGAGGTGTACTGGCCCTTGAAAATTTTAATAAAATGTTTTATTTTAACATCTACAATGACTGCAAATACAGATTTGAGTTCCCTGATAGCTGCATCGTTTTTTTGCGTTCTGCATTTCATATCATTTGCATATTTGCATGTGCTTTGTCCTCTCTTTTGCTTATTCCTGTTGTCTCTCTTCAGTTTCTGTCACCCTGAATCCTCTGTTCCGAGACAAGCTGTCAAGTCACTATTCAGGAAGGAAGATGAATAACTTAGAGCAAGAAAATCAAGAACTCCACAAGGAAATAACTACTCTGAAGAGTGGTTTTGAAAGGCTTTCTGCTTTGGTTGAAACCCTGGTAGCAAATCAATCTGCTTCCCCGACCCCGCTTCAAGGAACAGTGACTCCTGGGAACACACCGATGCCCACTCCTGAGATTCCCAACCTTAAGGAACCAGCTGCTAAGACTGTGTTGCAAGGAAGGTATAAAGGATCTTGTAGCCAAGTTAAACAACATAAGGAGCAATATTATCATTCTAACCAGAGACCTCCTCAGTATCAACAAGATCTTACATATCAGCCTATGCAACAGGCACCCGTCTACCAACTTTTTGTTTATCCGTCGGCTCCTGCCTATCAGCCAGCACAAACTCCGCAGAATCATCAACGAGTACTCAATACTCTTAATCATCAACAACAGAGGGATCCGGTACCATGTCCAGATGCTCCTAACAAAAGACCACATAAACCTCTAGCTTCCTCTGTTCCGATAACTTATACTGAGTTGTACCCCTCCTTGGTGCGACAAGGTTTGATTACTACCAGAACTTTGGGTCCGCCTCCTAACCCACTTCCACCTAATTATGATCCCAATGCTCATTGCCTGTTTCATGAAGGGGCACCTGGCCATGATATAGAAAATTGTTATGCTTTTAAGGGTGTCGTGAAGAAGTTAATGAATCAGAAGATTCTGTCTTTTGGTGACTCTCAACCAGACATTAAGAAAGCTTGTACTGATATTGCTCCCACTACTCAAGCAACTTTGAATTAGGATTAAATTCGCAACCAAGGGTGGGTTAGTCCAAAACGTCCTCTGGATCAGCAGACATACCACCGTAGGTCGCGCCGACAGGCTGGACAAAGACCAAAGAAACGGAAGCATTACACTCCGCTACCATTGCCATATAGTCAACTCTTGCCGGATTTAATCAAAGGTGGACTTATAGTGCTAAAGTAATTGAAGCCAGTACCTTTTCCATATCCACCAGGTTTTGACGTCAACGCCCGATGTGACTACCATGCTGGGGCACCGGGGCATTCAACCGACGACTGCAAAGTACTACCGAGTAAGGTTCAGACCCTGCTCGACTCCAAGATGATCTCCTTCATGCCTCAAGGCGTTCAGATTCATACTCCTCCACCCAATCATGCAGGTTCATTAGTCCCGGCTGCGGAAGAAATTTCTAAGAATGGAAGTGAAGATATTTCTCAAGAAAATCTGACTTATCAACCACGATCTCGTCAGGTAATACAGCAGAGTCATGCTCCGAAAGAGTTTGAACCAATCCCTTTGACCTACAGTCAGTTGTGGAAGTATTTCTCTCGAAATTCGGTAATGGAACCTATAAAAGCTAAGCCTACGAAGTCCCTCTCTTCTAAAGACAATCTAAATGTCAAATGTGATTTTCATGACGGAACAGTGAGGCATTCGACAGAAGAGTGCAGGGCCTTCCAGGAGAAGGTTCAAGAGATGATTGACAAAGAAGTGTTGACCTTCAAGGGAGGAAGTCCAGTTGTCAACGGAATTCCTTTGCGCTGATTGGACACGGATCACAAGAGAAGGCTTTTCCAAGATCATTCAAGTTGTTTATTTTACTTGCATTTGTTTTCTTTCTTTGATTATTAAAGCATGTTTTCATGTAAGGACTTGTTATTTCAACGTTAATGTGATTGAATGTTTGTTTTGAAGAAATCCATTCGCTTCGCTCTTTTTTAGAAATAACTGTTTAATGCTTTATAATGCCAATACTGAATGGAGGATGACGAAATAAAACATAATATCTCCTGTTGTATGCTTTCGAACGAAAACCCTGCTAAGGATATAAGGCATTGTTTCAATACCAGAGATAACCTCTCGTTAACCTTTGTGGGCCTCGAAATCAAGACCTCATCTTTAACCTGGGGCAGGGTTACTATCAATCAAAGCGACCGAGCTTCCAAAACTATCAAAATATGAGTAGGTACAAATAAATTTTGACCCTCAAACTTTCAAAATAACTTCATAAAAAGGGGTGGGTATAAACAAACTTTGACCTTTATACCTTTTGCTTCTTGAACCAAATCACTACTTACAACTTACAAAAGACCTTATTGAAGCGGAGTTCATTTCAAAAGCATACTCGAGGAGATAATGTTTCCTGACTCCTATGAGCCATGCTCAAAGTTCGCATTGGCGTTATAAAAAGGAAACTAATATGATATCCTAACTAGTGATTCAGTCACAAGTTTGCGATATGCTTTTTTTTATTTTATTTTTTTTATTAAGACCTCAAAAAAACATGACGTTGCACTAGCAGTTTCAGAGTTTACACTTTCTGCATGTAAATTTCGCTTAATATCATAGAAATTTGATTGCAAACAGCTATGAGAGATTCAATTCCTGATTGGAGCTTTGTTGAAGATGGTTACTTCTTTGTTAAGGATAACCAAATCTGGAGCACGTTATTGGAAGACCCAGTTAATCAGGGGCAAGATGTTTCTTCAGTTTGTAACCTCCACAAATTGACTTACCCAAGGGGAAATTCTTGAAGATCCCGCATGCAGAATACCGACAATCTAAGCCAGTTACGTCGAGATTCTACAAATCTCTCAAGAGTTGGAAGACAGTGGATTATTTTTGAACGCCAGATCTTCTGTAAAATCCTTTTGAGATGAATCCTTTTCAGAATCATGCAATCCAGGACAGTTGAGAATTGAAGACTTTTGCAACATTTCATACTTGAAAATGGCGACTGCAAGTCAGAACCTCACTGACTGCATAACATCTCTTCACTTAAAAATTCCCGAAGAATTTCTATAGCATGATATTCCCCAGCAAGTTTCTACCACAGGAAGTCATGACGATTCCCCGGTGAATCATTATTTCAAGCAATTATGACAGGATCAGTACAAGAATTTCAGCATCTGATTGACCTAAGGATCCCCAGTGAGCCTGCTCGGTCATCAACTTTCGTCAACAAAGCAGCGGATATTTATTTTATCCCCGTCAAAGTCGCTATGAATGCAAGGTTGATCCGTGCCCAGTGGATCTTTCTCGTCCGAATAATCAGATTCATCTTGACGGTCCTCTAAGTGAAGTCATATCCCCGAATGGATTGCTATGTCCCCAGAGAAGTTGGACGTCGAAGTACTACTGTTGAGTTCCATCTTTGGATTTCTATACAAAACTTGACAGATGTATCTCTCGTGCGGAGGAGGGACGGGCTTCCTCGTTGTTTTCTTTCACCTCTTGTTTTCTTTGCCCGTTTTGTCAGCATGAGCATAAGCATCACATGGCATCTTCTGCATTCGCCTCCGTGCGTGTTTTCTTTTGTTTGTTTCTTGTCGCTTTATCTTGATCTTTGTTTGTGTTTGCGCAGGTTTTGGGGTTTGTCCGATCTCTCCAAGTAGAATCGTCAGCCTTAGGCAGAAAGTGCTAATCATTTCTAAGTTTCCCCACAGAGTTCAACCCTTGTGGATGATGGTTATTTCAGTTATCTTTTTCCTTGATTGAACTTTGGTCTTTGACAACTTGCCTTCCAGGCGCCTAGCAAAGTTTAAGCGTGCACCTACACTTTGTACATTTTGAGTCGTTGTGCTCTATATTTTAATTTTGCCTCACCTTTTTTTTTTTTTTTGTTGGTTTCGAGCCGCCGCGCTCCTTGTTTTGCTTTTCTGTTTCGAGCCGCCGCGCTCCTTGTTTTTTCTTTTCTGGTTTCGAGCGGCCGAGCTCCTTGTTTTTCTTTTTTGGTTTCGAGCCGCCGCGCTCCTTGTTTTTTCTTTTTTGGTTTCGAGCCGCCGCGCTCCTTGTTTTGCTTTTCTGTTTCGAGCCGCCGCGCTCCTTGTTTTTCTTTTTTGGTTTCGAGCCGCCGCGCTCCTTGTTTTGCTTTTCTATTTCGAGCCGCCGCGCTCCTTGTTTTTCTTTTTTGGTTTCGAGCCGCCGTGCTCCTTGTTTTTCTTTTTTGGTTTCGAGCCGCTGCGCTCCTTGCTTTTTTTGTTTCGAGTCGCCGCGCTCCTTGTTGTGCTTTTCTGTTTCCAGCCGCCGCGCTCCTTGTTTTGCTTTTCTGTTTCGAGCCGCCGCGCTCCTTGTTTTTCTTTTTTGGTTTCGAGTCACCGAGCCCCATGTTGTTTTTCTTAGTGGTGTGTAAGTCCCGTGCAACGATAAGTCACAGGGCATTTTCCCTACGAAGTCCATTTACTTGGCATACAAGAGAGTTTTAATAACCCTGTTCTTTTCCTTGGTGGTTCCTGAAGATCCCGTTTGATCTCTTCATTTGAAGGAATTTCCAGGTTTTATTTGTTTTTTTGTTCGCATGATCCTACCGCCGTGTGGATCCTATCTTATCTTTTTGTATCTTAGATATCAACCAGTCACGCTTGAACCTGCTGGGTCATCGCCTTCGGAGCCCCCGGTGTTGTCTTCTTTTCCCCCAGTGCGTCTGGTCGTCCCCCGTGAGTTCGTTACTCTTGGTGTTCGCCTTCCGCTCTGTGTTTGTTTTGTTTTTGTCTGCATCTCCTGCATCTTATCATTCCATCATTTTCATCATGCTAGAGTTCATGGCATGTCAGCATTAGGTCTAGTTTTGTCCATAGTATTGCATGTTCATTGCATCTAAGGGCAAAATTTTCGGGTATCTGTATTTAAATATCTTTCACCATGACCTAATGACGATCTTCGTCGCCCTGTCATCCGGTGACGATATTTAAATAGGGGAAACTGTTGTACCCCAAAATTTTCCCTTAGATTCATTGATTCGTCTGCATAACATATTAGGTCAATCATCCGTGCATAACTAACCGCTTTATCTAGTTTGGTTGTTTGTTTGTTTCATTTGTGAATACAGGTACTGCTGTAGAAGATTCCAGATCTTGAAGGTTGTGCTGTGTGTGTGTGTGTGTTGTGGAGGTTCTCTGGTCTTGACAAGTGTGTATGGATTCCTTGAGTTTATATGCCTCTATCCTCTGGTCTCTAAGCCACTACCAAGCCTCCCTGCCCACAGATTTCCTCAGAATTTTCCTCACAAACAAACCTTGGCCTTTATACCCACTGATTTTGGAAATGACCCTTAAAGACTGGTCTCTGGTTGGATGGCAGTTATGCTACAAGATGTCATCTTCCCACTGTCTGTAGACTCTTCAAATTCAAGATGTGTTTGCTCATGATGCTATGTCCTTAATTGGGAATAATTGGAAGTTGAATTTCAAGTACGAAGCGCATGTATTTTGTTTCAAGAAGAATATTTATATTCTTGATTCTGTCGAGTTCTTCAAGCAAGTTTGAATATCATTGGAATTATAATGTTCAAGATACGTTGACCATTGATAGAGATTTGAAATCCGTACAAGGCTTTAGGACTACGTGTTATCATTGGTTCTGAAGGAAGAATGCCATGACCGTTTAGTTGAGAAATTTTCGGCCCATACCATTGCATCGAGATTGTATCAAAGTTTTGTACTTTCTAAAACTCTTAGAAATACATAAATTAAACACGCAGATATGTCATCACTGTTATTCGAACCTTCCCATTTGTACTCACAGTTTCTTCTTGGAGAACGGTATTCCTGTTTGCATCACAAAATCTGGGCTAGGAATAAGGGTTTGCGTTACTATTGATTTTATTTCACATGTTTGTCTTGGGTTAATGGTATTTAGCCTTGTGAGGCTTTGGAGTTGTTTCAAGATATGAGCGATTGGGGTGCGGAATCTAACAAGGCTAATGTTTGTTTTGAACGCATGTGCTTGTATTAGAAATTTTGATACTAGGAGTTGGGATCTTGAATGCACCCGTAAGGCTGGCCATGATCTTTTTTTTTTTTGCATGTCTTATAATAATTTTCGCAGCTTTGCAAAATATCCATTTAGTAAAATGCCAAATAACCAAGTGCATTACAATACAATTTAAAGTTTAAAGATCACAGGATCAAAGCATAAAGAGCATTACAAGTTCAAATCTTGAAGGCTACCAATGCATGATAAAGCATTGGAACACAACCACACTATCTGCCATGTATATAATATAGTGTAAATAAAGAACTTGTGGCCCCGGACAATTGTTATCAAAACATTAAGAAAGACGTTTGTTATAATATTATCTATGAAAGCTTCTCTACGGTTGTAGTTACGTGATACGGCAGTGCAGTTTAATTTAAACTTCAAGGTGATGTGTTAAATTGATGCGCCAGAACTTCAATCAGGACCAAACTGGATGCCCTATAATCCGCATAGCTTCAACTCTAACAGAACCTTATCTACCAATCTATTCGGCGGTACCGTGGAATGTGTCACCGAGAAGCATGTCCCAATGTGGATATAAGTCCAAATCAACATCCCAACGGGAATTCCTGCAGTCCATTTGGCAACACGGCTAGCCTCCTTGATTGAAGAAGTGTCTAGAACGAGAAAACCAACCTGTTAAAAGAAATCGAAAAGATCAGAACATTTCAAGACATTATCACGTTTTCTATAACAAGTCCATTCTAAGCAAATCCTTTTGATTCTTGTCAAGAGCCTGCCCAGAATACAACAACATGTCTGAACAAAATAAGGGAAGTTTCAAGTTTCAAAGTCAGATGACTTTCTCCTCATGTCATTATGAGCTCTATGATTGGTATAACCGTGCTGCAAAAGAATAATCAGACACACTAAGTACATCATGACTCACAAAACAAATCAAGAACAAGTCTTTATAAGATTCATTAACGGTTTGCTATTCTACATTGTGTGAGCTTTGTAGTTGCCAGGCAAGCCTCTTTTTCGCTGTTGTGACTTCAAGGCGGATCGGCGTGGCTGTAAGTCTATTTGAACAAAATGTTTCACGGTTATAATTACTTCAACTGCTACAAGAAAAAAGAAATATCAACAACTAGTAAACATTCATGTCTTGAAGATGCTTTGCCGGTTAAAATTACGAGATACGAAAATGACTTCGTTGGACGAACCAAGGGTTCAAACAACACCTTACACAAACTATTTTCGATTTCTCTATACTTCTTCGAAAAAGGAAAATCATGTTACTCACAATTGCCGGGGATAGATTGCAAATGTGTAGTACATATTCTGAGGAGCTTACCGATGAAAGCAGTAGCACAACAAGTGTAGTTTAAAGGAAAACGTTCCCGCTGATTCTACATAGTGGCTGCCACATTCGAACTTTTAAAGTAGGATCATGTTTAGAAACCATTTAGCAATTAACTCAATATGGCACCTGAACATGAAGCAAGTAAATTGCATTTTGTTAGTTTCAAATTTATTACTGTTAGCAAAAGCGGAAAGAAGCACATTAGACATTATCTGATATCACAGTTGGGAGAACCCAACAACTCAGGCCGTATTTGATGCCATTTTAATCCATCCTTTGGTTTACCTCGCTTATACTGAGCTGATATCAAGAGGAATACTCCATAGGTAGGCCTCTCCTTTGTATAGTACCAGACCTTACACAAAAGAAATCAATATCGGATTATCAATAATGTCCTGTTCTTACAATGAAACAACGCTTCAAATAAACAACTGCAACACCGTTCGAAATGTGACGACAGCATAAAAAAGATTTTCAACATACAAACACTTAGAACCTAAGATGATGGTTGTTAGCTCACCCAGCGTTAACTTCACGCGAGGTCCATGATGATGTTGTTGTACCCCGGTTCTCACCACCTAATGTTACAACATCAGCAAACCAGGCCTTGGAAATCGACTCTGCCTCCAAGATCATTGATAGATCCGAAGCAGCAACCAGGTTTTGAAGAAACTTTAGTATTTGTTCAGAAAGCGCAACACAGATGATCAAAGCTCCTGAAAACAAACAGTTAACAACATTAAATCAGATGTTGAAGTATGTTATTTTCTTTCCAAAAGCAAGTTAAGGACATATCCCCAACAGCATATTTTGTTCCCAAAATAGATTTCAAACATTTTGATTGCTTTCCAATTACACCGCTGCCAGATCATGTTTGAATTTGAAAAGAACAAATCACCATCAATGTGGGCAAAACTAAAGAGGAAATCTCACCAGCATATTCTATCGTTAGCAGAGCATTTAAGGAAATTGGATTGAATATGTAGATATGCCTAGACATGTACGTATCAGAAAAGGAAAAATCCAAAACCAATCAGCATCATCAAATTTCCAAACACAACCAATACAAAATTCGAAATTTTTCCAAAACAAGTCAAGGCATAAAAACATAAGTTTAATTTCATTTCCAAAAATCATTGCTAAACTTGTCTAATCATGTTGAAACGAGAAAGGAAATTTTGTCAAGAGTATCTCAGCAGCAAATTACACGTTCAATACAGTATCTCACACCTTTTTTTCCTTTCTCGTATTGGCCTATATAAGAGAATCTATAACACATTTTAGGGGGGGGGGGGGGGGGGGGATCACGCACGCATTTGTAAATGAAATCACCCATAAATTCATACACAATCCTAACTACTCAATCAACATACAAACTAGCATCAAACCGATCAAACCACCCACCACACACACAGCAGCACAAACTTGCAGAACACCTTCATGCTACAAAGGCTACCAATTTAAAAAAAAAAAAAGCTGAATAGACAACAACCAAAGAAAGAAAAACTCATCTGAAGCAGCTGGTGCGTGTCAAAGAAGGTCCTGCTGCGTCACCAAAGCCGCCACAGAGCAATCCTCTCGCCGCTACCATTGACGAAGTCGCTCGCATCCCTCCATTTTTCCGCCGCTGTCTCTTTTTTTTTTTTATCTTTGCAATTTGTATTGTAACATGTAATACTCTCAGATCATAGTGAAAAAGGGGTATCGGGTCGATTGGGGATTAGGGTAGATTTAGGATTTGTGTTTGTGGTTGTTTAGAGAGAGCGAGAGAGATGAATAGGAAATCGAGAGAGGTCAGAGATGAGAGATTTGAATGGCGATTTATTTTTTTTCTGAGAGAGAGAGGAGAGTTTGAGAGGCGATGGTGACATAGAGTTTCCATGAAACCATTTCGATTGAACGAGAGATAAGAGTTTCCTTTTTATGTTTTTTTATAATTAAAAACAATTGGTTTTTTTTATAAAGAAATAACTTAACTTTTTTTCTTTTAATACAACTTTTTTTAAATCTTTTATAATAAAAAACTATTTATTAAACACTAAATTAAACTCTTTTTTTATTAAAAAACTCTTAATAACATTTTCTTTAATAAACCTTAATACTAAAATAATCCTTTTAAGATTAATTAAGGAAATCTTTCTCTCTTTTCAATTTAAAAATAATCTCAATAAAATAAATCTTTTTTTATAGCTTAAATCTTTTTTTTAATTATTAACACAAAAAAAATAATAATAGTAAGATTCTAAGATTATTTAATCACTTTTTTCTTTAATAAAATACTTAATAACTTTTTTCAAAATTAATATTAACTTTGTATCTAAAAAAAATAAGAATATAACTTTTGCAACATTAATTTTAAGGTCATTTTCATAAGATAAGACTTTAACCTTTTTCTAAATTAATAATAATCTCTAGTAACTTTTCAAATCAATAATAGGCCCATGCTAATCACCACTCGCGCGTGAGTGCACGTTTGTGTGTTTATTTAATATGCTTGTATGTTCACCTCTATCTGCATGTATGCTTTTTATTATTACTCTCAAGAACCCTTTCAAAATATACTAAAAAAACTTTCTCGATCCAACGTCGAGCCACTTTTCTACCCATATAAGTCGATCGCCTTCGGGCATCGCATTCAACCTATCGGTCACAATACACTTAAGCTAGCCCACTTTGCTAGTATGCACAAATAATCAAAGTTAGTTAGCCCCCCTCGACATTCCAAAGGAAGGTTCCTTAAAATTGGCTAAACCGTCATAGGACTAACGCTTTTAGAACCCTTGGCCATAGGATTCGGAGTCGCCGTACTCCACGTCTCGCCGTAGACACTTAGAATCTTAGCCTTAGGATCGGAGTCGCCGCACTCCAAGTAAATGCTCCGCCGCGAACATTTACAATCCTACCCCACTTGAACCATCCTACAACTTTAGAGTCGCCGCACTCTATGTAAGGTCTTGCCCAAGACTTTACTTCCCCTTGGAACCTTGACCCCGTCAAGAAGTTCCTCTTTCAGAACTACGCATACTCTGATTCTACACCCGAGGATACGTAGGCGTAAGGTGCGATACCTTATCGAGTATACTTAGATACTAACCCCTAGGGTTTAACCTTTAGCATAACACCCTTAGCAAACGAATGAGAGATAACATAAGTACTAACGAGAGGTTCCCGTAGAGTACTACGGACGTTTAGGATGCTAATACCTTCCCTAGGCGTAACCAACCCCCGAACCTTAGATCTTTAGGTTTTTTTCGCTTTTGAACCTTTCCTTTGGATAAATCAAAGACGGTGGTGAACATTTAAAGAAATGTGATCCTAGTTCATTAATAACTATGGTATCCAATTCTCACCGCAACACAAATCATCATGGATTTTGAGTTATGGATTGATCAAAATCACAAAAACATGAAAATGACCACTTTTTCCAACACTTAGTGAAAATTTTGGACAGAATCTGTCTTGGATTTTCACCAACTTTGTGGCCATTTTTCACCTTGATCCAAGTTGATTCAAGACCAATGTTGGACATCAAAGTTAAAGTAGGATATACAAGCTTTCCAAAGATTACCATAACTCGTTCTAATTCAAATTGAGTAGGGAGTTATGAGCATGGAAACATGACACCTCCAAGACTGGTTTTGCAAGACAGTCTTGCACTTGCCCCACGATTTTGTCATTTCCATGACTTGGCAAGCCTTGTCACCATACAAGACAAGTTTCTAAAGTTCAATGAACATGATCTCTGCAGAGCTACAACACCTTAGAGCCTTGCAAGTCCAAAACCTCATCATTTGGCATGTGACATTCAAAGTTCAAATCCAAAACTTTCAAATTTGTCATGAGGCATTGAATGGATGCATAGAGCTGGCATGTATCAGTCCACAACATTGCAAATGAGTCAAGATAAACTTAAGCATCAGAAGACCATAGGCATGCAAGATTGACCCAAGTCAATGGCTAGAGGAGACTTTGGCAATAAAACAAAGTTCAATGGATAATGGAGTGATCCAACCTCCATTCACTATTGCTCCCAAAACAAACTTGGTCTACTATAAATAAAGCTTCTTTTTTATCAATTCAAGTACACCAAAGCACCATAACACATGTTTTCCTCCAAATCACTCTCAAAAAACCAGATTTTGCTTCTCATTTAAGTAACATTCGAATTTTCCATTTGAGAGCAATTCTATCAAAACCAATCATGCCAACACCTTACATACATCATATATGAGTGATCAATAACCTTAAAACTCATCTGGAACATCAGAATCACAAAGTCACCCCCATTTGCTCAAGCTTTTTGGCCTGTTTGCAGTTGAGGTGCCACAATAAGTTCCAAGCTGATTCAATCCATTCCAAGCCTTCAAACACATTACTTGAGGTCCATTGAAGCTGTCTAGATCATTACACAACATCTGTAACACCTCAAACATTGAATTCGAATTCTTCTGGCAAGAGGTAAGCCTGATACTCTCAAACTCTATGGTCCATGCATCATAAATGTGTTTTCAAGTTACAAACATGTTTATGCACTTATGTAGAGTGTTTCCCCTCAATCAATTACTATGTATGAATCGTGTATAGGATTTCATACTGTTCTTGCAGAAATTAGGGTTCTTGAGTTCATCTTCTGATTTCTCACTCCATACTTAATATAAATGCAATTAATTGATACCATTGGAATCCTTGTTAAAAAACGAGCAAGTTTCATGTTTACAAAAGTCATTTTCATTGAGTAATCAGAGAGATATGAGAGGTTTTGCAAATCTGGGGAAGAAGAACACGCGCGAGGAAGAACATGTGTTCTTGGCGCCATTTTTTAAAATTTTGAATATTTGAATTTTTATGTTTTATTAATTGATTTCAAAAATTAATTTCTCTCTCATTTTTTATCATTTTTTATTGGTTTTTTTTTTAAAAAGTCACAAAAATATTAAATTATTTTATTATACAAAAAAATCCCATTTATATTATTTATTCAATATAGTTTGATTTTTTTGAATTTAATTTAATTTTATTTGTTTTTAAACATTTTTAAATGAAATTCTCAACTTGATTTTTCAAAACCAATTGAATTTCAAGCTTTCATGTGATTTAACATGATTTTTCAAAATATTTTTTAAAGTGTACAACTTGTTTTTGAATATATTTGATATTTTGTATCATTTTATATTTAATTTCCTTTAAAAAACTATATTTTTTTAATTAAAATTAAGGTTTCTCTTAATTTTAATTTGTCAAACATTTTTCAAAAACTTTTGGGCCTCTTTGTAGAGTGCAAGTCCCATTCCCTTTGTACAGAAACCTTTTTGGGCCTCATTCATTGTATAAGTCCCGATACGATATTAAAAAATCTCGGCGCGATCGTCGTTTTCAATACAATTTTCATCTGGGCCTCCCTTTGGTTGTAAGTCCCATTTTCCTTCTATTTCAAACACTTTTTGGGCCTCTAATAGAGTGTAAGACCCACCTCTTTTGTAAATAAATAATTTGGGCCTCAGTCATTGTATAAGTCCCGATACGATTTTCAAAATAACTGCGTGATCGCTGTTTTTCATCTGGGCATCTCTTTGAGCTGTAAGCCCCAACTCTTATATAAAAATAAACTCTGGGGCCTCTAATAGAGTTTAAGACCCATTCATTCTTGTACATAAATAATTTTGGGCCTCAGTCATTGTATAAGTCCCTCTGTGGTTTTCAAAACTACGACGCGATCGTCGCCTTTTCAAAAGAGATCATCTGGGCATCTCCTTGAGTATATGCCCCAAACTTCCTTTTAAAACAACTTTATTTTTTATTCAAATTCAAATTCAAAATGTTATCAAAACTTTCTTCAATTTCTTAAAAATCTAACCATACAACTGTAGTTAATTGCACTATGCTTGAGCTTGCACAACTGTAAGTTCCACTATCTCTTCAATTCATACTGGTTTATATATTTCATCTGAATATATATATGCTTGTACATACTTGCTTAGAGTTTTCCCCAGCAGTTAGGTCTAGGTTTAGGTCAAACCAGAGGATACTCTTTCAACATAGTTAAAACTAGTTCCCCATAGGAAATTCCAGATACAGTCTTGCCTCCTCTTGGGGCTTATACAATATGGAACAGAGAAAGGCATTATTCCCGGTGAAACTTTTCTCAAGACTGTCCTAACCTAGAAATATAGGTTTACAAGAAATTCATTTCCCCAGAGAGGATTAATTCCCGGTGAAACCTCTTTTGAATTTCTTCAAACCTTAGAACTGTTCTGCAGAGAAAGGACTTATTCCCGGTGAAACCTTTCTTGAACTTTTCTTAGGTTTGGACCCACAGGTGTCCTAAAAGCATCCCCAGCCTCCTCTTGGGCTTAGTACAAGGACCCTTAGACTTCTTAGAAGTTTCTCAGCCTCCTCTTGGACTTAGTATAAGGACCCAAAGGCCTCCTACAGGTATAGGACAGAGCTTAGTCATCTCTACTAGTTCAATCCTCCAGAGAGCCAGAATCCAAAATATCATATCATTGTAGGGTTAATCTTCATCCCTTAAACCCTCATCCTCCTCTTGGGCTTCATACAAGTAGACTTGGATAGTCTTAGCCTCCTCTTGGGCATCATACAAAGATCATTCTCCAACTAAGAGTCAACTTCTTCATACTAGTAGACTTGGAAAGTCTCATATTCCTCTTGAATCTCACATAGAGACCCTCAAGTTTCCTAAAAGCACAGGAAAAAAACCCTGATCATTTCATCAATCTCCAGCAGATTTAAAACCTCCATAGGTTTTTAAACTTAATCTTTAAACCTTCACCTTAAAAAACCCAGCCAGGGTCAATTTACCATCATTAAAACCCTAACAGAATCAGAACCTCAGGACATCTGATATTTCAACTCTTCTTCAATCCCCAACAAGAGTTGATTCCCTAACATATATTGGAACTGTCTCTGGATTTCAAAAATCCTCAGCAGAAACCAGCCCCCACTTAGCCTTCATATAAGAATTTCCCCAACTAGTCTCCTATTAGTCTTTGTATAATGATTTTCCTCAGTAGAGTCAGTCTCAATCTTGGGCTTTATATAAGACAGATAAACCCCCTAGTGGAGTCAATCTCATTTCAGCCTCAATCTTGGGCTTTGTACAAGATAGATATAAAACTCCCTAAGTAGAGTCAACCTTTTAGCTTCAACCTTGGGCTTTGATCAAGGCACACAAAAATCAACATCCCCTCAGATAAGACCCTGAGTCCACTATGCAGGAGGATATTTTCTCTATACATCACTCATTAAACAAACAGTCAAAACCTTTTTCCCAGATAATTACTGTAAGTGGCACACTTGTTGATTCAAAATCCAAGCTGGAGTCATTCTCTTATCCTGGTCAAAAACCATCTTTCATCTAACTGCTGTAAGTGGCAAGCCTCTAGATTATTTACATCCATGCCAATGTTCCTCTCTTAGCATGAAAGATTCATAAGGAAAAATGGCATTGCTCAATACTGAATTAAAGTTTCTTCCTTCATGACATCACCCTTATAAAGGAACTTATGGCATTGCTGGATTCATATATCCCAGTTAAAGTAATTTTCCCTTATAATCAAGTACCCAACATTTTGTGATGAATAGGCGAGATATCTCCCTTTAGAGATGACAAATTCTCTCTCAGTCACCCCTTTTAGCTTCAATCTTGGGGTTTGAACAAGACACAAATACCCCTTTAGCTTCAATCTTGGGCTTTGAAGAAGACACAAATACTCATCTAGCTTCAATTTTGGGGTTTGAACAAGACACCAAACATTTTCCTCTCATAGAAATAGGAGGAACTACGATTGCTCTGATTTCTCCGATATCTTTACGGGAATACGTAGGCATAAGACTGCGAAATCTTAGTGAGAACACAAATAAAAAACTTTAGGTCCAGTACCTTCCCAAAAACAACGAAAAACTCGAAAACAGCAAAAACACTCTCTCAACACTCCCAAAGGAGAAAATTTCCCAATCCACAACAGATAAACACCAAAAAGTATTTAAACCAACAGAAAAACATGCCATAAAAGGTCTATGGATAACCATATATACACTGGGTGATTGACAACTTCCCTTTGTATAACCTGACCCCGACCCCCCAATCTCTTAGCATTTGTTAAAGAAAACATTTGCGTGCAAGGCTAGTTTTAGATATCTTCCCTTTCCTTTCCATCTTCATAGGATAAATAAGAAATCAGAAAGTAGCACCCAATTCCAACCATTGCGGTAAGGTGGTCGCGTCACCGACAAAAATCGCACACTATAGTATAGATAGAGAGCATGCAACAATTCATTAGAAACGATTCGAGATATCGAGAACACCAAGTTCCCTACGAATGTTAAAGAAAGGTTCCGTCGCGAGAGGTTTTGTAATAATATCGGCAAGTTGATTTTTACTATCAATTTGCTCGAATACGACATCTCCTTTTTCAACATGATCCCTAAGGAAGTGGTGACGAGTCTCAATATGTTTGGTGCGAGAATGTAGCACTGGATTCTTGGTTAGATTGATGGCACTCGTGTTGTCTCAAAGAATAATAATACGATGAAGTTTAACATTGAAATCAAGTAGTTGTTTAAGCCACAAAATTTGGGCACAACAACTACCGGCTGCGATGTATTCCGCCTCGGCATTTGACAAAGCAACAAAAACTTGCTTTTTCCTATGCCAACTTACTAAGGAGTTTGAAAAGAAATGACAAATGCCACTAGTGCTCTTCCTGTCCAATATGCAACTAAAAAAATCGGAATCGGAATAACCAACCAAATTACAATCACTTCCCTGGGAAAACCAAAGCTCATACTTGGATGTACCACAAAGGTATATAAGTATACGCTTTACCTCTTTTAAATGTGATTCCTTGGGACATGATTGATATCTAGCACACATACAAACACTAAACATGATATCCGATCGTGATGTAGTGATATATAGAAGAGAACCTGGCATACCTCTATACTTCTTCACGTCAATGACCTTACCGATTTCATCTCGATTTAAATTCATATATGTGGGCATTGGAGTGTCAATATATTTTGCATTTGCCATATCAAAGCGCTTGAGTAGATCATAGAAATACTTTATTTGGCTCACAAACGTTCCTTCTTCGATTTGTTTGATTCGAAGTCCAAAGAAGTAGGTTAGCTCCCCCATCATACTCATCTCAAACTCACCCTGCATTAGCTTTGAAAATTCCTTGACCAAGTGCATATTAGTATATACAAAAATAATGTCATCTACATAAACTTGGACTAGAATAGAGTGATTTCCTTGACGCTTAATAAAGAGTGTAGTATCAACCTTCCCTCTTGAGTATCTTTGATCGAGTAAAAATTTACTAAGTTGCTCATACCAAGCCCTAGGGGCTTGTTTGAGACCATACAAAGCACATTTAAGTTTATAAGCGTAATTTGGATACTCATGACTTTCAAAACCGGGAGGTTGAGATACATAATCTTCTTCATTAATATATCCGTTTAAGAAAGCACTGTTAACATCCATTTGATATAATTTGAAGTTCTTTGAATAAGCATAGGCTAGCAAAATGCGTATAGCCTCAAGGCGGGAAACCGGAGCATAAGTCTCCTATAGTCAATGCCTTCCTCTTGGTTATAACCTTGAGCTACTAGTCGGGCTTTATTACGAGTTATTACTATATTTTCGTCTAGTTTGTTCCTAAATACCCATTTTGTACCAATTACTCGATGGCCTCGCGGAGGGGGGACAAGGTCCCATACCTCATTTCTTTTGAATTGATTTAATTCCTCTTGCATTGCCAAAAACCAATGTTCATCAAGTAAGGCATCTTTGGAGTTTTTAGGCTCAATTTGAGAGATGAAAGTAAAGTGATAACAAAAATTACTTATCTTAGACCGTGTAGTTACTCCTTTTGTGATATCTCCGAGAATATTATCGATTGAATGGTCCTTAGAGGATTTCCATGCCAAAGGAAGGTCATCGTTTCTAATTGGATGATCCTCCTCAATCTTTTTAGAGTTGCTATCTTCCTCCTCCTCAACTTTCACCGATTCGGGTTGATCAATCCCTTTTTTAGAGTCTTTGAGTATGTCTTCTGAAGAAACACATGCACCATGAAAAGAAATACCTTTCCCGACAATTTTCAGACAGGATTCATCAAAAGTAACATGCACAGATTCTTCCACAATAAGTAATCTTTTATTGTACACTCTATATGCTTTGCTAGATTGAGAGTATCCAAGAAAGATACCTTCATCGTCTTTTGAGTCAAATTTGCCAAGATTTTTTTTCCATTATTTAAAACAAAACATTTACATCCGAAAACATGAAAATGTGATACATTTGGCTTCCTACCTTTTAAAAGTTCATAGGGATTTTTGTTGAGAATATGACCTATAAGTACCCTATTCAACACATAACATGCCGTACTAATAGCATTGGCCCAAAAATATTTAGGAAACCCACTTTCATTGATCATAGTTCTTCCTAGCTCTTCTAAAATACGATTTTTACGTTCCACCACTCCATTTTGTTCAGGAGTTCTTGGAGCGGAAAAATTATGATCAATGCCATGTTTATCACAAAATTCCTCAAAGAGGTGGTTTTCAAATTCACCTCCGAGATTGCTTCGGATAGTAACGATGCTAGAATTTAGTTTGTTTTGACATACCTTGGCAAACTTCTCAAAAGCTGAAAAAGTTTCAGTTTTACTAGCCAAGAAAATAGTACAACAAAATCTAGAGTAATCGTCTACAATAACAAAACCATAGTAATTTCCACCTAAGCTTTTGATTCTAGATGGCCCAAAAAGGCCCATATGAAGAAGTTCAAGAGGTCTCGATATAGAAATAATGTTTTTAGATTTAAATGAGATCCTCGTTTGCTTCCCCATTTGGCATGCGTCACATAAATGTTCTTTTGAAAATTTAATCTTGGGTAGACCGACAACTAGATCTTTTGAAACTACTTTATTTAGCAAGTTGACGTGCGTTAAGCGCCTATGCCATAGCCAAGGGTCTTTACTCATGGTGACAAGACATTTAGTTCTAGTCAAAGATACTTCATTCAAGTCAAGCATGTAGACATTATTTACCCTCAAGCCCTTAAACACATCATCTTTCTTATCATTGTGTTCAATCATGCAACATTCTTTTGAAAAAGAAACTTTATATCCTTTGTCGCACAATTGACTAATACTAATAAGATTGTGCTTAAGACCTTTAACTAAAAGGACATATGAGATAGTGGTATACGAGGGATGACCTACACTACCTTTTCCGAGTATTGCTCCCTTGTTGTTATCACCATAGGTTACAAATCCTTTCTTCTTTTCCACAAAGTCAATGAATAAAGAAATGTCACCAGTTATATGCCTTGAACATCCACTGCGAGAAACCATCTTCTCTCCGTAGATTCAAGACATTTCACCTATAAAATTTAACAAGGGAAATAGGTACCCAATTTTTATTGGGTCCTTGTGTGTGAGTGAAACTTTGGTTGCATTTGGGCAACCATTGGAAAATACCTTTAGGAACCAAGAATCTCCTAAATCGCCATTTTGCAATGGTGTGTCCCTTCTTGCAACAATATAGACAAGTTATGTTAAAATTGGAGTTACTTTTGCTACTTTGATCTCTTATCACATATGTATATTTCTGATAAGGATTATTCATACTACTTCTAAAGTGTGAGCGATCAACAACAAATGTAACTTTGGGTTTTAAAGCTTTGTCTAATTTGGCTTTAAGAGTTCTAACCTCCTTTTTCCAAATGTGACAAGTTTCACAACCCGCCCAATTAAACCAAGAGAACTTGTCATCCTCAGTTTTAGCTTTCGTAGCTTCTGCCATTGATTTCTTAAGAGCTTCTAATTCTTTTTCGGAATCAGAAATTTTTTTCTCTAAATGTGAGAAAATTTTCTTATTTGAGGCTAAGCGTTTGAAAGCATCTTTAGCCTCATGGTGTAGAGCTTCAAAAGCATTTTGCAAATCGGAATAAGACATTTTATCAATATGTTCATATTTAGAATGACTTACATTCTTTTTCTTCTTTTGACGAGCCATGAGACAAAGATTGATCGATTCGTCTTCATCACTTGAGCCACTTTCGCTTGTGGACTCACTATCACTCTTCCATGCGATGTATGCCCTTCTAGGCTTGCTCGATTTCTGTTGTTTATGATGTTTGTCTTTTCCTTTGTCTTTCTTCATCAAAGGACAATCCGACTTGTAGTGACCGACCTTTCTGCAATTAAAACACGAACCCTTTGACTTTATATTTTTATCTCCTTCTTGCTTTGAGGATTTTGATTGACGTCTAAAGTTAATGAGATTTTTGTCCGAATGTTGTATTCCATTTGTCCTGATGTATCTATTATACCTTCTCATGAATAACCCTGTATCATCATTCGAATCTCCATCATCATCACTTGACTCACTTTTACTAAGCTCTTTAGTGGAGGACTTTGAGCTAGAAGCCTTTAGAGCAATAGACTTCTTGTCCGTGTCTTTTGCTTTCTCTTTCTTTTCTTTCTTTTCACGTTGCTCAAGACTTATGAGCTCTTGCTCATGTTCTTCAAGCTTACCAAACAATGTTTTGGTGTCCAATGTCATGAGATCGTTAGCTTCCTTGATCGCCGTGACCTTAGGTTGTCATTCCCTATTAAGGCATCTCAAAATTTTGTTAGTAGCAATATCATTGGAAACGGGTCTACCAAGTGAATTTAGACGATTGATTAGGTGAGTAAATCTATTTTGCATTTCCTCAATGGTTTCACCATGCTTCATGTGAAAGAGATCAAACTCTTGAGTTAAAGTATTGATTCTAGCCAGTTTGACATCATTTGTTCCCTCATGGCCAACTTGTAATGCGTCCCACATAGCCTTAGCGGTCGTACAATGAGAAACCCTATAGTATTCTTCAACTCCCAAAGAGGATATGGGAATATTTATGGCTTTCCAATAATAATTGTACTTTTTCTCATCATCATCGTTCCATTGTGCTTCCAATTTAGGTACGACAACATTATTCGCATTGGTCATGGTTATTTCAATTGGACCATTTTGAATAATGCTCCATACCTTTCTATCAATAGAATTGATATGCACCCACATACAATCTTTCCAATAACCGTAGTTCTCACCATTAAAAACCCGCGCTCTATTATACGCCCCTTTAGCTTCGTTAGCCATTTTCTAATAAACTATATGCGAAGCACTAGATGAACCGGTGCTCGTGATACCACTTGTTAGATGAGGGCACTGATCTAGAAGGGGGTTGAATAAATCACTTACTTTTAATAATTTTTGCTTTTAAAAAATTGTTTTAAAATATACGAAAGCGGCCTCAGATCAAAACTCGTCTAAACGAACCTTTATTAGAAAGATCGGATATGAGAAATCGAATGGAATGATATTGATAAGAGAGAGTAGAATCAATAAGGTTCCCAATCAACAATTCAAATAAAGGCCACTTAAGGAGAACCAGTTTCCAATGCTTAATTGAGGATAAAATTTGAATTGACAATATATCAAATAATTTGTATTTTATCAATATGTCAAACACCTAGCGTACGAAACACACCAAGTCAAATTTCCTATGAACTTGTAGTGCGAAATTTTTCTCACTTACAATCAAAGTGATTACTATGGTTTTTCATAGTAGTTTTAAAACACTACAAATCAATTGAAATATTTCTAACAATTGATTTCACACAAACTTCAACAATGTAAAAGTAAAGAGATAAAGAGAGAAAGAACGACACCCAATTTGTTCAGGCAGATCCCCTTTTGTCCTCGCTTCGGGTACGTCTGCCCTCAATTCTATAATAGAATTGAGATATGTATAAAATCTGTGTGCAATATTCAGTACAAGAGAAGTCCTAGCTATCCAACAATCTAACCCAATTGTTGAGGTTGAATCTAACCACTTCTCTCCCCTTGATTCCAGGTGAATCAAGTGCATCAAACACTTTGAACAAACCTCCGATTACCGCTACTCACTTGACCGAACCTTCTGGTCTTCTAGTCTTTCACTCGGCTGATTTCGATCGCAAGATGTTTGACCCCAAATCTTTCAAAACAATCTTCCGGTTACCGTTACTCCCTTGACCGAACCCACCGTTCTTCAAGGCTTTCACTCAGCTGAATTTGTGATGTAAAGATTTGTCCAAAAACCCCCCAAATCTATCAAGATCTTGGAGGACAAAACCCCAATGGTTTTATTCAAATAAAATCCCACTGAATCTCTACCCAAACTTGACTTGTTTCTCATCTTGTTGAACTCATTTTGATTTGGTATGATGCTTAATGGTGTTCAATTACAATTCTAATACAAGTTTGCTTGTGCACTTCCTTGAATGTCTTCATCTTTCCTCTTGAACTTGAAAGTGTGAGCACTTTGATCATGATGATGTGATGTTTGAGAATGTGTGATTGATTATGTGCTTTATCCCTCTTTGATGTCTTGATTCATTTAATAAACATGCTTTAATCTTGGTGTGACACTTGTGCATTGATGTTGATTCTTCCCATCTTGTGTTGCTTTTGACAGCCTTCTTCTCTTCACCTCTTTTCTTTTATTTTGATTTTGAATTCTTTTGTTGTTGTGTTTGATCACACGCTCCCCAGGGCTCCTAGTTTGAACTTAATTTTTTTGACTAGGTTCAAAGTAGGATAGACATTAGCCCTCAATTCTTTGCATGACAACGTTAGGATATCTCCCTTTTAACCTCAACTTTAGGTCCATCATTTGTATGATAACATTAGGTAGACTACCTTTCTCATCTTCAACTATAGGGCCATTTTGCATGACAACATCTAGGTGAGTTTCCCTTAGATTTTTTTTTGCCCTTTGAGTTTTCTTTCTCTTCTCAAAACAAATTCAAAATACTTAATAAATACGATGAGTATTGTGCGCCACGAGCCTTAAGTATATGTATGGGAAATGATGAGTGAGGATTCTCTCCTTACTTCTTCTAGAGTGTTTAGCATACGTCGCATTTGGGGGCGATCTAGCGACGCATTCGCTCCTATGTCATAGACTTTAGTGCAATACAAATCTCAAACAAGCTCAGTTCACTTTTGTTAAAACTCACGAACAAACTGCAAACCATTTTTATCCTTCAGGATTGTTTGTCAAACCATTTTTCAGAAAGAGTAAGTTAATTCCGTCCAACCGCTGCTGGAATGCGAACTTAGCATCGCTCATTAAAAACACTTAACAATGGGTACCACGAACTACAAATGCTTTGATTTCCTCATTCTCATCCAAATAAGGATACGTAGGCACAAGACGGCGAAGTCTTGGTGAGCAACCTTCCCCTATTCACCCGTAGTCCTCTGAACTACGTTAACTCTTACTTTCCCATTGCACGAGGGAATACATAGGCCTAGGATGGCGAAGTCCTATCGAGTCTCCTTTTTGTTATTCCCTTTCCATTTCCGTTAGCAAGTAGGCTTTAGATAAACACACCCTTTGATTAGAACAACAAGCGCGGATCCCGTTTAGTACAACGGACGCGAGGGGGTGCTAATACCTTCCTCTCGCGTAATCGACTCCCCAACCCAGGATTTGGTTCCGATGACCATATCTTTTCCCTTTTGAGGTTTCTTCGATCATTTCCTTTCCCTCGTCGGGATAAATAATGTTCGGAGGTGACTCTGTTTTTCCGCCGGTTGTTTTTCGCGTTGCGACACTCGACCATTCAAGTATTTGTTGTTTATCAAAACACTTAACCTATACTTAAATACTATTTCATTAAAGATGAAAAGGGAGATGGTATGAAGCCTTCAATTCCTCACCTCAATTATTTCGGTACGAGTTGCCATACTCGATTAGTCAAACAATTGTCATCTCTTAAAAAAATCTTATAATCCGATTCACCGTAAGACCTTTTCGTAATCAAATTAAAACCTATTTTACTAATAACTTAGATGAAAAAGAAAGTGGTCTAAAGCCTTCTATTCCCTTTCCCGAATACTTAGATACGAGTTTCCTTACTCAGCCATTCGAGTATTTTTCATCCACTTAAAATACTCTAAATATACTAAATCCTTTCGCAATTAGGCATGAAAAGGGAGATGGTCTGGAGCTTTCGGTCCCTCTCCTCAATTATTTGGATACGAGTTGCCTTACTCGACTATCCGAGTAATTGTCATTCAAACAAAACATCCAACCAAACTCTTTTTTCTCGCCGTCGTGCGATCTCAAGAAACTTTTCAAAAACAAAAGACACGTTGTCTTAAGATGACGCGGAACAATGCTTCATCCACAACTGTTGAGTTGAGATAAGTAGCATTTTCCCGTGAATGTTGATTCGTAAATCCATTCAATGTGATGCAAATGTCCGCTCCTCACCTGTTTTGGGTAAAATAATGTTTTCCGTCAATTAATACAAGATAGCTTTCGCTAAAATCGACCAACAAACCAACTTTTTTTACCCAGAACATGTGTACCTTGATTTCTCTTTTGAGATACGTAGGAGCAGGATTGAGAAATCTTGTCAGGCCCCCTAGTAATAAAACCTTTTTAGGTCATTTTCTCTTTTTTTCCCTCTTAATAAATTGAGATGTCCAACATTTTAAAATAACACTAACACGTACAACTAACCTAATGGTTCATGTTAAGTATAATAGACGTGAGGGGTGCTAATATCTCCCCCTTGCGTAACCGACTCCCAAACCCTAATATTGGTTGCGATGATCATATCCTTATCCTTTCTTCTAGGGGTTTTATTCGATATTTTCCATACCCCTCTATGGGAATAATTAAAGATCGGTGGCGACTTTGTGTCATACCCCAAATTTTGACCACAAGATTTCCCATCATTGTGCAAATCATCACCATAATATGGATGTACTATCATACCTCATCAATCTTCTCAAGGATTGTTGAGCACTCACCTCAACCAAGAATTAGGGTTTTGAGCCCTCTCAGAGTACTCAGACAAAGGATCAATCAAGAATGGACATGATCCTCAACTTGTCTAGCCTCTCAAACACCCATAAAGGATCAAGAGGTCTCCCACATCAAGAATCAAGCACAAGGTTGTAACATTCCAAGTGGATCAAGCCTCAAGATCGCCAGTGTCACCAAATTAGGGTTTTGGTCGACCAAGGCCTTCAAATGAAAATTTCCATCTGGGCATAATCCAATACTTCAAAACATGAGTCAAGAAGCTCAAAGGGACCTCTGTCATACCCCAAATTTTGACCACTAATATTCCCCATCATTGTGCAAATCATCATCCCAATATGGAGGAACCATCATACCTCATCAGTCTCCCCAAAGATGGGTGAGCATCCACTACAATCAAAATTAGGGTTTCAAGCCCTCTCAGAGTTTTTAGACAAAGGATCAATCAAGAAATGACATTATCTTCAACTTATCTAGCCTCTCAAATATCCACAAGGGATCAAGAGGACTCCCACTTCAAGGATTAAGCACAAGGCTTCTCCCTTCCAGGTGGATCAAGCCTCAAGATCGCCAGTGTCACCAAATTAGGGTTTGATCGACCAGGGCCTCCAGATGGAAATTTTCCTCTGGGCATGAGCCAATGCTTCAAAGCATATCCTAAAATACTCCATGGAACCTCATGGGCCCAAGCATCAAGTCAATTTGACCTCAGGGGATGCATACATCAAAAATCAGGAATTAGGGTTTCTTGACCTAATTCACCCCTAAGTTGACTTTTGGGACAAATCATGAGCCAAGACCTCAAGAGAGGATTTGAGGGTCTCCAACATACCACATTGATCCATTTGTAACAATGGATTGATCCAGGAAGCTTGAGCAGCAAGTCTCAATTTCATCAGTACCACAGTTAGGGTTTCGCGAGAAAAGTCAACTGTATCTTTGACTTTTGACCAGGACATGCTTCCAAACCCTAGGACATGATTCAATATACCCTATAACACCCATGGAACATGTCCATCAAGTTTGATTTAGGTCAAGGACATGATTTCCTAAAGGATCGCACAGTTTGGAATTCATCTGACAAAAAGTCAACTGTGCACCAAAGTCAACTTTGACTTTTTGAGATTTTTCACAAAAATGGTTTTTTAACCCTAAAATGATGTTAATGTATGATTTGAATCATCATTCATCAAGAAAAATCAAGAAAAGTGGGATAACTTGTAAAAGGGGTAACCATAAAAACTTAGAAAATTTTCTAAGTTATAACTCCTAAACCACAAGGCCATTTTTCCCCACCCAAAGCTAGATTTGTAGATCTCATTACCCTCTACAAAAGCTTAAAACTGACATCCCTCCAAATTCCTCATGGATTTTGAGTTATGGAATGATCAAAATCACAAAAAGTGAAAACGTCACTTTTTCCAACACTTAGTGAAATTTTCACTAAGTCAGAATCTGCCTTCACTTTTTTCCAAATGTAGGGAGATTTTTCACTTGGATCCAAAAGGTATCAAAACCAAATATGATCAAACAGTTGTTGTATCATATGAGGGCTTTCCAAAATGGCCAAGAACATCACCAAATTCCACTTGGGCCAAGAGATATGATAATGGCAATATGCCTTGCTGAAAACTGCCAAGGCTAGGCAGAATTTTGTATTTTTGCTCGATTTGGCAAAATCAGATAATTCCAAGCCTCGTCATCACTTTGGACACATCTGAGGGTCAAATCTAAAGGGGACCACAACCCTGTGCCCTAACCTCTAGTCAATGGCTAGAGGGGACTTGGATTCCAAAATGCAACCATTGGCCAAACCTCTGCTGCAGTTGCCATTCACTATTGATCCCAAAACAAACTTGCTCTACTATAAATAGAGCTCATTTGTGCTCAGTTTGAGTACACCAAAGCCATCAAACAGATGCTTTTCTCAAAATCACTTTCTTTAGGAAAAAATACCTTCTTTAGCAAGGTAACTCTGAGTTTTTGAGTTAGAGAGTATTTCCATCACATTTCATGATTCTAACACCTCATAAACATCATATGTAGGTGATCCAAACTATCAAAAGTGACCTGTAACACCAAAATCACAAAGTCACGTCTCAAAACCTCAAAATAGGCCTTTTGTGCATTTTTCAAGCCATGTCTTGATTCAGTCACTTTCTAAACCAGATAAAACCTCAAACACACTCCAAATAACATCCATGAATTGTCCCAAATGGTTCCCCCCATCTGGAACACCATTTGAGAGAGTTGTTATTTTGGTCATTTTAACCCCTTTTGCAAGAAAAGGCCAGTTTGTGTTTTTGCAGGTTCCAGCTGATTCCAACCATCCTCAAAGCTTCTAAGGGATCATTTGAGAGTGTCCAAAGCATTAAACCATTTCTGGAACAAGAAGTTTGGCAGATTGCACAGAAAACTCCAAAAGCTCAAAAAGAGGTAAGCATCATGACTTGAACTTTCCAAAATATGCATTGCTTTGAAGTCCACTGATCATACACACCTCATACATGTTATATATGTTGTGTTTGGACCAATTCATCATGTAATTCATGCCTGTATCAAAGTGTAGCATAGAGAATGCAATTATAGGCCTTTTTCAAAACCACTATCGGATTTTGAGGAGGGAGTATGATCTGAAAAAAATACCACCACCATTGGATTCCTTGTGAAATTCTAGGCCAGATGCATATAAATTTTGTCCCCAAACATTGAGAAATGAGAAAGTTATCGACCTTCCCGTTTCTTGGCAAAACTTGCCTTGCCTTGCCTTGGCCAGCCCTAGAAAACAAGGCAAGCCTTGTATATTTGTGGTTTCACTTCAAGCAATGGATGTATCACCACCCTAGTGGTAAGGCGCGCGCCCTATAACCTTGAGGTCGTGGGTTCAAACCCCACCCATGCCATTTTGTGTTTTCTCACATTTTTGCTATTTTTTCCAATATTTTATGTTTTATTAATTAATTGGAAAATTAATAACTCTTTCAATTTTAATTATTTTTTATTGGTTCTTTTTTGCAAAAAATCACAAAAATGTTGAAATATTTTATTCCACAAAAAAAACTAAGTTTATATTATTTATTTAATATAATTAGCATTTTTGTGAATAAATTCCTTTTTAATGTTTTTAAACATTTTAAAAGTGAATATTTACTTTGAAAGTCAAAACCAAGTGAGTTTTAATTAACCTTGTGATTAATCCCTCATTTCTCAAACCTTAAACAAAAATCACAAATGGTTTATTCAAACTTATTTGGTATTTTATTTGATTTTCTTTAAATATTTACTTTTAAAGAATAACAAATTAGGGTTTCTTTGATTTTCACCCTTATCAAACAATTTCAAACACTTTTGGGCCTCTAATAGAGTGTAAGACCCAATCATTTGTAAATACAAACCTATATTTTTGGGCCTCACTTATTGTATAAGTCCCGTTGTATTTCAAAAAGTTCGACGCGATCATCGTCCGTTGAAAAAAAAACCTTGGGCCTCTCCTCGAGCTATAAGACCCATTCAAAATCTTTTAGGCTTCTATTAGAGTGTAAGACCCAACCCCCTTTGAAAACCAAACCATTTTGGGCCTCAATGCATTGTATAAGACCCACCGCATTTTAAAAAATCTCGGCGCGATCGCCATTTTCAAACAAATGACCCTGGGCCTCTCCTTGAGTTGTAAGCCCCACCACTTGTACAAAAATAAATCACTTGGGCCTCTTGAGAGAGTGTAAGACCCATCCCCTTGTACAGAAAACCTTTCTTGGGCCTCAGTCACTTGTATAAGTCCCTCTGTACAAAACGACAGTGCGATCACTGATAAACCATGGGCCTCTCCTTGAGCTGTAAGCCCCAACATCTTTTCAAAATACTTTTTCCTTTAAATTTTGAATATACTGTTGTTTTCAATCTTTCTTTGTTGAATAACTAACCAAACAGCATGGAAGCTCTACAACCGAGTAAGTGGTTATATGCTTTCTTTATCCGCTTTCATATACATATAAACTGTATTGTGGGGCTGTTTCACTGTAAGTCTTCTTTCATAAACTCATATCAACTGTGTACTACTAGTATAGATATTTAGAGTTTCCCCGACAATTACGTCTAGCACTAAGCCCTATTGGTCACTCTTAAATAGACAAAACTAGACCCCTCATAGGATTACCAGACACAGTCTTCCCTCCTCTTAGGGTTAAACAATATGGAGACGTGAAAGGCAGCATTCTCGGTGAACCCTTTCTCAGACTGTCCAGAGATGATATTTTCTCCGTGAATGACATCTCTTGAGTTTCTTCCAAATTCTTCGACTTTCCTGGCTTGATCTATTATCTGTGAATAGCCTGTCTTGAATTTCTCGGGGTTTGGGGACCCACAGGCTTCCTAAAAGCATCCCCGCCTCCTCTTGGGCGTTGTACAAGGACCCTACGGCTTCTTAGAAGTATTCACAGCCTCCTCTTAGGCTTCGTATAAGGATTCTTCCTTCGGGAAGAGAGCCTCCTCTTGGGCTTCGTACAAATTGTCCCTCGGCTTCTTAAAAGTTTCCAGCCTCCTCTTGGGCTTCGTACAAATTGTCTCGACGACCTCCTAGAGGTATAGGAACATAAATTAGTAATCTTAATAGAACAGTCTTTTAAAGAGTCTAGATCTTTCTACCGTGAACGTACTACTACTGTTTCTTTAAGCATAGTACAAAAGATAAAACTCTAGACTTGGACAGTCTAATCTCCTTGAGTCTCAAAGGCATTCTCAAGTAGGGAAAAAACACCAGTAGACTCAGACAGTCTCCAATACCCTCTGGATTCCCCATTTCCTTAAATAACAGGAAATAACCCTGATCCTCTGATCAATCCCAAAGCATAGCCTTACCTTTAATCAGTCTCTTTATAAGAACTGATTTTCTCTTTTAACCAACCTACTGGACCTGTCACTCAACTGAAATATCAATCCTTTTATCCTCTATCTCGGGTTTCGTACGAGATACAAAAAGACTCTCTTGTTGAGTCAATAATCCTTTTAGCCTCTCTCTCGGGCTTCGTACCATACACAAAAACACTCTCTTGTTGAGTGTAAAAGACTCTCTTGTTGAGTCAACCTTTAGCCTCCGTCTTGGGCTTCGTACAAGACACATATAAAAGCACTCTCTTGTCGAGTCAGTCACTCGTTAGCACTCTCTTGTTGAGTCAACCCCTTTTAGCCTCTCTCTCGGGCTTCGTACGAGACACATAAAAACACCCTCTTGTTGGGCCAATAGCCTCCTCTTAGGCTTTGTATAAGAAAAACCCCGGTTGAGTCAATCAACCTTTTAGCATCAAAACTGTGCCTCGTTCACAGAATACAAACATCAACAACTCCTTTCATCTAATCGCTGTAAGCGGCAAGCCTCTGGATTATTTACATCCACGCCACTGTCCTTCTTTTAGCATGAGAAATTCCTAAGGAAAGATATCATTTCTCTACACTGAGTTAAAGTCTTCTCCTTCAGGTTAAAACCCCCTATAAAGGAAATTATGGCATTGCTAGGATTCGCATATCCCGGTTAAAGTAATCCTCCTTTATAGTCAGTCACCCAACAGTCGTGACAAACAGACCCCCTTTAGAGATGAAAAATTCTCTCTAAAGGCAACACCTTTTCAACTTCACGTCTTGGGCTTTGAACAAGACACCAAAACACCATTTCCTCCCATAGAATAGGAGGAACTACGATCGCTCTGATTTCCCTGTTTCGGTAAATGGGAATACGTTGGCATAAGATTGAAAGAAAAATCTTAGCGAGCACATTAATCCAAAGTCCCAAATCCCATACCTTCACATATCAATCGAAAAGCATCAGTCTTAAACTCCCACCAATCGCCCAGGCACTATTTTAACAAAATAACTTAAGAGAGACCCACAATCTCAATAGCATCTGTAAACCAACAGTCACCTGTTTAAACTCAGTATGCAAGCAGGGTTAATTGGAGACATCTATTTCCCTTCCTTCATCAGCTTCAATAGGATAAAAAATGAATCAAACTGTAGTACCCCAAAAGTGATAGTGCTTCGCAACCACGTCCAAAAATTCGCGCTACAACCTCATGGACTCAATCATAAAGTCAAAATATCCTCAGAGGATGCATTCATAAAAAATCAGGAATTAGGGTTTCTTGACCTAATTCACCCCTAAGTTGACTTTTGGAGCAAAACATGAGCCAAGACCTCAAGAAGTGTTTTGAATACCTCCAATACATCATTTTTATCCACTCACAAGTTTGGATTGATTCAAAGAACTTGGTCCATGAGCAATACAAGAATTCAATTTCACTGGGCCAATTAGGGTTTCCTGATGAAAAGTCAACTGTATCTTTGACTTTTGACCAAGACATGTTCCCAAACCTTGGGACATGATTCAAGATACCCTAAAATACCTATGGAATCCATCCATTAGGTTTGAATTAGGTCAAGGACTTGATTGCATAAAGGATCACACAGTTTGAAATTCATCTGACAAAAAGTCAACTGTGCAAAAACCAAGTTTAACTTTTTGAATTTCTTGACAATCAAGGCTTCCCTAAGTCAAAAGCAATGTTAATTCATGGTTTGGATCATCATCCATCAACAAAAATCAAGAAAAGTGAGGTTACTTGAAAAAGGGGCAACCTTGAAAAACTTAAAATTTTCTAAGTTATGGAAGAAAAGTGATTTGGTACCAACTTTGCAAGGTCAAATGAAAGCTCTCATTACATACTTCAAATTTGTCAACTACATCAGATTCCATATCCTCATGGATTTTGAGTTATGGATTGATCAAAATCACAAAAACATGAAAATTGCCACTTTTTCCAACACTTAGTGAAAATTTTGGACAGAATCTGTCTTGGTTTTTCACAAACTTTAAGGCTATTTTTCATTATGTTACAAGCTGAACCAAGACCAATGTTGGACATAAAAGTTAAAGTATGTCATTGGGGCTTTCCAAAAAGTACAAGAACTCGCTCTAACTCCTCTTGAGTAGGGAGTTACAAGCCTTGAAACATGGCCTAAAAACCTGATTTTTCATGACAGCATGAACATGAAACTTGGTTCCCATGATTTCTTGATCTAATTTTGGACACTGCATCATTTCATTTCTGTCCAAAATCAACTTGGATGATGGATAATCTGATCACAAAGCCTTGCAAGTCAAGACACCACCTCTTTTGGCATGTAACATTCAAGTTTCAAATCCAAAACTCCAAACTTGTCAAGAGGCATTGAATGGATGCATAAAGCTGGCATGTATCAGTCCATGTTCAACCAAATGAGTCAAGCCTTATCCCCGCAATAGAAGACTCATAGCCTGCAATATTGAACCAAGTCAATGGCTAGAGGAGACTTTGGTAACAAGACAAAGTTCAATGGATAATGGAGTGATCCAGCCTCCATTCACCATTGCTCCCAAAACAAAATTGCTCTACTATAAATAGAGCTTCTTTATGATCAATTCAAGTACACCAAAGCACCATAACACATGCTTTCCTCCAAATCACTCTCAAAAAACTAGATTTTGCTTCTCATTTAAGTAACATTCAAATTTTCCATTTGAGAGCAATTCTGTCAAAACCAATCATGCCAACACCTCGCATATATCATATATGAGTGATCCATAACCTTAAAACTCATCTGGAACATCAGAATAAAAAATTTACCCCCATTTGCTCAAGCTTTTTGGCCTGTTTGCAGTTGAGGTGCCACAACAAGTTACATTACTTGAGGTCCATTGAAGCTGTCCAGATCATTACACAACATTTGTAACACCTCCAACATAGAATTCGAATTCTTCTTGCAAGAGGTAAGCCTGACACTCTCAAACTCTATAATTCATGCATCTTAAATGTGTTTTCAAGTTACAAACATGTTTCTGCACTTATGCAGAGGGATTCCCCTCAAACAATTGTTATGTGTGAATCGTGTATAGGATTTCATAGTGTTCTTGCAGAAATTAGGGTTCTTGAGTTCATCATTTGATTTCTCACTCCACACTTAATATAAATGCAATTAATTGGTACCATTGGAATCCTTGTTCAAAAACGAGCAAGTTTCATGTTTACAAAAGTCATTTTCATTGAATAATCAGAGAGATACGAGAGGTTTTGCAAATATGGGGAAGAAGAACACCCACGAGCAAGAACATGTGTTCTTGGCGCCATTTTTTAAAATTTTGAATATTTGAGTTTTTATGTTTTATAAATTGATTTCAAAAATTAATTTCTCTCTCATTTTTTATCATTTTTTATTAGTTCTTTTTTTAAAAAGTCACAAAAATGTTAAATTATTTTATTCTACAAAAAAATCACATTTATATTATTTATTTAATATAGTTTAATTTTTTGAATTTAATTTAATTTTATTTGTTTTTAAACATTTTTAAATGAAATTCTCACCTTGATTTTTCAAAACCAATTGGATTTCAAGCTTTCATGTGATTTAACTTGACTTTTCAAAATATTTTTTAAAGTTGACAACTTGTTTTTGAATATATTTGATATTTTGTATCATTTTATATTTAATTTCCTTTAAAAAAACTATTTTATTAATTAAAATTTGGGTTTCTCTTAATTTTAATTTATCAAACATTTTTGGGCCTCTTGGTAGAGTGTAAGTCCCATACCTTTGTAAATAAACCTTTTTGGGCCTCAGTCATTGTATAAGTCTCGATAAGATTTTAAAAATCTCGGCGCAATCGCCTTTTTCAAAACAATTTTCATCTGGGCCTCCCTTTGGTTGTAAGTCCCATTTTTCTTCTTTTTCAAACACTTTTGGGCCTCTAATATAGTGTAAGACCCAACCCCATTTCTACATAAATAATTTGGGCCTCAGTCATTGTACAAGTCCCTACGCAATTTTCAAAATGAACGACGTGATCCCTATTTTTCATCTGGGCCTCTCCTTGAGCTATAAGTCCCAACTCTTGTATTAAATAAACACTTTTGGGCCTCAAATAGAGTATAAGACCCATCCTCTTTGTAAAAACAATAATTTGGGCCTCAGTCATTGTATAAGTCCCTATGTGGTTTTCAAAACTACGACGCGATCGTCGCCTTTTCAAAAGAGATCATTTGGGCCTGTCTTTGAGTATAAACCCCAAACTTCCTTTTAAAACAACTTTATTTTTTATTTAAATTCAAATTCAAAGTTTTATCAAAACTTTCTTAAGTTTCTTGAAAAACTAACCATACAGCTGTAGTTAAAATGCTTGGGCTTGCACAACTGTAAGTTCCACTATCTCTTCAATACATACTTGTTTATATATTTCATCTATATATATATATATATATATATATATATATATATATATATATATATATGCTTGTACATATTTGCTTAGAGTATTCCCCAGCAGTTAGGTCTAGGTTTAGATCAAACCAGAGGTTACTCTTTCAACACAGTCAAAACTAGTTCCCCATAAGAAAATCCAGATACAGTCTTGCCTCCTCTTGGGCTTATACAATATGGAACAGAGGAAGGCATTATTCCCGGTGAAATTTTCTCAAGACTGTCCAAATTTAGAAGTATTTGTACAAGAAATTCATTTCCCTAGAGAGGCTTCCTAGAACTGTTCTGCAAAGAAAGGATTTATTTTCGATGAAACCTTTCTTGAACTTTTCTTAGGTTTGGACCCACAGGCTTCCTAAAAGCATCCCCAGCCTCCTCTTGGGCTTAGTACAAGGACCCTCAGGCTTCTTAGAAGTTCTCAGCCTCCTCTTGGACTTAATACAAGGACCCAAAGGCCTCCTACAGGTATAAGACAGAAACTAGTCATCTTTACTAGTTCAATCCTCCAGAGAGTCAGAATTCCAGAACATCAGACCATTTTAGGGTTGATCTTCATCCCTTAAAACCTCAGCCTTCTCTTGGGCATCTTACAAAAATTTCTCTCTACAATAGAGCTTACCACTTCTTGAGAGACTTGGACAGTCTCAGCCTCCTCTTGGGCATCATACGAAGATCATTCTCCAGCTAAGAGTCAACCTCTTCATACCAATAGACTTGGAAAGTCTAATTTTCTCTTAGATCTCACAGAGACCCTCAAGTTTCCTAAAGGCACAGGAAAAACCCTGATCATTTCATTAACACACTAATCTCCAGTACAGCTAAAACCTCCAGAGGTTTTCAAATTCAAGGTTTAAACCTTCACCTTAAAAAACCCCAGCTAGGGTCAATTTACCATCAATAAAACCCTAACAGAATCAGAGCCTCAAGGTATCTGATACTGTTACTCTCCCTTTGATCCTCGGGAAGAGTAAAACCTTTGGGATTCCCCAACACATATTGGACCTGTCTTTGGATTTCAATAATCCTCAGCAGAAGCCAACCTCCTCTTAGGCTTCATATAAGAATTTCCCCCAACCAGCCTCCTTTTAGGCTTTATATAATGATTTTCCTCAGTAGAGTCAGCCTCAATCTTGGGCTTTGTACAAGACAGATAAAACCTCCCCGTGGAGTTAATCTCTTTTCAGCCTCAATCTTGGGCTTTGTACAAGATAGATAAAACCTCCCCAGTGGAGTCAATCTCTTTTCTGCCTCAATCTTGGGCTTTGTACAAGACAGATATAAAACTCCCCTAGTAGAGTCAACTTTTTAGCTTCAACCTTGGGCTTTGATCAAGGCACACAAAAATCAACATCCCCTTAGATGAGACCATAAGTCCACTCTGCGGGAGGATATTTCCTCTATACATCACATATCAAAACAGATAACCAAAACCTTTTTCTCTGATAATTGATGTAAGTGGCACACTTGTTGATTCAAAATCCAAGCTGGAGTCCTTCTTTTATCCTGGTCAAAAATCATCTTTCATCTGACTGCTGTAAGTGGCAAGCCTCTGGATTATTTACATCCAAGCCAATGTCCCTCTCTTAACATGAAAGATTCATAAGGAAAAATAGCATTGCTCAATACTGAGTTAAAGTTTTTTCCTTCATGACATCACCCTTATAAAGGAAATTATGGCATTGCTGGATTCTCATATCCCAGTTAAAGTAATTTTCCTTTATAACCAATTACCCAACATTTTGTGATGAATAGGTGAGATATTCTCTCTTTAGAGATGACAAATTCTCTCTCAGTCAACCTTTTAGCTTCAATCTTGGGCTTTGAACAAGACATCAATAGTAATCTAGCTTCAATCTTGGGCTTTGAACAAGACACCAATCATCTTTCCTCCCATAGAAATAGGAGGAACTACGATTGCTCTGATTTTCCAATTATCTTTACGGGAATACGTAGGCATAAGATTGCGAAATCTTAGCGAGCACACAAATAAAAAACTTTAGGTCCAGTGTCTTCCCAAAAAATAACGGAAAACACGAAAACAACAAAAACATCTTCTCAACACTCCTAAAGGAGAAACTTTCCCAAACCACAGCAGATAAACACCAGAGAACAAATTTAAATCAACAAAGAAACATATGCAAAGTCTATGGATAACCATATATACACTGGGTGATTAACAACTTCCCTTTGTATAACCTGACCCCGAATCCCAAATCTCTTAGCAATTGTTAAAGAAAACATTTGCGTGCAAGGTTAGTTTTAGATAACTTCCCTTTCCTTTCTAGCTTCATACGATAAATAAGAAATCAGAAAGTAGCACCCAATTCCAACCATTGCGGTAAGGTGGTCGCGTCACCGACAAAAATAGCACGCTACACTCTGTTAAGTCCATCTCCCGAGCATACGATTGCGCTTCGCGAGGTCGTGCACTCATTTTTCGAGGTACGACAGATGGCGACTCTGCTGGGGATGACAATTCCTAAGTGAGTCAAGCCTAGTTAGGTTTGTTGTGTGTGTCTATGTTTGTTTACTTATGTGGCTTTTATTTTTTTCTTATGTTTTAAATATTGTTATATTATGATATGCCTCTATTGGATCTTTGGGGCTCTCTGATTATTGGTACTTTGTGAGATAGGCTCTCTACCCGAATTTGAGAAAATCCATAGGATTAGAATGGTAGTTGTGTAGTAGAGGCCCACGAGGAGACTTCCTCATTGGGACGATACGAATGCCCCGCCTAGAGTAGATTCTCATGGATATGTTATTATCCTATGAGCCTTCGTCATGATGATAATGTTTTCAAGTTGGATTGATGACTCTAGGGACCTTTTAAACATGTTCCATCTGCGGTGGTTGTGTAGTATTGACCCACGAGACCTTGGACTCGTTGGTTGATACGAGAACCCCAATTAGATGAGATCCCTTAAACATATTACTATCTTACAGTAATATTTTCAACCTCGATCTATGACTCTGAGAACCTTTGTGTCGACGGTTGTGTAGTAGAGGCCCGCGAGGAGCTTTCCTCGTTGGAACAATACGAAAACTGCACCTAGAAGACATTGTTTCAAGGATATTATTATCTGATGAGACTTCGTCACAAAAATAATGTCTTTGAAATGGATCCATGACTCTAGGCACCTACCCATTTTAGAGCCTACCCATGGGGTTCCGTTGATTAGATATGCCCGTTGTCGTGCCCAACCTCAAAGTTTGGTTATACCTATGATCCTAAAACCATGTCTAAGCATTACATATTCATAACGTAGCATTCATATTTCTTTTGTTTCAAGAGAAATCTAAGAATTATAGTTGTAGGAATTCAGAAAGTATGGGATTAAATACGTGAAGCACTTACTCCTACAAATTCAGAAAGCCTGATTTAGATGGAATGCGTTATTTGGTTTCTCGGATACCTTCGGTTTTTAGAATCAACTTTGGGAAGGATTATGGCAGGTTACTCCATATCTTGAACTAAGAAGCGGACCCCCGAGCATTTGTTACATTGGCACAATTCTATGACTCGTCATTGAGGTGTTTTACATTTCAGGATTTTTAGCTTGCACCGATGTGGGAAGAGTTTGAGAATATGGTTGGCATCCCCGTGAAGAACAAGCTACCATTTATGGGTGTGGATGAGTCTTTGAAGGATGAGGTCATAGCTGATGCACTTCATATTCATAAAAAGATAGTCACTTCTAAGCTAAAAGTTAAAGAAGGCGTAAATGGATTCCCAAAGTTAGGATGCATGCTACGCTGCCGTTGCATTGGCTATTTATTAAATAGTCCTGTTTCCCAATTTGGATGACTTCGTAGACATGACTACCATCAACATCTTCCTCACAAAGAATCCAGTACCAACTCTTTTGGCTGATGTTTACTACTATCTAAGTTGGAGACATGCGAAGAAGGGAGGGACGATTTCCTGTTGTGCTCCTCTCTTGTACAAATGGTTATGGATGCACCTTCCAAAGAAAGGACCTTTTGTGGAATAGAAAGATGCAAGTTGTCCTCAAAGGATGGGATCTCTCAGATCTGATGACTTCTCATAGTATTCTAGAGCATATGATGAGGTCGTATCTAGTTGTGGAGAATTCCACAATATACCCCTCATTGGTACCCGAGGATGTATTAATTCCAATCCTGCTTTATCTATGAGTCAGCTTGGGTATTCATTGGAGGGGCCCACTGAAGAGAAGATAATAGAAGCCCTTCTTCTACATGATTTAGGTGCTAGGAACCTTGACTTGTTCAAGCAAATCAAGAAAGCTTAGGAGCACGTCAACAAAAAAGGGAAAGCTAACTTAGGAAAAAAGAATGGTATCATGAAGGAGCCTTATTTTTAGTGGGTTAAGGAAAGGGTGGAAGTGATCAAATTGCCTTTCGATATCAAGATGCTCATGCCTCTCCCCGAGCCTAAGCCTACTCATGTCCTTATTGAGGAGGCTGAGGAGCTTAAAGCTACCATAGCAAAGCTGGTGAAAGAAAACGAAGAGCCGTAGTTGAAACTTCAACAAGTCATAGATGAAAAGAACAAGATGAAGTAGGAGCTAGATCGAAAAAATACTCAGCATGGGGCAATTGAGAAAAAGGTTGACGAGGAGGAACACAAAAGAAAGAATACCAAGGTGTACATTGAGGAGGCTGACAGTCGTCTGGATACCCTTAAAGAACAGCTAAAATATGCTTGGGATAAATGCCAAGAGAATGAGTGTCATACCCCAAATTTTGACTACTAAGATTCCCCATCATTGAGCAAACCATCATCAAAATATGGATGAACCATCATACCTCATTAGTCTCCCCAAAGATGGGTGAGCATCCACTACAGTCGAACTTAGGGTTTCAAGCCCTCTCAGAGCTCTTAGACAAAGGATCAATCAAGGAATGACATGATCTTCAACTTTTCTAAGCCTCTCAAACATCCACGATGGATCAAGAGGACTCCCACTTCAAGAATCAAAGACAAGGTTGCAGCATTCCAAGGGGATTAAGCCTCAAGATCGCCAGTGTCACCAAATTAGGGTTTTGGTCGACCAGGGCCTCCAGATGGAAATTTTCCTCTGGGCATGGGACATTGCTTCAAATAATAACCCAAGGTGATCCAAGGGACATCATGAACCCAATCATCAAGTCAATTTTGCCTCAGGGGATGCATACAATAAAAATCCAGAATTAGGGTTTCTTGACCTAATTCACCCCTAAGTTGACTTTTGGGACAAAACATGAGCCAAGACCTCAAGAGAGGATTGAAGGGTCCCTAATACAATAAATTGATTCATTTTCAACAATGGATTGATCCAAGAAGCTTTATTCACAAGTTTCAAGTTCATTAGAACCACAGTTAGGGTTTTGCGAGAAAAGTCAACTGTGCCTCTGACTTTTGACCAGGACATGCTCCCAAACCTTGGGACATGATTCAATACACCCTATAACACGTATGAAATCAATCCATCAAGTTTGATTTAGGTCAAGGACTTGATTTCATAGAGGATCACACAGTTTGGAATTCATCTGATAAAAAGTCAACTGTGCCCAAAAGTCAAAGTTTGACACTTTGATTTTTTGATCAATTATGGTCCCCTAACCCTAAAATGATGTTAATTTGTGATTGGAATCATCATTCATCAATAAAAATCAAGAAAAGTGGGATAACTAGTAAAAGGGGTAACCATTAAAAACTTAGAAATTTTCTAAGTTATGGAACAAAGTGGCTAGGGTACCAACCTCCAAGGATCATAACTTGAGATCCAAGCAACCATTTGGGATGATCCAAAGATGGATTTGTAGCTCTCATGGCATACTTTAAAAGTGTCAACTACACCTCATTCTAATTCATCATGGATTTTGAGTTATGGTTGGATCAAAATGTTTGAAAACATGAAATGTCACTTTTTCCAACACTTAGTGAAATTTTCACTAAGTCAGAATCTGTTTCACTTTTTCCAAAATGTAGGGGCATTTTTCACTTGGATCCAAAAAGTGTCAATACAAACTATGATCACACATATGTTGTATCATATGAGAGCTTTCCAAAATGACCAAGAACCCCATGAAATTCCATTTGAGCTAAGAGTTATGACAGTGGCAATATGCCTTGCTGCAACTATCATAACTAGGCAGATTTATGCATTTTGCTCGATTTGAGCAAATTGTGCAAATGACAAACAAGTTTATCCATCTGAACACCTCAGGGAGAGACCAAGGAGGGACAAACACTGATCCATAAGCCTCCCAAGTTTTTGGAACTAAAAATAGCATGTCAAACCTAAAAAACCCTAAAGAGGGGACAAGACTCCAATTTTGTTTTGGAGCATTCAATGGATGCACCAAGGTGGCATGAACTGAGCCATTTCCAACTGAATGAGTCAGGGATGATCTCTGAACTAGGGAACCAAAGGCATGTGCTCTAACCTCTAGTCAATGGCTAGAGGAGACTTGGATTTCTATTGATCAGCATTTGCCAAACCTCTGCAGTAGTTGCCATTCACTATTGCTTGCAAAACAAACTTGCTCTACTATAAATAGAGCTCATTTGTGCTCAGTTTAAGTACACCAAAGCCATCAAATTGATGCTTTCCTCAAAATCTCTTCTTTCACTCCAAAATTTCCTTCCAAAGCAAGTCACTATCGGGTTTTGAGTTTGAGAGCCATTCCAACCAAACCAATCACACACACACACCTCATAAACATCATATAGAAGTGATCTAAACACTTGAACCACAACTGGAACACTGATTTCTCATAATCACCAGCCAATTGCTCAAGGTTTTAACCAAGTTGCAGTTGAGATGCCATGAAGTGATCCAGCCATTTCCAATCAAGTCCAGGCATTCAAACACCCTCAATATGGTGTAGGGAAGCTGTTCAGATCATCACAACTCATTTGTAACACCTCCAACTCAAAAAATCACTTTGCCCTTGCTGTCACGGCCTTCAAGTAAGCCTAAACTTGGTCATCTCTTAATCTATGAATATTTCCTCGCACAATACTTTTGCCAAATGTTCATAATCATGCATAGAATGTTCCCCCTCAATTAATTACTTTGTTTGAATCGTGTATCAAAATTCTCAGCCTTCATGCAAATTTTAGGGTTCTTGAGGTTTTGTCTTGATTTCTTATTCCATGCTTAAAATAAATGAAATTAAAGACCATAGACATGACCGTGAGTTGAAAACGAGTTGATTGATATGTGGATTGTGTGATTTCATCAAGTATTCAGTGAGATTGGTGAGAAAATGCAAATCTGCAGAAACAGAGGGAAGGCGTGTGTTCTTGGCGCCATTTTTTGAATATATGAATATTTGAATTTTGTGATTTTATTTAATTGATTCAAAAATTAATTTCTCTCTGAGTTTTAATGATTTTGAGTTGATTCTTTTTTTAATAATTCACAAAAATGTTAAAATATTTTATTTTGCCAAAAATTCCCAAAAATATTATTTATTTCATATACTTGATATTTTTGCAAAGAATTAATCTTTTATTTGTTTTTTAACATTTAAAATATTTTTTCCTCCTTGATTTTCCAAATTTAATTGGTTTCCAATCATTTTGTGAATATAAACATGATTTTTAAACATTAATCCAAGATCACAACTTGTTTTTCACACTTGTTTGATAATTTTGACCATTTTAATTAAATTTTTATTTAATTAAAATACATTTTGAAATTAATTTAGGGTTTTGATCTTAATCACCATAAAAAATCATTTTTCAAACAGTCATGGGCCTCTATTAGAGTGTAAGACCCACCCCTTTTGTAAATACACCACTTTTGGGGCCTCAGTCATTGTATAAGTCCCACTGTATTTTCAAAAACAACGGCGCGATCGTCGCCTTTTTAACAAAACCAATTGGGTCTACCCTCGTGTTATAAGCCCCATTTCTTTTCTCTAAATCACTCATAGGCCTCTAATAGAGTGTAAGACCCATCCCCTTGTACATAAAAACTTTTTGGGCCTCAGTCATTGTATAAGTCCCTCTGTACAGTTTTCCAGACAACGGTGCGATCATCGTTAAAACTTGGGCCTCTCCTTGAGCTGTAAGCCCCAACAATCTTTTCAAAGCACTTTCTCCTTTGATTTTGAATTAAAATATATGTTGTAATGAAAACTTTCTTTAATTTCTTTGTTGAACAACTAACAAAACAGCATGGAAGCACTACAACGGGTAAGTGTTTATCCGCTTTCATTTACCGCTTTCATATGTATATAACTGTATTGTGGGGCTGCTTCACTGTAAGTCTTCTTTCACATCCTTTTATATACTTGTCACATATCCACTGTGTAATACTAGTATAGTTATATAGAGTTTTCCCCAGCAACTACGTCTAGCACTAGGTAAAGCCCTGTTGGTCACTCTTGAATACAAACAAAACTAGATCCCCCGTAGGATTCCAAATACAGTCTTCCCTTCTCTTGGGGTTATACAATATGGAACAAAGAGAAAGGCAGTATTCTCGGTGAACCTTTTCTCAGACTGTCACCCTTAGAAATTGTCAAAGAAACTTTAACTCCCCAGAGATGATCTTTTCTCCGTGAATGGCATCTCTTGAGCTTCTTCCAAATCCTCGAACTTTCCAACGATCTCTTCTCGGTGAATTGCATTTCTTGAACTTCTCTTGGTTTGGGGACCCACAGGCTTCCTAAAAGCATCCCCGCCTCCTCTTGGGCGTCGTACAAGGACCCTTCGGCTTCTTAGAAGTTCTCATGCCTTCTCTTGGGCTTAATACAAGGACCCTGATGACCTCTTAAAGGTATAAGACAAAACCTAGTCATCCTTTGCTAGAACAGTCTTTCCAGTGTCAAAACTCCGGCCATTTTAGGGTTGATACTCATCCCTTAAATACCCGTGCCTCCTCTTGGGCGTTGTACAAAAGATAAAACTCTAGACTTGGACAGTCTAAACCTCTTGAGTCTCAAAGACATTCTCAAGTTCCTTTCAAACATAGGAAAAAACCCTATCACTCTGGATCAGTCTCCAGCAAAAACCCAATCTCTCTCATGAGAGTTCCCCACACTTGGACCTACTTCAGGATCTTAATAAAGTCAGCCTCCTCTTGGGCTTTGTACAAATGATTCTCCCCAGTGGAGATAACCTTTTCAGACTCTCTTGTTGAGTCAACCACTTTTAGCCTCCGTCTTGGGCTTTGTACAAGACATATAAAAAACACTCTCTTGTTGAGTCAACCACCTTTTAGCCTCAATCTCGGGCTTCGTACAAGATAGTAAAAACACTCTCTTGTTGAGTATAAAAGACTCTCTTGTTGAGGCAATATCCTTTTAGCCTCAATCTCGGGCTTCGTACGAGACAAAAAACACTCTCTTGTTGAGTATAAAAGATTCTCTTGTTGAGTCAATCTCCTTTTAGCCTCAAACTCGGGCTTCGTACGAGACAACAAATCATTCTCTTGTTGAGTATAAAAGACTCTCTTGTTGAGTCAAACAAACTTCAGACTCTCTTGTTGAGTCAATCACCTGTTCAAGACTCTCTTGTTGAGTCAACCTTTTTAGCCTCAGTCTTGGGCTTTATACAGGACAGATAAAAGTACTCTCTTGTTGAGTCAAAACCATTCCAGCCTCCATCTTGGGCTTTGTACAAGATACATTCTCCCCGACGGAGTCAAAATCCCTTTTAGCCTCAATCTTGGACTTTGTACAAGATAGAAAATTTTCCCCGAAAAAGTCAAACTTCCAGCCTCCTCTTAGGCTTTGTATAAAGAAACCCCTGGTTGAGTCAATCAACCTTTTAACATCAAATTTGTGCTTTGCTCACAGCATACAAACATCAACAATTCCTCTTTAGAGATGACAAATTCTCTCTCATCCAAAACCCTTTAGCTTCACATCTTGGGCTTTGAACAAGATACAAACCACCTTTAGCTTCATGTCTTGGGCTTTGAACAAGACACCAAAACAACCTCTTTCCTCCCATAGAATAGGAGGAACTACGATCACTCTAATTTCCCTGTTTCGTTAAACGGGAATACGTAGGCATAAGATTGCAAAAATCTTAGCGAGCATACTAATCAAAAACCCAAAACCCCGTACCTTCATACATCCATCAAAAGCATCAGACCTAACACCTTACCAGAAACCTAGAAAATAGTCTAGACATTGTTTTTAAGCAAATAACCTAAGACAGCCCCCCCTTTTGATAGCATCTGTAAACCAATAGTTTTGACTGTTTAACCTCAATATGCAAGCAGGGTTAATTGGAGACATCTATTTCCCTTCCTTAATCAGCTTCACAGGATAAAAAATGAATCGAACTGTAGTACCAAAGCGATAGTGATTCGAAACCACAAAAATCGCGCTACAGAAGAATGGCGACCACAGTGGGAGGTATTTATCTCTTGCAATCTTACAGTAGAAGACCTTTCTTTCTTACAGTCTTAGGTAGAAAGCCTTAAATTCACCGAATACTAAAGAAATGACAACTCTGCTGGGGAGTCATTGTCTGTTAGGATCATAGGATCATAGAGGTCTAAGATATTAGGGCAAATATATATAATTCTTTTCCTAATTGATATCTGTGTTTACTTTTCTGCTAATGGGAATGCGTGTGATGCCGCATCTGGAAAGATTGAGTATACACCTAAGATAAGTGATGGCATTATACGGGTAGTCTTACGGGGAGTGAATCTCTGATAAGAGGTCCCGGTCGACCATCAAATCAGTGGAGATGCCCTTTGCGGATTCAATGCCTATACGACTTTGGTTGTTGAAAGCAGATTGTTCCATTGGGTTATCTGATAAGCTGAGGATTTTAGTAGACTGAAACCATTTTGTAGTGCGGAAGCTATCAGAAATAGTTGTCACGCGATACTACCCTCATTTGAGACTACTCTAAGATACTACAGCTCGCTAGCAATTCGCTTGCTATTGTTATCCCAAGAGGGGTCAGTGATTTTGAGGACAGGTACAAAAAATCACCAGTATAAACCTTTGGGGATGGGTAGAGCCTTGACTTCATGACACCGACCCTTTGACCCCATGTTTTTTCTATGTTTTTGTGTGCTGCATTCATGCATTCATTTCATTAAAAAACATTAAAAAACAAAGAAAAATCTTCTCCTCTAGTCTCTCTTTTTTCAAATTAAACTAAGACAATGATTGCAAATGTCAGATAAAGAGATTGCGCTATTTCGGTAGAAGGAAAACTCACAAGTACACCTTCAAGGTTCCAAAACTAGAGGATTTAAAAGGTTTGGGGAGGATGATAACCAACCTTGAGGCTTCAGAGCTAAGTATGGAGGAATGCTGTCTCTGTTAAGGGTCCATGTAATCGAAGGAATCCTGTCCACACTAATCCAGTTCTACGATCTGGTCTATCACTATTTCACATTCCTGGATTATCAACTTGCACCAACACTGGAGGAGTACTCTCACCTGACTGATTTGCATATTACTGACCAAGCTCCCTTTTCTGGACTGGAAGAAATTCCAAAGGATCAAACCATTGCAAGTGCCATCTATTTGGACGAGTCAGAAGTCAGGACTCACATGACCACTAAGGGTGGAATCCAGGGTTTGCCAGCCCAGTTCTTGATAAAGAAGGCTCTGTACTTTGCTACTATAGGGAACTTGGCCGCTTTTGAAAGCATCTTTGTTTTGCTTACCTACGGGTTATTTTTGTTTCCCAACATCGATAACTTCGTAGATATCAATGCCATTAAGATTTTTCTAATTGGAAACCCTGTACCGACCTTGCTCGCCGATGCTTATCATTCTTTACACTTAAGGAATTTGTACAGCAGAGGAATGATCACATGCTGTGTAACCCTGCTATACAAATGGTTCACTTCCCATTTGCCAAAGTCTGTTGCATTTTGGGATCAAAAGAATACTATACGTTGGTCGCAGAGAATCATGTCTCTTACCAACTCTGACATCGATTGGTACAATCGAATCTATGGCGGGATCAGGATCATTGACTGTTATGGAAATTTCCCTAATGTACCCCTCATAGGAACTAAAGGAGGAATCAACTATCATCCAATTTTAGTTCGTCGTCAATTTGGATACCCGATGAGGCATGTCCCGCGTAAGGCTCATCTGGAAGGTCTTTTCTTCAAGGAAGGAGAAAATGACAGAGCACTAAAGACAAAAATAGTGCATGCTTGGAAACACGTTCATAGGAAAGGAAGAGAGTCTCTAGGAAAACCAGACTGTGTCTCTGTGGAACCTTATCTCCACTGGGTACAAACTAGAGCTCTCAAGCTGAGGATGCCTTACCCTATTCAAGAAGTTCTTCCATTAAGGGACCCTGTCCTTTATTTTATGTCTGATACGGAAAAACATCAGGTTACTGTCAACAGAGTTCAACAGGAGAAGAGGTCGTGGAAGAACAAGTACCGTATTCTCAATGTGGAGTGTAAGAAAATACAGCAACTGTTAAAAGAAAAAGACGCTCTGATTGAGATTTTAGAGCAACATCCTGTAGAGAATCAAGAAGACCAAAGGAATTTGCTCGCTCCTTTCACTTGGCAAAGGAATGACAACCCGACAACGGCTCGAGAGCCTCGGTCAAAGAAAAGGAAAGTACCAGAACCAGCACCTGAGCCCTCCCCAGAGAGGACTCAGGATCCATAAGTTTAGACGTTTCCTTTTACATCACTTTGAAATTACTGTATTTCCATTTCCGCAATCTTTGAATTCAATAAAACGGGGTCTCCCCACTGTTTGATATTTGCAATCCAATTGTTGAAGTTTACTTTGAATAAACAAAAAAAATATATAATTAATATAATCATTGCATATCATTCATCATTCTCACATAACGCATTCTTCTTACCTACGAATCTCACATTTGTGTCTCGATTCTAGAGTCAAACTGTCTCATTCGTACAATACTCGGGCCAATCGACAGAGAAAGATGGATGATCTCGAGGAAGAGAACAAAGAGTTGAGGGAAGAGATCGACACTCTGAAAGAGGGTCTGAGAAAGCTTCATAACGACATGCAAGCTCTAGCAGAAGCTCAGATGCAACAATAAAGGACTGTGATCTCAGAGATCACATCAACGCCCACAGTGGAAAAGTATGACCCTCTGTATACCATGCCTAAGGATCGTCCCTGGGGCATGCCTATTAACTATATCCCAGAAGGATATATTCCGCCGATCATGGAAGATCAGGGAACTACAGCAGGAGCCACTGGGCCTGAAGGTTACAAACTTCGGGAAAGCGAAGATGCCCGGGGCATGACGGCAACTCCTGAAGGTTACAAACTTCGGGAGAGGGAATGACCTAGAGTCACTGCCATGATGACTATACCACCACCTGTGGTACACACTGTCCCGGAAGGACATATTCCACATATACCTTCTGGTGGAAACGAAAGCATGTTTGACAGAATAAATGAGTTCCAGGAACAGTTCCTGGAGATGCAAAAAGAACTGCAAGCCCTTCGCGGTCAGGATCTATTCGGAAAGGACGCCGTCGACCTTTATCTGGTCCCTAATGTTAAGGTTCCGCACAAATTCAATGTGCCCAATTTTGAAAAGTACAAGGGTAACTCTTGCCCTCAAAGCCATTTGGTGATGTATGCTCGGCGAATGTCAACTCAGACAAAGAACCAAGAGCTACTGATCCATTATTTCCAGGATAGTTTAACCGGTGCCGCACTCAAATGGTACATGGGTTTAAACTGCACTAAGATCGGCACTTTCAGAGATCTTGGTGCTACCTTCGTTCAACAATATAAGTATAACCTGGATATGGTACTGGACAGAGATCAACTCAGAGCCATGTCACAGAAGGACAAGGAAACCTTTAAGGAGTACACTCAGAGATGGTGTGAAATTGCCGCCCAGATTTGTCCACCTCTTGAGGAAAAAGAGATGACAAAGATCTTCTTAAAGACCTTTAGCTCATTTTACTACGACCGAATGGTCGCCAGTGCGCCCAGTGACTTTACTGAAATGGTAGGCATGGGAGTCCGTCTCGAGGAAGCAGTCCGAGAAGGACGTTTAGTTAAAGACGATGGATCATCAAGCAGTACCAAAAGATATGGTAGTGCTCTCCCTAAGAAAAAAGAGCAAGATATTGGCAATATCTCTCTCGGAAAGCAAAGGCGACGGTACCAAACAGTAGCAGCTGTAACTCCTGCTATCAACTATGTGCCTATTCCTACGTATCAACCTCAGGTTTCTTAAAGCCAACCGAATCAACAACAATTTCAGCAAAGGACACAACAGCCTCTTCAGCAGGCTCGTCCTCCATATAACAACAACAACCGTACAACTCGACCTCCGAGGTTTGATCCTATACCAATGTTGTACGCAGAACTATTTCCACTCTTACTGGTCAAGGGGCACGTCCAAACCAGGGCTCCTCTTGTGATACCGGAAAATCCGCCTTTTTGGTTCAAAGCGGATCAGACTTGCCCTTACCATCAAGGAGGACCAGGGCATAACATAAAAAACTGTCTCAGTTTCAAATCCGATGTGCAAAAGCTTGTTAGGAGATGGGTCTTATCTTTCAAAGATACGAATCCGAATGTTCTCACAAACCCGCTGCCTCAACATGAGAAAGCTGCGGTAAATTTGATAGAAGGAGAGTCTAACCACAGCTATCAAATTCATGATGTACTCTTATTGAGGGCCAATTTGGTCAAGATGCATTATAGACAGAGTGGATACGGCCATGTGCCACCTCATAACTATCACCAGTGTGATATCTGCTCTAAAAATAATCAAGGATGTTCTGTGGTGCAATCAGATCTACAGGAACAATTGGATCTTGGGTGAATCCAAGAACACCGAATTTGTGGGGTCAACATGATTTATACGAATTCCAACATCATTCAGAACCACGACATACGTGCAATGAATGTCAACTTAGTGGTAATGCACTCAAGGCAAAGCCAGTATCATAATCTGCCGCGGCACAATTACAATTCCTGTCTGACTTGCTCGGTAAACAAACAGGGATTCTCTTTTGTACAAGAGGCCCTCCAACGTCAGATGGATCTTGGATGGATTCAGGATTACCACGATATAAATCAGTACCAAGTGAATATGATTCAAATATTTGATATTCGCTTGATGAATACCAGCTTGGTGGAGTTACACACCAAGCAAGTCCAGCTCGGTTTCCTGACTGCGCATAATTATCAGAACTATAAAGTGTGTCGTGAGAGTGACCAAGGATGTGCTCTCGTTCAAAGAACTTTACAACACTTGTTGAACCATTGGTGGCTTCCAATCTATATGGATGAAGACACGCAACAAATCAGTGTGGTTAACAGGAACCCTACTAGACATCAAAGTCAGGATGAATGATCTATGTAAATAGACCTAGTAAGGTTGCACTGCATTCAAAGCGGACGTGGCCAAGTGCCACCACACAACTACGAGGGTTGTAGAGTCTGCTCAGAAAATAATCAAGGATGTTACCTTGTGCGAGCAGCCCTTCAAAGTCAGTTGGCTCCCAAAGAGATTCAACCGTGTCCAAGTTCTGGATCAATCAACTGGACGCCAGACTATTTCGCTGATCAGATTAAGGATGTTGTCATGATCTCTGATCGAAAGGACCAAAGATGTTTGTACCATCATCCCTCTACTTGATGAATCGAAAATTCTGAACCAGGAACTGATTGAAGTTACCTAGGACAATCAGAAAAATCAGAAGGCTCCTGTAGTTATCTATCTACGTGGACCAATGCCGATAAGGCAATCCCTTACAAATACGGTGCAACAACAATTGAAAATGGAAAGGAAATTCCATTACCCTCCATCGTGAATATTGCAGACATTAGTTGAGTAACACGGAGTGGTCGAATCTTCAACAGAGGAGTTGGAGAACCTAACAGAGAAAAGGAACCTCAAACAGAAGTTCTCGATCCACCAATCAGTCAATCCAGTAATCCTGACCTTTCAAAGAACGATGATGAGATGTTAAAGCTCATCCAAAGGAGTGAATACAACATTGTTGATCAACTGTTACAAACTCCTTCAAAGATCTCTATGTTATCTCTTTTACTCAGTTCCGAAGCCCACAGAGAAGCTCTACAGAAAGTCTTAGAGCAGGCCTTTGTGGAATAGGATGTGTCGATAAGGCAACTGACAGTATCGTCTCTAACATCACTTCCTGCAACAACTTGGGGTTTAGTGATGAGGAATTGCCAGAAGAAGGCAAAAGTCACAACATGGTGCTCAATATCACAGTCAACTGCCAGGAAAATGCTTTAGCCAGCGTACTGGTAGACACCGGATCGGCTCTCAACGTCATGTCAAAGTCCACTCTAATGCGACTATCATTCAAAGGATCTCCGATGAGGGGCAGTGAGGTCGTCGTCAAAGCATTTGATGGGTCCAAAAAATGGTTATCGACGAAGTCGACCTTCCCATAACTATCGGTCCTCATACTCTCCTAGTCACTTTCCAGGTCATGGACATCCGAGCAACATACAGCTGTTTGTTGGGAAGACCTTGGATACACCAGGCTGGGGCAGTCACTTCGACACTTCACCAGAAGCTGAAGTTCATCAAGAATGACCAACTCGTCACAGTCTGCGGAGAGCAAGCCTTGATCGTGAGCAACTTATCGTCGTCCACCTGTGTAGAACCAGAAGAGGTTATTGGAACTCAGTTCCAGGCGCTTTCGGTGAGCAATGGCAATCAATCAGAGAAAGGAACATCAATTTCCTCGTACAAAGATGCTCTCGAGGTGTTCAAAAGTAACAATGCAAATGGATGGGGATAGCTTGTCATTTCTACTGATAACAAAACAAAGAAGGGTATTGGTTTCTCTGCAATCTGTACCCAGACAGCTGCTAACGATGAAAGTCTTCATCCCATTCAGAACTTCTTCCACAGTGGAGGTTTCCTTCACCCAGTGTCTCAAGAAGTACATACTATCAACGAGGGAGATTCCTCCGACACAGATGAGGAATGGAAGTCCTATCTTAACGAGGACAGTTATATGTCTCAGGAAGAGGGGCCTACGCCATTTTGCTATCCCGCACAAAGTCCGAGATTTATACCAAGGTCAGATGTCAAAATGATATACGGAGATTGTGATCTGGAAGGATGCCGTGCTCCACCAAATTCATTAGAGGAGGACACTCCGATGAAATACAACTTTGACCACGACTATTATGGCCCGATGGATGGTCTGCCTATGTGGCAGCCGTACCCAGGAGACTCGGGGCAAGAGAATCAGCCCAATGATGCTTATCAGCTGAGCATCATTGAGAAAATTACCTGCGTCCCCACCATGTCATGGGATCAACACTCAGGTCATTTAGAAAATATCTAGTGCGACGATGAATTTGCAAAGTTTGCAGGACTAGAATTCATTAGTTATGCTTTTCCCGAGGTCAACGTCATCGAAAGGGATGACTCCTCCAGTTCCAAAGAGGTGGGGGACACCTTGGGACAACCGAGTGGCAAATACGACTTCATGGTCAAATATACCGCTCCTGAAAGCTCTCGTATCAGGCTCGAAGACATCCAGCCAACTGGATGGGGAGATTTACCTGAGAGCACAAATATTATGCAAAATACAACTGAGGAATCCTCCTACAACAACTCTGCCTGGGAGACAGATTCCAATGATCCTACTCCGCCAGAAATCAGCGTTATTTCTGAGGATAAATCAAGGAAGGTACCAGACTTTGTGATTCACCGAGGAGTTCACCGCCAATGGGTCGCTGTCGATGTTCTGAAGATCGTTCATAAGTCTAAGTAATTGTCGTCTTTATCTTAACCTTTCACCCTGCCCAGGTGAAACAGATGTTTTGATAGGGCTCACTTTTCTATAAATGTCCCTCTTCGCTTTGCCCAAAGCGACAGAGTTTTGTTTTATAGGGCTGTAGTTTCAAGAATCGACTAAATCATAAATCAAATAACGTCGTTCTGTAATTTCTGCATTTATTGCTGTTTTCTCTTTTCATTTTTCAGAAAATGGTAATCCTAAAACAAACTCAAATAATAAAAACAAGCAGTAAAAAAATACACTGCACACACTCTTGCATTTTCTCTATCTCTTCTAAAGCACAAATCATCACGTCTTACATACTGCTTGTTTTAAACCTCGTTGAAACACGCGATCCAATGCCTTCTCCCAACTTTGAATTCTCGGTATTTGAGGCTGAAGAAGAAGATGATGAAGTAATTCCAGAGGAGATCTCCCGATTACTAAGACAAGAGGAAAGGTCCATCAAACCTCACAAAGAGCCGTTGGAAACGGTCAACTTGGGTTCAGAGGAAGAGAGAAAAGAGGTCAAGATTGGGGCATTACTTAGTCCAACTGTCAAAGAAAGTTTGACAAAGCTTCTCAAAGAGTTTCCCGATGTATTCGCTTGGTCCTACCAGGACATGCCAGGGTTGGATACCAGCATCGTGGAACATCATCTACCATTGAGATCAGAATGTACGCCAGTAAAATAGAGGTTAAGACGGACTCATCCAGACATGGCCATCAAAATCAAAGAGGAAGTACAGAAACAGATTGACGCGGGTTTCCTCGCCACATCAGAATATCCTCAATGGTTAGCCAACATCGTACCAGTTCCGAAAAAGGAAGGAAAGGTCAGAATGTGTGTAGACTACAGGGATCTGAACAAAGCAAGTCCAAAGGATGACTTTCCCTTACCACACATTGACATGCTGGTAGACGGTACAGCAAAGTTCAAAGTCTTCTCCTTCATGGATGGATTCTCGGGCTATAATCAGATAAAAATGGCGCCGAAAGATATGGAGAAAACTTCTTTCATCACCCCACGGGGTACTTTTTGTTACAAGGTAATGTCGTTCGGGTTGAAGAACGTCGGGGCAACCTATCAAAGGGCCATGACTACTCTGTTTCATGACATGATACACAAAGAAATCGGGGTATATGTCGATGATATAATTGCCCAATCTAAAACAGAAGAGGAGCATGTGACCCACCTGTCAAAGTTATTTGAGCGTCTGAGGAAGTACAAACTCCGCTTGAATCCCAACAAGTGCACATTCGATGTCCGTTCAGGGAAACTCTTAGGGTTCATCGTCAGTCAGAAAAGAATTGAGATTGATCCTGACAAGGTCAAGGCCATTCAAGAAATGCCTTCTCCAAGGACTGAAAAATAAGTCAGGGGATTCCTGGGACATTTGAACTACATTTCCAGATTTATATTCCTCATGACCGCGACATGCGCGCCGGTTTTCAAATTACTCAAAAAGAATCAGAACTGCATTTGGACAGAAGACTGCCAGACCGCCTTCGACAGTATCAAGGAATACCTATTGAACCCACTGATTCTGTCACCTCCAGTGGAAGGGAGACCACTAATCATTTACCTAACAGTCTTGGAAGACTCAATGGGTTGTGTGCTTGGTCAACAAGACGAAACCAAAAGGAAAGGGTCTGTCATTTACTTTTTGAGCAAGAAATTCACCGACTGCGAGACTCGGTACACTATGCTCGAGAAAACTGGCTGTGCTCTGGCTTGGGCAGCCAAACGTCTTCGCCAGTACATGATTCGTCACACTACTTGGTTAATCTCTGAGATGGATCCAATCAAGTACATTTTTGAAAAGCCTGCTCTCACGGGAAGGATTTCCCGTTGGCAGATGTTGTTATTAGAATATGACATCGAGTACCATGCTCAGAAAGCCGTTAAAGGAAGTGTTTTAGCCAATCATTTGGCTCACCAACCGATTGACGATCAAGGATCAGTTGGATTTGACTTCCCAGACGAAGATGTCATGTATCAAAAAATGAAAGATTGCGATGAACCGCTACCCAGTGAAGGGCCAGAACCAGGTTCCCAATGGGGACTAATCTTTGACGGAGCTGTCAATCATTATGGAAATGGAATTAGGGCAATCATCATAACACCTCAGGGTACTCACATTTCTTTCACCACCCGACTGACATTCAAGTGTACAAACAACGAGGCCGAATACGAAGCTTGTATCACGGGTCTCGAAGAAGCGATCGACTTAAGGATCAAAAACTTAGATGTATATAGCGATTCAGCCCTGGTTATTGCCATACCCCAAATTTTGACCACTAAGATTTCCCATCATTGTGAAAATCATCATCAAAATATGGAGGAACCATCATGTCTCATCAGTCTCCCCAAAGATGGGTGAACACTCACTACAGTCAAAATTAGGGTTTCAAGCCCTCTCTGAGTTCTTAGACAAAGGATCAATCAAGGAATGACATGATCTTCAACTTGTCTAACCTCTCCAACATCCACAAAGGATCAAGAGGACTCTCACTTTAAGGATTAAGCACAAGACTGCTCCCTTCTAGGTGGATCAAGCCTTAAGATCGCCAGTGTCACCAAATTAGGGTTTGGTCGACCAGGGCCTCCAGATGGAAATTCTCCTCTGGGCATGAGCCAATACTTCAAAACATAACCTATGATGCTCCAAGGGACATCATAAACCCAACCATCAAGTCAATTTAGCCTCTGAGGAAGCATTCATCAAAAATCAGGAATTAGGGTTTCTTGACCTAATTCACCCCTAAGTTGACTTTTGGGACCAATCATGAACCAAGACCTCAAGCCATGATTTGAGGGTCTCTAATAAACTACAATGATCCATTTGCAACAATGGGTTGATCCAGGAAGCTTGAGCAGCAAGTCTCAATTTCATCAGTACCACAGTTAGGGTTTCGCGCGAAAAGTCAACTGTATCTTTGACTTTTGACTAGGACATGCTCCCAAACCCTAGGACATGATTCAATATACCCTATAACACCCATGGAACATGTCCATCAAGTTTGATTTAGGTCAAGGACATGATTTCCTAAAGGATCGCACAGTTTGGAATTCATCTGATAAAAAGTCAACTGTGCACAAAAGTCAACTTTGACTTTTTGAGATTTTTCACAAAAATGGTTTTTTAACCCTAAAATGATGTTAATGTATGATTTGAATCATCATTCATCAAGAAAAATCAAGAAAAATGGGATAACTTGTAAAAGGGGTCACCATAAAAACTTAGAAAATTTTCTAAGTTATGAACAAAGTGGCAAGGGTACCAACTTTGGAGGATCATAACTCCTAAACCACAAAGCCATTTTCCCCATCGATTGCTTCTCCAAAGGTATTCGAGCCTCAAAGTGCAGAATCAAAGTACTCCTTCTAAACCAGTATGCCTGAATGAAGGATCAGCTATGTCAGATGCGAATGCTCCATCTGACCTCTTCGGCCGAGTTCCCATCTCCTAAGCCCGACCAGCGTCGCGCCCAACAGGGATCATTTCTCCTAAGCAAGGCATAATTGCTACCTTGAACTAGCGGTACTCCTTCACCCCGCAATGGCCGAGTATCTAGTCATGTTCATCTATTAGTCTGTATGGCGCGTCAGTTTTGTCAGCATATACATACATACATCATGCATTATTGATTTGCATTCACATTCATAGTGCATCACTATCACTCCCGTCGGTCTTGTCCCCTAGTGATAACAGTCCTATCAATCGAGTTGTCAGTTCTTTCCTCGTCAGGAAATGTTGCGTCTGAACAATCTCTCTCCAGTTTATTTCTGGATCAGAATTTGCCCTTGACCACTTTAATAACTTGGACCTCTGAAAGACCAGAGAAACTTTCAACAGATGTCACTCTTCGCCATTGAAGATGATATCTTCGCTTTCCCGGATTAAGGAAAATCCCCAGAGAAAGACTCTTAAGCAGAGATTCGGCAATACAGCAGTTTTTCTACAAAAAAAACCGCTGATGAAAAGGTCATCAGCACCTCAAAATTGGATCACATCATATGGCGTTTCTCCGGGAAGATCCTGAGAAAAGTATGATGTAATATCCCCAAGCGAAAGCAGCCTCTTAAGAGACTCGTTTTCCCCAGTAGAGTCGGCAAATGGCGTCTCCAAACAGAGAAATTTGTACACCTCTACAACTTAGACGAATGGGTTCCCCAGTGAGTCTGACATCAAAATTTTTCTATCAAATGGCATCTCCCCAGGAAAATTCGGCGAGAAGTTTGAGGAAAACCGCTACGAATAGCGTCCCTTGTCAAGAAAGTTTATTGACAAAAGAAACTGAGACTAGTTCCTTGGTAGGAAACCAGGATCAAGGGGAAGTTTACATCAGAAACTAAGACCAGTTCCTTGGTAGGAAACCAGGATCGAGGGGAAGTTTAAATCAGAAACTAAGACCAGTTCCTTGGTAGGAAACCAGGATCGAGGGGAAGTTTATATCAGAAAACTGAGACCAATTCCTTGGCTGAAGACCAGGATTGAGGGGAAGTTTTTACCTTTTCTAAGCATCATTGCTTAGCAAAAGAAGAAGGGTGCGCAAGCTGCCATTCTTAACCACCATCAAAATTTCAGGTATTCCGATATTTAATCCTCTTGCACCCCGAATGCCCGAATACCTTCGCCATTCACACCTTCGGGTCCAAGAAGATTAAATAGGGGCATCTGTCATACCCCAAATTTTGACCACTAAGATTTCCCATCATTGTGAAAATCATCATCACAATATGGAGGAACCATCATGTCTCATCAGTCTCCCCAAAGATGGGTGAACACTCACTACAGTCAAAATTAGGGTTTCAAGCCCTCTCTGAGTTCTTAGACAAAGGATCAATCAAAGAATGACATGATCTTCAACTTTTCTAACCTCTCCAACATCCACAAAGGATCAATAGGACTCCCACTTCAAGGATTAAGCACAAGACTGCTCCCTTCTAGGTAGATCAAGCCTTAAGATCGCCAGTGTCACCAAATTAGGGTTTGGTCGACCATGGCCTCCAGATGGAAATTCTCCTCTGGGCATGAGCCAATACTTCAAAACATAATCTATGATTCTCCAAGGGACATTATAAAGCCAATCATCAAGTCAATTTAGCCTCTGGGGAAGCATTCATCAAAAATCAGGAATTAGGGTTTCTTGACCTAATTCACCCCTAAGTTGACTTTTGGGACCAATCATGAGCCAAGACCTCAAGCCATGATTTGAGGGTCCCTAATAAACTACATTGATCCATTTGCAACAATGGGTTGATCCAGGAAGCTTGAGCAGCAAGTCTCAATTTCATCAGTACCACAGTTAGGGTTTCGCGCGAAAAGTCAACTGTATCTTTGACTTTTGACCAGGACATGCTCCCAAACCCTAGGACATGATTCAATATACCCTATAACACCCATGGAACATGTCCATCAAGTTTGATTTAGGTCAAGGACATAATTTCCTAAAGGATCGCACAGTTTGTAATTCATCTGATAAAAAGTCAACTGTGCACAAAAGTCAACTTTGACTTTTTGAGATTTTTCAAAAAAATGGTTTTTTAACCCTAAAATGATGTTAATGTATGATTTGAATCATCATTCATCAAGAAAAATCAAGAAAAGTGGGATAACTTGTAAAAGGGGTAACCATAAAAACTTAGAAAATTTTCTAAGTTATGAACAAAGTGGCAAGGGTACCAACTTTGGAGGATCATAACTCCTAAACCACAAAGCCATTTTTCCCCATCCAAAGCTTGATTTGTAGATCTCATTACCCTATACAAAAGCTTAAAGCTGACCTCCCTCCAAATTCCTCATGGATTTTGAGTTATGGAATGATCAAAATCACAAAAAGTGAAAATGTCACTTTTTTCCAACACTTAGTGAAATTTTCACTAAGTCAGAATCTGCCTTCACTTTTTTCCAAATGTAGGGGGATTTTCCACTTGGATCCAAAAGGTATCAAAACCAAATATGATTAAACAGTTGTTGTATCATATAAGGGCTTTCTAAAATGACCAAGAACATCACCAAATTCCACTTGGGCCAAGAGATATGACAATGGCAATATGCCTTGCTGAAAACTGCCAAGGCTAGGCAGAATTTTGCCTTTTTGCTCGATTTGGCAAAATCAGCCAATTCCAAGCCTTGTCATCATCTTGAACACATCTGAGGATCAAATCTAAAGGGGACAAACCCTGAGCCAAGCCTCCAAAGTCCTTGGAACAAGAAGTAGCATGCCAAACCTAGAATTGCCTAAAAGAGGGACAAGACTCCAATTTTGAATTAGAGCATTCAATGCATACACCAAGGTGGCATGGACTGAGCCATTTGCAAATGAATTCAGTCAAGACTTATCCAAGACCAAGGGAACCACAACCCTGTGCCCTAACCTCTAGTCAATGGCTAGAAGAGACTTGGATTCCAAAATGCAACCATTGGCCAAACCTCTGCTGCAGTTGCCATTCACTATTGATCCCAAAACAAACTTGCTCTACTATAAATAGAGCTCATTTGTGCTCAGTTTGAGTACACCAAAGCCATCAAACAGATGCTTTCCTCAAAATCACTTTCTTTAGGCAAAAATACCTTCTTTAGCAAGGTAACTCTGAGTTTTTGAGTTAGAGAGCATTTCCATCACTACTCATGATCCTAACACCTCATAAACATCATATGTAGGTGATCCAAACCATCAAAAGTGACCTGTAACACCAAAATCACAAAGTCACCTCTCAAAACCTCAAAATAGGCCTTTTGTGCATTTTTCAAGCCATGTCTTGATTCAGTCACTTTCCAAACCAGATAAAACCTCAAACACACTCCAAATAACATCCTTGAACTGCCCCAAATGGTTCCCCCCATCTGGAACACCATTTGAGGGAGTTGATATTTTGGTCATTTTAACCCCTTTTGCAAGAAAGGGCCAGTTTGTGTTTTTGCAGGTTCCAGCTGATTCCAACCATCCTCAAAGCTTCTAAGGGATCATTTAAGAGTGTCCAAAGCATCAAACCATTTCTGGAACAAGAAGTTTGGCAGATTGCACAGAAAACTCCAAAAGCTCAAAAAGAGGTAAGCATCATGACTTGAACTTTCCAAAATATATATTGCTTTGAAGTCCACTGATCATACACACCTCATACATGTTATATATGTTGTGTTTGGACCAATTCATCATGTAATTCATGCCTGTATCAAAGTGTAGCATAGAATATGCAATTATAGGCCTTTTTCAAAACCACTATCGGGTTTTGAGGAGGGAGTATGATCTGAAAAAAATACCACCATCATTGGATTCCTTGTGAAATTCTAGGCCAGATGCATATAAATTTTGTCCCCAAACATTAAGAAATGAGAAAGTTATGGACCTTCCCGTTTCTTGGCAAAACTTGCCTTGCCTTACCTTGACCAGGCATAGAAAACAAGGCATGCCTTGTATATTTGTGGTTTCACTTCAAGCAATGGATATATCACCACCCCAGTGGTAAGGCGTGCGCCCTATAACCTTGAGGTCGTGGCTCCAAACCCCACCCATGCCATTTTGTGTTTTTTCACATTTTGCTATTTTTCCAATATTTCTTGTTTTGTTAATTAATTGGAAAATTAATAACTCCTTCAATTTTAATTATTTTTTATTGGTTCTTTTTGCAAAAAATCACAAAAATGTTGAAATAGTTTATTCCACAAAAAAATTAAGTTTATATTATTTATTTAATATAATTAGTATTTTTGTGAATAAATTCCTTTTTAATGTTTTTAAACATTTTAAAAGTGAATATTTACTTTGAAAATCAAAACCAAGTGAGTTTTAATTAACCTTGTGATTAATCCCTCATTTTTAAAACCTTAAACAAAAATCACAAATGGTTTATTCAAACTTATTTGGTATTTTATTTGATTTTCTTTAAATATTTACTTTTAAAGAATAACAAATTAGGGTTTCTTTGATTTTCACCCTAATCAAACAATTTCAAACACTTTTGGGCCTCTAATAGAGTGTAAGACCCAATCCTTTGTAAATACAACCTATTTTTGGGCCTCACTTATTGTATAAGTCCCATTGTATTTCAAAAAGTTCGACGCGATCACCATCCGTTGAAAAACAAACCTTGGGCCTCTCCTCGAGCTATAAGACCCATTCAAAATCTTTTGGGCCTCTATTAGAGTGTAAGACCCAACCCCCTTTGAAAACCAAACCATTTTTGGGCCTCAATGCATTGTATAAGACCCACCGCGTTTTCAAAAGTCTCGGCGTGATCGCCATTTTCAAACAAATGACCATGGGCCTCTCCTTGAGCTGTAAGCCCCACCACTTGTACAAAAATAAAACACTTGGGCCTCTTGAGAGAGTGTAAGACCCATCCCCTTGTACAGAAAAACTTTTTGGGCCTCAGTCACTTGTATAAGTCCCTCTGTACAAAACGACAGTGCGATCACTGATAAACCTTGGGCCTCTTCTTGAGCTGTAAGCCCCAATATCTTTTCAAAATACTTTCTCCTTTAAAATTTGAATATACATGTTGTTTTCAATCTTTCTTTGTTGAACAACTAACCAAACAGCATGGAAGCTCTACAACCGAGTAAGTGTTTATATGCTTTCCTTATCCACTTTCATATACATATAACTGTATTGTGGGGTTGTTTCACTGTAAGTCTTCTTTCATAAACTCATATCAACTGTGTAATACTAGTCTAGATATTTAGAGTTTCCCCGGCAACTACGTCTAGCACTAAGCCCTGTTGTTCACTCTTAAATAGACAAAACTAGATCCCCCATAGGATTACCAGACACAGTTTTCCCTCCTCTTGGGGTTAAAAAAATATGGAGACGTGAAAGGCAGCATTCTCGGTGAACCCTTTCTCAGACTGTCACCTTTAGAAATCGTCAAAGAAACTCTATCCCCTAGAGATGATCTTTTCTCCGTGAATGGCATCTCTTGAGTTTCTTCCAAATTCTCGAACTTTCCTAGCTTGATCTATTCTCTGTGAATAGCCTGTCTTGAATTTCTCAGGGTTTGGAGACCCACAGGCTTCCTAAAAGCATCCCCGCCTCCTCTTGGGCGTTGTACAAGGACCCTACGGCTTCTTAGAAGTATTCACAACCTCCTCTTAGGCTTCGTATAAGGATTCTTCCTTTGGGAAGAGAGCCTCCTCTTGGGCTTCGTACAAATTGTCCCTCGGCTTTTTAAAAGTTTCCAGCGTCCTCTTGGGCTTCGTACAAATTGTCCCGACGACCTCCTAGAGGTATAGGAACAGAAATTAGTCATCTTAATAGAACAGTCTTTCAAAAAGTCTAGATCTTTCTACGGTGACCGTGCTACTATTGTTTCTTTAAGTATAGTACAAAAGATAAAACTCTAGACTTGGACAGTCTAATCTCCTTGAGTCTCGAAGGAATTCTCAAGTAGGGAAAAAACACCAAAATTTCCTTGCGATAAGTGCTTCGCAACCACGTCCAAAATTTCGCGCTACAGTTATTAACCAAATCAAAGGAGATTAGAACACATACCAATCAGGACTGATTCCTTACAAAGACTACGCGAGAAGGCTGTTACCCTTCTTCAACATAATCGAGTTTCATCACATCCCTCGTGAAGAGAATCACATGGCTGATGCATTAGCCACTCTCTCTTCCATGATTAGTGTAGTTCAATGGAACGACGTACCTAAGATTGACATAATGCGCCTGGAACGGCCTGCTTACATCTTCACAATTGAAGCAATTATAGACGACAAGCATTGGTATCATGATATCAAATGCTTCCTTCAAAAGCAAGAGTATCCACCTGGGGCATTCAGAAAGGACCGAAAGACTCTCAGAAGGTTGGCAGGCAACTTCTTCCTGAGCGGTGATACACTCTATAAGAGAAATTTTGACATGGTATTGCTCCGATGCATAGACGGACCAGAAGTAAACATGCTGATAAAGGAAATTCATGAAGGATCCTTTGGCACCCATGGCAATGGACACACAATGGCGAGAAAAATTATTTGAGTAGGGTACTACTGGTTGACCATGGAATCTGACTGCTACAAGTACATTAGGAGGTGTCACAAGTGTCAGATATACTCAGACAGAATCCATGTACCGGCAACGCATCTCAAAGTTCTTTCTTCCTCGTGGCCTGTTTCCATATGGGGAATCAACATGATTGGCATGATTGAACCCAAGGCTTCAAACGGACATCGGTTCATCCTGGTAGCCATTGAGTACTTCACCAAGTGGGTCGAAGCAGCGTCATACGCCAATGTAACCCGACAAGTGGTGGTCCGATTTATCAAAAACAATATCATTTGCCATTATGGTGTTCCAAGCCAGATCATTACTAATAATGAATCCAACTTGAACAACAGGGTGATGAAAGAGTTGTGTGCTGAGTTCAAGATCGAACACCATAACTCATCTCCCTGCCGACCCAAGATGAACGATGCGGTAGAAGCGGCTAACAAGAACATTAAAAAGGATGTTCAAAAGATGGTTGTAACCTACAAAGACTGGCATGAGATGCTACCATATACTCTTCACGGTTATCGCACATCTGTCCGCACTTTAACAGGGGCAACCCCTTTCTCTCTAGTATATGGCATGGAAGCAGTGCTTCCCATAGAAGTAGAGATGCCATCAATCCGGGTATTGATGGAAGCCAAGCTAACAGAAGCTGAATGGTGTCAAAGTCGACACGACGAACTGAATTTGATCAAAGAGAAACGAATAATGGCACTATGCCATGGCCAGTTGTATCAACAGAGAATGAAGATGGCGTTTGACAAAAAGGTCCGACCTCGCATCTTCAGAAAAGGAGACCTTGTGCTCAAAAAGATACAATCATTTCTCACTGATTCCCGGGGAAAATGGACCCTGAATTATGATGGCCCCTATGTGGTCAAGAAAGCCTTCTCAGGCGGTGCCTTGAGACTCACAACCATGGACGGAGAGGAATTTGCCTACCCCACAAATGTTGACGTAGTCAAGAAATACTTTGCCTAAATAAAGAAAAAACGTCTCGGTGGATTGAAAACCCGAAAGGGCGGTCCAGGAAAAAATTAGAGACTTGATCAAACATCATCCCGGTGGATTGGAAATCTCAGAGTACAATCTAGGAAAAAAATTGGGATAATGGCAAGTAACTATGTTCAACAAAGGGGCAAGTCCCTCAGCAGTAATTACACCATCAGCCAAAAAAAAACTCCAGTCAAGGTCATCTTCGACAGAAGCTCAGGATGTCCAGAATTCAAAGTTGGTAGGAGGATAGTGGTCGCTATGTTTCAATGTAGCCCTTTTCCCTTAAATTACCATTTTCTAAACTTTGTACATACTCTATGGAATCACACGCTTGGCTGATTTCCATCCTATCAATAAAATTTGAGCCCTAGTGCTTTTATTTGCAATTCTTATTTGTTTTAGCTTTACAGAACGATATTTTAATATGATTAACGATTCTTGAAATAAAACAAAAATGAATTTACTTGTCAAATTTTTCTGCTTTTAAAACAAAGATGGCAATTTCTTTTGACTGTTGAACATCGAAAGAACATCGATCGCTTCCCCAGAAGTAGTCGAGCTTCAAAGTGCAGAATCAAAGTACTCCTTCTAAACCAGCGCACCTGAATGAAGGATAAACTGTGTCAGAGACCGTGTTTCTTCTGACACCCCCGGCAGAGTTCTTATCTCCTAAGCCCGACCAACGGTGTTCTCCACGGGGACTATCTCTCCTAAGCAAGGCAAAATTGCTATTTTGAACCCAGTGGTACATCTTCGTCCCCCGCGGTGGCCGAGTACCCAGTCGTGTGCATCCGTTAGTCTGTATGTCACGTCAGTTTTGTCAGCATAAACATACATACATCATGCATTATTGATTTACATTCACATTCATGGGGAATCACTATTACTCTGGTCAGTCTTATCCCCAAGTGATAAAAGTCCTCTCAGTCGCGTTGTTAGTTCTTTCTTGTCAGGAAGTGTCGCGTCTGAACAATCTCTCCTCCAGTTTATTTCTGGATTGAAGTTGGTCCCTTGACCACTTTGATAACTAGAACCTATGAAAAACAAGAAGACCTTCGAAAAATGTCACTCTTCGCCATTAAAGATGATATCTTCGCTTTCCCAGATTAAGGAGAATCCCCAGAGAAAGCCTCTTAATCAGAGATTCAGCAATACAACAGTTTTTCTCTGAAAAATTTGCTGACGAAAAGGTCATCAGCACCTCAAAATTGGATCACATCATATGGCATTTCTCCGAGAAGATCCCGAGAAAAGTATGATGCAATACCCCCAAGCGAAAACAGTCTCTCAAGAGACTCATTTTCCCCAGTAGAGTCAACGAATGGCATCTCCCACAGAGAAGTTTGAACACCTCTACAGCTCAGAAGAATGGGTTCCCCGACAAGTCTGACATCAAAAGTTTTTCCATCAAATGGCATCTCCCCAGGAAAATTCGGCGAGAAGTTTGAGGAAAACCGCTACAAATAGCGTCCCTTGTCAAGAAAGTTTATTGACAAAAGAAACTAAGACCAGTTCCTTGGTAGGAAACCATGATCGAGGGGAAGTTTATATCAGAAACTGAGACCAGTTCCTTGGTAGGAAACCAGGATTGAGGGGAAGTTTATATCAGAAACTGAGACCAGTTCCTTGGTAGGAAACCAGGATCGAGGGGAAGTTTATATCAGAAACTGAGACCAGTTCCTTGGTAGGAAACCAGGATCGAGGGGAAGTTTATATCAGAAACTTAGACCAGTTCCTTGGTAGGAAACCAGGATAGAGGGGAAGTTTTACCTTTTCTAAGCATCATTGCTTAGCAAAAGAAGATGGATGTGTGAACTACCATTCCTAACCACCATCAAAATTTTGGGTATTCCGATATTTAATCCTCTTGCACCCCGAATGCCCGAATACCTTTGTCATTCACACCTTCGGGTCCAAGAAGATTAAATAGGGGCATCTTTCATACCCCAAATTTTGGCCACTAAGATTCCCCATCATTGTTTAAACCATCATCACAATAGGATGAACCATCATACCTCATTAGTCTCTCCAAAGATGGGTGAGCATCCACTACAGTCGAACTTAGGGTTTCAAGCCATCTCAGAGCTCTTAGACAAAGGATCAATCAAGGAATGACATGATCTTCAACTTGTCTAAGCCTCTCAAACATCCACAATGGATCAAGAGGACTCCCACTTCAAGAATCAAGCACAAGGTTGCAGCATTCCAAAGGGATTAAGCCTCAAGATCGCCAGTGTCACCAAATTAGGGTTTTGGTCGACCAGGGCCTCCAAATGGAAATTTTCCTTTGGACATGGGACATTGCTTCAAAGAACAACCCCAGATGCTCCAAGGGACATCATGAACCCAATCATCAAGTCAATTTTGCCTCAGGGGATGCATACAATAAAATCAGGAATTAGGGTTTCTTGACCTAATTCACCCCTAAGTTGACTTTTGGGACAAAACATGAGTCAAGACCTCAAGAGAGGATTTGAGGGTACCTAATACACTACATTAATCCATTTGCAATAATGGATTAATCCAAGAAGCTTGATTCACAAGTTTCAAGTTCATCAGAACCACAGTTAGGGTTTCGCGAGAAAAGTTAACTGTGCCTTTGACTTTTGACCAGGACATGCTCCCAAACCATGGGACATGATTCAATACACCCTATAACACCTATGAAATCAATCCATCAAGTTTGATTTAGGTCAAGGACTTGTTTTCATAGAGGATCACATAGTTTGGAATTCATCTGATAAAAAGTCAACTGTGCCCAAAAGTCAAAGTTTGATTTTTTGATCAATTATGGTCCCCTAACCCTAAAATGATGTTAATGTGTGATTGGAATCATCATTCATCAAGAAAAATCAAGAAAAGTGGGATAACTTGTAAAAGGGGTAACCATAAAAAACTTAGAAATTTTCTAAGTTATGGAACAAAGTGGCTAGGGTACCAACTTCCAAGGATCATAACTTGAGATCCAAGCAACCATTTGGGCTGATCCAAAGATGGATTTGTAGCTCTCATGGCATACTTTAAAAGTGTCAACTACACCTCATTCCAATTCATCATGGATTTTGATTTATGGTTGGATCAAAATGGCTGAAAACATGAAATGTCACTTTTTCCAACACTTAGTGAAATTTTCACTAAGTCAGAATCTGTTTCACTTTTTCCAAAATGTAGGGGCATTTTTCACTTGGATCCAAAAAGTGTCAAGACAAACTATGATCATATATATGTTGTATCATATGAGAGCTTTCCAAAATGACCAAGAACCCCATGAAATTCCATTTGAGCTAAGAGTTATGACAGTGGCAATATGCCTTGCTGCAACTGTCATAACTAGGCAGATTTGTACATTTTGCTCGATTTGAGAAAATTGTGCAAATGACAAACAAGTTTATCCATCTGAACACCTCAGGGAGAGACCAAGGAGGGACAAACACTGATCCATAAGCCTCCCAAGTCTTTGGAACTAAAAATAGGATGGCAAACCTAAAAAACCAAAAGAGGGGACAAGACTCCAGTTTTGTTTTGGAGCATTCAATGGATGCACCAAGGTGGCATGAACTGAGCCATTTCCAATTGAATAATCAAGGATGATCTCTGAACTAGGGAACCAAAGGCCTGTGCTCTAACCTCTAGTCAATGGCTAGAGGAGACTTGGATTCCTATTGATCAACATTTGCCAAACCTCTGCAGCAGTTGCCATTCACTATTGCTTGAAAAACAAACTTGCTCTACTATAAATAGAGCTCATTTATGCTTAGTTTAAGTACACCAAAGCCATCAAACTGATGCTTTCCTCAAAATCTCTTCTTTCACTCCAAAATTGCCTTCCAAAGCAAGTCACTATCGGGTTTTGAGTTTGAGAGTCATTCCAACCAAACCAAACACACACACCCCCCTCATAAACATCATATAGAAGTGATTCAAACACTTAAACCACAACTGGAACACTGATTTCTCATAATCACCAGCCAATTGCTCAAGGTTTTAACCAAGTTACAGTTGAGATGCCATGAAGTGATCCAGCCATTTCCAATCAAGTCCAGGCATTCAAACACCCTCCATATGGTGTAGGGAAGCTATTCAGATCATCACAACTCATCTGTAACACCTCCAACTCAAAAATCACTTTGCCCTTGCTGTCACGACCTTCAAGTAAGCCTAAACTTGGTCATCTCTTAATCTATGAATATTTCCTCGCACAATACTTTTGCCAAATGTTCATAATCATGCATAGAATGTTTCCCCTCAATTAATTGCTTTGTTTGAATCGTGTATCAAAATTCTCAGCCTTCATGCAAATTTTAGGGTTCTTGAGGTTTTGTCTTGATTTCTTATTCCATGCTTAAAATAAATGAAATTAAAGACCATAGACATGATCGTGAGGTGAAAACGAGTATATTGATATGTGGATTATGTGATTTCATCAAGTATTAAGTGAGATTGGTGAGAAAATGCAAATCTGCAGAAACAGAGGGAGGGCGCGCGTTCTTGGTGTGTTCTTGGCGCCATTTTTTGAATATTTGAATATTTGAATTTTGTGATTTTATTTAATTGATTCAAAAATTAATTTCTCTCTGAGTTTTAATGATTTTGAGTTGATTCTATTTTTAATAATTCACAAAAATGTAAAAATATTTTATTTTGCCAAAAATTCCCAAAAATATTATTTATTTCATATACTTTATATTTTTGAAAAAAATTAATCTTTTATTTGTTTTTTAACATTTAAAATATTTTTTCCTCCTTGATTTTCCAAATTTAATTGGTTTCCAATCATTTTATGGATATAAACATGATTTTTCAAACATTAATCCAAGATCACAACTTATTTTTCACAAATGTTTGATAATTTCGACCATTTTAATTAAATTTTTATTTAATTAAAATACATTTTGAAATTAATTTAGGGTTTTGATCTTAATCACCCTAAAAAATCATTTTTCAAACACTCATGGGCCTCTATTAGAGTGTAAGACTCATCCCCTTTGTAAATACACCACTTTTTCGGCCTCAGTCATTGTATAAGTCCCACTGTATTTTCAAAAACAACTGCGTGATCGTCGCCTTTTTAACAAAACCAATTGGGCCTACCCTCGTGTTATAAGCCCCATTTCTTTTCTCTAAATCACTCATGGGCCTCTAATAGAGTGTAAGAGCCATCCCCTTGTACATAAAAACTTTTTGGGCCTCAGTCATTGTATAAGTCCCTTTGTACAGTTTTCCAGACAACGGTGCGATCATCATTAAAACTTGGGCCTCTCCTTGAGCTGTAAGCCCCAACAATCTTTTCAAAGCACTTTCTCCTTTGATTTTGAATTAAAATATATATTGTCATCAAAACTTTCTTTAATTTCTTTGTTGAACAACTAACAAAACAGCATGGAAGCTCTATAACGGGTAAGTGTTTATCCGCTTTCATTTACCGCTTTCATATGTATATAACTGTATTGTGGGGCTGCTTCACTGTAAGTCTTCTTTCACATCCTTTTATATACTTGTCACATATTCACTGTGTAATACTAGTATAGTTATTTAGAGTTTTCCCCGGCAACTACGTCTAGCACTAGGTAAAGCCCTGTTGGTCACTCTTGAATACAAACAAAACTAGATCCCTCGTAGGATTCCAGATACAGTCTTCCCTTCTCTTGGGGTTAAACAATATGGAACAAAGAGAAAGGCAGTATTCTCGGTGAACCTTTTCTCAGACTGTCACCCTTAGAAATTGTCAAAGAAACTCTAACTCCCCAGAGAGGATCTTTTCTTCGTGAATGGCATCTCTTGAGTTTCTTCCAAATCCTCGAACTTTCCTAGAATGATCTCTTCTCGGTGAATGGCATTTCTTGAACTTCTCTTGGTTTGGGGACCCACAGGCTTCCTAAAAGCATCCCCGCCTCCTCTTGGGCGTCGTACAAGGACCCTTCAGCTTCTTAGAAGTTCTCATGCCTTCTCTTGGGCTTAATACAAGGACCCTGACGACCTCTTAAAGGTATAAGACATAACCTAGTCATCCTTTGCTAGAACAGTCTTTCCAGTGTCAAAACTCCGGCCATTTTAGGGTTGATACTCATCATTTAAATACCCGTGCCTCCTCTTGAGCGTTGTATAAAAGATAAAACTCTAGACTTGGACAGTCTAAACCTCTTGAGTCTCAAAGACATTCTCAAGTTCCTTTCAAACATAGGAAAAAACCCCTATCACTCTAGATCAGTCTCTAGCAAAAACCCGGTCTCTCTCATGAGAGTTCCCCACACTTGGACCCGCTTCAGGATCTTAATAAAGTTAGCCTCCTCTTGGGCTTTGTATAAATGATTCTCCCCAGCAGAGATAACCTTTTCAGACTCTCTTGTTGAGTCAACCACTTTTAGCCTCCGTCTTGGGCTTTGTACAAGACATATAAAAAACACTCTCTTGTTGAGTATAAAAGACTCTCTTGTTGAGTCAACCACCTTTTAGCCTCAATCTCGGGCTTCGTACGAGATAGTAAAAACACTCTCTTGTTGAGTATAAAAGACTCTCTTGTTGAGTCAATCTCCTTTTAGCCTTAATCTCGGGCTTCGTACGAGACAGAAAAACACTCTCTTGTTGAGTATAAAAGATTCTCTTGTTGAGTCAATCTCCTTTTAGCCTCAATCTCGGGCTTCATACGAGACAGCAAATCACTCTCTTGTTGAGTATAAAAGACTCTCTTGTTGAGTAAAACAACCTTCAGACTCTCTTGTAGAGTCAATCACCTATTCAAGACTCTCTTGTTGAGTCAACCTTTTTAGCCTCCGTCTTGGGCTTTATACAGGACAGATAAAAGTACTCTCTTGTTGAGTCAAAACCATTTCAGCCTCCATCTTGGGCTTTGTACAAGATACATTCTCCCAGAAGGAGTCAAAATCCCTTTTAGCCTCAATCTTGGGCTTTGTGCAAGACAGAAAATTTTCCCCGAAAAAGTCAAACTTCCAGCCTCCTCTTAGGCTTTGTATAAAGAAACCCCCGGTTGAGTCAATCAACCTTTTAGCATCAAATTTGTGCTTTGCTCACATCATACAAACATCAACAATTCCTCTTTAGAGATGACAAATTCTCTCTCATCCAAAACCCTTTAGCTTCACATCTTGGGCTTTGAACAAGATACTAACCACCTTTAGCTTCATGTCTTGGGCTTTGAACAAGACACCAAAACAACCTCTTTCCTCCCATAGAATAGGAGGAACTACGATCGCTCTAATTTCCCTGTTTCGTTAAAGGGGAATACGTAGGCATAAGATTGCAAAAATCTTAGCGAGCATACTAATCAAAAACCCAAAATCCCGTACCTTCATACATCCATCAAAAGCATCAGACCTAGCACTTTACCAGAAACCTAGCAAATAGTCTAGACATTGTTTTTAAGCAAATAACCTAAGACAGACCCCCCCTTTTGATAGCATCTTTAAACTAACAGTTTTTACTGTTTAACCTCAGTATACAAGCAGGATTAATTAGAGACATCTATTTCCCTTCCTTAATCACCTTCACAGGATAAAAAATGAATCGAGTTGTAGTACCAAAGAGATAGTGATTCGAAACCACAAAAATCACGCTACAATGAGCATCGGTATCTTCTCGCTACTGAAGAGAATAAAAAGATAAGGGATAAGTTCGGAGCCAAGGTTAAGGAACTCACTACTTCTCTCCGTCACTCAAAGGCAAGAGAAGAGTGAAAGTGTCAACACAAGAAGATAGCCACAATAGCTTCCCAAGTTACGCCAAACCTATGGGAGCAAAAGTGCTGAGAGGTAAGTGATGCCAATCTGTATGTTAATCATTGGAAGAAACAAATGAAAGCCTTGCATCGGGATAGCCATGTATGGCTAAAGGAAAGAGAGAGTGTAATTAAAGATTATGAAGCCTACGAGAAGTCCACGCGCTTTCTGAAGAATGACAATGACATGTATCATACAAAGCTCAATGGTCTGGCAGAGTTCTGCAATTGGATGGCAAAAGACATGCCTTGGAAGCTCATGGATGCTCTAGAGGAGTTAGATAGAGACAACGCCAACCCAGATATGGGCAGATTCATCTTACTTTGTATGGAAATGCTGAAAAGGTTCAAAGAAAAGTTAGAAGAACGCGAAGCCCGAAGACCTGCAACTTGTTGATATTTGCTCTTTGTACTATTTCTTATAATATTTTTAGCATTTTTCAAATGTATTTGACTTAAGTTCTCATGACATTGTAATATGTGTTCATTTAAATGAATATGATGTTGAGTTTGCTTCATTAATGTTTGCCTATTACATTTCTGAATAACTAAACAACTAATAAAATTCAAACGATTCCCTGAAAAAACAAAAATTGCATCCATCACATTTGCATTCATCAACATCATTCAAAAATAAAACTCATCCATCCTTTATCCATAGCCAGCAAGGTGATTCCTGGCACACATTTGGAACATAGAGCAATGTCTCAGAAATGGATGAACGAGCTAAGGAAGGGTCAAGAAGCGCTGAAAGAAGAACTCAACCTTTTGAAATGCCAAATGGGATGGGTCTTGGAAACCCTGCAAGCCTTGTTGAAAAAAGAGGGCCACCCTATGCCCACTATTGTAGCAGAAGGAGCTACTACTCCACATCCATCCAGTGTTACCACAAGTCAAGGGAAATACCATGTGGCAACTCCCCATCTTCCAGCATATGGTTCTCCCTCAGGATGCCATCTTCACCATTTGACTTTCAAAATTCCCAAAGGCGGAATTGGAATAAGAGTCAGAATCAAAACAAGAGGAACAAAGCTCACGATGAACCGATTCCCGTGCTACTTAGTAAGCTCTACCTGCAGCTAATCCAGAATTCATTGATAACTCCTCGACCTCTCACGCCTTTGCCAACGCCATATCCACCATGGTACAATCCAAATGCAACATATGAATTCTATAAAGGGGATTAAGGACATGATTTGGATACTTGTTTTGCGTTGGAAGCCCTGGTACAAAATCTAATCCACCACAAGAGTTTAGTCTTTGAAGAAGACCATCCAGAGTTGATTGCAGATACCATACTAGAACAGCGAGGCACCCTATCAAGGAATGCAAGAGTTTTAAACTCAGCCTACAAAAGTTTGTTAGAGTCACTAGCACCCCAGGAAGGGAGGTCAGATGCAGATATCTTGATTTACAAGCCAGATAATAAGAAAGGAAAGAGACCTCTGAAACCTCTTAAGATTTTATACCACAAGGAACAAATCATGTGTGTGGCTAATGGGACATCGTTGTTTTCTCACGAGAGCATTGGGATACCGTCTTGGAATCCCAATGTCACAATCCATGCTAGTATAAGAAAATGAGAAGTGGGAGATGGGTCAAAAAGGTTTGAACCCATCGATGAGGTTGAAGAACTCAAAGATCATCATGTCCGTTGCAACAAGCTTGTTGGCCACAAACTTCAAGTGGCAAGAAATGAATAGCTAGCAATGCCCAGAGTCCCATGCTAACTAGCACTCCCTCTTAGTCTTCAGTATCAACAAAACCTGGTAGCTCCTCCATACCAACCAGCACCTGTCGCTCGTCCTTATCGATGACCAAGGCCCCAGGCTCCTCGAAGCCACAAAGCATCAGTCAATAAGAACCACAATAGGAGGGCAAGAGCTAATTTCGAACCAATTTCCATGAGTTACAGTCTATTGTTCCCGGCTCTAATTCAAAAACGTCTGATTGTCACTAGGTCTCTTCCCCTGGTGCCAAAACCATATCCCTCAGGGTATAACCCTAATGCGCATTGTGAATTCCATGAGGGGGCGCCTGGGCATTCGTTGGAAGGATGTTATGCTCTGAAAGCAAAGGTTCAAGAGCTAATCAACTGCAAGATCTTAAGTTTTAAAGATGTGGGACCCAATGCTGGAGACGACCCCCTTTTTGGACATGGAAAGTGAAGCATACATCAAGTTTGAAGAAGATAATTCCCTAAAGCTAACAATCATTTGACTGCTTCAGCATTTCCTTTTGTAATTTCTTTGCATGTTGATTGTGTAAATTCTTTTAAGCATTGTTGTTTTCTTTGAATTGGTAAGATTAATGAAATTTGTTTGCATCATTTGAATCAATCCATTCTTATTCACTTGTTTTCTTTCATTTTTATGTCAAAAAAAAAACTCTCATTCACTTGTCTTTATCAAATCGCTATTTTAACAAAGATTCGAAGGAGGATGATGAAAACCAGATACCCATAATTGCTATTGGTCTGCTTTCAATGAAAAACTTTGCTGATGATGTAAGGCATTGTTTCAAATCCCTAAACACTGAAGAGATAAGGAGTTAATCCCTAGTCAACCACTTTGAGCCTAGAAGTTGGTGTCCTTTTGAATTAAAATCCTTAATCTTAACTAGGGGCAGGGTAGTTGTGTTCAGATTGTGAGGTACTTTGGTATTTTGAGTAATGTCAAAACTAGGATAGTGTAGTGTTATGTATATTGGATGGTATCCTCCCATTCTAGATGTGCATCTTGTCATTAGGAAGCATTCAAATGAGTTTTAAAGGGATTCAACACCATACTTGCATTGAAAAAACATGTTTTTGGGCATACAATTCATTACAGGCCGACCTATGCAAGAACAGGACAACCTATATGAGCCTCTACTTGAGTATAGGTCAACACATGGACTTTTCAGGCCGGCTCCTATGGAGCAATATTGAAGCCTGTAGGTTCTGCCCACAGGCTCAACCATAGGCTGCCAGATAGGCTGGTCTATGACCTTCACAAGGCGACCTGAACGACACGCATAGGCCGACAAATTGCCTTCATAGGCCGACCTCTATGTTTTTCCCATCCAAAATTTTTAGTTTTGCTCCAACTTTTTGCATTCCTTTTGCCCATTCATCCACATACCTATATATACTCATACATGCATCTTCTTCTAGGTAAGGTTTCCTAAAGAATAAAACCTGAACCAAACAAAATTACAAAGTTTCCCATCATCGTCATCCCTTATTTTATGCATACGCACAATTGAACTACACATAATCATTTTTCGATTGGGTGACCATCTAGATTAGGGTTGATAACGTCCAATTAGGTTTGGTGTAACCAAGAATATTGGGTTAGGAGCTTTCCGTGTTTCAAATAAGAAAACCAAGGTGGGGTTTTCCTTCAAGACCGGGTTGATTTGAAAGTTTTGGACGAGATCACGTCAACATAAATTTGACTAAGTGAAAGCCTTGGGACAACATGGTTTCCTTGCGAGGGAGTAGCGTGAGACGATGAATTGTGTTCGAGAATCTCGGGATTCAACAAGTTGTGGTCTCGGGATAAGTGGAGGATTGTAGCCGCATTATTGGTCACTTGATCAAGGGTTGGAGGTGGAAGAATCAACACAAAACAATAGAGGTTTTGGGATTTGAATTCTTCATTTCTTGTATAAAACATTTTACAAAGAAAAGGTTTATAGCACTATCTCAATTTGATTTTGAATTGAGGGCAGACGTACCCATAGCGAGGCTGATTGAGGAACTACCTAAAAAATTCTTGGTCTCTCTCTCTCTCTCTCTCTCTCCTTTTCTCTCTCTCTCTCTCTCTCTCTTCATCTCTTTATTTCTTTTATTGTTGATTACACAATTTATCGAGTTCATCGTTGTTTGATCAATTCGTTTGGAATTTGGTTTCTACTATCTTTTAAAGATGTTGTTGTTGATATAATCACAATCACTTTGATAGTGATAGGTTTTAACATCAACAAAACAAACTACATTTCCAATTGTTATCGATCGCACATCAAGTGTTCGATAAATTATTTGTGTGTATTTTGTTTGTGTTTTGGTTCATTGGATATACGAGTTACGATTAGCATTGCATTTAATTGATTTGTAGTTTGATCAATGTTGAACATTTACGTTCGTTATCACTTTGTTTGGTTTATGATACGCATATTGCTTTTCGATAGTAGGTTTGGTTAGATGATTAGATTCGGGTTTTTTTCCGCTGCACCATATTTTTTAAACCAAATTTTTGCCAAAGTTTTTGGTTGTAAAATTTGTGATCTATTCACCACCTATAGATCGAAGGCTATCGTCTAACAAGTGGCATCAAGAGCTCTGTTTTGTTCTGTTCTTGAGATACATTTCTTAGAAGAATAGCTACCGAGCCTAAGGGTGCGTACAATAGAGCACCAATTTTCACCGACGAAAATTACAGCTATTGGAAATCACTTATGCGTATTCATGTCAACTCCGTTGAAAAAGGTATTTGGGATGCTATCCAAAATGGTCTAAATGAAATAACTATGACCAATGAAGATGGTGTCACAATACCCAAACTGGAAGTACAATGGGATGATAACGATAAGAAATTATGGTTACATGATTGGAAAGCGAAGAACATTCTCACTTCCGCCTTAGGAGTTGATGAGTTTTATCGTGTTTCTCATTGTGAGACCGCCAAGACTATGTTGGACGCATTAGAGATTGCCCATGAAGGTACTAATGATGTCAAACAAGCTAGGATCAACAAATTGAATCAAGAGTTTGATTTGTTCTGTATTGAGCATGGTGAAACCATTGCGGATATGCAAAAACGGTTCACTTATCTTATAAATCGATTAAATGCATTAGGTAATCTTGTTTCCAATGTACTTGCTACTAACAAAGTTTTGGGGTGTTTAAGTAGGGAATGGCAACCAAAGGTCACCGCTATTAAAGAAGAAAATAATCTTAAGTCGCTTGATCTTACGGCTTTGTTTGGTAAGTTGGAAGAGCATGAGCAAGAGCTTACTTGCTTGGAAAAATACGAGAAGGAATATGAAAAGCGATCAAAGAGTGAAAAATGGAAAGATAAAGAAGAAGGGAAGAAGTCTATTTCCCTAAAGACTTCTAGCTCAAGGCCTTCATATTGTGAGCATTGTAGTAGTGAGAGTGATGATGACAAGAACTCTTGTGAGGAAGATGGGGGGTTGTTCGTAAGGAGATACCAACGGTACATAAGGAAGAACGATGTTAAAAATTCTGACAAAAACATAGCCAAGTTTAGAAGGTTGACAAGTTCCTCCAAGGATGATGAAGATAGAAAGAGCAAGCTTATAAGGTATTGCTATCATTATGGTGAAATTGGTCATTATAGACCAGAATGTCCCATGAGAATAAAGGATAAAGAAATGAGTAATCACAAGTCGTCTAGAAAGTCTACAAAAGCTCATGCCGCTTGGGAAAGTGCTAGTGATTCTTCTAGTGATGAAAGCATTATTTCAAGTTTGGAATCGGCTCGAATTTGTCTAATGGCTAAACAAAGGAACAAAAAGAGTGTAAGTTCCTCTAAATTTGAATCCACTAATGATCTATTATATTTTCAATTACATGAGGCCTTTGAAAATCTACATAGAGAAGCCTTAAGAGCCTTCAACAAGTTAGCTTCACATGAAAAAGTGATTTTAAATTTATAAGCTAAAGTGCTAGAATCCGAAAGGAAGTTTAAGGCTATTAAGAAATCTATGATAGAAATTCAAAGTGACAAGAAAAAGGACATAATACCTCCTAGGTTTGGTTGTGAGTATTGTCATAATAGACCAGAGAAAGTCAAATCTCTTCAAGTCAAATTAGATGATGCCTTGCAACCTAAAATTGTGTTTGTTATTGATCCCTCTAAGGTTGAAAAGCCTTTGAATGACTCTAAAAAGAAACATAGACATATGTATAAGGAATCTAATAGCAAGGACATGTCTCATAAAAACCTATCTTATCATTATTGTTGCAAAAAGGGACACACCATTGAAAAGTGCAAATTTAGAAAGTTATTGGTTTCTAAAGGAGTTGTTCAATGGTTGCCTAAAATCAATTTTGATCTCACTCACTTCTAAGGACCCAATGAAAATTGGGTACCTATTTCCTTTGTTTAAATTTTCAGGTTGAATGTCTTGAATCTACCGAAAATATGTGCTATCTTAATAGTGGACGTTCAAGGCATATGACGGGTGACATATCTCTTTTCATTGACTTCGTGCCAAAGAGGAAGGGATTCATCACATATGAAGATAACAACAAAGGAGTTATACTTGGAAAATGTAGTGTAGATAATCCCTTATCTACTACTATCTCTGATGTTATGCTAGTTGATGGCCTTAAACATAATCTTCTAAGTATAGGCCAACTTTGCGACAAGGGTTTCAAGATTACATTTACAAAATCTTGTTGCTTATTTGTGCATGATGAAAATAAATAAAGTATGTTTAAAGGCTTAAGGGTAAATAATACTTATATGGTAAGCCTAGATGATGTATCCATATGAGGTGTTAAGTGTCTTGCCACCATAAGTGAAAACTCTATGTGAAGCTTGTCAAATGGGGAAGCAAAAGAGAATCTCCTTCAAATCTAAAAACCTTGTTTCTACATTGAGACCTTCTTCACATGGACCTTTTTGGTCCTTCTAGGACCAAAAGCGTAGGTGGAAATTACTATGGCTTTGTTATTGTAGACGGTTACTCGAGATATTGTTGGGTCTTGTTCTTGTCAAGTATAGATGAGACCTACCCGACTTTTAAGCAATTTTCTAGGTTATTTCAAAACAAAATGAATTTGAAAATTATTTCCATTCGAAGTGATCATGGAGGAGAGTTTCCAAATCACCTCTTTGAAATGTATTATGACAAACATGGGATTGAGCATAACTTTTCCGCTTCTAGAACTCCACAACAAAATGGCGTTGTGGAACGTAAAAATAGAATACTTGAGGAGCTAGCGAGGACTATGCTTAATGAGGGCAATTTGCCTAAGTATTTTTGAGCAGATGTCATTAACACGGCTTGCTATGTCATGAATAGGGTACTTATACGTCCTATTCTAGATAAGACCCCCTATGAACTACTTAGAGGTAGAAAGCCTAATGTTTCTCACTTACATGTCTTTGGATGCAAATGTTATGTTTTGAACAATAATAGAGATAATATTGGGAAATTCGATGCAAAAGCCGATGAGGGTATCTTCCTCGGATACTCAATATCTAGTAAGGCATATAAGGTTTATAATAAGAGATTTCTTATATTTGAGGAGTCCATACATGTTACTTTTGATGAGTCACATCCAAAAGATGTTGGAAAAGGTGTTGTTTTTCATGATGTAGGTGTGTTTTCTCAAGATATTCTCAATGGAACTGAACAAGGGATTGATCAACCTAGCACGGTGAATGATGAGAAGAAAGAAGATGACAATGATGAAGAGAAAAAAATAGAAAGTTATGTTGTAGCGGAAGGTCTACCTTTGACTTGGAAGACATCACAGGATCACCCGATTGACAACATACTTGGAGACATCTTAAAGGGAGTAACTACTCGCTCTAAGATAAGTAATTTTTGTTATCACTTTGCGTTTGTGTCTCAAGTATAGCCTAAAAAAGCTAAAGATGCATTGCTTGATGAGAATTGGCTTATGTCCATGCAAGATGAACTAAATTAATTCAAAAGAAATGACGTTTGGGACTTTGTCCCTCGTCCTAAAGATCATCAAGTAATAGGCACCCATGGGTTTTTAGGAACAAACTTGATGAAAACGGGGTGATAACCCGCAATAAGGCCCGACTAGTAGCACAAGGATATAACCAAGAGGAGGGCATCGATTATGAGAAAACTTATGCTCTAGTGGCTCGACTTGAGGCTATACGTCTATTGCTAGCTTATGCTTGCGCTAAGAATTTCAAGTTATATCAAATGGATGTGAAAAGTGTGTTTCTAAATGGCTTTATTAATGAAGAAGTGTATGTAGCTCAACCCCCCGGGTTTGAAAGTCATGAATATCCAAACCATGTGTACAAGCTCAAAAGAGCTTTGTATGGTCTCAAACAAGCCCCTAGGGCTTGACATGAGCGACTAAGCAAATTTTTAATTGACCAAGGATACTCAAGGGGAAAAATAGATACTACCCTATTCATTAAACGTCAAGGGAAGCACACCTTTCTAGTTCAAGTTTACGTTGATGGTATTATATTTGGATCAATTAATATGCAACTCGTAGAAGTGTTCTCTAAGCTTATGCAGGGAGAGTTCGAGATGAGTCTCATGGGGGAGTTAAATTACTTCATTGGGCTTCAAATCAAGCAATTAAAAGAGGGTCCATTGGTGTGTCAAATGAAGTATTGCAAAGAATTGCTAAAGAGCTTTGGCATGGAAGATGCAAAGTCTATTGATACACCTATGGCCACAAATGGTAATTTGGAAAAGGACTCAAATGGTAAGGATGTAGATGTGAAGAAATATAGAGGTATGATCAGCTCTCTTCTATATATTACTGCATCTAGGCCAGATATCATGTTTAGCATATGCATGTGTGCCCGTTATCAATCGGCTCCTAAATAATATCACCTAAAATCCGTCAAGCGTATTCTTAAGTATCTTCATGGTACTTCTCAATATGGGCTTTGGTATTCTAAAGGAAACGATTGTAACCTAGTTGGATACACCGACTCTAATTTTTCCGATTGAAAATTGGATAGGAAAAGCACTAGTTGAACTTGCCACATGTTTTTAAATGCCTTAGTAAGTTAGCATAGCAAGAAACAAGTTTATGTTGCATTGTCAACCGCCGAGGCAGAATATGTTGCGGCCAGTAGTTGTTGTGCCCAAATCTTGTGGCTCAAATAACAATGACTTGATTTTGATATAAACTTGCAACGTATTCCCATTATGTGCGACAACACTAGCGCTATAAATCTAAATAAGAATCTGGTGCTACATTCATGCACTAAGCATATTGAGATTCACCATCATTTTCTACGTGATCATGTTGAAAAAGGTGATGTCGTATTCGAGCATGTTGATAGTAAAGATCAACTTGCGGATATTTTCACAAAACCACTTGCGACCAAACCATTTTTTAACATCTCAAGGGAATTGGGGATACTCGATATCTCTAATCTTGCCTTGCATATCATTTTATTGCATGAATCTTATATACTATTACTCTAACCTTCATTGGGAGTTTCATCTCATAAGAATGCATGGTTCATTAATCTACATGAGAGGTAATATTATTCCTTTTTCTTTCTCTTGCTTAGTGAGTTTACTTGTTGTTAGTACTCCAAATGACTAATATCCTTGATGAATGAAGTAGTTTATCAACCCTCACTTCTAGAAATTACCATTGATCTTTATCAATTACATGCTTATAGTGATGTTGTGTTACTCCTTCTATATACTTGAAACATTTTTTGTACTGCATTTGGCTTGTTGTGTATTTTGTCATGAACTTTAGTTGAACATGGTATGATTTAAAATGAATTCTTGGTGTATGTCACCATGATGGTTCATCTTTGCTTTTGGTTTGAGTGGCGATGACTTTGTTTAATGCCTTGCTAGAGCACATGCAGGTGCAGCATTTCGGGAGCACCAAAAGCATATGTCACGTAATCGTGTCACTTTTGTAGCAGCTCAAGGGTATGTCTTTATGTTATATATTTCATTGTTCGTGTTCTTCTATCTTATGTGACACTTTAAGTAGAAATTATGTTCTATTGTTACTTGGTGTGGTTGTATTTATGTTTAGGCATTTTAAATCAATGGGCACATCATTTTATGTGAATGTTTTCATATTAATGATCTTCTCTTTGCAATTTCCTCTGTGTGGTATTTTGTGTTCGTCTGTGATTATTGATACTTCTAATTGTCTGTTTGTTCTCTTTTTGATGTTGTCAAAGGGGGAGAAGTATACAAAGTGTTGAAGATTGGATGCACATATTCAGGGGGAGTCTTCAAAAAGACAACAACGTCGCTAATCGCATCATCTCATGTTTTTCCATCATAAATAAAGGGGAGTATGTGAGGTGCTTTTGTATTTTGAGTGATGTAAAAACTAGGATATTGTAGCGTTATATATATTGGACGGTGTCCTCCCATTGTAGATGTGCATCTTGTCATTAGGAAGAGTTCAAATGAGTTTGAAAGGGAGTCAACACCATACTTGCATTGAAAAAAACATGTTTTTGGGCATACAAGTCAGTACAGGCCGACTTATATGAGCATGTGCTTTAGTATAGGTTAGCACATGGACTTTTCAGGTCGGCTCCTATGGAGTAGTATTGAAGCCTGTAGGTTCTACCCACAGGCTGCACCACAGGCTTCCAGATAGGATGGCCTATGACCTTCACAAGCCGACATATTACCTTCATAGGCCGATCTGAACAACACGCATAGGCCGACCTCTATGTTTTTCCCATCCAAAATTTTCATTTTTGAGCCAACCTTTTGCATTCCTTTTTCCCATTCATTCACATACCTATATATACTCATACATGCATCTTCTTCTACGTAAGGTTTCCTAGAGTATAAAACCTAAACAAAACCAATTACAAAGTTGGCCATCATCTTCATCCCTTCTTCTATGCATACACACAATTAAACTACACATAATCATTTTTTGATTGGGTGACAATTTAGATTAGGGTTGATAATGTTCAATTAGGTTTTGTGTAATCGAGAATATTGGGTTAGGGGCTTTGTGTGTTTCAAATAAGAAAAACAAGGCGGGGTTTTCCTTCAAGATTAGTTTGATTCAAGGTTTTGGACAAGATCACGTCAACATAGATTCGACCGAGTGAAAGCCTTGGGACATCGTGGTTACCTTGCAAGGGAGTAGCGTGAGACGGTGAATTATGTTCGGGAATCTCGGGTTTCAACAAGTTGCATGCTCGGGATAATTGGAGGATTGTAGCCGCATTGTTGGTCACTTGATCAAGGGTTGGAGGTGGAAGAATCAACACAAAACAATAGGGTTTTTGGGGTTTGTATTCTTCATCTCTTGTATAAACATTTTTGCAAAGAAAAGGTTAATAACACTATCGATTTTGAATTGAGGGCAGACGTACCCATAGTGAGGCCAATTGAGGAACTGCCTAAACAAATCTTGGCCTCTCTCCCTCTCTTCATCTCTTTATTTCTTTTATTATTGATTACACAATTTATCGAGTTCGTCTTTGTGTGATGAATTCGATTTGAAATTACTTTCTAATATCTTTTAAAGGTGTTGTTGTTGATATAATCATAATCACTTTGATTGTGATAGGTTTTACATTCAATAAAACAAACTATATTTCCAATTGTTATCGGTCGCACATCAAGTGTTCAACAAATTGTTTGTGTGTATTTTGTTTGCGTTTTGGTTCATTGGATATACTAGTTACGATTAGCATTTCATTTTATTAATTTGTAGCTTGATCATTGTTGAACATTTACGTTCGTTATCACTCTGTTTGGTTTACCCTACGCATATTGCTTTTCGATAGTAGGTTCGGTTAGACGATTAGATTCGGGTAGTTTTTCTGTTGCACCATATTTTTAAAAACTGATTTTTGCCAAAGTTTTTGGTTGTAAAATTTGTGATCTATTCACCCCCTCTAGATTGAAGCCTATAGTCTAACATAAATAGTTTGACTGTGCATTCAATCTTCAAGAGAATATATCCATCTGTACACCCTCCATAAAGGATCAACCATGTGTTTTCCTTTGCACACACCACAAAGTATCGAAGAAGTCATGAAAATCCAAGAGAAGTTATATTGGTTGATCCTCATCCACCAATAACATGGAACTCTCCAACCTTTTAGCAAAAGTCAAAAAATGGAAGAAAAAAAAAGTCCCCTAAGTCGAATACCACAAAAAATGACTTAGAAAAAAAATTAGGGCATCCCGCTGGATCGAAAGCTTCAAAGAAGTGGTCCAGGAAATATCAGGGATAAAAATCAACCAAAAGAGGTCATAAAAATCCTCATAAAAACAAAAATAAAATAAGGTTACTGCCATTTCAAGAAAATCTTGAATCCTCATCCTTACCATCACACCTTCGAACCCTCTTGGAAGTTGAATGCGTGTGTCAATTAACTGAACGTAAGACTGGAGTTCATCAAGAAGAATGGATGGGTTAAAATTAAATTTTGAGCCTTATTTCCTTTTGTTTCAAAAAAACTGTGAACCAGGCCATGTTACAACCCTTAAAAGCCCTAATTGAGGCAGGGTTTATTTTGAAATTTGATCCGAAGTGATCAGACTGGATCGTCGTGGCCTTCGTGTAGGGCAGATGATGATGCTTGTAGGAGAGAAAGGGGGTGTACCTGCAAGGTACTCCGATGCCAAAGTAAGTATTTGGGCAAAAGAGAGAAAGCAAGCACAAAGCGTTAAGGTGTGATTTTGAGTACTGAATAGTGATCAAACATGACCATCTCATGTGAGAAGGTATTTATAGAAGTAACCCCCAGCGCGGGGCCAAGGTCTCCCATGTGGCCGAAATATCTGGTCGACCAATGAGAGACTTCCAGGTGGAGGGTCAGACGCGTGACCCTTTGACCTAGTCTAACTGCTTCCATGAGATTCGGGGAGGCAGTTGGTCGCGTGAACTGTCAAGTGCGTGAGGGGGGATGTCCCCAACGGTCGTATCGTGCCTAACGACTAGTTGTGCCCAACGGCTAGTTGTGCCCAACGACTAGTTTCTGACTATTGGGCCTTGCCAAGAGCTGGACTGGATTGAGCCTTGCCCTACTGTGGGCCAAGCGCCTGCCCAGTCCAGAACAGGAGCCCCCCAAGTCTTTGCTCTGAGGAAGAGTGATGAATTGAGATAGCCTCGTGGACTGCTGCCTTTGAGTGATAGTGTTCGGGGACATTTCTTCACCTGTTCGGTGGCTAATGTGGTCGACGCTGGTTGCTTAGCAGCCCGACAACCTTTCATACGCGAGGATGTTCCTACAGAAGTGGCGTATTTATGTCGACCAGATTTGGAACATGTCCTCGCGAAAACGTCATTTTTCTGTTGATCAGGTTTAGGAAACGTACCCGCGAAACCTGTGATTTTTATGTCGGTGAGCCCTGACGAGGATACGACTTATGTGTACTGTCGAGAAAGGTGTGCTCGCGGGGGTTGGGAAGACTTGGGTGATTGTAACGTCTAGCTTTGGGAATGCCAGACGAAGATTTTCCTTTTTGACACGTGGTGGTGCATTTAATTTTTGTCAGGCCTAGGGGTCTAGGAAATGATGGCCTTTATGCTTCCCAAGCGAGCAAGTGTTTATAAAAAGGGGGGAGAGGATTCATTTTCACACTTCACGCAAATTCTTCTCCCCAGTCATCTTTGCTCTGTAACTTGTGTTCTCGCCGGAGCTTCAGCGCCACCGTCGATCTTCATCTTCTACCTCTATACTTATTAAGTAAGTTCTTCATCTCACTTTAGGATTTCTATGGCATTCTTCATTTCTGGAAATTCTCATGAATTTTCCAGTGAGTTATGAACTTTCTGGTTGAATGTTCATGTGTTCTTCGATGAACACATGAATTTCTGGAAAATTCATGAAGAACATGAAAAACATGAAGAACATAGGATAAATGTCCACGAATATGACGTAGGATTATGTAGATCTTCCTAGATTCTAGTTAGGATTAGTTTTAGGTTTGTAGTCGGGCATTAGGCATGTTCGACGTGAAACTTGACTTTTGCGTGACAAGTTTATTCTGTCGAGTAAGCTCCTCCTCGCGGAGTCTTCTCCTTTGGTCGCGGTGACTTGTCCCCGTTGTATGGGGAAAATGAAGTCACATACTCTGTCATGATCGACTAGGGCTCGAGGTTGTCCTCGACTTATTCCTCGCCCTTTCACTTGATTAGTGGTGGAAGGGTGGATTTGATCTTTGTCATCGAATTCACTTTTCTTCCTCTGCTTTTCAGGTGAAATGGCTGGAAGACAGGAAGGGGGCGTTCCTAACGTCGGGGGCTGTGCACGAAGATGTGGGGCAGCCCGTAGAATACGCCAACGTCCAAGTAGCGGAGGGGCACCTTAAGTGGATCGCCCATGAGCCCCTGTCGACGAGGTCACACTTACTGAGGAGGAAGCTCAGGAGTTTCCCTGTCTCGAAGACCGAGCAATGGGTGCACCCGTGGAGTGGAGGGTTATCTGCCCTACGGAGAACGACCGGATCTGCTCGGTATATCCGGGGATGCGTTTCCCTATGTACGAGTTTTCCTTTGTGGAGACGCGCTACCGCCTCCCCTTTACTGATTTCCAGGAGGCCATCTTCTGCCACTTAGAACTGTGCCCGGCTCAACTCATCCCAATGCACTGGCGTTCATCAGGGCCTTCGAGCATGTCTGCCGCTATCTGCACGTCGGGGCAACCGTGGACCTTTTCTTCTGTATCTTTCAAATCCAACAGAGTACAGCGGGTCCGAAGCAAAGGTGGGTGTCTTTCAAGCAGCAGAGCAGGCTCTTCTGGCCGTATTCGGAGTTTGTCCGAAACTTTAAGGATAGGTTCTTGATTGTGAAACCTGTCTCCGAGGCGGCTAAGAGGTCCATCACTACCTTGGAGAGCATGGAAGTAGATGGTCGACAAGTTGTAAAAGTCATGTCCAAGTTCTCGTTGGAGTGGGTATATGCCCATTTTAGATACAGGACCGATCAGTTCCTCGTCAAGCACGAGCAACTCTGTGAAGGGGACAAGGAGTCTTATCAGGTTTTGCATGCTTACGTGGAGAGTTTCAGTCCTACATTTGTGGTGGACAGGGATGGCAATGAGTTGCTCGGGGAGGATGGAGAGCCTGCCCGAGTGGCTTGTTATATTAATACCAGGGCCCTCCTCGAATGCGAAACCGACGACGTTGCGTTCGAGCTCCCCGGTATAGATTGTTTCTTTGCCCGTGTTTATAATTATTGTTTGTTGTGCTAACCTCTTCTTTCACATTTGCAGGGAAAATGGCGGACATGAGGGAGCGTCTAATGAGGTCCCAGGCGGCCAAAAACTTGAAGAAGGTGCCCCCAATACCAAAAGCTGGTGCTGCCAAGAAGCAGGCGACACTAGAAAAGTTCGTGGGCGGCAGCGGTACCACCCTGGGGACAACCTCGAACCCTCCGACCCTAGACGCGACCCACAAGAGGAAGCGGGACGATGTTGGTTCTTCGCCGGCTGGCGGTTCGGGTGGTTTCGCCGAGGGGAAATTTGTGTTGCCCCCATGCTATCTTCAAGGGAAAATGTTTGACGAGGAAAATTCTGTCGTCGTTCCCGAACTCGATGCATTTGCTATTTTGTCCGCCGATCCTCAGGTGCGGAGGAAGCTTCTCTACCAAGATGCGGCTACCATAATCAGAGTGTTGGAGGCGGCACTGGCCCTCAGGGATGCGGATATGGTTCCGCTTGCTGATCTTAAGAGGTCGAAGGCCAAGACCTCGACCTGGAGCTGGAGAACGCGGAGATTCACAATGATTTGACGAAGCTTCAAGGCAATCTGGAGGCCAAGATCGAGCTTTAGAAGGAGGTAACCCAGATGAAGGGGGAGGTGACCAGAGTTAATGAAGAGAATGCCCGTCTGAAGGCGAGGATAGTCGAGCTGAAGGGCTTATCGGCGGTTGGTCAGGATGAGACCGAAGACGAGAAGGCCTTGAAGACCCGGGGAGACCTGATCGGGAGGATTCGTCTCCTCGAGCAGGATAATTTGGGGGCAGCTGAGTTCGGTTTCAACGCTGCCTTGTGTCATACCCCAAATTTTGACCACCAAGATTTCCCATCATTGTGCAAGACATTACCACAATATGGATGAACTATCATGCCTCATCAATATCCTCAGAGATGTTTGAGCATTCACCACAAATCAAGAATTAGGGTTTCAAGCCCTCTCAGAGCCTTAGACAAAGGATCAATCAAGGAATTACATGATCTTCAATTTGTCTATCTCCTCAAACACCCATAAAGGATCAAGAGGACTCCCACATCAAGAATCAAGCACAAGGTTGCAACATTCTAAGTGGATCAAGCCTTAGGATCGCCAGTGTCACCAAATTAGGGTTTTGGTCGACTGAGGCCTCCAAATGGAAATTTTATGCTGGGCATGAGCCAAGGCTTCAAAGCACATCCTAAGATACTCCAAGGGACCTCATGAACCCAATCATCAAGTCAATTTAAACCCAGGGGATGCATTCATCAAAAATCAGGAATTAGGGTTTCTTGACCTAATTCACCCCTAAGTTGACTTTTGGGACCAAACATGAGCCAAGACCTCAATACATGATTTGAGGGTCTCCAATACACTACATTGATCTATTTGCAACAATGGATTAATCCAAGAAGCTTGATCTACAAGTTTCAATTTCATCAGGACCACAATTAGGGTTTCGAGAGAAAAGTCAACTGTACCTTTGACTTTTGACCCAGACATGCTCCCAAACCTTGGGATATGATTCAATACATCCTATAACACCTATGGAATATACCCATTAGGTTTGATTTAGGTCAAGGACTTGATTTCACAAAGGATCGCACAGTTTGAATTTCATCCGATAAAAAGTCAACTGTGCACAAAATCAAGTTTGACTTTTTGGAATTTTTCACAATTTATGGTTCTTTGACCCTAAAACAATGTTAATATGTGATTGGAATCATCTTTCATCAAGAAAAATCAAAGAAAGTGAGTTAACTTGTAAAAGGGGTAACCATAAAAAACTTAGAATTTTTCTAAGTTATGGAACAAAGTGGCTAGGGTACCAACTTCCAAGGACCATAACTTGAGATCCAAGCAACCATTTTGGATGGTCCAAAGCTGGATTTGTAGCTCTCATGGCATACTTTAAAAGCTTCAACTACAGGTCATTCCAATTCCTCATGGATTTTAAGTTATGGAGTGATCAAATGGCTGAAAACATGAAAATGACATTTTTCCAACACTTAGTGAAATTTTCACTAAGTCAGAATCTGCCTTACTTTTTCCAAAATGTTGGGACATTTTTCACCTTGATCCAAGTCAAAACATGTCTAGGGGTGGACATCAAAGTTAAAGAATGCCATGAGGGCTTTCCAACAAGTACCAGATCATCTCCAAATTCCATTTGAGCAAGAAGATACAACCCTTGAAACATGGCATCATGAACTGATTTTTTCAAGACAGATTTGGCAGACTTTGTGCATTTTGCTCGATTTGTCCAAATCTGATAAATCTAAGCCTTGTCATCAATTTGGACACATCTAAGGATCAAATCCAAGGAGGATGATCTGATCTCCAAGCCTCCAAAGTCCAAGAATCTTCAAGTAGCATGCCAAACCTAAAAGAGCTAAAAAGGTGCCAAGACTCCAATTTTGTTGCAATGCAATTAATGGATACACCAAGGTGGCATGGACTGATACATTCCTAACTGAATGAGTCAAGGATAAGCTCTAAATCAAAGAACCATAGGCCTGTGCCCTAACCTCTAGTCAATGGCTAGAGGAGACTTGAGATTCCTTTTGCATAACATTGGCCAAAGGCCTGCTGCAGTTGCCATTCACTATTGCTTACAAAACAAACTTGCTCTACTATAAATAGAGCTCATTTGTGCTCAGTTTGAGTACACCAAAGCAACCAAACTGATGCTTTCCTCAAAATCCCTCTCTTTAGGCCAAAATGCCTTCTTTAGCAAGGTATCTCTGAGTTTTTGAGTTAGAGAGCATTTCCATCATAGCTCATGATCCAAACACATCCAACATGTTATATATAAGCTGTCCAAACTCTCATATGTCACCTGTAACACCAAAATCACAAAGTCCCCTCTCAAAACCTCAAAATTGGACTTTTTTGCATTTTTCAAGCCATGTCTTAATTCAGTCACTTTCAAAACTAGATAAAGCCTCAAACACACTCCAAATATCATCCTTGAACTGTCCCAAATGGTTCCCCACATCTGGAACACCATTTGAGAGAGTTGCCATATTGGTCACTTTTGCCCCTTTTGCAAGAAAGAGTTCAAACTTGTTCCTGAGGATTCCAGCTGGTTCTAGACATTCTAAAATCTTCTAAGGGATCAATTGAGAGTTTCTAAAGCATCAAATTATTTCTGGCACAAGAAACTTGGCAGATTGCACAACAAGCTCCAAGAGGTAAATGCATCATCACTTTAACTTTCTAAATTATGCATTGCTTTGAAGGCCACTGATCATAAACATTTCATACATGTTATATATGTTGTGTTTGAACCAATTTGCCATGTAATTCTTGCATGTACCATGTGTTAGTATAGAAAATGCAATTATAGGCCTATTTCAAAAACACTATCGGGTTTTTAAATAGGGACCTCATCTGAAAAAACCACCACCACCATTGGATTACTTGGGAAATTCTAGGCCAGATGCATATAAATTTTGTCCCAATCCATGGAGAAATGAGAAAGTTATGCTCTTTACGTTTTTGGTCCAAAACCTTGTCTTGCCTTGCCTTGCCTTGCCTTGGCCAGGCCTAAAACAAGGCATGCCTTATGTATTTCTAGGGTGGCTTTGATACACGGATGTATCACCACCCCAGTGGTAGAAGGCGCGCACTGAAACCTTGAGGTCTGGGGTTCGAATCCCCCTCGCCCCATACCCTTTTTTACCACTTTTTCCACTTTTTTAATATTTTTCATATTATTTTTAATGATTTGGAAAATTAATTTCTCTCTCACTTTTAATCATTTTTAATTGGTTCTTTTTGCAAAAAATCACAAAAATGTTAAAATATTTTATTCCACAAAAAAATCCAATTTATATTATTTATTTAATATAATTAGAATTTTTGTAATTAATTTCATTTTAATTGTTTTTAAACATTTTTTAAAATGAAATTCACACTTTGATCTTTCAAAATTAATTGGATTTTAAGCTTTCATATGATTAAACTTTATTTTCCAAAATATTTTCCAAAGTGTACAACTTGTTTTTGAATATAATTGATATTTTATCATTTATTATTTAAATTACCTTTGAAAAATGCCATTTTAATCCAAAAATTAGGGGTTCTTTGATGTTCACCCTAACCAATCTTTTTCAAACACTCATGGGCCTCTAATAGAGTGTAAGACCTAACCTCCTTTTAACCAAAACCATTTTTGGGCCTCAGATATTGTATAAGTCCCTCGGCGTTAAAAGAATCTCGGCGCGATCGCCATTTCAGAGTAAAAACAATTTTTGGGCCTACCCTCGTGTTGTAAGTCCCACTTTTCTTTTTTCAAAACCTTTTTGGGCCTCTTGAGAGAGTGTAAGACCCAACCCCTTTGTAAATAAATAATTTTTGGGCCTCAGACATTGTATAAGTCCCACTGTATTTTCAAAACCACGGCGCGGTCGTCGCCTTTTAAAACAAAATCATCTGGGCCTACCCTCATGTTATAAGTCCCATTTCTTTTCTTTAAATACTCTTTGGGCCTCTATCAGAGCGTAAGACCCAACCCTTTTGTAAATAAACCTCTTTGGGCCTCAGTCATTGTATAAGTCCCGATACGATATTCAGAACAATGGTACAATCACTGTTAAAACATGGGCCTCTCTTTGAGTATAAGCCCCAATAATCTTTTCAAACAAACTCCTTTTTGATTTAGATTCAATATACAGTTGTTATCAAAACTTTCTTTAATTTCTTTGAACAACTAACCATACAGCATGGAAGCTTGCTCGCTTGTAAGTTTTATCAGCTTTCATTTACTCGCTTTCATATATATATATATATAACTGTATTATGGGAAGCTGTGCACGGTTAGTCTTCTTTCATATCCTTTTACATACTTGTCATATATATATATATATATATATATATATATATACTAGTATAGTTATTTAGAGTTTTCCTCGGCAACTAGGTCCAGAACTAGGTAAAGCCAGTTTGGTCACTCTTTAAAATACAGTCAAAACTAGATCCCCGTAGGATTTCCAGATACAGTCTTGCATTCTCTTGGGCTTAAACAATATGGAACAAAGAGAAAGGCAGTATTCTTCGTGAACCTTTTCTCAGGCTGTCACTTTAGAAATTGTCAGAGGAATTCTACTACCCAGAGTTGATCTATTCTCGGTGAATAGCATCTCTTGAGTTTCTTCAAACCTTCGAACTTTCACTAACTGATCTATTCTCGGTGAATATCATTTCTTGAACTTTTCTTAGTTTGAGACCCACGGGCTTCCTAAAAGCATCCCCGCCTCCTCTTGGGCTTTGTACAAGGACCCTCCGACTTCTTAGAAGTTTTCATGCCTTCTCTTGGGCTTAATACAAGGACCCTGACGACCTCTTAAAGGTATAAGACAGAACCTAGTCATCCTTTGCTAGAGCAGTCTTTCCAGTGTCAAATATCAGATTTTAGGGTTGATTCTCATCCCTTAATACCCGTGCCTCCTCTTAGGCATCATACAAAAGATAAAACTCTTCCATGCCAATAGACTTGGACAGTCTAATCCCCTTGTGTCTCAAAGACATTCTCAAGTTCCCTACAAATACAGGGAGAAACCCCGGTTACTCTGGATCAATCTCCAGCAGAGCTAAATCCCAGTCTCTCTCCCAAAAATCCCAAATCAGAACCTCAAGGCATCTGATACCTCAACTCTTCTGAAACCCTCAACAAGAGTTGATTCCCCACTTGAACCTGCCTCGGGATCTCAATTATCCCCGGCAAAAGCTAGCCTCCTCTTAGGCTTTGTATAATGACTTTTCCTCAGCATAGCTAGCCTCCTCTTGGGCTTTGTACAATGATTCTCCCCACCTGAGCTAACCTTTTCAGACTCTCTTGTTGAGTCAATTACTTTTTAGACTCTCTTGTTGAGTCAATTACTTTTTAGACTCTCTTGTTGAGTCAATTACCTTTCAGACTCTCTTGTTGAGTCACTCACCCTTTCAGACTCTCTCGTTGAGTCAATCACCTTTTCAGACTCTCTTGTTGAGTCAACCCTTTTAGCCTCAATCTTGGGCTTTATACAAGACAGATAAAAGTACTCTCTTGTTGAGTCAGTCTTTTTCCAGCCTCATCTCAGGTTTGGTATAAATATTTCCCCTAGCAGGAGCTAGCCTCCTCTCAAGTTGTGTAGAATAATTTCTCCAGCTTGTTCAACCACAATCCTGGGCTTTGTACAAGATAGATAAAAGCACTCTCTTGTTGAGTCAAACCCTTTTAGCCTCAATCTTGGGCTTTGTACAAGACATAAATCTTCATAACCTTCTCTTAAGCTTGGGACCAACATCTTTCCCAAGCAGAGCCAAACGCATTTTAGCCTCAATCTTGGGCTTTGTACAAGACAGATAATACTCTCCAGCAAGAGTCAAACTCGTTTCAGCCTCAATCTTGGGCTTTGTACAAGACACATACAAATCTCCCCGGCGGAGTCAAAACCCCTTTTAGCCTCAATATCGGGCTTTGTATAAGACAGATAGAACATTTTCCCCGGAAAAGTCAAGCTTTTAGCCTCCTCTTAGGCTTTGTATAAAGATATCCCTAAAGGGTCATCCTCTTTTTGCCTCAATCTTGGGCTTTGTACGAGACAGATAAAAACACTCTCTGGTTGAGTCGGTCATTTCCAGCCTCCTCTTAGGCTTTGTATAAATACTTCCCCTAGTGGTGTCAATCAACCTCTTAGCTTCAACCTTGGGCTTTAATCAAGGCACACAAAAATCAACAATCCATTTTTAGAGATGACAAATTCTCTCTCAGTTAAAACCTTTTAGCTTCAATCTTGGGCTTTGAACAAGACACAAAATATGTTTTTTCCTCCCGTAGAATTGGGGGAACTACGATTGCTCTGATTTCCCTGTTTCATTTAAATAGGAATACGTAGGCATAAGATTGCGAAATCTTAGCGAGCATACTAATCAAAAGCTTTAGGTCCAGCACCTTCATACATCAGTCAAAGACTTTGGGTTTCATACCTTAGTCATCATTCATCCCCATTTTCCACAAAAAATAAAAACTCACTCACTCATATTTCCCAAGAAACTTTCCCAACCCATTAACGGATAAACACCATCAAGTATAAAGCGAAACCTAAAGTTAATATCCTGTGGATAACCACATATAGGATGGGTAATTGACAACTCCCCATTGTATAACCTGACCCCGAACTCCCCGAATCTCTTTAAGCATTTGTTCAGTTAAACATCCGCGTGCAAGGTTAGTTTTAGATAGCTTCCCTTTCCCTTCCAGCTTCACAGGATAAATAAGAAATCATAAAGTAGCACCCCCTCCTCATTGCGGTGAGGAAAACCCAGCGATAAGGTGGTCGTGTCACCGACAAAAATCGCTCGCTACACCTTAGAGCAGTTGAAAGCCCTCAACTCTGATGTCCAACTGCTGACCGAGGGGATGGGCATGCTCAACATGGTTGTCAACGGCGTTGTGGTTCCCCGGTGGTTCCTGGCGACGCAGTTTAGTTTTCAGAACTTGTACTTTGTATTTTGTGGGCCTGCGTGCCTTTTGGTTTGTAACCTTTTGTCGGGCACATCCCTCACTTTGTAACATTAACTGCTCCGGCATTCGGGCCATATTTATATAAATATCTTATGTTTAGCACTGTGCACGTTTCATTTATTTGTGTATGCTTTTAATGTTTGAATGCTAAGTATGGACGTTTTGCTCGACTTGTTCTTGTTATGCTCGACAGTTTGGGATACTCGTCGAGGAGGCAAAGTAGTTTCGCCGGTGATGGGACTAGGATCTCGGTTGAGGTACTAATCCCATAGGCGTGGACTATTCTCATCGTGAGCTGTGTGTCCTGCCTTATTGGTGCGGCAACGGCGGAGCTCGGTTGAGGTATCCCCGTTGTGCGCAGAGTCTTCTTGTCCCATGAGCAGAAATTGGCCGACGTTGTAAGGTAAGGGATCGTGCTTGCACCGGGGCACAGTCTTATGGCCGAGCCGTCTCCCCGTTGGGGGTGATCTCATCGGCAGTTAGTCCGACCTAGTGGCTGGTTCTAATTGTAATATTGTTTAAGCTTTTCAGCGTTCCATGGTCGAGCAAATAGTTCTTCATCCAGAGTTCTAGGTAGTAGGCTCCAGTTCCTGTTTTTGATTTGACCTTGTAAGGCCTTTCCCAGTTTGCCCTCGCGCAAATCCTTCTGGTTTCTGCGTAGGACCAAGCTACCAACGGGGAAGTCGCGCCTGATGACTTAGGAGTCGTGGCGTAAGGTTATTTTTTGCTTCAGCGAGGCTTCATAGAGAGCTTCCCCTGATCGGATCTATTTGACCAATTCGAGCTCTTCTCTCAGAGCCTCGTCGTTCATCTCTTTGTCGAGAGGAGCTTTCGTTTGTCTGAAGGGTTCCCTGATCTTCACCGGTATCACCGCCTCGGTTCTGTAAGCTAGACGGAAGGGAGTTTCCCCGGTGGTGGAGAGTGGGGTTGTTCTATAGGCCCAGAGCACATTGTGTAGCTCCTCGACCCATCTCTTCTTGGCTTCGCCTAGCCTTCGTTTCAGACCTCGAAGGATTACCATGTTCGTGGCCTCCACTTGTCTGTTGGTCTGGGGGTGCTCGACAGAAGTGAAGTGCTGCTTCGTGCCTAGTTTGGCGACAAAGTCTTGGAACTTCTTGTCCGTGAATTGAGTTCCATTGTCGGTCACAAGGGCCTGTGGTACCCCGAATCGTGCGAGGACGTTTCTTTTGTAGAAACAAAGTATGTTGAAGGTTGTGATCATGGAGAGGGCTTCAGCTTCGATCCACTTTGTAAAGTAATCGACGGCCATAATCAGAAATTTGCTTTGGTATGATCCCATTGTGAAGGGGCCGAGTATATCCATCCCCCACCAAGCGAAGGGCCAAGGTGAGGACAGCGTCTTCAACTCGTTGGGGGCGACAAGTGCATGTCCCCGTGGCGCTGGCATCGGTCACATTTTTTGACATGCTCCTTAGCATCGTACTGCATGGTCGGCCAATCAGGGCCTTTCTTACCAATGATCTCCCTCCCAAGTGTTGCGCGTTGATGCCCTCGTGAACTTCCTGGAGAATTTCGGGGACCTTGTCCTCCTCAACACATTTCAGGAATGGAATGGAGAATCCCCGTCGATAGAGCTTGTTTTCGACGAGCACGTACGAGCAGGCTCTTCGTTTAGTCATGCTGGCCTCCTTGCTGTCCTCAGACAATTCCCCCGTGGTGAGGTAATTGTATACTAGGGTCATCCAGCAGCTGCTGTCTCCAATGGCGTTAACGTCGAGCAACCCTAATAACTTCTCAATACTTGGTCGGGCGAGTATCTCTTGTACGACGGATTTATTTCCACCCTTCTTTCTAGTGCTAGCCAGTTTCGATAGGACATCTGCCCGCGTGTTTTGCTCACGAGAGATGTGCTGGACTTTCCACGCATCGAAATTAGTCATTCTTTCCATCACCAGTGTCAAATATTCAACCAGCTGGTCGTTTTTGGCCCGATACTCTCCTCGTACTTGTGATGCTACGAGCTGGGAATCGGTGAAGATTTTTACCTCTTTGGCGCCCAAGTCTTTGGCCAGCCGCAAGCCTGCGAGGAAAGCTTCGTACCCGGCTTGGTTGTTGGACGTAGGGAAGGACAGGACCAATGACACTTCAATTAGGATTCCCTCTTCATTCTCGAGGATGATGCATGTGCCACTACCCGTGGAACTGGATGCTCCGTCCACGTAGATGGTCCATTTATGCCTTCCGCTTGGCGGGGACGATGGCGGCGTCATCTCTGCCACGAAATCGGCCAGGACTTGTGCCTTGAGGGCCTTCCTGTCCTCATAGTGGATGTCAAATTCAGACAGCTCCAAGGACCACTTGAGCATTCTACCGGCCATGTCTGGTCGACAAAGCAGTTGTCTTATGGGCTGGTCCATTCGCACCACTACGGTATGGGCCAAGAAGTAATGCCTCAGTCTCCTCGTGGCGATTACGAGGGCAAGAACGACCTTTTCTATCTGAGCGTATCTGACTTCTGGCCCTTGTAAGGCCTTGCTCGTGAAGTAAATGGGTTTTTGCCCGTCAGTTGTTTCACGAATGAGTACGGCGCTAATGGCTTCACTGGTGACAGAGAGATACAGGTACAGCGTCTCCCAGCAATCTGGTCGTGACAGAATGAGGGGTTCACATAAGGCTCGCTTAAGGTGGAGCAGAGCCTGCTCGCATTCGTCTGTCCACTCGAATGTGGGTTCTTTTCGCAGAAGTTTAAAGAAGGGCAGAGCGTGTTGGGCAGACTTGGCCACGAAGCGAGAAAGTGAAGTGAGCATCCCATTGAGGGATTGTATGGATTTATTTGACCTGGGTGTGGGAAATTCAGTGAATGCCTGACATTTGTCGGGGTTGGCCTCTATCCCCCTCTCGGTGAGGTAGAATCCGAGGAATTTCTCTGCCCGCACGCCGAAGGTGCATTTTTCTGGGTTAAAACACACTTTGTAATTTCTCGCTTGGTCGAAGACCTTTTGCAAGTGGACTGTGTGATTGGATTCCTCTTGGGACTTCATGATCATATCGTCCATGTATACTTCGAGCATGTCTCCGATTTCTGATCGGAAGACCTTGTTCATCATACGCTGGTACGTGGCCCCAGCATTTTTTAGACTGAAGGGCATTATGTTGTAGTAATAATTCCCTGATGCGGTCATGAACGCGGTATACTTCTTGTCCTTTTCGGCCATGGGAATTTGGTTGTATCCCGAATAGGCGTCCATGAATGACAAGAGCTTGAAACCTACAGAATTGTCTACGAGCTTATCTATTATGGGCAGGAGATAAGCGTCATTTGGGCAAGCCCAGTTAAGATCAGTATAATCAATGCACATGCGCCATTTTCCATTATGTTTCTTGACAAGTACAATATTGGACAGCCAGGTTGTGTACCTGGCCTCCGAAATGAATTTTGCCTCTAAGAGGTTTTGTACAAGTTTTTTGGTAGCCTTTGCCTTCTCCTTGAATTGGTTACGCCTGCGCTGTGCGACGACTCAAGCAGATGGGTCAATGGTCAGTTGATGTCATGTGGTCTCAGGGTTGAGGCCGGTCATGTCTGCGGCGCTTCAGGCAAACAAGTCGGCATAGTCTTCCAAGCATGTTTTCAGCTGCTGCTTTACCCCTTCGGGCAGCCCTGCTCCTATTTTTACCCCTTTGTTTGGGTTGTTTCCGAAGGTGATCACCTCGAACTCCCCATCTGGGAGAGTTGGCTTCTTCTCAGGATGACTTTCCTCGTCGGGATGGACTTCCTCCCTTGCCCTCTTGATGGCCTTGGGTGCTGCACCGATTGAGCTTTGTCCTTGGGAAGCTGCTTCAAAGCATCTCCGTGCAGCCTCTAATCTCCGTGCAGAGTCGCGACATGACCCTTCTCTATGTAATACTTCATCTTGAGATGAACAGTCTAAGGGATAGCCACTAGCTCCGCGAGGGTCGATCTCCCCAGGATGCATTATTACAATGAAGGACAGTCAATTACCAGAAACTGAGTTTTGATCGACCTGGATGCTTCCTCCTCCCGAATGTGACGGGGAGCTCCACGTACCCCCAGGGTCTGGCGATAGCTCCGTTGAACCCTTGGAAATCTGATCCAACGTACGGTGAGAGGTTTTTTTGGTCTAGCTTCAAAGCTTTGAACAAACTGGTGTACATGATGTCCACCGAACTTCCCTGATCAACCAGGATCCGTCGGAAATTAGTACTAGCAAGTCTAGCCCTGATGAGCAGGGGAATGTGTGAGTTCGATGAGCTGGTCAAATTTTCTCTTGACAGACCCCACTGTGAGCTCGTTGTATCCACCACATGATATGACCATAGCCATGGGGAAGGCCTCTCAGGTGCTATGCGCGGATATCTGAGGAGGATCCTCGATGTGATCCAGAATGATGAAGTCCTCTGGCCGCGTGATGGACATAGCGACCTGAAGGGAAGGACTGGGCGGCATAGACTCTGTTTCCTTCTTGGTCTCCAAAGTCTCTCGTCGGGAGGATTCACCCTTTTTCGTATACTGCTTTAGGTGACCCTCCTTGATGAGGATTCCAATAGCGTCCTTCAGGTGCACGCAGTCTTCAGTCACGTGGTCATGGCTACGATGGAAGCGGCAGTATTTATCCTTGTCCGTGTTGCCCTTTGACGATGTTGGCTTGAGGAACCGGACACTCGCTGCTTGAATTCCGCATTGATACATTTGGAGAGAATGCGCTCGCGGGGAGCCGTTAGCAGGGTATATTCCTTGAAACGACCAGCAGGTCCCTTTCCTTCACAAGGACAATCGTCTCGTCGTCTCTCCTTATCGCGCCTGGGGGCCTTTGATTCGTCTTTTTTTGTTGCCCAAAAACTCTCTTGATCCCTAGAGTCCCAGGCCTTGTACGATGCCTCTTTCTCCTCTTATTGTATATACGATTGAGCTTTACGGAGTAATTCGGCCAGGGTGCAAGGAGGCACTATGCCTACCGCCTTGCGGAATTTGCTCTTCGGTCTCAACCCTTTTTCGAGGAGATACTTCTTCATATAGTCTGTGGTGCGGACCTTAACCACTTCCTTGTTGAAACACTCGATGTATGCATGCAAGGGCTCATCCTTGCCCTGTATAATGGCTTCAAGTGTGGCCTCTGACTTGGGATGACGTCAGGAGGCAGTAAAGTGTCGGGAAAATTGGTTCTTTAGATCCTTCCAGGACGTGACCGAACCTCGGGGAAGCCGTTTGTACTAGGCCATGGCTCCCTTCCTGAGAGTGATGGGGAATAACCTGCATTTAATAGCCCCACTTACGTTATGATAGTAGATCATGGCTACGATATTTTCTATATGCTCGCCTGGGTCGATGGTCCCGTCATAAGTGGCCAGAGGAGGTGGCTTTTCCAGCCCGCGAGGTATGCGCGTGTCCATGATTTCCTGAGATAGGGACCCATGGACATCGTCATCATTGCTCGCGCTGGATGACCGGCAGGGAGAGTTGCTGCGCCCGCGGCTTCTGCTGCACCATGGAGAGTGTCTGTGCGACTTGTGATGCTCATGATGGTTCCTCGAATGTCTGGTCCTCTTCGAGGTAGGGGAACATTTGGACCTCCGCAGAGGAGATCGATGTCGTCTTCTGGAAATTTTTGAATTGGGTTCCTCCGATCTCGAATGTCTCCGGGCGGGGAAAAGACTTCTGGATCTGTCTCGCCGATGTTTCTGAGGAGGAGACTGTAGGCATGGAGAGGGGCTGCCAGGCTTCTGTGAAGGATGTTGCTCCTGGAGAGCATGTTCGAGCATGCTGATCTTTTTGCCCTGTTGGAAGATCAGGTAGTTGGACCTGTTGAGAGAGGCAATGAGGGAAGCAGTGCTGGGGTCAGCGTTTTGAGGGACAGGTATAGGCTCAAAAATGGGACCAGCAGTCTGCGCGCGCGGCTTCACGTCATCGGGGGTAGGAGAGGTGGTCTTTCCATCCCGATGGTCTGTCTCTGGGAAGGTAGCTCCGAGGACGAGGTGATCGACGTTATCAGCAATAACCACGACGGTAGGTTCTTGACGGGTATTATCATTCCTGTTGGAGGCCATGATGATCAAATGAAGTTTGGAGAGAGCTTTGGTCTTTTGGGTGAAAAAGATGAGGAATCTTGAATCAAAAAGACGGGGAAGCAGTGTTTCCCACAGACGGCACCACTGATCTGGAGTGATCAGACTGGATTGTCGTGGCCTTCGTGTAGGGCACATGATGATGCTTGTAGGAGAGAAAAGGGGTGTACCCGCAAGGTACTCCGATGCCAAAGTAAGTATTTGGGCAAAAGAGAGAAAGCAAGCACAAAGCGTTAAGGTGTGATTTTAAGTACTGAATAGTGATCAAACCTGACCCTCTCATGTGAGAAGGCATTTCTAAAAGTAACCCCCAGCGCGGGGCCAAAGTCTCCCATGTGGCCAAAATATCTGGTCGACTAATGGGAGACTGCCAGGTGGAGGGTCAGGCGCGTGACCCTTTGACCTGGTCCAACTACTTTCGTGAGATTCGGGGAGGCAGTTGGTCGTGTGAACTGTCAAGCGCGTGAGGGGGGATGTCCCCAACAGTCGTATCGTGCCCAACGGCTAGTTGTGCCCAACAGCTAGTTTCTGGCTATTGGGCCTTGCCAAGAGCTGGACTGAATTGGGCCTTGCCCTACTGTAGGCCAAGCGCCTTCCCGGTCCAGAACAAAAGCGTACTACAACAAGGTTGTGTTAACCTAACTCCATAAGATCTTTGCTGATTATTTGTATTGATCACACCATTTTTCATCTTGTGAATGGTTATATCCACTTTGTGTTTTGATCATTGACTCATTCCACTTTATCACTACCATGTTAATAAAAATTTAATTTCAAAATTTTGCATGAACATTGCATTAAAATTGCCAATTTTGATTGAACAATGTCATTTGTAAGTCAATTTAGCATCGAGGGAATCCCAATGAATGCATCCAGTTGAGGAATTTGATTTGTTGAAAGAAGTCCAGTCAGGGGAAAATCACTTTGAGAATCAGTCAATCCAAGCCGGCCACCTCAAGAGTCAGCTAATCAAAGAAGAAGTCTCTCTGATAATCAGACTAGGGCAAGCCACCACAAAGAGCTCAATGAGTGTAATTCTCTAATGAGTTCGAATCATAAGTTTCGCATTCCAAGAGTTGGTTAATAAGGGGCAAACTACAAATATTCAAACATTGGGGCAAACCATATCAAGGTCATGTTATGACAGGTTGTTTCCAAACTCCTTATAGGGAGAATGTCTTCAAAGACCCATTGATTGGGGCAAGATGAGGCACATAGGGGCAAGTCATCTTCATGCTTTCAAGCCCTTCAAGAAAATTGTAGAATATAGCAGTAGCTGTTAAAGTTCAAAATGAGTATTGGGAAATCATTCTAGCAAATTTGGAAGGATCCCATTGGCTAGTCATGATTGTTAAGGTTGTTAAATTCTCCTTTGACAATCATCCACCACAAATACTTGATTGATTCCCTGGTGCTGAGGAATCAAACCTTCATGAAGAGTCTCCATAAACTCCTAGTCTGCATATAGTCAGTGTTTGCATATCATGGACATTCACATATCATGCATAAAAGCAAATTCCAACCATGCATAGCCCAAATGTATTTCGTGCTCATTTTGCATTGACTCGTGTGTCGTCGTTGATTTGTTATCCCTTGACCTAAAAGTCCAGTGGTTGCTGGCACTCCATTCTTTAAAAGTCCAATTGTTGATGGAATTCTTTAAAATTCCAATTGTCGTTGGCATTCTTTAAAAGTCTATTCGTTGCAGGCACTCCATTCTTTAAAAGTTCAATTGTTGTTGGCACTATGTCCAAAGTACAATTGTTGTTGGCAATGTGTCCAAAGTCTAATTGTTATTGGCATTCTGTTCTCTAAAAGTCCAATTGTTGTTGGAATTATGTTCTTAAAGTATAATTGTTGTTGGCATTCTTAAAGTCTAATTGTTGCTGGCACATACAGAGAGTTTGATTACCCTGTTTTTCCTGATGGTTGCTAGAGGGTCATGAGTGACTTTTCATTTTAAAGAATTTCCAGAAGTTTGGATGTTATTCTTGTTGGAAAACTCCAATGATGTTTGTTTTGATTGATTTCTTTGTAAAGAATCAATGCTTGCAATCTAAGTCCAATTATTGTTGGCACATACAGAGAGTTTGATTACCTTGTTTTTTCCTGATGGTTCCTAGAAGGTTATGAGTGACTCTTCATTCTAAGGAATTTCTAGAAGCTTGGATGTTATTCTTGTTAGAAAACTCCAATGATGTTTGTTTTTATTGATTTCTTCATAAAGAGTCGTCGTAGTCTTGTATTGTGTGGATGATCTTTGTGTGGATGATCTTCAAGTAAGAATACTCCAATGTCTTGTTTGTGTGGATGATCTTCTAGTAAGAAGACTCAAATGTCTTATTTATATGGATGATCTTCTAATAAGAAGACTCCAGAACTGTTAGCTATATTCTAAAAGTGTCTGGTCATGTCTGAACCTATTGATGAAACATGCTTTGAAAGTGTCTTGTCGCTAGCAATTTGTTATCCCCGGTGAGTCTTCACCCATTGTCTTGGACATTTTCCTGTGAATCACCAATGTTATATGTCTCCAACATCCCCACAATCCTATTTATCATCCATAAAAAAAATCACACTAGGGTTCATTTCATTTCACATCATATCCCCAGCAAATAAAAAATAAACAAAAAAAGATGTCTTTCAGCTCATAGAATAACATGTCATCGCATCTAGGGGAAAATTTTGGATCTTCTTTATTTAAATACCTTTCACCCTGATTTCTTAGGATTACCATCACTCATGCTATCTGGTAAAGATATTTAAATAGGGGAAACTATCATACCCTAAATTTTTTCCCACCTAATTCATCAGCACGCATCCATTGGCATTCATTCATTTGTAGCCATTCATTTATGCCTCATTCATCAGCATTCCAATATCTGAATTGATTCATTATGACCATTTCATCTGGTCATAAAAACTTCATTTTTTATGCATAAGTTAGGACTAATGTGCATTATGATTGAATTGTGTGGTCTGACTAATCCATACATTCATCTGTTCATTACATGTCTATAATTATGATTTCCCATTAGGTTTCCTATTTAGAATCACATCATTATACATTTATGCATATACATCCATACACCATGTTCATTCATAAACTTGTGCTTCCATACTTTTTTTCTATTACATGTCCACATGTGTTCATTAGACTTGTTTCACATGGAATGCTTGTTGGCATGGATGTTTAGAATTGGTTTGGAATTGCATCAAGTGTTGCTTTATATGTTTAGAGGTTTACCTTTGCATTTTTTAAGAGAAATTTCTAATAGTTGTGCCATGAGTTTTTAAGTCTTTAATTGTGTCATGTCATTTTTCTTAAATTTAAGCAAGTTTCTTGTATGCTAATTAGAAGTGGTAGCGGTAGTTTTTTGTTTCTTTTCAAATTCAAATTAAACCATGGATTAAGAAGTAATTATAGATTTTTTCTTTAAATTAAATAAATCTAGTTTTTGTAGCATTTCCATAAGAATTGACATTATAAATTAAAAAAAAAGTTTTACTTTCTTGTTACATTTTTTTTTTAAAATTATAATATAATAGTTGTTTTAGTTTTATAAAACTTTTTCATTTTATATTACCAAGTGTTGGAAAATTACAAAAAAAATATATATTACATTTAAATTAACATTTGAATTAAGTTGCATATAATTTATTACAAAAAAAAATTAAAAAACAATTACAAGAAGAAGAAAAAAAGAAGTTTTGTCTTGTCCTTTGAGGGGGGTCCCTTTCCATCAACCTTGTCCTTTTGTCCTGTAAGTTTCAAAGCAAAGTTAGCATCAAAACAGCTATCAAACAAGGGTCAACAAAAAATGGCATAGTGCAGGTTATCATGTGAAAATAAGTATGGCAGAGTTACAACAATTTGATCAAAATACTTCTGTACTTCAAAAAAGTAATTGATCATATATCCATCTTTTGTCACTAAACAACAACTATCATCTTGCTGCAAAGAGGAATCTCAGAACCAAACACATGAATATTAGAGAGTATAAAGAGAGGGCAGCAAAAGAGATTCAAGGACACATAATTTTTTTCCTCCATCATCCTCAATACTCATCAGATAAAAAAACACATTCATACACACAAAAAACACTAGCAGCCTTCAACTCTACACACACAAAAAAAGCCTAAAATTCATAACACATATTACAAAAAGAACCAAACCTCAATACGCATCAAGATATATTCATTGAAACACACACCTAAAATTTATATTAAAACAGACCCTCACTACAATAGTTAAACCAGTAAGCGGTGGAAAGGTAAAGGAAAAGTGAAGATCACAATAGAAGGAAAATAACTCGAGGAAGCATACCTTTGGGACCAACGTTGTACTTCAGTTGGTAGTCTTTCTTCCTTCAATTCTTTGGATTTGAATTTATCTTAACTGTAGTTTTCCATTTAACAAAAAATACATGAGAAGTATCTGAGGGTTTGGTTTCATACGGTTTTGAGGGAGGTTTATTCATGTTTGTTGTTTGATTGTCTTGTATGTTTGCATTATTGTTTTTCTAAATCGTGTTCGTGGCTATTGGGGTTTTGAGGTTACATTGGTTATGATTTAAAATAAAAAGCTTCTAATTATTTGTTGATTTCATTTGCATTGTTTTCCCTCTGTTCACGATTTGTTTGTTTCATGGGATTTGGGGAAATTGAGTTTTGGAACTGTGAAGAGAAGAGAATAGTTGAGCATAGAGAGGGATAAAACAAAATGGGATAAATTTTAGAAAGTATTTTTGACCTTGGTTCTGGTTTTGAAGTCTTGTTCATGCTTGAAATCATGTTTGGGATCATGTTTTCTTCAGAGAATGGGAAGAGAAATAAGGAACGGTTGTTGTATTGGTTGATTAGGGTTTCTATTCCCTTCTTGTATTCAAGTCCGAACTGGGTCGGTTTGGATCCAACCCAGCTTTACCTGACCCACCCCAGCCTGCACCCAAGTGGACCTTATCATTCCTTACACCTCATTTTTCCATTAAACTCCTCCCCTAACCCATTTATGTTTTTTTTTATTTCCTTAGTTTTATTTGGTTTTTATTATTATTTCCTTTTATTTTTCCTTGTATATATTTAAATGACTTAATTAATTAAGATAAATAATTTTATTTAACTTGATTAAATCTTAATTAATTTTGTTAAATAATTTGATTTAACTTAGTTAATTAGTCATTTTGCATGCTTTATGGATGTTATATGTCTGTGATTGATCATTTATTTTGATTTTTGCATTTTCTCTTATGATTATAATGATGTCTTTTGATTTATTTACACACACTTGTTCCTATGGAATTGTGATCTTGTGAGTAGCAACTTGAATTTGTGATTAAAACTTTCAAAATGCCAAAACCTTGACCCAACACCAAATAGGTCGTCCCCTCCATTCATCTCAAATTGCTTCCTAACTCGATCAAATTCAAATCCTTTTCACAATGACTTGAACGAAAAAGAAGTGGTCTAGAGCCTTCCATTCTCTTCTCAAATACTTGGATACGAGTAGCCTTACTCGGGCATTCAAGTATTTTTTGTTTATCAAAACACTTAACCTATACTTAAATACTATTTCATTAAAGATGAAAAGGGAGATGGTTTGGAGCCTTTGATTCCTCTCCTCAATTTTTTGGGTACGAGTTGCCTTACTCGATTAGTTAAACAATTGTCATTTCTTAAAAAAAAAAACTTATAATCTGATTCACCTTAAGACCTTTTCGTAATCAAATTAAAAACTATTTTCTTAATAACTTATATGAAAAAGAAAGTGGTCTAGAGCCTTCTATTCCTTTTCCCGAATACTTGGATACGAGTTGCCTTACTCGGCCATTCGAGTATTCGTCATCCACTTAAAATACTATAAATATACTTAATCCTTTCGTAATTAAGGATGAAAAGGGAGACTGTCTGAAGCCTTCGATTCCTCTCTTCGATTATTTGGATGCGAGTTGCCTTACTCGACCATCCGAGTAATTGTTATTCAAACAAAATATCCAACCAAACTCTTTTTTCTCGCCGCCGTGCGATCTCGAAAAACTTTTTAAAAATGAACAACATGTTGTCTTAAGATGACGCAGAGCAATGCTTCATCCACAATCGTTGAGTTGAGATAAGTGGTGTTTTCCCGTGAATGTTGATTCGTAATTCCCTTCAATGTGATGCAAACGTCCGCTCCTCACCTGTTTTGTTGTTTCGTAAAATCGACCAACAAACAAACTTTTTTTTACCCAGAACTATTTGTGTCTTGATCTCTCTTTTAAGATACGTAGGAGCAGGATTGCGAAATCTTGTCAGCCCCCTAGTAATAAAAACCTTTTTAGGTTATTTTCTCTTTGTTTTTTTTCCTTTTAATAACTTGAGAAGCCCAAAATTTTAAACTAACACCAACACGCACAACTAACCTAATGGTTCCCGTTGAGTACAACGAACGTAAGGGGTGCTAATATCTTCCCCAAGCATAACAGACTCCCGAACCCTGATATTGGTTGCGATGACCATATCCTTATCCTTTCTTTTAAGGGTTTTATTCTATATTTTCCCTTTCCTTTTATAGGAATAAATAAAGATCGATGACGAGTATGTTAAGTCCATCCTGCGAGCGTGCAATTATGCCTCACGAGGTCGTGCACTCATTTTTCGAGGTACGACAATTGTGTTTCTACTGCACCAACAATATGGTAGAATATGAAGCATGTATCTTTGGAATTGAAGCAACCATTTATCTAAGGATCAAAATCCTTGAAGTATACGGAGATTCATCTCAGGTTATCAGTCATATCAAAGGAGAATTGGAAACTCGTGATCACAAGTTGATTCCATACCGAGAACATGTCTTGAAGTTGATTCCCTACTTTGATGAAATTAATTTTCATCATATCCATGGGGAAGAAAATCAACTAGCAGACGCTTTGGCTACCTTGGCGTCCATGTTCAAAGTTAAGTGGGCTAACAAAGTACCCTCTAAAATAATTAAACATCTGGATGAGCCTGCACGTTGTCTAGTAACTAAGTGAGAATCCGGTGACAAACCTTTGTTCTACAACATCAAAAGGTAACTAGATAATTAAGTGTTTCTTGAGAAACTGTCGATTACAGATAAGAAGGCCCTGAGGAAGCTCTCAGTCCAATTCTACTTGAACTAGGACGTGCTCTACAAAAGGAATTATGATTCGGTCTTGCTCAACTACGTGGATATACATGAAGTAGACGTGATCATAAAAGAAATCCATGAAGGCTCCTATGGGACCTATTCTAGTGGGCACACGATGGCTAAAAAGATCTTGAGGGCAGGTTATTACTATTGACAATGGAAGCCGATTGTTACCACCACGTATAAACGTGCCATAAATGCCAGATCTATGCAGACAAAGTACATGTACCACCAATTCCTTTGAACATCCTCATATCACCTTGGCCTTTTGCTATGTGGGGCATATATGTGATTGGGTGCATTGAACCAACCGCATTAAATGTATGTCGATTTATCTTGGTAGCCATCAATTATTTCACTAAATAGGTGGAAGTTGTTTCTTATGCAAATGTCACCAAACAAATGGTTGATTGCTTCATAAAAAAGGAAATCATTTGTCGTTATGGGATTCCTAACAAGATTATTATTTACAATTGATCGAATCTTAACAACAAGATGATGAAAGAGTTATGCAAAATTTTCAAGATTGAACACCATAACTCATCGCCATACATTTTGAAGATGAATGGCATTGTTGAGGCAAAAAACAAGAACATTAAGAAGATTATTTAGAAGATAGTGAAAACGTACAAAGACTGGCACAAAATCCTGCTATTTTCTTTACATGGCTACCATACTTCAGTACGCACTTCAACTGGGGCAACTTCATTCTCTCTTGTATACTGCATGGACGCAGTTCTTCCTATTGAAGTAGAGATTTCTTATCTGATAATCTTAACAGATACCAAGCTTGAAGAAGCTGAATGGGTTCAAACGAGGCTTGATCAACTCAACCTCATTGAGGAGAAGCGTATGACAGCCCTTTCCTAGAAATTTCCAAGTAGGAGACTTGGTGTTAAAGAAGATTCTGCCAATCCATACAGGTTCACGGGGAAAGTGAACACCCCCAACTACGAAGAACCATACGTTGTGAAGAAGGTTTTTTATGGAGGAGCTTTGATTCTCACAACTATGGACGATGAAGATCTCTCATCCTCAGTGAACGTGGACGCAGTCAAAAAATACTTCGTCTAAAAAATAGACCTGCTAAGTCAAAAATCCTAAGGGGCGACTTAGGAAAAATGGGCATCCCGGTGGACCACAAAAAGAGAAGGTCCGGGAAAAAATTAGGGATAAAATCAAAAGAAATGAAAAACCTGCTAAGTTGAAAACCCTAAGAGGCAACTTAGGCAAAAAAAATGGTATCTCGGTAAACTGAACACCTGAAAGGGTGGTCTAGGCAAAAATTAGGACTTCAAAGGCAAGATGTTGCAGTATGTGAAGAATATGTGAATCCATCACTACAATAATGGAAACTTTGGACAGAAAGAATCGATCCAGTCATTATTCTCGAAAGCAAAGTACCATGATCTTCGAGGATATAGGGATTATAGCAGAATTGGAACTCAATGAAAATCCGATCTTTTCTCATTGCCATTGTATTTTTACCTTTTTCGCAATTACCTCTTTTAGGAATTACTTCTTTATGTAATCAACCATTTACGGGTCACTTTCTCATCAATAAAATTTATTTTATCAGAGGTGCTCCTCATTTTTACTTTTTCTGCTTGTTTGTGAAATGTGAATTTATTTTTAATAAACAATGCATTGAAAATTTTGGGGATAATAATAAAAGCGTTGAAAGAAAGCACAAAGTTACTTTGATTTTGAGAAGTCTTGAGGATAACCACGGATTCCAAATAATGCATTCGATGCACAAGGACACAAAATCACAAAGGTCACATTGACCTAACAGATTACAAGAATCGTCGTTCACCTAGGATAATCGATACTCAACTTGCCTGCTCAGATCAAACTTGGGGCATTGGAAAAGATCCAGACCTGTCTCACTAATGTAGCAGTATCAAGAGACCAAGATGTCAGGAAGTCAAGACCTTCCTATAAATAAAGTCAAAGCCCAATCTTATTTGGCACCTCCAAAATCCAGTCACCATTAGCAATCCGTCTTCATTGACACCAATTAATATGAGTACACAAAAGCATTGATCCACTTTAATCCTTTTGACAAAGAACACTGATCCCCTGCTTATTATATTCATAACCCAAGCCCGAGCATACATCGACATCTTTCATATAAGTAATCATCATTACATAGCATTACATCACTAAAACACGTAGCATATCCATTAAGATGGAGCATAACGCCATTCAAACATGCATACTTAACATAAGCCAAACTCCAGCCTTTCTCGAAAGCATAAATAAATCCTCAGTTGAGTCAGTATCATTTCTCCGAAGAGAACATCATCCCCAAAAAAGTCATAGTTGGCATACCCAGCAGGTTCCTCAAAGCATCTCTCTTTTATTTGTCGTTTTGCCTTTTTCTCTTGCATGGGAAATCTCTCTCGTTGCTCAGCTCCTATAAGCGTATTGCCTTTTGCAAGTATTCCATGTCTTTTGCACAGAGAAGATTATGTTGTTTTCACTTACCTTCTGTAATATCTCTCGCTGCCTTTTGCACGAGAAAGTTGTCTTTGTTAAAACTTTGTATCTTGAGTATGAAGTAAGAGATTGGACGGATGACTTGCTCCCTTACTGATCAATTGGACACCAAGTGATCGCCATATTTCAAGAACTTCATCTCCACTATTTTGCCTAAGAGATATCATGTCTTTCTCTTGCCTTTTGCAAGTTCCCTCTGCCTTTTGCATGAGGATTATCATCTCCTTCACGCTTACCTTTTGTAAGAATCCCCATTGTCTTTTGCATGGGAATTTTCTCTTTCTGCTTACCTTTTATAAGTATCCCTATTTCCTTTTGCATGGGAAGTTTCTCTTTCTGCTTACCTTTTGTAATTACACCTTGCCTTTTGCATGGGAATATTCTTTGGATCACTTCTTCTTACCCACCTTTTGTGAGTATCCTCTGCCTTTTGCATTGGAAAGTGTACTTCCACCTCTGCTTACCTTTTGTAAGTATTCTTCGCCTTTTGCGTAAGAAGATCGTATGTCTCATTTGCTTGCCTTTTTCAAGTCTCCTCTGCCTTTTGCAAAGGAAAAGTTACTTCATCCTATACTTGTCTTTTGCAAGCCCTCTCCACCTTTTGCACAAGTAAAGCCCTTCATTGCCTTTTGCTTAAAGGGTTGTGTTTAATATTCACTTGCCTTTTGCAAATCTTCTTATCCTTTTGGTAAGGATTCTCATTACCTTTTGTATGAGAAAACATATTCCTTCTTAGCCTTTTGCTAAGGAATTCTCATTACCTTTTGCATGATAAAGAACCCTTCTTCTTAGCCCTTCACTAAGGAGTTCTCATTGCCTTTTGCATGAGAAATCATACTCACTGTCATCCTTCTTCCTAGCCTTTTACTAAAAAATTCTCGTTGCCTTTTGCGTGAGAAATCCCATTCACATTCGCACATCTTCTTTGCCTTTCACTAAGGAATCCTCGTTGTCCTTTTGCATGAGGAAATGACATACTCCTTTACTTGCATTTTGCAAGTCCCCTCTCCTTTTGTGGCGAAAAATATTTTATTCCCCAGCTAAGTCTCACTTGCCTTTTGTAAGACATCCCTCTGCCTTTTGCAGAAGAAAAATTCAAAGTACCTATATACCCTCTTTTACTTTTCTTTTGCAAGTACATAATTAATCCTCTTACCTTTGTGGAATCCTAGAGGAATGTCTCAACTACCAGTTCCGGCCAAAGCTCATTAGTGGAGGCAAAACAATATATCATGAACACTTCTACCTATCTCCTCTCTTCGGAGTGCAAATTGTCGGGTCTTTGTATTTAATCCTCTTCGACCATGAATGCCTGAAAAGATGTCATCATTCATACCTTCAGGTTTAAGAAGATTAAATAGGGGATGCTATCATTCCCCAAAATTTTCCCTACCTTTTTTTCATTTCATCTGGCCCATGGCCCATTTCATCTGCATACTCATAGTCATTTAGGTCATTCATTTACAATGGCATCCTAAAATACACATCATGGGTTCAAAAGTTCTTGTTATTTATACCAAACATTTAACTGTGACAAGTGACTTAGGGTTTTCATAAGTTACTTATAAATCAAACCTATGAGATTATGTTACATTGGACTTGGGATGCTCATCTCTTGGATTAGAATCTTTGTGGAATCCTAATCTTTGGCCTAAGCTTGGTTATATGGATTACACCATGGAATGGATTGGAATTTATTGTTGATTTCAAGTTTGAATTTGGTCAAATTTAACCATGGGAGGTTGACTTTTGTTGACCAACTTCTTTATGGACTCTTTCACAATTTAATTCATTGGCTATTTGTTCTAGATTCAAGATATGGCATGGCAATTAAGAGTTCATTCAAGTCAAGTTCAAAGTCAAGAAGCTCATATTTTCAAAATACATGTTTTGGAGGGAAAAGTACTCTTGGAAATCAAGTCACACAATTCAATTCAAGGCCAATTTTCATTACAAAGCATCAAAGTTCATTAGAAAATCCAAAATCAAATTCGACACAAGATTTTACACATTTTAACCTAGATTTGACTTTGTTCAACTGTTGGTTTTTGGTCAAATGTTTGACAAAAGTAAACTGACTATCCTAAACCTTAGTCTACTTTCCTATTCATTTTTAAGACATTCCATCTCTCGTGCCTCCAAATCTTCAAGTATCCAAATCTCTTCATAAAGGAACCTTGACTCATGCCTTGATTAAGTCTTCATGAACTTTGAGGCCATGCTATGTGTGACATGCCATGTTTAGTATTATCCCATGCCAAGCCATCCTATCATATACAGCAACCCTGCATCAAACAAACCAAAATTCAACATGTAAACAACATACATATCTCATCCAATTCAAAACATGGTCGATACACAAATACAAAGTCAAGCCAATGTCCATGAACCAATTTGCATACAATACATTCACATGACCTATACACAATCAAGCAAGCCATGGTGGATACAAGCCAATTCACACTTACCACATGAAAATGCATCCAAATAACAAAAAAAAAACAAAATATTATGTTGGTAACCGATTAACCAAAGTGGTTAACCGATTACACCTGCGAAATACTAACATTTCATAATTCACAATCACATCAAGAAGCTATATTTTCCTAACAACATTTCACAACATTCTTTTAGCTAACTTTCACAACAAATCCTGCTAACTAACTCACCCTAATTCAAGTTATCCAAATAACTAATTCACTAACTGTCAAGTATAAAGTAACCTAACAGTCTTAGCACACAACTCTAATAGTTCACTAATTAATCTAACTATCAAAGTAGGTTTTGCATTCAGGATAAAAACTAATCATCAAACTAACTGTGTTTCACTAACACTCCAACCTAGTCCCATAAAAATAGTTATCCATATAACAAGTTCAGTCATCAAGATTTCTAACAACAATAACAGTCCTTCTAACTAATCTCTAACACTAACAGCTTCACTAACAGCCTGCATAATTTCTTAACTAACAGAGTGATTCTTCTAATATTTATATTCTTAACACTCTAACCATTAACAGCTAACATACATGACATACCAACATAACCTGAATTCACTACAACTCCTAAACACTTCTAATAGTCTACAAACATCTCAACTAATTTTTTAACTGATCAAAATTAACTAATATTGAACTTCACCAATTCAATTCCATTAAACAACATAACTAACACTACAGCAAATAACGCTTTTTATGACGAAACGTTCACAACAAACAATATAAAACTGAGGGTATATGTATCGGGAGCGTCTTGATTTTAAAAAAACAATTTGTTAACTCGGTTCTTTGTAAAGTCGACATAACAATATGCTCAGTGTTTGAGATACGATTCCCAGCTCCTGCAGTTATATGTTTTATATGGAACCAAATAGGCGCCTTTAATTTTAATAAATTTTACATCGAATATGTTACCTCGGTTTTTAGGAAAACCGAGATATATAGTCTCTAATTTTTTATTCTTTTTGGAACCAAAAAGGCGCCTTTATTTTTTAAAATTTTTACGTCGGATATGTTACATCGGTTTTCAATAAAACCACATAAAAATTCTTTATATTTTTTATTCACTCAATGTCTACCTCAATCATTTCTCGAGCCAATGAAAGAACATTTAATCTCCAAGCAACCCTAGCAAAAGAACACTTCTTCTTCAGCCAACAAAATAACACTTATCTCTAAGGAGCCCTAGCGAACGAAAGAACACCATTATTCTCTGGTATGTTATTATTGTTGTTGTTGTTCTTGTTGTTGCTTTGGTCAATTACTTTTGTTCATGTTATTCTCCATTACTGTTGTTCTTGTGTATTATGGTTGCGTACTATTTTTATTTTTTCAGAAGCTTTATGTGATATGGATCGTAGTTGGATGAAAGCCATTAGATTAAGTGTAGAGTATGAGAATGGATTGAAACAATTTCTTTATTTAGCTGAAAAAAACCTTCCTGACAATAATGGGATTTTTTATTGTCCTTGTAAAAACTCTTTTAATATGATAAAACATCATAGGGATGGTATATTCAATCATTGTGGTTGTGATGTAATTATTCAAAATTACACGAAATGGGTATGGCATGGTGAAGCGACAAAAAGGAGACCTTTGTCACATACAGTTGAAGATGATGAAGTTATGAATGATACCTGTCATACCCCAAATTTTACCCCCTTAGATGTCATCATCATTTGCATGAACATTATAGGTCAATCATCTTTGCATAGCTAACCAAACTATCAAGCTTTGTGGTATTGTTTCTTTTGTGGAATTAGGGTTTTGTGCAAGAAAGAGAAAGCTCTGATTAATCAAGATTTGAAGGAGAGATCAACCAAACAAGCCCTCATATACTTTAAGAGTTCCTAATATGCCTTTTTATTCATTACAACTCATTTCAAGGACTTCCTAAGTGAATGGGAGATGTTTTGAATTCATCTGGTTAAAAAGTCAACTGAGGCTCCAAAAAGTCAACCTTTGAGTTTTTTGGTCAACCATGAAAATTTCTAGTCATATTCCATGATCTCATGTGGTTAGATCAAGAAAAATCAAGTTGGAACAATAAAATCAGCAGATTTGGAGAATTAGGGTTTTTTTATGAATTTTTCTAAGTGTGGAAATCATGATTTTTAGCCATCTTTAAAGGATCATATCTCACTCATTCTTGAGCCAAATGGAGCAAACTAGTACTCATTTTAAAGAGGACATTCCATGCTGCAAGTTTGTAGAAGAAATCAAGTTCAAAAATGTAAGGGTTTGAAGTTATGGATGTTTAAAGTTGGAAGAAATCATGATTTGGCATTCATACTTAGAGATTTTCTAAGTCCTAAAATTCAAGGTTTTTCACCAACTTCAAGCCAACGCTTCATGGGTTTCTTGACCTCAAATCAAAATTCTTCAAACATGAAAGTTATTTCTTGTTCTTCAAGCTTTCCAAGCATATGTAGAACTCTCCAATTGGATCAAGGAGTCAAAAGTTATGATGTCTCAAATTTGGAGGTTTTTGGGCACAAGTTAGGCAACTTGCCCAAGTTGCCAAGGCACCACAAGTTATATTTTTGCTCAACTTGCAAGCTATCTTTTTCTTTTTTTCCAAGCTTCAAATTCAAAATTGTTGAACATAAAATTTGTTCTCCTCCGTCTCAACTTTCTAAGCATATAAAGAAGTTTTCAATTGGAGTTCTATAGTAAAAGTTATGGTATGATGAACATGGGTGTCAAGACTTGAAACAACTTGCCCAAGGCATGACCAGCCCTGTGTGCCAAGCCCTAGGCCAGCAAGTTTGGACAAACTTTCATGCCTATTTTTCATTATGTTCCAAGCCTCTTTTCAAGAGATGTTGAACATCAAAGTTGCTCACCTTCATGCCCTCTTTCCAAAGAATCCAAGACCTTCTCAATTGATCCATCATCCATGGAGATATCACATGCTAAAGTAGGTGTCATGGATATGTTTGTACCTTGCCAAGTCATTCCAAGCCTTGACCAACCTTTTGAGATAAACCCTACCAAACTTTTTCAGCATCCAAGACTGATTTTCTAGAGCATAGAACCTGTCAAGTGTGATCTACAAACTTGCCATTTTTAGTTCTTTAGATTGTGACATATAAAAGCATGTGTGACACAAACTATGGACCATCTTGCAAACTCCCTCGTATGCCTTGATCTTGTGGTTTTTTTCATCCTCTTTCTAGCCTATATTCTGAGCACAAGCAACCCAATCAGTTGGCTCAAGGTCTGCACCATAGCCAGCTCGTGTGATATACATCATATGTGGCTTTCCTTCATATTTTGGACAAAAGAAGCAGTTCAACTTTCTTGGCTTAAAAGACACTTCTGGCTATCCATAATAGGATCAGAAACACACATACAAGGCAAGAGAAAGAGAGGGCAATAGAGAGTGATAGAGGCCAGAACCCAAAAAACTCAATTTTTCATTCAAAAACTCAAGGTTTCGAATCTCCTTATTTTGAGGTTTTCTTTTGTTCCTCTTGGCTCTATCATCTGTCTAAGAACACAAGGAGGCTTCTGGGATCATTTAGAGAGGTAGTGGAAGCACGAATCAAGCTAACAAGGAGCTCCAGTTTAGTAAAACTTCTTTCAATCATTTCACTTTGTTTTTACGTGTAAACTTTCCTTTTTTTGTATGTGTTTGGGTATACGTGGGTAGAAGGAGCTTTCTGGGTAGTTTTATTAGGGTTTCATAAACTTCCAGCTTTTGTACCCAATTTTCGTGGCCTATTTTCTTAGGGTTAGAGGTCTCTAATGGTAGAAATAATGGTAGAAACGGATTCAGCGTGAAAAAACATGGAGAACGGTATAAGGCTCGAAGGTTATGGTTGAGCTTCTCCCTCTGAAACTCCGGCAGCGTTGCTGGAGAAGACGACCGGAGCCCCAGCTCCGGTGTCTGCGTTTCCTTTGACTCGCCTCCTTCTTTTAACCTTGCCATGTCATGCCTCGTCATTTCCAGGTCAATTAAGAATGCTTACATGGCATTTCCCGCGTGTCCTTTTTTCTTTCTTTCTGACTTAAGTTTTAGTTTTAGACATGGGCCTTACAATAATGCTTTTCACAGCCCACTGTTTAGAGGCCTATGCATGATATGAAGGTGTTCTTTGTTTCTGTTTATTACTAATGCACCCCGCTGCTCACCTTGGTTTATTTTTCTTTTCTATTTTTATTCTTTCCAACTTTGTATTTTATTTTTAATGTTTAAAACATTTTAAAAATAAATAAAAATTATTTTTAGATACTTTACCGTCTTGACTTATTTTTGGTAATTTTTATTAATTTTTATTATTTATTTCCATATTTTATTTAATTCATTTGTTGTAACATGTTATCCAAAACACCCTTGATTTAGGGTTTTTCATTTGAGTGACTTCCATGAGTTATTTTAATCTGATTTTTTGTCAAGTTGTGACATATGAATGAGGGAGGTTTGAGTATTTTTGGTGGCCTCAAAAGTTGTTGTTTGATTAATTTTTGGTGTGGTTTTAAAAGCCTCGATTCTTTTGACACTATGAGCTTGTTAGTGGGTTTTGGGGAAGTTCTTGTGCCAATCTTGATTTGATCCTTGCAAATGTATTCTTGAATGTTTGAACATGACTAAAAGCTTTGAGTTTTATTTCATTTGGCCATTTTGTTATTTTTGGTTGGTGCATCAACTTAGGGTACATTTTGAGCATGTTTTGGTGTTTGCTTTGACTTAGTTTTTAGGCATGATTCTTTGAGTGTTTGTCTTGATGAATGTATGTTTATGGGTGGTTTAAAAATCATGTATTAGCTTCTGACTTCATGAGTTCAAAGTGTCTTTGCTTTCCCATTTGATCCTTTATGCATGCCTTGATTGTTTGAGTCATTTCATGGATGTTTTGGCTTGTTTCTTGCATATGGTTTTGTTCATGCCTTGATGTGATTCTTGTTTGTGTTTCTATTGAAATCATAATGTTGAATATGAGCTTTATGAGATGTGTATGCTACTTCCCATGTGGTTTTTGAGTTGTAACTTCTATGTTGAACCATGTTATACACTTATCTTTGTTTGATTAAGTTTGTAGCAAGGAAGCTTGTGCTTTGACATATGTTTGACATGTTTGTGACTTTCTCTTGATCATTTAAGTATGTTGAGCATAACTTGGTGTAGCTACTGCCCCTCTTGATATGTCATTCTCATTCTTGTTTATCATCACTCCCACCTTAAGGATTTATCATTTCTTCACTTGTTGTTACAAGTTATTTGTCCCTTTTTCCCAAAGGAGGGTTTTCCATGTTGACTTGAAAGTCATATCTTTAGGATAGTTTAGTTGCTTTCCTACTTACTTATTGACCTTGTTAGGATCATCTCCCTTGGCCTTGTTAGAGCTATTTTTTCCCTTTTTCAACCTAACTTTAGGTTAGGGTTTGTAAACCCTATGTAAGTATTATTGTTATAAGTACTTACTCTTCCCTTTTTGGCGTTGTTAGAGCCATTGTTTCTTTACAACTTAGAATTAGGTTTAGAGTTTGTAAACTCTATGTGAGTATCATTGTCATGTGTACTCACTTTCCCATCTGACTTGGATAAAATTCAATACCTTAGTTAGTCTTTCAACTTAGACTTAGAGAGTTTGTTAACTCTATGTAAGTACCATGGTTATGGATACTTATTCCCCTTGGAACCTTGACCACGGTCAAGAGTTCCTCACCCCTAGTTAGGTGAACTATGAATGCTCTTATTCTATCCTAGTTAGGAGACGTACACACGAGATGCGATGTCTTGGCGAGCATACTTAGTGTTCATACCCTAGGTCCTTACCTTAGCACTTTTTCCTTAGCAAGCAAACTTTAGCATAACACAAATACTAACAAGAGGTTCCTGTAGAGTACTACAGTTACTTAGGATGCTAACACCTTTCGTAGGTATACCTAACCCCCAAACCTTAGATCTCTAGGTTTGTTTTTACATAGCACACTTAGGGTTTTCTTTCGATCTTTACCCTTTCCTTTGGATAAATTAAAGCTCGGTGGTGAATTTCATGATTTGTGATTCAAGTTAACTAATAGCTTGATATCTGATTCTCACAGCAACAGAAATGGTGACTTCACTGGGGACCTTTCTTCCTAAGAGGGTTACACCCACCTTGTTTATATTTGTGTTATTTATATGTTTGCTTGCTTCTATATCTGTATATTTGTATATATATCTGCTTGTGCTTGGGTTTTTCTGTATGTAGGGTTGCTACCTTGAGTGGTGAGATAAGTCCTAACTCGGACTTGAGTGTACACTTATGATAGGAAGGTGGTATATTTAAGAAGGCTTATAGGGAGTTGATTCCCGACCAAGGTGACTTGAGAAACCACCGCTCAGTGGAAGCCCTCTTGGGAGTAGTTTTGTTAAACGAGTATTCGTGAAAACATTACTACTTTCGACCTAGGTGATCATGACACTGAGAACCTTTAGTTACCTTTTCACCCCACTTTGGCCTTGTTAGGATGTAGTACGGTGACTATAAGGGAGTAATCCCAAAATAGTTGATACGCGATACTACGCTCAGACGAGACTCTCTTGAGAATATTATCGACTACCGAGTATTTGGGAAATTGATAATATCCAAAAGATGGGTTGTTGACTCTGGGAACTTCTTAGAACCCTGTTCTGCAGATACATGAATCCTTAGTACATACCTGTTGGGATGGGTAGACCATGGCTTCACACTCGTGTTCTTTAAACCTAGGTCGTTGTCTGTTTATCTGTATATATGTGCATATATATGAACTTGTGTATACCTGTGTTTGTGCATACATGCATTCATGAGCATCATTTCATAAATTTTCGTGGAACTTAGAACTTTTGTTTGCCAACATCATAGGGTTATCATGGACAGCGAAAGGAAGAAAACCTTGAAGTACACTTATAAGAGTCCTAACTTGGACGATCTAAAGAGATTGGGGACCTTGGTGACAAATCCAGAAGGGTTTAAGAACAAATATGGGAATTTGTTGTCATTATTGAAGATGGAGATGGATAATGGACTCCTCTCTACACTACTTCAGTTCTACGATCCAGTCTACCATTATTTTATGTTCCCTGACTACCAGCTCGTACCTACACTGGAAGAATACTCCCATCTAGTTGGTTTGCCTATTCTCGACAAGTCTCCTTTTCTTATCTTCGAGAAGGACCCTGAAGAGCAAGATATTGCCAAGGCTACACATTTGAGATTATATGACATTCAAGACAATATGACCACCAAAGGGGGAGTTTTTGGGTTGACTGCAGGGTTTTTAGTTGGGAGAGCTCAGTACTACGCTGATCATTTGAGCATGGATGCATTTAAGGCTATTCTTGCCTTGCTCATCTATGGTATTTTTCTATTCCCAGGCTTTGAAGACTTTGTAGACCTCAATGCCATCAAAATCTTCCTAATGAAGAACCCTATGCCTACTTTGCTAGCGGATGCCTACCATTCCGTTCATCTAAGGAATTTCCACAAGGGAGGGATAATCACTTGTTGTGTTCCATTATTATACAAGTGGTTTATTTCACACTTGCCTAAGGCTAATGCTTTTTGGGATCCTAAGAAAGGTTGGTGGTCACATAAGATCATGGCTCTTACCCACTCTAACATTGATTGGTACAATCGTGTCTATGATGGGGTGAGGATTATCGATAGCTGTGGAGATTTTGGTAATGTGCCTCTTCTTGGCACCAAAGGAGGGATTAGTTATAACCCTGTCCTAGCTCGTCGACAATTAGGATATCCTTTGAAGGACAAACCCAATGGTGTTCATGTGGAAGGTATCTTCTTCAAAGAGGATGGAGATAACAAGGAGCTGAAGGAGAATATCTTGAATACTTGGAGCCACTGGCATAAGAAGGGGAAGAAGGACATAAGAAAGCCTAATTGTGTTTCCTTGGAACCCTATCTCTAATGGGTCAGAGAAAGGGCTATCAAGCTGAAGATGCCCTACTCCCGACAAGAGCCCATGATTCTAAAGGATGAACCCACCCTAATCTTCATGTATGAAGCAGAGGAGTTGAGAATCGCTTTGAGCTAAGCACAACAAACAGGAGATTCTTGGAAGCATAAGTACCAAGTGGTTGTTGAGGAGAATGCAGAACTCCAAAAGCAACTACAGGTGAAGAACGAAGAAGTAATCTCTTGTAAAAAGAGTAAAGCACAAGAGGATCGATGTTCCTCTAGCCCTCAGTCAACTCTGTGGAAGCTGATTGTAGATAAGCTTATTCTTGAGAAGGCTCAGATGGAAGAAGAGATCAGAAAGCTCAACATGAGGCTGCTAGGAGAATCTTCTTAGGACCTTTGTTAGCTTTTATTTAGCTTTCTGTTAAGACTCTTGTAAGAGGTGCTGATGGTTGTAATCCACCTTGATAATTAATGAGAATGGTTTTTTTGGTATCTCTTGATGTTTACAAATATTCGAGTTCCACGAAGCTTTTTGCATTGCATTTCTCTAACTTTTCAAGGAACTAAAAATTGTATTGTAGACATTATAAAATGGATTTTGGAAGGAAAGGAACCCAGAAATACACCTTAAAGAGTCCAAAACTGGAAAGTTTAAAGGAACTAGGAGGTCTAATAGAGGATCCCCTAACATTTTCAGACAAGTATAGGAGGATTTTTCCACTGTTGAGACTCTAGATGGATGATGGACTGCTAGCTACGCTCATCCAGTTCTATGACCATGTGTATCATTGTTTCACGTTTCCAGATTACCAATTGATGCCTACTATAGAGGAGTACTCTGCCTTGATGGGACTTCATGTCACTTCTCAGCCTCCATTCTCTAGAGTAGAAGACACGCCAAGTAAGAAAGATATTGCTAAAGCTACGCGCCTGAGGTTGTCCGATATTCAAGCTCACATGACCATCAAAGGAGGGCTCCTTGGACTGCCGGCCAAATTCTTGTTAGAGAAGGCTCAGTATCACACTGACAAGAAGAATACAGAGATTTTTGAAGCTACCTTCGCATTGTTGGTCTATGGGTTATTCCTGTTCCCAAATATTGACAACTTCGTCGATATTAATGCCATCAAGATCTTCATGCTCAAGAATTCAATCCCCACTTTGTTGGCCGATGCCTATCACTCCATCCACTCAAGAAATCTTCAAGAAGGGGGTCATATAACTTGTTGCGTTGCTCTCCTCTATAGGTGGTTTATTTCGCACCTGCTGAGGTCTGCAACTTTCTGAGACTTGAAGGATGGGCTCACATGGTCCAAGAAAATCATGTCACTCACTCATTCAGATATTGAGTGGTATGATCTAATGTATGGAGGAGTTGTCATGATCCATAGCTATGGGGAATTCCCTAATGTGCCTCTTCTTGGCACTGAAGGATGTATCAACTACAACCCTGTCCTTGCTCGTCGTCAGCTTGGATACCCGATGAAGGAGGAGTCCATCCCTATCTATTTGGAAATACTTTTCCTTGAGGATGGAGAAAACCTTATGCTCAAGGCCAAAATCATGTATGACTGGCGGCACATACATAAGAAGGGGATGACTGCGTTGGGATATCCTGATTTCACCTTTTAAGAATCTTACCTGTTATGGGTACAAAAAGGGCCCTTAAGATGAGGATACCCTACCCTTGTCATGAGTCCATGTATTTGGCTTCTAGGGACCCCATTTTGACCGCCGCGAGTGAAGAAGGAAAGCTGAAGAGTGAGTTGGAGGAGCTCGTTCTTGAAAAAGAAAAGATGCAGGAGCGGATTGACAAGCTTGAGAAAGAACTACATGGAGGAGAAGGGCCTTCGTCGCAAGGATTAGACTCTTAGTTTCTTTTGTTCGGTTTCTCTGTATTTGACTATGTTGTAATGGCTCTTGAGGGTGTACCAATTGCTTTGTATAACTTTTAAGTTTGATTATGAAATGGGCCTTTTGGTTTATTTAAGTTATACTCTCCATTATTAGTGTTTGCAAATATGATTTAGGGTTCCTTGATTATTTTGTTTGCATTTGCATTGCATCCCATACGTCCATATCATTGCATGTGCATTCTTTTCATCGTGGCTCATCTCATCGTCTTGTCTATAGCTATTCCACTGAATTTCCAATATCAATACAACACCCGAGCCCGAGCTCATCAGAGAATGGCTGAACATCACATGGAGTTCGACAGGGTCAATGATGAATTAGAAGACCTGCGCGGAGGTGTGGGGCAGATAATGGAAATGTTGTAGGTTATCAAAGCAAAAATGGACACTCTAGCCCCATAGTTTCTGAGATTACCAATGTAACTGTGGAACCGCCACCAATAATAGTTAATGCTGCAAATGTGCCATCTTTTGGTTTACCTGTGGGTTTTGTGCCTTCACCTGTCACGGTGCCAACTACTCAACAAGCTATTCCCTTGGGACCAGAAATTCCTCAAGCTATTCCAACATTCGCACCAGCTACTGTACAAGCTCAAGTACGTCCTTATTTTCATAATCCACAGCAAGTGTACGACATCCCAGATATGTCTGAAGAGGGGGATGAACGTCACGAAAGGTTGAAGGAAAGTGTAGAGACTATTGAGAGGAAGGTAAGGGCAATGGAAGGGAACAACATCTTTGGTGCTGATGCCAGAGACATGTGTTTAGTATCTGGACTGGTGATCCCTCCAAAATTCAAAACTCCCAGTTTCGATCAGTACTCAGTTGCAACTTGTCCAAGATCACACTTGATCATGTATTACAGGAGGATGGCTGCTTATGTGGATAATGATAAGTTAATGATACACTGTTTCTGGGACAGTCTGAAAGGGGCCTCAGCCAAGTGGTACCTAAGTCTGGATCAATCCCATATTCACAGTTTCCAGGATTTATCAGATGCTTTTGTTAAGCACTATAAATACAATATGGATTTGGCTCCAGCTAGAAGGCAACTCTTAAGCATGTCGCAAAAGAGTTCAGAATCTTTCAAAGAATATGCACAGCGCTGGAGGGAAACTTCCTCCCAGGTGGAACCTCCTCTGACTGAGAAGGAGTTGGCCGATTGGTTTGTGGATACGGTGAGACCGGGATTTTATGAAAGAATGATCAGCAGTGTGTCAGCTAATTTTGCAAATATTGTGGCAGTAGGTGTAAAGGTGGAATCAGGATTGAAGAATGGTAAAATAACTAACGCTTCTGGTAGCTCAAGCAGTAATAATGCCAAGAAACCTTCTGGTAAATTCCACAAGAAAAAGGAGGGAGAGACAAATTTTGTTATGATAGGAAGGAAGAAAAACTAGACTTGGAAACAACATCAGCAACCTTACCAACAACATCAACAACCTCAATAAGGTTATGTTCAGTAACTGGTGTATCCTGTACAGTATACCTAACAACCATATATGGCAGCTGTCACGCCCACATTCAACAATTAGGTCCCAGTTTATCAACCAATGCAAGAGGCACCAGTCTATCAGCCAGTCCAACAACAACAGAATTATCAACAAGCGTCTAATGCTCCAGCATATCAGCAACAACAAAGGACCCAGGGTGCTCCTGGTCATGATTTGGAAGGGTGCCTTGCATTGAAACATATCATAAGGGAACTGATGGAAAAGAAAATTTTGTCTTTTGATGACTCTCAGCCGAATGTTAAAAGTAATCCTCTGCCCATCCATGGGGCAGTAAATTTTGTTGAAGATGCATCTGAGGAGACTTTGATTCTTGATGTTACTGAGATCAAGACCCCGCTCCAAGACTTTCATGCTAAGTTAGTAACTGGTTACAGATAGTCATTCAGAATGTGAAGATTGTGTTGACAACCCAAAAGGCTGTTTGTTGGTCCAGAGGGATATTCAAAATTTGATTGACAGTGGTTTCTTACAGGTGGGTAGCAAAATGAAGAAGGATAAGGTGTCAGTGATTGAACCGATCTTTAATTTGCCAAAGTCAGGTGACAAGGTACCAGTGTTCAACTTGCCAGAGTCAAGCTCTGCAACTCCAGTTTTTAATAAGCCAAAACCAATGTTCAACATTAAAAAGCCTGTTGAGCTACCAGTCAGTCAGCCTAGACCGATGATTATTCAAAAACCTAGTCAATTCCGCTTCGAAGATAATACAGCTATGTCGTGGAAGTATGATGTAACGGTGATTGATCAGGAATCTGGAAAGGTTATTCCGAAGAAAGATGTGGAAGATATTTAGGAAGATGTGGCAAATATTGCTGAGGCAAGCAAGATGACCCGTAGTGGTCGTGTTTATCAACCTGTAGTAAATGTAGTTCCTCCAAAAGAAACTACTACTCTTGTGCCTGCTAGGGATGAGGAAGTGGTTTTAAATGACGAAGACGCAGAATTCTTGAGAATCATAAGAAAAAGCAACTACAAAGTTATTGACCAGCTTCACCAGACACCGTCAAAGATATCCATCTTGTCTCTCTTGATGAGCTCTCCTGCTCATAGAGTTGCTTTACAGAAGTTGTTGGCTCAGGCCCACATTGCTCAAGGCATTACAATTGGTCAATTTGATTATATGATCGCGAACATTACTGCTTGTAACACACTTAGCTTCAGCAATGAGGAATTGCCAATAAAAGGTAAAAATCACAATCATGCATTGCATGTGTCTATGAAATGTGAGGAGGATGCTTTGGCTCGAGTACTTATTGATACAGGTTCATCTTTGAATGTTATGTCCAAAAGAACACTTCTAAAACTTGCTTACATAGGGGCAGAAATCTAGGCTACTTTATTGATCGTCAAAGCTTTTGATGGTTCTCGTAGGATGGTAATTGGCAAAGTAGAGCTACCGATCTTAATTGGTCTGGATGTCTTTGATATCACGTTCCAAGTGATGGATATTAATCCAGCTTACAGTTGTTTGTTGGGAAGGCCTTGGATACATGCTGCTGGCGCAGTAACCTCCACATTGCATCAGAAGATGAATTTCGTTGTTGATGACAAGTTGGTAATTGTTCAAGGTGAGGAGGATTTGATGGTGAGTAATATGTCTTCATTCAGGTATATTGAGCCTGACGAGGACGCGCTGGAAACTTCTTTCCAAGTGCTTGAAATAACAATGATGTAGTGTTGGAAGTCGAAGAACCGGTGGTTAAGAGTGGTCCATCCTTTGCATCTGTTCAGAGTATAAAGGCGACTATGGAAGAAGGCACTCCTGCAGGCTGGGGAGAAGTCATTGAAGTGAAGAAGAAGCTGAATCGCTATGGGTTGGGTTACAAACCAACTCGTGGTAGAGCATCAACCTCCGCAATAGGACGTCCGAAGACAATCCAAGAGGTATTTATTAGCAAAGGCTTTCAAGTCAACGCTGTGATTGAAGACCAAGAAGATGAAGATGTTAGCCATTTGGTATTTCAGTGTGATGCCGCATTGGACAACTGGGAAGCAGTAGAGATCCCTGTGTTTATTTCTTCGCCAGAGTCATTTATTTATCTTTTGTTGTTGTTTTCAAATTCCATAGCTATACCCAAAGCTATTGGATTATTTTGTAGGGCCACCGCGCTTTCAAAATTGTTATAATCAATGAAGATATTTTGTTAAATTCTCGTTGTTTCATTTACTGTTTTTTACTTTTACTGTTAAAAGAAAATGGCAATCTTTTGAAAACTACCAAAAATATTTTTCTTTTGCATTTGTCTTTGTGTCTTTAATAAAATAAGTCATTCCAAACATGCAGAACCATTCCAAAACCTGTTGAATCTGATGACCCTATTTTCACTTTTTACTTCGACTCACCCATCTACCAAGTTAAAGATGAGGATGAAGAAGATTATGAGGATCTTGATGAACTGGCAAAGATGTGCGAGTATGAGTACACAGACCTTCAGCCACATGAGGAGCAGGTTGACACCATTAATCTTGGCACTGACGAAGATAAGAAAGAGGTCAAGATTGGTACTGCACTTGGGGCAGAGATCAGACAAAGATTGGTGAAGCTTCTAGAAGAGTATGTTGATGTGTTCGCATGGTTGTATCAGGACATGCCTGGTTTAGACACGGACATAGTTATTCACAAGCTACCGCTCAAGCCCGAGTGCCCACCTGTAAAGCAAAAGCTCCGAAGAAGTAGACCTGATATGGCTCTGAAGATTAGAGATGAGGTTAAAAGACAGCTTGACGCAGGTTTTCTAGAAGTTTCAAAGTACCCTGAATGGGTAGCCAATATCGTGCTGGTGCTAAAAAAGAATGGTAAAGTTAGGATATGTGTATATTATAGGGATCTGAACAAAGCAAGTCTAAAAGACGATTTCCCTCTACCACATATTGACACTCTTGTGGACAATACCGCTCGGTTCACATTTTTCTTATTTATGGATAGTTTCTCTGGTTATAACCAGATCAGGATGGATCCTGCTGATATGGGCAAGACTACATTTATTACTCATTGGGGAACTTATTGTTATAAGGTTATGCCCTTTGGTTTGAAGAACACAGGGGCAATATATCAAAGGGTGATGGTCACTCTTTTTCACGACATGATGCACAAGGAAATTGAGGTATATGTCGATGATATAATTGCCAAGTCTCAAAGCGAAAAGGGCCATTTAGATCATCTCTTGAAGCTGTTAAAACGACTCACAAAGTACCAATTGAGGTTGAACCCTGCAAAGTGTACTTTTGGTGTTAGATCTAGAAAACTCCTTGGTTTTATCGTTAGTTAACGAGGAATTGAGGTGGACCCTGATAAGGTTCGAGCTATCCAAGAAATTCCAGTTCTGCAAACCGAAACACAAGTTAGGTGTTTTTTGGACGCCTGAACTACATTTCCAGGTTTATTTTCAATATGACCCCCCACTTGTGAACCTATCTTCAAGTTGCTCCGCAAGGATCAGACCATTGAATGGAATTCAGATTGTCAATAAGCCTTCGACAAGATTAAGCGTTATTTACAAGAACCTTCTATCCTGATCCCACCTGTCCCAGGAAGACCACTCTTCATGTATCTTACTGTACTAGAAATATTTATGGGTTACGTGTTGGGCCAACACGATGAAACTGGATGCAAGGAGCACGCATCTACTAATTAAGCAAGAAGTTCACTGATTGTGAAAGTCGGTATTCACTTTTAGAGAAGACTTGTTGTGCTTTAGCAGGGGACGCCAGACATTTGAGGCAGTACATGATCTGTCATACTACTTTATTAATCTTGAAAATGGATCCAATAAAGTATATCTTTGAGAAGCCTGCTCGGACAGGAAGACTTGCCCGTTGGCATATGTTGTTGTCTGAATATGACATCCAATACGTTGCCTAGAAATCTATTAAAGGGAGTATCTTGTCAGATTACCTCGTTGATCAGCCTGTGGAAGATTATGAACCTCTCAAGTTTGAATTTCTGAATGAAGATATTATGGTGGTGAAAGACTATGAAGAACCTGGCCCTGAGGAAGGCCCCAAACCAGGTTCTCGTTGGAAAATGATGTTTAATGGCTCTTCTAACTACAGTGGGCATGGCGTAGGTGCCGTGTTGATGAATCCTGATGGTGGTTATACTCCATTTACAGCAAGGCTTTGTTTTGAATGTACGAACAACATCGCTAAATATGAAGCGTGCATTCTAGGCCTGGAAGCAACTATTGACCTCCGAATCAAAATCTTAGAGGTCAGTAGGGATTCAGCTTTGGTTATCTATCAAGTTAAGGGCGAATGGGAAACTCGAGATGAAAAGTTGATTCCACATTGTGCCTATATTGTGGAAATGATCCAGTACTTTGATGAGATCACTTTTCGTCACGTTCCAAGGTCGGAAAACCATATAGCTAATGCTTTGGCTATGCTGGCCTCGATGTGGAAGGTCAATTTTTTTAATGAAGCACCACTTATCAAAATTGAGCGCAAGACTGAGCCTGCCTACTACCAGTTGGTGGAAGAAAAAGTAGATGGGAAGCCGTGGTTCCACGATATGAGGAATTATCTTAAGGACCAGGAATATCCAGCCAACGCTACAGCTCTTGATAAGAAGACTTTGAAGAGGTTGGCGTCCAATTTCTTTCTTAGCAATAATGTGTTTTACAAGAGTGTCATACCCCAAATTTTGACCACCAGGATTTCCCATCATTGTGAAGATCATTACCACAATATGGATGTACTTTCATGCCTCATCAATCTCCTCAGGGATTGTTAGGCATTCTTTACAATCAAAGATTAGGGTTTTAACCCCTCTCAAAGCATCTAGACAAGGATCAATCAAGAAATGACATGATCTTCAACTTGTCTAACCTCTCAAACACCTATAAAGGATCAAGAGGACTCCCACATCAAGAACCAAGCACAAGGTTGCAGCATTCCAAGTGGTTCAAGCCTCAAGATCGCCTGTGTCCCCAAATTAGGGTTTTGGTCGACTGAGGCCTCCAGATGAAAATTTCCATCTGGACATGAGCCAATGCCTCAATGTATAGTCCTATAAGCTCAAAATGATCTCAAGAGCCCATCCACAATGGCAAGATCACCTTGAAGGTCCATCTATCAAAAAATCAGGAATTAGGGTTTTGACCTAATTCAACCCTTGAGTTAACTTGTGAAGCGAGACATGGCTTGAAGCTTCAAAATGAACTTCAAGGACATCAAATAAATCATATTGACATGTTTACAAGATTTTATTGAATCAAAGAGCTCACATCATAAACCACAAGAGCTCAAATCCATCTGATCACAAATTAGGGGTTCTTATGGAAAAAATCAAACCCTATCCTTGACTGCTGGCCTATCCTTGATCTCAAACCTTGGGGAGAGGTCCAAGACATTCCTAAATACCCTTTGAGTCCATCCATGAAGTTTAGTTAAGCCCAAGGATTGATTTCACAAAAGGATCACAAAGGCAAAATTTCATCTGATGAAAAAGTCAACTGTACAAAAATCCTAAGTTTGACTTTTTGGATTTTTGGTCAACCAAGGTTCCTTAACCCTAAAACAATGTTAATATGTGATTTGAATCATCATTCATCAAGAAAAATCAAAGAAAGTGAGTTAACTTGTAAAAGGAGTAACCATAAAAAAAACTAAGAATTTTTCAAAGTTATGGAACAAAATGGCTAGGGTACCAACTTCCAAGGATCATAACTTGAGATCCAAGCAACCATTTTGGGTGATCCAAAGCTGGATTTCTAGGTCTTGCTACACTCTACAAAAGCTTCAACTACTTCAAGTTCCAATTCTTCATGGATTTTTAGTTAGTAGTGGATCAAAGTGGTGAAAAAACCAAAATATGTCAAAAAACACTTAGTGAAAATTCTGCCTTGTAATTTCAACATCAAACATCAAACTTCCAAGGCATTTTCCACATTGATCTAAGATGAATCAATGAAATCTTCAAACTTCAATGTTTTAGTACATCATTCAAGCTTTTCAAAAAGTACAAGAAGCCTCTCTAATTCATTTTGTGCTGAGAGATACATCCATGGGAAGTTGGCTCCAAAATCTAATTTTTTACTAAGTCAGAATTGTGCATTTGGTCGAATTTGCATATCATGAGTCATCAAAGACATGTTTATCCATCTGCACACCTCAAGGGGAAACCAAGGAGGAACAAACACTGATCTATAAGCCTTCCAAGTCTTTGGAACTACATATAGGTGTGACATCCCTAAAAAGCTAAAGATGCCTCAAGACTCCAATTTTGTTTTGAGACATTCAATGGATGCATAGAGCTGGCATGTATCAGTCCATGGTCAACCAAATGAGTCAAGATAAGCTCATACAACAGAGGACTATAGGTTTGTGCTCTAATCTCAAGTCAATGGCTAGAGGAGACTTGAGATTCCATTTTATCCACATTGGCCAAAGGCCTGCTGCAGCTGCCACACACTATTGCTGCCAAAACAAACTTGACACGCTATAAATATGCCTCAATTGTGATCATTTTGAGTACACCAAAGGTCCTAAACAGATGCCTTTCTCAAAATCACCACTTTCACTCCAAAAACACCTTCTCTTGCAAGTCACTATCGGGTTTTGCATTTGAGAGTGATTCCAACCAAACCAATGGTTCACACACCTCACATATAACATATAGAGATGATCCAAACTCTTACATAACATCTGTAACATCAAAATCACCAAATGGCCACTCAATTGCACAAAACTCATGACTTGCTGCAGAAGGAATCAGGTTGATCAGTCCAGAGGTTTTCCAATCAACCTAAGCACTTAAATACATCCATTGAGGTACAAGGAAGTTGTCCAAATCGTTGGAACTCATCTGTAACACCTCCAAACTAGAATTCGATTCTCACTTGCAGAGGTAAAACTTGAACTCTCAAACTCAATGAATCATGCATCATAAACATGTTTTCTTGTTACCATTGTGTTTATGGATGTATGTAGGTCATTTACCCTCAATCAATTGTTGTTTACAGTTCGTATATAGGATTTCATTGAGTTCATGCCAATTTTAGGGTTCTTCAAGTTTTATCAAATTATGTTTAGATTCACTTAATTTCAATAAAATCGAGTATTGCCATTGTGTTCCTCATCTGAAAACGCACGATATTCATATTTAGATCATGAGGAATGGTTGAGAAACGAGTGAGATAGGATGCTTCACGGATCTGAGCTTGAGGATGAAGATGGCCATGGCGCCATGCTTCAGAAATCCAACTTGTTTTACTATATATTTATTGCTTGCCATATATTAAATGAATTGGCATTGCGCCTCAGTGGTTGATCAACTGGTTTGTGTGTATTGAGCGAGCGAGAGGTCTGGGGTTCGAATCCCCCTCGCCCCAGACCTCTTTTTTTTATCACTTGTCCTATTTTAATATTTTTCATATTATTTTTGTTAATAACTTGGAAAATTAATTTTTCATTCAATTTTAATCATTTTTTATTGGTTCTTTTTCTGAAAAATCACAAAAATATTAAAGTATTTTATTCTACAAAGAAATTATATTTATATTATTTATTTAATATAGTTGATATTTTTATGAATAAATTCATTTTTATTGTTTTTAAACATTTTTAAAAGTGAATTTTTATTTTGAAAATCAAATTCAAATGAGTTCTAAATCATCTTGTGATTAAAACCTCATTTTTTAAACCTTAACCAAAAATCACAAGTGGTTTATTTAAACTTATTTGGTATTTTTTTATCATTTTTATTAATTTTCTTTAAATAATTACTTTTAAAAATAAAAATTAGGGTTTCTTTGATTTTTGATCCTTATCAAACATTTCAAAACACTTATGGGCCTCTTGGTAGAGTGTAAGTCCCATCCCTCTGTAAATAAAAATAATTTTTGGGTCTTAATCATTGTATAAGTCCCAGTACAATTTTCAAAACAACAGTGCGATCACTGTTTCGCCATGGGCCTCTCCTTGAGTTGTAAGCCCCGTCACTTGTACAAAAATAAATCTTTGGGCCTCTAATAGAGTGTAAGACCCAACCCCCTTGTACATAAGTAATTGTGGGCCTCAATCATTGTATAAGTCCCACTGTGTTTTCAAAATCTCGGCGCGATCGTCGCTTTTCAAAACATTTTTAACTGGGTCTACCCTTATGTTGTAAGTCCCATTTCTTTTCTTTTTCAAACTCTTTGGTCCTCTCCTTGAGTTATAAGACCCATCCCTTTGTACAGAAAACCTCTTTGGGCCTCAGTCATTGTATAAGCCCTAGTACAGTTTACAAACAACAGTAAAATTGCTGTTTTTTCATCTGGGCTTCTCCTTGAGCATAAGCCCCAATAATCTTTTCAAAAAAACAACTTCTCTTTTGATTTAGGTTCAAATATACAGTTGTTATCAAAACTTTCTTTAATTTCTTTGAACAACTAATAATGAAGCATGAAAGTTTGCTCACCTGTAAGTTTTTATCAGCTTTCATTTACTTGCTTTCATATATATATATATATATATATATATATATATATATATATATATATATATAACTGTATTGTGGGAAGCTGCTCCCCTGTAAGTCCTTCTTTTATACCTTTTTTCATACTTGTCATATATCAACTGTATATATACTAGTATATCTATTTAGAGTTTTCCCCGACAATTAGGTCTAGAACTAAGTAAAGCCAGTTGGTCACTCTTTAATACAGTCAAAACTAGATCCCCATAGGGCTTCCAGATACAGTCTTGCCTTCTCTTGGGCTTAAACAATATGGAACAAAGAGAAAGGCAGTATTCCCGGTGAACCTTTTCTCAGGCTATCACTATTAGTGATTGTCAAAGAAATTCTACTCCCCAGAGGTGATCTATTCTCGGTGAATAACATCTCTTGAATTTCTTCAAACCTCAGAACTATTCACTAAATGATCTATTCTCGGTGAATAGCATTTCTTGAACTTTTCTTTGGCTTGGGACCCACAGGCTTCCTAAAAGCATCCCCGCCTCCTCTTGGGCTTTGTACAAGGACCCTCCAGCTTCTTAGAAGTTTTTATGCCTTCTCTTGGGCTTAATACAAGGATCCTGAAGACCTCCTAAAGGTATAAGACAGAACTTAGTCATCCTTTGCTAGAGCAGTCTTTCCAGTGTCAAATCTCAGACCAATTTAGGATTGATTCTCATCCCTTAAAAAGACCTGCCTCCTCTTGGGCATCATACAAAGATAAACTCTTCTATATCAATAGACTTGGACAGTCTAATCCCCTCTAGGATCTCAAAGACATTCTCAAGTTCCTTACAAACATAGGAAAAACCTCGGTCATCCTGGATCAATCTCCATTAGAGTTAAAACCCATGGGTTCTAAAAACCCAGTCTCTCTCTCCTAAAATTCCCCAGCCAGGATCAGTTTATCATCAGTATAACACTATCCCAAATCAAAACCTCAAGGCATCTGATACCTCAACTCTTCTGTAACCCTCAGTAAGAGTTGATCCCCCATTCGGACATCCCCATCAGAAGTTAGCCTCATCTTAGGCTTTGTGTAAAGATTTCTTTCTTGGTTCTTCCCCAGCAAAGTTAACCTCCTCTTAGGCTTTGTATAATGATCCTTCCGTTCCTCAGGATAGTCAGCCTCCTCTTGGACTTTGTACAAAGATTCTCCCCAGCAGAGCTAACCTTTTCAGACTCTCTTGTTGAGTCAATCAACTTTTAGACTCTCTTGTTGAGTCAATCAACTTTCAGACTCTCTTGTTGAGTCAATCACCTCTTAATACTCTCTTGTTGAGTCAACCCTTTTAGCCTCAATCTTGGGCTTTGTACAAGACAGATAAAACCATCCTCTTGTTGAAACAATCTTCTAGCCTCCTCTTAGGCTTTGTATAATGATATCCCCAAAGAGTCAATTCACTTTTTAGCCTCAATCTTGGGATTTGTACAAGACATATATAAACACTCTCTTGTTGAGTCAGCCTTTTCCAGCCTCCTCTTAGGCTTTGTATAAGGACTTCCCCAGTGGAGTCAATCAACCTCTTAGCTTCAACCTTGGGCTTTGATCAAGGCACACAAAAATCAACATCCCCTCAGAGGAAATCAAAATCCCTCTGTAGGAAGTCATTTCTTTGTTTATCACTTATCAAAACAGAAAATCAAAACAAGACCTAATCCCAGATAACTACTGTAAGTGGCACACTTGTTGATTCAAATATCCAAGTTGTTGTCCATCTTTTATCCAAGCCTCTGGATTATTTACATCCACACCACTGTCCCTCTCTTAGCATGAGAAATTCCTAAGGAAAAATGGCATTGCTCTACACTGAGTTAAAGTTTTCCCCTTCAGGACAAATCCCCTATAAAGGAAATTATGGCATTGCTGGATTCATATATCCCAGTTAAAGTAATCCTCCTTTATAAACAGTCATCCAACAGTTGTGATAAACATACCTAATGTCTCCCTTTAGAGATGACAAATTCTCTCTCAGTCAAACCTTTTAGCTTCAATCTTGGGCTTTGAACAAGACACAAATAAACCTTTTAGCTTCAATCTTGGGCTTTGAACAAGACACCAAAATATCTTTTTCCTCCCTTAAAATAGGAGGAACTACGATTGCTCTGATTTCCCTGTTTCATTTAAACGGGAATACGTAGGCATAAGATTGCGAAATCTTAGCGAGCATACTAATCAAAACTCTATGTCCAGTACCTTCACACATCAATCAAACATTAGGTCCAGTACCTTACCAAAAACATCGAAAAAACTCGAACATCAACAAAAACTCACTCTCTCTCTCTCTCTCTCTCTCTCATATTTCCCAAGAAACTTTCCCAACCCATTAACGGATAAACGCCATCAAGTACAAAGCAGAACCTAAAGTTAACATCCTGTGGATAACCACATATAGGATGGGTAATTGACAACTCCCCATTGTATAACCTGACCCCGAACTCCCCGAATCTCTTTAAGCGTTTGTTCAGTTAAACATTCGCGTGCAAGGTTAGTTTGAGATAGCTTCCCTTTCCCTTCCAGCTTCACGGGATAATAAGAAATCATAAAGTAGCACCCCCTCCTCTTCATTGAGGAGAAAACCCAAATTCCGCGATAAGGTGGTCGCGTCACCGACAAAAATCGCGCGCTACAGTAAAATGGCAACTTTGTTGGGGATCCATTTTGTCTTGTCTAGGATTATAGCTCTTAAGAGGTCTAGGATGTTAGTTTTAGGAATGAATATATATATATATATATCGCTTTTCCTACTTGATATCATGTTTATTTTTCTGCTAATGGGACTGCGGGTGATGCCGCATGTGGAAAGTTTGAGTGATACCTAAGATAAGTGATAGCATAGAAGGGTGGTCTTACAGGGAGTGATTCCCGAATAAGCGATCCTGGTAGACCATCGAATCAGTGGAGATACCCTTTGCGGATTCAATGTCTAGTGACTTCGGTTGCAAAAGCATATTGTTTGATTGTGGTATCCATGAAATTGAGGATTTAGTAGACTGAGACCATGTGACTATTTTGAAGTGAGGAAGCTATCAGAAATAGTTGTCACGCGATACTACCCTCATTTGAGATTACCCTAAGATACTACAGCTCGCTCGGGTGAACCAGCCTGATGTTGTTATCCCAATGGGGGTCAATGACTTTGAGGACAGATACAAAAATTCACCATAGTACAACCTTTGGGAATGGGTAGAGCCATGACTCCATGCTCGTGACGCTGAACCTTTGAACCCATGTTTTTTCTATGTTTTTGTGTGCTGCATTCATGCATTCATTTCATTAAAAAAACTTTAATCAAAGAAAAATCTTCTCTTCTAGTCTCTCTTTTTTCAAATTAAACTAAAACAATGATTGCAAATATCAGAGAGAAAGATCGCGTTATGGATTTCGGTAGAAGGAAGACGCACAAGTACACCTTCAAGGTTCCAAAACTAGAGGATTTAAGAGGGTTGGCAAGGATGATCACCAACCCTGATGCTTTCAGAGCTAAGTACGGAGGACTGCTGTCTCTGTTAAGGGTCCATGTAATTGAAGGAATCCTGTCTACACTGATTCAGTTCTACGATCTGTTCTATCATTATTTCACATTCCCAGATTATCAACTAGCACCAACACTGGAGGAGTATTCTCACCCGACTGATTTACCCATCACTGACCAAGCTCCCTTTTCTGGACTAGAAGAAATTCCAAAGGATCAAACCATTGCAAGAGCAATCTATTTGGACGAGTCAGAAGTCAGGACTCACATGACCATTAAGGGTGGAATCCCAGGTTTACCAGCCAAGTTTTTGGTAAAGAAAGCTCTGTACTTTGCTAGTATAGGGAACGTGACTGCTTTCGAGAGCGTCTTTGTTCTGCTCACCTACGGGTTATTTCTGTTTCCCAACATTGATAACTTCGTTGATATCAATGCCATTAAGATATTTTTGATTAGAAACCCTCTACCGACCCTGCTCGCAGATGCTTATCATTCTGTACACTTAAGGAATTTGTATAGCGGAGGAATAATCACATGCTGTGTACCCCTGCTATATAAATGGTTCACTTCCCACTTGCCCAAGTCTGCTGCTTTTTGGGATCATAAGAGTACTCTACGTTGGTCACAGAGAATCATGTCTCTTACCAACTCTGACATAGATTGGTACAATCGGATCTATGACGGGATAAGAATCATTGACCGTTGTGGAAATTACCCTAATATACCCTTCATAGGAACTAAAGGAGGATTCAATTATCATCCAGTTTTAGTTCGTCGTTAACTCAGATACTCGATGAGACATATCCCACGTAATGTTCATCTGGAAGGTCTTTTCTTCAAGGAAGGAGAAAATGACAGGGCACTAAAGATAGAAATAGTGCATGCTTGGAAACATGTTCACAGGAAAGGAAGAGAGTCTCTAGGAAAACCAGATTGTGTCTCTGTGGAACCTTATCTCCACTGGGTATAAACTAGAGCTCTCAAGCTGAGGATGTCTTACCTCATCAAGAAGTTCTTCCGTTAAAAGAATATGTCCTTTATTTTATGTCTGATACGGAAAAACTCCAGGTCACTATCAACAAAGTTCAACGGGAAAGGAAATCTTGGAAGAACAAGTATCACATTCTCAATGTGGAGTGTACCAAAATACAGCAACTGTTAAAAGAAAAAGATGCTCTGATCGAGATTTTAGAGCAACATGCTGTAGAAAGTCAAGGAGACCGAAGGAATTTGCTCGCTCCTTTCACTTGACAAAGGACTGACAACCCGACAACGACTCAAGATCCCCGGTCAAAGAAAAGGAAAATACCAGAACCAGCACCTGAGCTCTCCTCAGAGAGGACTCAGGATCCATAAGCTTAGACATTTCCTTTTGCAGCACTTTGTAAATTACTGTATTTCCATTTCCGCAATCTTTGAATTCAATAAAACGAGGTTTCCCCACTATATGATATTTGCAATCCAATTGTTGAAGTTTCTTTTGATTAAAATTAATTAAAATATAATTATTGCATATCATTCATCATTCTCACATAACGCATTCTTCTCACCTACGAATCTCACGTTTGTGTCTCGATTCTAGAGCCAAACTGTCTCATTCGTACAATACTCAGGCCAATTGACAAAAGAAAATGGATGATCTCGAGGAAGAGAACAGAGAGTTAAGAGAAGAAATCGACACTCTGAAAGAAGATCTAAGGAAACTTCACAGTGACATGCAATCTCTGGCAGCAGCCCAGAAACAACAACAAAGGACTGTGATCTCAGAGATCACATCTACGCCCATAGTAGAGACGATTATCCTTGGTATAACATGCCTAAAGATCGTCCCTGGGGCATGCAACTTAACTATGTCCCTTAAGGATATATTCCTCCGATCGCGGAAGATCCGGAAACTGCAGCAGGAACCGCTGGGCCTGAAGGTTACAAACTTCGGGAAAGCGAAGATACAAGGGGAATGACAGCAACTCCTGAAGGTTACAAACTTAGGGATAGGGAAGCACCAAGAGTCACTGCCGTAATGACTATACCACCACCCGTGGTACACACTATCCCGGAAGGGCAGATTCCACAGATACCTTCTGGTGGAAACAAAAGTATGTACGGCAGAATGAATGAGTTCCAGGGACAATTCCTGGAGATGCAGAAGGAACTGCATGCCATTCGCGGTCAGGATTTATTCAGAAAGGACGCCGCAGACCTTTGTTTGGTCCCCAATGTGAAAATTCCGCACAAATTCAAGGTGCCCGAATTTGAAAAATACAAGGGCAACTCTTGCCCTCAAAGTCATTTGGTGATGTACACTCGAAAGATGTCAACTCAGACAGAGAACCAACAGCTACTGATCCATTATTTTCAAGATAGTTTAACCGGTGTTGCACTCAAATGGTACATGGGTTTAAACCACACCAAGATTACCACGTTCAGAGATCTTGGCGCTTCCTTTGTTCACCAGTATAAGTATAACCTGGACATGGCGCAGGACAGAGATCAACTTAGAGCTATGTCGCAGAAGGACAAGGAAACCTTTAAGGAATATGCTCAGAGATGGCGTGAAATTGCCGCCCAGATTTGTCCACCTCTTGAGGAAAAAGAAATGACAAAGATCTTTTTGAAAACCTTGAGCTCATTCTATTACGACCGAATGGTCGCCAGTGCGTCCAGCGACTTTACTGAAATGGTAAACATGGGGGTACGCCTTAAAGAGGCAGTCCGAGAAGGACGTTTGGTCAAAGATACAAGACCATCAAGCAGTACCAAAAGATACGGTAGTGCTTTCCCTAAGAAAAAAGAGCAAGATATTGGTAATATCTCTCTCTGAAAGCAAAGGAGAAGGTATCAACCAGTAGCAGCAGTAACTTCTGCTATCAACCCTGTGCCTATTCCAACGTATCAACCTCAGGTTGCTCAGAGCCAACCAAATCAACAGTAGTATCAGCAAAGGACACAACAACCCCTTCAGCAGGCTCGTCCTCCATACAACAACAACAACCGTACAAGGCGACCACTAGGGTTTGACCCTATACCGATGTTGTACGCATAACTATTTCCACAACTACTGGTCAAGGGGAACGTCCAAACCAGGTCTCCTTTTACAATACCCGAAAATCTGCCTTTTTCGTTCAAAGCGGATCAGACTTGCCCTTACCATCAAGGAGGACCGGGGCATAACATAGAAAACTCTCTCAGCTTCAGATCCGATGTACAAAAGCTTGTCAGGAATGGGGCCCTATCCTTCAAGGATACAAATCTAAATGTTCAAACAAACCCGTTACCTCAACACGAGAAGGATATAGTAAATTTGATAGAGGAAGAGTCTAACCACAACTATCAAATTCATGATGTACTCTTATTGGGAACCAATCTGGTCAAGATGCATTGCAGACAGAGCGGATACGGGCATGTACCGTCTCACAATTATCACTAGTGTGATATCTGCTCTAAAAATAATCAAGGATGTTATGTGGTGCAATCAGCTCTATAGGAACGGATGGATCTTGGATGGATCCAAGATCATCGAATCCGTGAAGTCAACATGACTTATACAAATTCCAACATCATTCAAAACCACGACATCCGTTCGATGAATGTCAACTTGGTGGCAATGCACTCTAGGCAAAGCCAGCATCTTGACCTGCCATGGCACGACTACGACTCCTGTCTGATCTGCTCGGAAAACAATCAGGGATGCTCTTTTGTACAAGAGGCCCTCCAGCGTCAGATGAATCTTGGATGGATTCAGGATTACCGTGATAGAAGTCATTATCAAGTTAATATGATTCAAATCTTTGATATTCGCTTGATGAATACCAGTTTGGTGGAATTACATGCTAAGCAAGTCCAGCTCGATTTTATGAGTTCACATGATTATCAGAACTGTAAAATATGTCGTGGAGATGGCCAAGGATGCGTACTTATTTAAAGAATGCTTCAACACTTGTTGAACCACTGGTGGCTTCCGATCTAAATGGACGAAGCTACACAGCAGATCAGTATGACCGATGGGAACCCTACTAGGCATCAAAATCAGGATGTTCGATCAATGGAAACAGGTCTAGTGAGGTTACACTCATACAAAGCGGACGTAGTCGGGTGCCACCATACAACTATGAGCGCTGTAGAGTTTGCTCAAAGGATAACCAAGGATGCTACCTCGTGCGAGCAGCCCTTCAAAGTCAGTTGGACCACAAAGAGATTCGACCATGTTCAAGCTCTAGGCCAGTTAACATAATGTCAGACTATCCTCCCAATCGAGGTAAAGAAGTTGTCTTAATACCTAAACGAGAAGTGGCCAAAGATGTATGCACCATAATCCCTTTACTCCATGAATCAAGAGTTCCTCTTGATAGTGGAAAGATTCTCAACCTCTAACCAATTGAGGCCAGCTATGATGGTCAGAAAAATCAAAAGGCTCCTGTAGTTATCTATCTACTAGGACCAGTACCGTACAAATCCGATAAGGCTATCCCTTACAAATACGGTGCAACAACAATTGAGAATGGAAAGGAAACTCCATTACCCTCCGTCGTGAATATTGCAGACATAAGTCGAGTAACACGGAGCGGTCGGATCTTCAACAGAGGAGTTGGAGAACCCAGCAAAGAAAAGGAACCTCAAACAGAAGTTCCCGATCAACCAGTCAGTCAATCCAGTGATCCCGACCTTTCAAAGAACAACGATGAGATGCTGAAGCTCATCTAGAAGAGTGAGTACAGCATTGTTGATCAACTGTTGCAAACTCCTTCAAAAATCTCTGTACTATCTCTTTTACTCAGTTCAGAAGCCCACAGAGAGGATCTACAGAAAGTCTTAGAGCAAGCCTTTATGGAACAAGATGTGACGATAAGACAATTTGACAGCATCATCTCCAACATCACTTCCTGCAACAACTTGGGGTTTAGTGATGAAGAACTGCCAGAAGAAGGCTAAAATCAGAACATGGCGCTTAACATTACAGTCAACTGCCAGGACGATGCTTTAACCAGCGTACTGGTAGATACCAGATCAGCTCTGAATGTTATGCCAAAATCTACTCTAATGTGACTATCATTTAAAGGATCTCCGATGAGAGGAGTGAGGTCATCGTCAAAGCATTTGACGGATCCCGAAAAATAGTTATCGGTGAAGTCGACCTTCCCATAACTATCGATCCTCACACTTTCCAAGTCACGTTCTAGGTCATGGACATCCGGGCAGCATACAACTGTTTATTAGGAAGACCTTGGATACACGAGGCTGGGGCAGTCACTTCGACACTTCACCAGAAGCTGAAGTTCATCAACAATGACCAACTAGTCACAGTATGTGGAGAACAAGCCTTGATCATGAGTAATTTATCGTCGTCCACCTGTGTAGAACCAGAGGAGGTTGTAGGAACCCAGTTCCAAGCACTTTCGGTGAGCAATGACAACCAATCTGAAAAAGGAACATCGATTTCCTCATACAAAGATGCTCTCAAAGTTATCAAAAGTAACAATGCAAAAGGATGGGGACAGCTTGTCATTCCTACTGATAACAAAACAAAGAAGGGTCTTGGCTTTTCCTCAACCTGTACCCAGACTGCTACTAACGATGAAAGTTTTCATCCCATTCAGGACTTCTTCCATAGTGAAGGTTTCCTTCGCCCAGTATCTCAAGAAGTACATACCATCAACGAGGGTGATTCCTTCTATACAGATGAAGAATGGAAGTCTTATCTTAACAAACACGGTTATATGTCTCAGGGAGAGGTGCCTACGCCATTTTGCTATCCCGCACAGAGTCTGAGATATATACCAAGATCAGACGTCAAAATGATATATGAAGATTGTGATCCAGAAGGATGTCGTGCTCCACCAAACTCATTAGAGAAGGAGACTCCGATGAAAAACAACTTTGACTATGACTATTATGGCCCAATGGATGGCTTGCCTATCTGGCAGCCGTACCCAGGAGACTTGGGAAAAAAGAGTAAGCCAAATGACGCATATCAGCTGAGCATCATTGAAAAGAATTCATGCGTCCCCACCCAATCATGGGATCATTACTCAGGGCATTCAGAAAATATCCAGCACGATGATGAATTTATTGCAGGACAAGAGTTCATCAACAACGCTTTTCCTGAGGTCAACGTCATCGAAAGGGATGACTCCTCCAGTTCCATAGAAGTATGGGACACTTTAGGACAACCGAGTCGCAAGTATGACTTCCTGGTCAAGCACACCGCTCCTGAAAGCTCTCGTATCAGGCTCAAAGACATCTAGCCCACTGGATGGGGAGATCCGCCTGAGAGTAAAAACATTGTGCAAGATACAACAGAAGAATTTGTCTACGACAATTCTACCTGGGAGACCGACTCCAACGATCCTGCTACACCAGAAATCAGCGTCATTTCTAAAGACAAACCTAGAAGGAAGGTACCAGACTTTGTGATTCACCGAGGAGTTCACCACCAATGGGTTGTTGTCGATGTCCCGAAAGTCGTCCATAAGTCTAAGTAATTGTCGTCTTTCTCTTAACCTTTCACCCTGCCCAGGTGAAACGAATGTTTTGATAGGGCTCACTTTCTGTATATGTCTCTCTTCGCTTCGCCCAAAGCGACAGAGTTTTGTTTTATAGGGCTGTAGTTTCAAGAATCGACAAGATCATAAATAAAATAACGTCATTCTGTAATTTCCGTATTTATTGTTGTTTTCTCTTTTCGCTTTTCAAAAAATGGTAATCCTAAAAACAACTCAAATAATTAAAACAAGCATTTTTCAGAAAATACACTACACACACTCTTGCATTCTCTCTATCTCTTCTAAAAAGAATCATCACGTCATGCAGATTGCTTGTTTTAAACCCCATTGAAACATACGATCCAATGCCTTCTCCCAACTTTGAATTCCCGGTATTTAAGGCTGAAGAAGAAAATGACGAAAAAATTCCCGAAGAGATCTCCCGATTACTCAGACAAGAGGAAAGGTCCATTGGACCTCACAAAGAGCCATTGGAAATAGTCAACTTGGGTTCAGAAGAAAAGAGAAAAGAAGTCAAGATTGGGGCACTGCTCAGTCCAACTGTCAAAGAAAGTTTGATAAAGCTTCTCAAAGAATTTCCCTATGTATTCGCTTGGTCCTATCAGGATATGCCAGGGTTGGATACCAGCATCGTGGAACATCATCTACCGTTAAGATCAGAATATCCGCCAGTAAAACAAAGGTTGAGATGGACTCCTCCAGACATGGCCATCAAAATCAAAGAGGAAGTACAGAAACAAATTGACGCGGGTTTCCTCGCCACATCAGAATATCCTCAATGGCTAACCAACATAGTACCAGTTCCGAAAAAGGACGGAAAAGTCAGAATGTGTGTAGACTACAGGGATCTGAACAAGACCAGCCCAAAGGATGACTTTCCCTTACCACACATTGACATGCTGGTAGACAGTACAGTAAAGTTCAAAGTATTCTCCTTCATGGATAGATTCTCGGGCTATAATCAGATAAAAATGGCGCCGAAAGACATGGAGAAAACTTCATTCATCACCCCCATGGGGCACCTTTTTTTACAAGGTAATGCCGTTCGGTTTGAAGAACGTCGGGGCAACCTATAAAAGGGCCATGACTACTCTGTTCCACGACATGATACACAAAGAAATAGAGGTATATGTCGATGATATGATTGCCAAATCTAAGACAAAAGAGGAGCATGTGACCCATCTGTCAAAGTTATTCGAGCGGTTGAGAAAGTACAAACTCCGCTTGAATCCCAACAAATGCACCTTCGGTGTCCGTTCGGGAAAACTTTTAGGGTTCATCATCAGCCAGAAAGGAATTGAGGTTGATCCTGACAAAGTTAAGGCCATTCAAGAAATGCCTTCTCCAAAGACTGAGAAACAAGTCAAAGGATTCCTGGGACGTTTGAATTACATTTCCAGATTCATATTCCTCAAAATCGCGGCATGCGCACCAATCTTCAAATTACTCAAAAAGAATCAGGATTGGGTATGGACAGAAGACTGCCAAACTGCCTTCGACAGTATCAAGGAATACCTGTTAAATCCACCTATCCTGTCACCTCCAGTAGAGGGAAGACCATTGATCATCTATTTAAGAGTCTTGGAAGACTCCATGGGTTGTGTACTTGGCCAACAAGACGAAACGAAAAGAAAAGAGTCTGCCATCTACTATCTGAGCAAGAAGTTTACCGACTGTGAAACTCGGTATACTATGCTCGAGAAAACATGTTGTGCTCTGGCTTGGGCAGCCAAACGTCTTTGCCAGTATATGATTTATCACACTACTTGGTTAATTTCAGAAATGGATCTGATCAAGTACGTCTTTGAAAAGCCTGCTCTCACGGGAAGGATCGCCTGTTGGCAGATGTTGTTATCAGAATACGACATCAAGTACCATGCTCTGAAAGCTGTAAAAAGAAGTGTTTTAGCCGATCATTTGGCTCATCAACCGATTGACGATCAAGAATCCATCGAATTTGACTTCCCACACGAAGATGTCATGTACTTGAAAATGAAAGATTGCGATGAATCGCTACCCAGTGAAGGGCCAGAACCAGGTTCCCAATGGGGACTAACCTTTGATGGAGCTGTCAATCATTATGGAAATGGAATTGGGGCAATCATCGCAACACCTCAGGGTACCCATATTCCTTTCACTGCCAGATTAACGTTCAAATGTACAAACAACGAGGCCAAATACGAAGCTTGTATCATCGGTCTCGAAGAAGCGATTGACTTAAGAATTAAGAACTTGGACGTGTATGGAGACTCAGCCCTGGTTATCAATCAGATCAAAGGAGATTGGAACACATACCAATCATGATTTATTCCTTACAAAGACTATGCGAGAAGGTTGCAACCATTCTTCAACAGAATCGAGTTTCACCATATTCCTCGTGAAGAGAACCACATGGCTGATGCATTAGCCACTCTCTCTTCCATGATTAGTGTAGGTCAATAGAACGACATACCTAAGATTGACATAATGCGCCTTGAGAGGCCCGCCTACATATTCACGATTGAAGCAGTCATAGACGACAAACCTTGGTATCACGATATCAAATGCTTCCTTCAAAAACAAGAATACCCTTCTGGGGCATCTAGAAAAGACAGGAAGACCCTCAGAAGGCTGGCAGGCAGCTTCTTTTTTAGCGGTGATACACTCTATAAGAGAAACTTTGACATGGTCTTGCTCTGATGCATAGACAGCCCAGAAGCAAACATGCTAATAAAAGAAATTCACAAAGGATCCTTTGGCACTCATGCCAACGGACACACAATGGCGAGAAAAATTTTGAGAGCAGGATACTACTGGTTGACTATGGAATCCGATTGCTACAAGTATATGAGAAGGTGTCACAAGTGTCAGATATACTCAGACAAAATCCATGTACCGCCAAAGCATCTCAAAGTTCTTTCTTCCCCATGGCCTTTTTCCATATGGGGAATTGACATGATCGGTATGATCGAACCCAAAGCTTCAAACGGACATCAGTTCATCCTAGTAGCCATTGATTACTTCACCAAGTGGGTTGAAGCAGCGTCATACGCCAATGTAACCCGACAAGTGGTGGTCCGATTTATCAATATCATCTGCCGTTATGGTGTTCCAAGCCAGATCATTACTGATAATGGATCTAACTTGAACAACAAGATGATGAAAGAGTTGTCGCTGAGTTCAAGATCGAACACCATAACTCATCTCCCTACTAACCTAAGATGAACAGAGCGGTAGAAGCGGCTAACAAGAACATCAAAAAGATCGTTCAAAAGATGGTTGTAACCTACAAAGACTGGAACGAGGTGCTACCCTTTGCTCTTCACGGTTATCGCACATCTGTTCGCATTTCAACAGGGGCAACCCCTTTCTCTCCAGTATATGGCATGGAGGCAGTGCTTCCCGTAGAAGTAGAGATCCCATCGATCCGAGTATTGATGGAAGCTAAGCTAACAGAGGCTTAATGGTGTCAAAGTCGACACGACGAACTGAATCTAATTGAAGAAAAATGAATAACGGCTTTGTGCCATGGTCAGTTGTATTAGCAAAGAATGAAGAAAGTGTTTGACGAAAAAGTCTGACCCCGTGTCTTCTGGAAAGGAGACCTTGTGCTCAAGAAGATACAATAATTTCTCACTGATTCCCGGGGTAAGTGGACTCCGAATTATGACGGCCCCTATATGGTCAAGAAAACCTTCTCAGGTGGTGCCTTGAGACTCTTAACCATGGATGGAGAAGAATTTGCCTACCCCACAAATGTTGACATAGTCAAGAAATACTTCGCCTAAACAAAAAAAAAACGTCTCGGTGGATTGAAAACCCAAAAGGGCGATCCAGGCAAAAATTAGAGACATAATCAAAAATCATCCCGATGGATTGGAAATCTCAAAATATAATCCAAGCAAAAGTTAGGGATTAATGGCAAGTAACTACGTCTGACAAGGTTAAATCCCTCAGCAGTCATGCCATCCATCAGGAAAACTCCAGTCCAGGTCATCTTCGACAGAAGCTCAGGATGTCCAGAATTCAAAGTTGGTAGAAGGATAACGGTCGTTATGTTTCAACGTACCCCTTTTCCCTTAAATTACCATTTTCTAACTTTGTAGACACTCTATGGAATTATGCGCTTGGCTGATTTCCATCCTATCAATAAAATTTGAGCCCTAGTGCTTTTGTTTGTAATTCTTATTTGTTTTAGCTTTACAGAATGATGTTTTTAATATGATCAACGATTCTTGAAATAAAACAAAAATGAATTTTACTTGTCAAATTTTTCTGCTTTTAAAATAAAGATGGCAATTCTTTTTACTGTTGAACATTGAAAGAACATCGATCGCTTCTCCGGAAGTAATTGAACCTCAAAGTGCAGAATCAAAGTACTCCTTCTAAACTAGTACACCTGAATGAAGGATCAACTGTGTCAGAGACCATGTCTCATCTGACATCCCCGACAGAGTTCTTACCTCCTAAGCCCGACCATAGTTGTTCCCCGCGGGAACTATATTTTCCTAAGCAAAGCAGAATTGCTATCTTGAACCAGTGATACTTTTCATCCCCCGCAGTGGCCGAGTATCCAGTCATGTTCATCTATTATTCTGTATGTCACGTCAGTTTTGTCAGTATATATATACATATATCATGCATTATTGATTCATATACAATTTCATATTGCATTACTATCACTCTGGTCGGTCTTGTCCCCTAGTGATAAAAGTTTGTACCTCAATCGAGTTGTCAGTTCTTTCCTCGTCAGGAAATGTTGCGTCTGAACAATCTCTCCTCCTGTTTATTTCTGGATTGAAGTTGGCCCTTGACCACTTTGATAACTTGAACCTCTGAAAGATAAGAAGACAGCCGACGAACGTCACTCTTCACCATTAAAGATGATATCTTCGCTTTCCCGGATTAAGGAAAATCCCCCAGAGAAGGCCTCGCAACTGAAGACTCTCAGCAACACATTGGTTTTTCTCTCCAAGAGAGTCAATGATAATGAAGTCATCAGCACCTCAAAATCGGATTACATCACATGGCATTTCTCCGAGAAGATCTCGAGGAAAAGTATGATGTAATATCCCCAAGCAAGAAACAGTCTCTCAAGAGACTCGTTTTCCCCAGTAGAGTCAATAAATGGAATCTCCAATAGAGAAGTTTGAACACCTCTATAGCTCAGATGAATGGGTTCCCCAGCGAGTTTCACATCAAAACTTTTTCCCATCAAATGGCATCTCCCCAGGAAAATTCGGCGAGAAGTTTGAGGAAAACCGCTACAAATAGTGTCCCTTGTAAAGAAAGTTTATTGACAAAAGAAACTGAGACCAGTTCCTTGGCTAAAGACCGGGATCGAGGGGAATTTTATATCAGAAACTGAGACCAGTTCCATGGCTAAAGACCAAGATCGAGGGGAAGTTTATATCAGAAACTGAGACCAGTTTCGTGGCTAAAAATCAGGATCGAGGGGAAGTTCGTATCAGAAACTAAGACCAGTTCCTTGACTGAAGACCATGATCGAGGGGAAGTTTTTACCTTTTCTAAGCGTCATTGCTTAACAAAAGAAGATGGATGAGCAAACTGCCATTCATAACCACCATCAAAATTTTGGGTATTCTGATATTTAATCCTCTTGCATCCCGAATGCCCGAATACCTTCTCCATTCACACCTTCGGGTCCAAGAAGATTAAATAGGGGCATCTGTCATACCCCAAATTTTGACCACCAGGATTTCCTATCATTGTGAAGATCCTTACCACAGTATGGATGTACTTTCATGCCTCATCAATATCCTTAGGGATTGTTAGGCATTCTTTACAATCAAAGATTAGGGTTTTAACCCCTCTCAGAGCATCTAGACAAGGATCAATCAAGAAATAACATGATCTTCAACTTGTCGAACCTCTCAAACACCCATAAAGGATCAAGAGGACTCCCACATCAAGAACCAAGCACAAGGTTGTAGCATTCCAAGTGGATCAAGCCTCAAGATCGCCTGTGTCCCCAAATTAGGGTTTTGGTTGACTGAGGCCTCCAGATGAAAATTTCCATCTGGACATGATCCAATGCTTCAATGTATGGTCCTATAAGCTCAAAATGATCTCAAGAGCCCATCCACAAAGGCAAGATCACCTTGAAGGTCCATCTATCAAAAAATCAGGAATTAGGGTTTTGACCTAATTCAACCCTTGAGTTAACTTGTGAAGTGAGACATGGCTTGAAGCTTCAAAATGAACTTCAAAGACCTCAAATACATCATATTGACATGTTTACAAGATTTGATTGACTCAAAGAGCTCACATCATAAACCACAAGAGCTCAAAGCCATCTGATCACAAATTAGGGGTTCTGATGGAAAAAGTCAAACCCTATCCTTGATTGCTGGCCTATCCTTGATCTCAAACCTTGGGGAGGGGTCCAAGACATTCCTAAATACCCTTTGAGGCCATCCATGAAGTTTAATTAAGCCCAAGGATTGATTTCACAAAAGGATCACAAAGTCAAAATTTCATCTGATGAAAAAGTCAACTGTACAAAAATCCAAAGTTTGACTTTTGGATTTTTGGTCAACCAATGTTCCTTAACCCTAAAATAATGTTAATATGTGATTTGAATCATCATTCATCAATAAAAATCAAATAAAGTGAGTTAACTTGTAAAAGGGGTAACCATAAAAAAAACTTAGAATCTTTCTAAGTCATGGAACAAAGTGGCTAGGGTACCAACTTCCAAGGATCATAACTTGAGATCCAAACAACCATTTTGGGTGATCCAAAGCTGGATTTGTAGGTATTGCTACACTCTACAAAAGCTTCAACTACATCAAGTTCCAATTCTTCATGGATTTTTAGTTAGTAGTGGATCAAAGTGGTGAAAAAACCAAAATATGTCAAAAAACACTTAGTGAAAATTCTTCCTTAAAATTTCAGCATGAAACATCAAACTTCCAAGGCATTTTCCACATTGATCCAAGATGAATCAATGAAATCTTCAAACTTTAATGTTTTAGTACATCATTCAAGCTTTTCAAAAAGTACAAGAAGTCTCTCTAATTCATTTTGAGCTGAGAGATACATCCATGGGAAGTTGGCTCCAAAATCTGATTTTTTACTAAGTCAGAATTGTGCATTTGGTCGAATTTGCATATTATGAGTCATCAAAGACATGTTTATCCATCTGCACACCTCAGGGGGAGACCAAGGAGGAACAAACACTGATCCATAAGCCTTCCAAGTCTTTGGAACTACATATAGGTGTGTCATCCCTAAAAAGCTAAAGATGCCTCAAAACTCCAATTTTGTTTTAAGACATTCAATGGATGCATAGAGCTGGCATGTATCAGTCCATGATCAACCAAATGAGTCAAGATAAGCTGATACAACAGAGGACTATAGGCATGTGCTCTAATCTCAAGTCAATGGCTAGAGGAGACTTGAGATTTCATTTTATCCACATTGGCCAAAGGCCTGCTGCAGTTGCCACACACTATTGCTGCCAAAAAAAACTTGACACACTATAAATAGGCCTCAATTGTGATCAGTTTGAGTACACCAAAGGTCCTAAACAGATGCCTTTCTCAAAATCACCACTTTCACTCCAAAAACACCTTCTCTTGCAAGTCACTATCGGGTTTTGCATTTGAGAGTGATTCCAACCAAACCAATGGTTCACACACCTCACATATGACATATAGAGATTATCCAAACTCTTACATAACATCTGTAACATAAAAATCACCAAATGGCCACTCAATTGCACAAAACTCATGACTTGCTGCAGAAGTAATCAGGTTGATCAGTCCAGAGGTTTTCCAATCAACCTAAGTACTCAAACACATCCATTGAGGTACAATGAAGTTGTCCAAATCATTGGAACTCGTCTGTAACACCCCCAAACCAGATTTCGATTCTCACTTTCAGAGGTAAAACTTGAACTCTCAAACTCAATGAATCATGCATCATAAACATATTTTCTTGTTACCATTGTGTTTCTGGATGTATGTAGATCATTTACCCTCAATCAATTATTGTTTACAGTTCGTATATAGGATTTCATTGAGTTCATGCCAATTTTAGGGTTCTTCAAGTTTTATCAGATTATGTTTTGATTCGCTTAATTTCAATAAAATTGAGTATTGCCATTGTGTTCCTCAGTTGAAAATGCACGATTTTCATATTTTGATCATGGGGAATGGTTGAGAAATGAGTGAGATAGGAGGCTTCACACATCTGAGCTTGAGGATGAAGATGGTCATGGCGCCATGCTTCAGAAATCTAACTTGTTTTACTATATATTTATTGCTTGCCATATATTAAATGAATTGGCATTGCGCCCCAGTGGTTGATCAACTGGTTTGTGTGTATTGAGCGAGCGAGAGGTCTGGGGTTCGAATCCCCCTCGCCCCAGACCTCTTTTCTTATCACTTGTCCTATTTTAATATTTTTCATATTATTTTTGTTAATAACTTGGAAAATTAATTTCTCATTCAATTTTAATCATTTTTTATTGGTTCTTTTCTGAAAAAATCACAAAAATGTTAAATTATTTTATTCTACAAAGAAATCATATTTATATTATTTATTTAATATAGTTGGTATTTTTGTGAATAAATTCATTTTTATTGTTTTAAAACATTTTTAAAAGTGAATTTTTATCTTGAAAATCAAAATCAAATGAGTTCTAAATCATCTTGTGATTAAAACCTCATTTTTCAAACCTTAACCAAAAATCACAAGTGGTTTATTTAAACTTATTTGATATTTTTTTATCATTTTTATTAATTTTCTTTAAAGAATTACTTTTAAAAATAAAAATTAGGGTTTCTTTGATTTTTGATCCTTATCAAACATTTCAAAACACTTATGGGCCTCTTTGTAGAGTGTAAGTCCCATCCCTCTGTAAATAAAAATAATTTTTGGGTCTCAATCATTGTATAAGTCCCAGTACAATTTTCAAAACAACGGTGCGATCACTGTTTCGCCATGGGCCTCTCCTTGAGTTGTAAGCCCCATCACTTGTACAAAAATAAATCTTTGGGCCTCTAATAGAATGTAAGACCCAACCCCCTTGTACATAAATAATTATGGGCCTCAGCCATTGTATAAGTCCCACTGTGTTTTCAAAATCTCGGTGCGATCGTCGCTTTTCAAAACATTTTTAATTGGGCCTACCCTTGTGTTGTAAGTCTCATTTCTTTTCTTTTTCAAACTCTTTGGGCCTCTCCTTGAGTTGTAAGACCCATCCCTTTGTACAGAAAACCTCTTTGGGCCTCAGTCATTGTATAAGCCCCAGTACAGTTTACAAACAACAGTAAAATTACTGTTTTTTCATCTGGGCCTCTCCTTGAGTATAAGCCCCAATAATCTTTTCAAAAAAACAACTTCTCTTTTGATTTAGGTTCAAATATACAGTTGTTATCAAAAATTTCTTTAATTTCTTTGAACTACTAACAATACAGCATGGAAGCTTACTCACCTGTAAGTTTTTATCAGCTTTCATTTACTTGCTTTCATATATATATATAACTGTATTATGGGAAGCTGCTCCCCTGTAAGTTCTTCTTTCATACCTTTTTTCATACTTGTCATATATCAACTGTATATATACTATTATATCTATTTAGAGTTTTCCCTGGCAATTAGGTCTAGAACTAAGTAAAGTCAGTTGGTCACTCTTTAATACAGTCAAAACTAGATCCCCATAGGGCTTCCAAATATAGTCTTGCCTTCTCTTGGGCTTAAACAATATGGAACAAAGAGAAAGACAGTATTCCTGATGAACTTTTTCTCAGGTTGTCACTATTAGAAATTGTCAAAGAAATTCTACTCCCCAGAGGTGATCTATTCTCGGTGAATAGCATCTCTTGAATTTCTTCAAACCTCAGAACTATTCACTAAATGATCTATTCTCGGTGAATAGCATTTTTTGAACTTTTCTTTGGCTTGGGACCCACAGGCTTCCTAAAAGCATCACTGCCTTCTCTTGGGCTTTGTACAAGGACCCTCTGGCTTCTTAGAAGTTCTCATGCCTTCTCTTGGGCTTAATACAAGGACCCTAAAGACCTCCTAAAGGTATAAGACAGAACTTAGTCATCCTTTGCTAGAGCAAACTTTCCAGTGTCAAATCTCAGACCAATTTAGGGTTGATTCTCATCCCTTAAAAAGACCTGCCTCCTCTTGGGCATCATACAAAGATAAACTCTTCCATATCAATAGACTTGGACAGTCTAATCCCCTCTAGGATCTCAAAGACATTCTCAAGTTCCTTACAAACATTGGAGAAACCCCGGTCATCCTGGATCAATCTCCAGTAGAGTTAAAACCCATGGGTTCTAAAAACCAGTCTCTCTCTCCTAAAATTCCCCAGCCAGGATCAGTTTCTCATCAGTATAACACTATCCCAAATCAGAACCTCAAGGCTTTTGATACATCAACTCTTCTGTAACCCTCAGTAAGAGTTGATCCCCCATTCGGACCTGCCTCGGGATCTCAATAATCCCCAGCAGAAGTTAGCCTTCTCTTATGCTTTGTGTAAAGATTTCTTTCTTTGTTCTTCCCCAGCAAACATAGCCTCCTCTTAGGCTTTTATAATGATCCTTCCGTTCCTCAAGATCGTCAGCCTCCTCTTGGGCTTTATACAAAGATTCTCCCCAGCGGAGCTAACCTTTTCAGACTCTCTTGTTTAGTAAATCAACTTTTAGACTCTCTTGTTGAGTCAATCAACTTTCAGACTCTCTTGTTGAGTCAGTCACCTTTTAATACTCTCTTGTCGAGTCAATCCTTTTAACCTCAATCTTGGGCTTTGTAAAAGACAGATAAAACCATTCTCTTGTTGAAACAATCTTCTAGCCTGTGTCATACCCCAAATTTTGACCACTAAGATTTCCCATCATTGTTCAAATCATCATCACAATATGGATGTACCTTTATGCCTCATCAATCTCCTCAAGAATTGTTGAGCATTCCCTGCAATCAAGCATTAGGGTTTTAAGCCCTCTCAGAGCACTTAGACAAAGGATCAATCAAGAAATTACATGATCTTCAACTTATCTAAAATCTCCAGCACACATAAAGGATCAAGAGGACTCCCACATCAAGAATCAGGCACAAGGTTGCAGCATTCCAAGTGGATTAAGCCTCAAGATCGCCAGTGCCACCAAATTAGGGTTTTGGTCGACCAGGGCCTCCAGATGAAAATATTCATCTGGGAATGAGCCAATGCTTCAAAATATAACTCAATATACTCCAAGGTACCTCATGGACCCAATCATCAAGTCAATTTAGCCTCAGAGGATCCATTTACCAAAAAATCAGGAATTAGGGTTTCTTGACCTAATTCACCCCTAAGTTGACTTTTGGGACGAAAAATGAGCCAAGACCTCAAGACATGATTTGAGGGTCTCTAATAAACCATATTGATCCATTTGCAACAATGGATTGATCCAAGAAGCTTGATCCACAAGTTTCAATTTCCTCAGGACCACAATTAGGGTTTCGGGGAAAAAGTCAACTGAACCTTTGACTTTTGATCTGGACATGCTCCCAAACCCTGGGACATGATTCAATACACCCTATAACACCTATGGAACATATTCATCAAGTTTGATTTAGATCAAGGACTTAATTTCACAAAGGATCGCACAGTTTGTAATTCATTTGATAAAAAGTCAACTGTGCACAAAAGTCAAGTTTGACTTTTTGAGATTTTTCACAATTATGGTTCCTCAACCCTAAAACAATGTTAATATGTGATTTGAATCATCATTAATCAAGAAAAATCAAAGAAAGTGAGGTAACTTGTAAAAGGGGTAACCATAAAAAACTTATAAGTGGCTGGGTACCAACTTCCAAGTATCATAACTTAAAATCCAAGCAACGCATACTTTAAAAGTGTCAACTACACCTCATTCCAATTCCTCATGGATTTTTAGTTATAGAGTGATTAAAATGGCTGAAAACACAAAAGTGACATTTTTCCAACACTTAGTGGAATTTTCACTAAGTCAGAATCAGCCTTATTTTTTCCCAAATGTAGAGGCATTTTTCATTGTAATTCAAGTTGGATCAAAACCAAAGTTTGACATCATGTTGAAATAGGATATATCAGCTTTCCAAAATGTCCAAGAACTCCATCAAATTCCATCTGAGCTAGAAGATATGATGGCTGCAATATGCCTTGATGCAAACTGTCTTGCAAGACAGATTTGTTCATTATGGCTCGATTTTATCAAATTGTGCAACTCCAAGCATGGTTATCCATCTGCACACCTCAAGGGGGAACAAACAAGGAACAAGCATTGATCTATCAGCCTCCAAAGTCCCAAAATCTACAATAGCCATGCCAAACCTAAAAAGCCTAAAGAAGGCTAACACTCCAATTTTGTTTTGGAACATTTAATGGATGCTTAGAGGTGGCATGTATCAGAGCAAAGATGAACACTTTAGTCAAGCCTTATCCTTGAATCAAAGAACCATAGGCTTGTGCTCTAATCTTAAGTCAATGGCTAGAGGAGACTTGAGATTCCATTTGATCACAATTGGCCACAGACCTGTACCAGTTACCATACACTATTGTAGCCAAAACAAACTTGTTGCAATATAAATAGACCTCATTTGTGATCAGTTTGAGTACACCAAAGCACCCCAAACTGATGTTTTCCTTAAAATCACCTTTTTCACTCCAATTTTGCCTTCTAACTCAAGTCACTATCGGGTTTTGAGTTTGAGAGCAATTCCAACCAAACCAATCACACACACACCTCATAAACATCATATAGAAGTGATCCAAACACTTAAACAACATCTGGAACACCAAGTTCCCAAAATCACCAGCCATCTGCACAAGCCTTTGACAGATCTGCAGTTGAGGTGCCAAATCAAATTCCAGCTCAATTCAATCTGTAACGCCCCAATTTGTTTAATTGTATTTATTTCTTTCATTTATGTGAATTTTGTGAAATGTGTGAATTTATTGTATTTTACCTGCTAATTGAGTTAATTGGTTAATTTCTCTGATAGATAAAATAATTGTATTAAATTATAATTTCTTTTCAACTTTTATTTCCCGAAATATATTTCATCGGTATGTTTATGCTTTATCGCATTTTGAGAGCGTTTGGGAGATATTTGAGCTGAGGGGTATTTTGGTCATTTGGGTAGTAGATATTTTATAAATAGAAAGTGGAGAGAAAAAGAGAGGAAAGAAAAAGAAAAGAAAGAGAAGAGAAGAGAAAGGAGAAGAAAGAAAGAGAGAAGAGGAGAAAGAGGGAAAAAGTGAAGATTCATCCGTTTTAAGCGCGAATAATTGGGTAAGGGTGAGAAGTTTCGATTATATCTTGCTTGTATATGTATATGTGTATGTTTTCTTGGATTGTTTTGGTGATTTCCTTCTAGTTTTCATTCTAGGTTGAAATGAGAAAAATGAATAGAAATCGATGTTTTCACGGACGAAAGTCAGAATAAATCGCGTAGTAGAGTCGAGTGATGTTGGGTCGTGATTTAGCGTGATCGTTTGATTGAATCGAGTTGAATTTGTAACTTTTGAGTTTTTGATATATATCGATGTTTTTGTGCAAATTGATGTTGTGATCGAGTAAAAGTGTTTGGATATGTCTGGTAATATTGGTATAGGTTGATATTTAATCGGTGAATGGTTGTTGGTGTGTTTTCGAGTGGTTTTGATCGAGTTTGGAATCGGGTTAAATTGATAAAATTTTGTTTCAAAATATTTCAAAAATTAAAAATGTGTTGGATGGTCTTTTAATGGTAAGAATATTGTAGTACTTTGAATTCTGAGACCGGGACTTTTTACGGAATCGAAATCGGAGGTCGGGAAGGCTTCCGACGGTAAAAAAATGCATTTTTCTGGGTTCTGACACGGGCCGTGTCACACAACACGGGCGGCCGTGTCAGACATGTCAATCTGCAGCCATTTGGAATTTTTGGGTGACACGGCCATGTCACACAACACGGGCGGCCGTGTCAGCCCTGCTGTAGGTTTTTCTTTCAAATTGTTTCGATCGTAACTTTTGATCCGTAAGTCCGTTTTGACCCCCGTTCGAAGCGTTGGAAAGCTAATGAAATATTCTTTCTATTAAAAATGGTTTGGAGGGTAAAACATGATTTAATTAATTCGTGTTTTTGAAAAATAGTCGGGTTGTCAGGTTTTTATCGCGTTAAATGCGTGCGGTTGATGTTTTACCGTGCGTTGTGTTATTGTTGTATAACATTGCGCTTTTATGTGGTTTATATGATGTTGATGCATTTTGTTATGATGTGTTGTGGGTAGCCTTTGTGGTGTGAATCCCTTGTGTAAGTAATTGTGATTGTATGATTGTTGTGGTTTGTGGTTTGTGATGAAATGCCTTGTGTATATGAAATTCAATGGGTGTTATTTGGTGGCCTTATGGCAAGTAAATGCATTGTTTGAATTGGTTTTCAATGCATGAATATTGATGATGAGATAATTCATATTGTTGAATTGTGAATGTATGGAATGGATGAGTTGAAATATATGCATGATTATGGTTGCGTATATGTGTGAAGATGCATTTGATTGTCATGAGTTCTTGTGTGTCAAGCATCATGATATGTATCTCGTGATGTCGTGTGCCCTAGTGGGTGTGAGCGACAAATCGATTCCAGAGGGAATCCGCTATAACATCGTGTGCCTTAAAAATAAGAGGACTTAAAGCGATCGGATGGATCGTGTGCCTTAAAAATAAGAGGACCTAAAGCGATGATTATAGACGATCGTGTGCCTTATACAAAGAGGACCTAAAGCGATCGGATCGTGTGCCTTATACAAAGAGGACCTAAAGCGATCCATAAACGTCGTGTGCCTTAAAAAAAATAAGAAGACCTAAAGCGACGGGGAACATCGTATGCCCGACGGGGAGTTACACTAAGTAACGAGCGATGGTTCCAGTAGAGTTCCTGAGTGAACTAGTGATGAGAATGTTGGAAGTCGGTACCGCATGGCATTTGCATAGAGTCGTGTGTCGGTCTCTGTGCATTTGCATAAATCATGGATTGATTATGTGTGAGAATTGTGAATGGATGCATTATGTGTGGAAAATCATGATTTGATTGATTATGTGTGGTAAATTGTGCATTAATTTGTTATGTGTTGAGATTGTGATAGCATTGGTAATTTGATGTGCATACGTGATAAATGCATTATTTATGGACGGTATGCTATGTGTGAAAATATGTGGTGTGGTGGTGTGTTTCCATATGTCATAACCTTGGTGTGCCTTATGTTGGAATAATTGATATATGCTATGTTGTTGGAATGTTAGAAATATGTTATATGTATTAGTATGTGATGTTTGTGGTGAGAATAACTATGCATGTGAATTTATATGTGTTTGCATATTATTATGCAATCTTGGTTTAGTTGTTATTTCTCACCCTTCTGCTGTTTTATAATGCTCTATGAGGCATTGCAGATTAGTGTCTTGGAGGCTTTTGTGAAGATTAGTTCTCCATTCTTTTGTCGGTCTTGGTGTCTGCTCTGATACGTAGCACGGGGATCGGGGAACGCTTTAGTTATTTGTATACAATTATTGAATATATTTTGTATTACTTTTGTATGTATATTTTGACGTTATAAAATAATTTATTTTGTAAAACAAGTCGGTTATGGATCTTTCCGCTTTATTCCATAATTGACGTTTCCTTTTATATGGAAAAAGTTTCCCTTTGAGGGTATTATATTTTGTGCTATGTATCAAAAATATATGAGCAGGAATTGTGTTTTTCTTTCTTTAAGTGTGACATCCCTGTTTCCTGTCGGAAAAATAAATTTTTTAATTACTCTGATTTATATTTGTATTACTTATTCGCGAAGGGAATTGGGGTGTTACATTAGTGGTATCAGAGCAGGTCGGTCCGTCCGGCCAAGTTGTTGAGTCAGTTGGTGTGACAGTTGAATACTGTCGTTGTTGTTTGTCCCTTAGTACGTGATATGTGTGTGAAACACTGTCAGTACTTTCTGGTTTTCTAATCTTTTGTCTTCAGGATTGAGAATGAGATAAGTGGGGGAGAAGCTGGTACTTCTCCATGTTGCTTCAGGTGTGGAGCGCTGGCTCAGTGTGTTGTGAATTGCAAGATTGTAAGTGTTGTTTGGACAGTGTTGTTTCCGATTCCAGAGCGAATGCGGAGGTAAGGTTTATGTCAACTAAGGATTTATGCCTTAGGTAGTTTTGTGCACAAGATGCAAGAAATGCTATTATAGTTTGGCAAGGACGGTTTATGCCCCATCATGATTGTCGGCTGTCTATTGACAAATTAAGGAACTGATCACCCTTAATCTTTTGTTGATAGTAGACGAAATTATGTTGGATGGAATAAACGTGTCTTTCCGGCTTTGATAGTATGTGCAATGAATTGTTTGGAATTAAGGAAATGGTTACGGATTGTTTTGTTGAGTCGATGAAGATTTTAAAATCGGAAGATGAGACGGATTAGAGGTTTTGGTATGTTGGTCCAGTTGGAATGTCTCTGAGGGAGAATGATTGAGTATGATTAAAGGCTGCTTCTCAGAGAGTGGAGAGTGAACTTAAATTGGGCGAAGGCGAATAGTTGAGGTTTGGACCTGCTAAGTAAGTAGAAGAACTTTTAGGAAGTGAAACTAAGATGTTGGTCATGTTTGTGATGATAGTGTCCTGGAAATTGGCAGGAAAGCCACAGTGATGGGCCGTCAGTTGTGCATGGTTTTCAGATGTGTTTTTGGATGGAACTTGCAGTGGTGTTCTGGATAGCTTAAGTTTTGGATTGTGACGAATCGCGAATAATTTGAAGTTACTTGATGGTATTACTTTTGTTTTGGGTGGAGATCTCGTGTCAACAGAAACCTTGAGTAAGTTGGAACCCCGTAAGAAGAATTGATATGGAATGTGGTAACCAGGGATTATTAAGCTATTTTGGATAAAAATTTTCGAGCTCAGAATGAATTTTGAAGGTTGTGTATGGAATGTTTGTGGAGTAGACGAATCGTATCTTCCATATTTATTTGGATAAGGTCGTAGTGGTTTTAATTGAGAATATTTGGATCTGCTATAAACTCAGAGGAAGAACATGTAGAGTGTTTGAGAATCGAATTACAAGTGTTGAAAAGAGACAAAGTGGTATGCTAAGTTATTCAAGTGAGAATTTTGGTTGAACAAGGTTAGTTTTCTTGGATATGTTATTTCAGGTAATGGTATTGTTATGGATCCATCGGAAGTAGATCTAGTTCTACAAGGAGAGGCTCCGAAGTTGATTACGGAAAATAGAAACTTTTTGGACCTTAGTTGATTATTACCGGAGGTTATGGGAGGTTTTTCCAAGTTAGCATTTTCGTTACTTCGGTTGACTTGCAAAGGGTAAGTTGTTTGCTTTGGATGTTCATTGTGGAGGAAGTTGAGAGGGTTAAAATAGAAATTGTCTACGGCTTCAGTTTGGATTTTGTGTGATCCTAATCAACCGTTGATGAGGTATTATGATGTGTCTTTGATGAGGTTAGTCAGTGTGTTAATGCAAGAGGGTAAAGTCGTAGCTTATGATTTATGACAATTGAGGATTCATAAAAGGATCTATACTATTCAAGATTTGGAATTGGTTGCGGTTGTATTGTGTTGGAAAATTTGGAGGTATTATCTCTATGGTTCTAGGTTCGAAGTGTTTAGTAATCACAAGAATATTGAGTACCTGTTTGGTCAGAAGGAATATAGTATGAGACAGTGAGGATGGTTAGAATTCGTGACGAGTTTTGAATTTGCCTTGGATTACCCTTCGGGAAAAGCGGAGGTTCTGCCTGAAGAGTTAAGTCGATAGTCTTCGCATGGTTGTTTTGATGGATAGAGAATTAAAATCATTCGAGCAGTTCAAAGACTTGTGTCTGGTGTGTAAGCTAACACAGTAGAGTGCGAGGTTGGGTATATTAAAAGTGAACAGTGAGTTTTGGCGAATATGAGAAAGAGTTAGACTTTGGACGTGGAATTGGTAGTTTTGATGGTTATGAGTAATCAGAGTGCGCAGTGGAAGCGTGATGTGGCACATTTTGTATATGCGTGTATGACTAGTAAGAGTTCTTAGGTTGAACATTGTGAACATGTAGGAATGATGAGACCATTGGACATTTCAGAATGGAAGTGTTAGGTGAAAGGTTTAGATATTATCCATGGGCTACTATGTAGATGGATGTTTTGGTTATATGTTCGATTGTTGAATCGTAGCATTGTCGTAATAAGGTTGTGTGACAAGGATGTTGGTATTCTGGTTTTGTTGATGTTGTTGAGACGATGTGGTGTCGTGGAACTTGTGTTCTTGTTTGTGTTGTTGCCTCGTTCCTATCGTGTTGGTTCGAGTGCGAGTAACTAATTCCTGTGTGGGGAGTTAGGGGAGTGTTACCTAGGGTAAGGGTAACGATCTTGTTGTGTTTCGGTTCAAGAGTGAACCTGTGTGTTGGTATCGTGGTTTTCCTTGAGTTGTGAGTTAGTAGTCAAGTGCATTGTATGGGCTTTGCATCCTGTCGTTGTAGTTGTCGTCGTGGTCGTGTCGTGGTTGTAGCTGTTGTTAGCAAGGTGGTTTGTCAGTTGTGTTATTCGTGGTGTGCCTTTGGTTGGCATGTTGGTTGGGTAGTCGAATGCGAGAGTCGTATCCGGAGCCGTTCGTCTCAGTTGGATTTTCGAGGACGAAAATGTCTAAGTTGGGGAGAGTTGTGACGCCCCAATTTGTTTAATTGTATTTATTTATTTCATTTATGTGAATTTTGTGAAATGTGTGAATTTATTGTATTTTACCTGCTAATTGAGTTAATTGGTTAATTTCTCTGATAGGTAAAATAATTGTATTAAATTATAATTTCTTTTCAACTTTTATTTCCCGAAATATATTTCATCGGTATGTTTATGTTTTATCGCATTTTGAGAGCGTTTGGGAGATATTTGAGCTGAGGGATATTTCGGTCATTTGGGTAGTAGATATTTTATAAATAGAAAGTGGAGAGAAAAAGAAAGGAAAGAAAAAGAAAAGAAAGAGAAGAGAAGAGAAAGGAGAAGAGAGAAAGAGAGAAGAGAAGAAAGAGGGAAAAAGTGAAGATTCATCCGTTTCAAGCGCGAATAATCGGGTAAGGGTGAGAAGTTTCGATTATATCTTGCTTGTATATGTATATGTGTATGTTTTCTTGGATTGTTTTGGTGATTTCCTTCTAGTTTTCATTCTAGGTTGAAATGAGAAAAATGAATAGAAATCGATGTTTTCACGGACGAAAGTCGGAATAAATCGTGTAGTAGAGTCGAGTGATGTTGGGTCGTGATTTAGAGTGATCGTTTGATTGAATCGAGTTGAATTTGTAACTTTTGAGTTTTTGATATATATCGATGTTTTTGTGCAAATTGATGTTGTGATCGAGTAAAAGTGTTTGGATATGTCTGGTAATATTGGTATAGGTTGATATTTAATCGGTGAATGGTTGTTGGTGTGTTTTCGAGTGGTTTTGATCGAGTTTGGAATCGGGTTAAATTGATAAAATTATGTTTCAAAATATTTCAAAAATGGAAAATGTGTTGGATGGTCTTTTAATGGTAAGAATATTGTAGTACGTTGAATTCTGAGACCGGGACTTTTTACGGAATCGAAATCGGAGGTCGGGAAGGCTTCCGACGGTAAAAAATGCGTTTTTCTGGGTTCTGACACGGGCCGTGTCACACAACATGGGCGGCCGTGTCAGACGTGTCAATCTGCGGCCATTTGGAATTTTTGGGTGACACGGCCGTGTCACACAACACGGGCGGCCGTGTCAGCCCTGCTGTAGGTTTTTCTTTCAAATTGTTTCGATCGTAACTTTTGATCCGTAAGTCCGTTTTGACTCCCGTTCGAAGCGTTGGAAAGCTAATGAAATATTCTTTCTATTAAAAATGGTTTGGAGGGTAAAAGATGATTTAAATAATTCGATTTTTTGAAAAATAGTCAGGTTGTCGGGTTTTTATCGCGTTAAATGCGTGCGGTTGATGTTTTACCGTGCGTTGTGTTATTGTTGTATAACATTGCGCTTTTATGTGGTTTATATGATGTTGATGCATTTTGTTATGATGTGTTGTGGGTAGCCTTTGTGGTGTGAATCCCTTGTGGAAGTAATTGTGATTGTATGATTGTTGTGGTTTGTGGTTTGTGATGAAATGCCTTGTGTATATGAAATTCTTATGGCAAGTAAATGCATTGTTTGAATTGGTTTTCAATGCATGAATATTGATGATGAGATAATTCATATTGTTGAATTGTGAATGTATGGAATGGATGAGTTGAAATATATGCATGATTATGGTTGCGTATATGTGTGAAGATGCATTTGATTGTCATGAGTTCTTGTGTGTCAAGCATCATGATATGCATCTTGTGATGTCGTGTGCCCTAGTGGGTGTGAGCGACGAATCGATTCCAGAGGGAATCCGCTATAACATCGTGTGCCTTAAAAATAAGAGAACTTAAAGCGATCAGATGGATCGTGTGCCTTAAAAATAAAAGGACCTAAAGCGATGATTATAGACGATCGTGTGCCTTATACAAAGAGGACCTAAAGCGATCGGATTGTGTACTTTATACAAAGAGGACCTAAAGCGATCCATAAACGTCGTGTGCCTTAAAAAAAATAAGAGGACCTAAAGCGACGGGGAACATCGTATGCCCGACGGGGAGTTACACTAAGTAACGAGCGATGGTTCCAGTAGAGTTCCTGAGTGAACTAGTGATGAGAATGTTGGAAGTCGGTACCGCATGGCATTTGCATAGAGTCGTGTGTCGGTCTCTGTGCATTTGCATAAATCATGGATTGATTATGTGTGAGAATTGTGAATGGATGCATTATGTGTGGAAAATCATGATTTGATTGATTATGTGTGGTAAATTGTGCATTGATTTGTTATGTGTTGAGATTGTGATAGCATTGGTAATTTGATGTGCATACGTGATAAATGCATTGTTTATGGACGATATGCTATGTGTGAAAATATGTGGTGTGGTGGTGTGTTTCCATATGTCATAACTTTGGTGTGCCTTATGTTGGAATAATTGATATATGCTATGTTGTTGGAATGTTAGAAATATGTTATATGTATTAGTATGTGATGTTTGTCGTGAGAATAACTATGCATGTGAATTTATATGTGTTTGCATATTATTATGCAATCTTGGTTTAGTTGTTATTTCTCACCCTTCTGCTGTTTTATAATGCTCTATGAGGCATTACAGATTAGTGTCTTGGAGGCTTTTGTGAAGATTTGTTCTCCATTCTTTTGTCGGTCTTGGTGTCTGCTCTGATACGTAGCACGGGGGTCGGGGAATGCTTTAGTTATTCGTATACAATTGTTAAATATATTTTGTATTACTTTTGTATGTATATTTTGACGTTATAAAATAATTTATTTTGTAAAACAAGTCGGTTATGGATCTTTCCGCTTTATTCCATAATTGACATTTCCTTTTATATGGAAAAAGTTTCCCTTTGAGGGTATTATATTTTGTGCTATGTATCAAAAATATATGAGCAGGAATTATGTTTTTCTTTCTTTAAGTGTGACATCCCTGTTTCCTGTCGGAAAAATAAATTTTTTAATTACTCTGATTTATATTTGTATTACTTATTCGCGAAAGGAATTGGGGTGTTACACAATCCACTCCAAGCATTCAGACACACTCCATAGCACCTAGGGAAGTTGTCCACATCATTGGAACCAAGCTGTAACACCTCTAACTCAAAACACGATCACCAGTTGCAAGAGTTAAGCCTCAACTTGGCCATCTCATGATTCATGCATATTTCCTCGCACAATAATTTTGCCATATGTTCATAATCATGTATGGAATGTTTCCCCTCAATTAATTGCTTTGTATGAATCGTATGTGGAATTTTTGAGCTTTCATGCAGAATTTAGGGTTCTTGAGGTTTCTCTTTGATTTCTTATTCCATGCTTAAAATAAATGAAATTAAAGACCATAGACATGATCGTGAGGTGAAAACGAGTAGATTGATATGTGGATTGTGTGATTTCATCAAGTATTCAGTGAGATTGATGAGAGAAAATGCAAATATGGGCAAAACTCAGAACACGCGCGTGTTCTTGGGTGTTCTTGGCGCCCTTTTTCAAAAATTCAAATATTTGAATTTTGTGATTTTATTTAATTGATTCAAAAATTAATTTCTCTCTGAATTTTAATGATTTTGAGTTGATTCTTTTTTTAATAATTCACAAAAATGTTAAAATATTTTATTTTACAAAAAATTCCCAAAAATATTATTTATTTCATATACTTGATATTTTTGCAAAAGAATTAATTTTTATTTGTTTTTAACATTTAAAATATTTTTTCATTCTTGATTTTCCAAACTTAAATGGTTTTCAATCATTTTGTGGATAAAAACATGATTTTTGAAACATTGATCCAAGATCACCACTCATTTTTCACATGTTTTCAATAATTTTTATTAATTTTTAAACAAAATTTATTCCATTTTAGACAAAATTAGGGTTTTGGTTAATTCCACCCTCATCAATCTTTTTCAAGCACTCATGGGCCTCTAATAGAGTGTAAGACCTAATCCCTCTTTGAAACCAAAATAGTTTGGGCCTCAGTCATTGTATAAGACCCACGGTGTTTTCAAAAATCTCGGCGCGATCGCCAGTTTAAAATAAAAACACTTGGGCCTCTCCTTGAGCTGTAAGCCCCATTCTTTTTCTTAAAATCACTCATGGGCCTCTAATAGATTGTAAGACCCGATCCTTTTTTTAACCAAAACCTTTTTGGGCCTCAGACATTGTATAAGTCTCTATGCGTTAAAAAATCTCGGCGCGATCGCCATTTTCAAACAAGAAAACCATATGGGCCTACCCTTGTGTTGTAAGTCCCATTTCTTTTCTTTAAATAATATTTAGGGCTTCTCCTTGAGTTGTAAGACCCAACCTTTGTTGTACATAAACCTTTTGGGCCTTCGTCGTTGTATAAGTCCCGGTACAATATTCAAAACAACAGTGTGACCACTGTTAAACCTTGGGCCTCTCCTTGAGTATAAGCCCCCCCAATCTTTTCAAAACAATTACCTTTTGATTTAGATTCAAATATATGTATTGTTATCAAAACTTTCTTTAATTTCTTTGAACAACTAACAATACAGCATGGAAGCTTGCTCACCTGTAAGTTTTATCGGCTTTCTTTTACTCGCTTTCACATATAAATAACTGTAGTGTGGGAAGCTGCGCATGGTTAGTCTTCTTTCATTACCTTTTAAATACTTGTCATATATCAACTGTATATATACTAGTATAGTTATTTAGAGTTTTCCCCGACAACTAGGTCTAAAACTAGGTAAAGCCCTATTGGTCATTCTTAAAATACAAACAAAACTAGATCCCCATAGGATCTCTAGATACAGTCTTGCCTTCTCTTGGGCTTAAACAATATGGAACAAAGAGAAAGGCAGTATTCTTCGTGAACCTTTTCTTAGGCTGTCACTTTAGAAATTGTCAAAGAAATTCTACTCCCCAGAGTTGATCTATTCTCGGTGAATAGCATCTCTTGAATTTCTTCAAATCACCGAACTTTCACTAAATGATCCATTCTCGGTGAATAGCATTTCTTGAACTTTTCTTGGTTTGAGACCCACAGGCTTCCTAAAAGCATCCCCGCCTCCTCTTGGACTTTGTACAAGGACCCTCCGGCTTCTTAGAAGTTCTCTTGCCTTCTCTTGGGCTTAATACAAGGACCCTGACGACCTCTTAAAGGTATAAGATAGAACTTAGTAATCCTTTGCTACAACAGTCTTTCCAGTGTCAGACCTTAGGCCACTTTAGGGTTGATTTTCATCCCTTAATGCCCTTGCCTCCTCTTAGGCATCATACAACAGATAAAACTCTTCCACACCAGTAGACTTGGATAGTCTAATCCCCTTGAGTCTCAAAGACATTCTCAAGTCCCTTACAACTATAGGAAAAACCACGGGCATTCTGGATCGATCTCCAGCAGAAACCCAGTCTCTCTCATGAGAGTTCCCCGACCAGGATCAACACTACCTTAAATCAGAACCTCAAGGTATCTGACATCTCAACTCTTTTGTAATCCTCAGCAGGAGTTGATTCCCCACTTGGACCTGCCTGGGGATCTCAATTATCCTCGTCAAAAGATAGCCTCCTTTTAAGCTTTGTATAAGGACTTTTCCTCAGCAGAAAGCTAGCCTCCTCTTAGGCTTTATATAATGATCCTTCCTCAGCGAAGTCAGCCTCCTCTTGGGCTTTGTACAAATGAATCTCCCCAGCGGAGCTAACCTTTTTAGACTCTCTCGTTGAGTCAATCACTTTTCAGACTCTCTCGTTGAGTCAATCACTTTTTAGACTCTCTTGTTGAGTCAATCATTTTTTAGACTCTCTTGTTTAGTCAATCGCTTTTTCGGACTCTCTTGTTGAGTCAACCTTTTTTTAGCCTCAATCTTGGGCTTTGTACAAGACAAATAAAAATACTCTCTCGTTGAGTCGATCTTTGTCCAAACTTGGTATAAAGATTTCCCCTAGCAGGAGCTAGCCTCTTCTCAAGTTGTGTAGAATAATTTCTCCAGCTTGTCCAGCCTCCATCCTGGGCTTGGTACGGGACAGATAAGAACCCTCTCTTGTTGAGTCAAACCCCTTTAGCCTCAATCTTGAGCTTTGTACAAGACATAAATCTCCCTCTCTTAAGCTTGGGACAGATATCTTCTCCAGCAGAGTCATTTCCTCCCAGCCTTCCTTTAGGCTTTGGGGGATGATTTTCCCCAAGAAGAGTCAAACTCATTTCAGCCTCCTCTTAGGCTTTGTATAACGATTTTCCCAGTAAGGTCAACCTCAATCTTGGGCTTTATACAAGACACATAAAAATATCCTCACCAGTTAAACTTCTCATTTTAGCCTCAATCTTGGGCTTTGTGCAAGACAGATAGAACATTTTCCCCCGGAAAATTCAAACTTCCAGCCTCCTCTTATGCTTTGTATAAAGAAATCCCCTAGCCGAGTCAATTAACCTTTTAGCATCAACCTTGTGCTTTGATCAAGGCACACAAAAATCAACAATCCTTCTTTAGAGATGACAAATTCTCTCTCAGTCAAAACCTTTTAGCTTCAATCTTGGGCTTTGAACAAGACACCAAACATCTTTCTCCTCCCTTAGAATAGGAGGAACTACGATTGCTCTGATTTCCCTGTTTCGTTTAAACGGGAATTCGTAGGCATAAGATTGCAAAATCTTAGCGAGCATACCAATCAAAAACTCTAGGTCCAGTATCTTCACATCAAAACTTAGGTCCAGTACCTTACCAAAAACATCGGGAAAACCCGAACATCAACAAAAACTCACTCACTCGCTCATACTTCCCAAGAAACTTTCCCAACCCATTAACAGATAAACACCATCAATTATAAAAGGAAACCTAAAGCTAATATCTTGTGGATAACCAAATATAGGATGGGTAATTGACAACTCCCCATTGTATAACCTAACCCCGAACTCCCCGAATCTCTTTTATGCGTATGTTCCGTTAAACATTTGCGTGCAAAGTTAGTTTTAGATAGCTTCCCTTTCCCTTTCAGCTTCATGGGATAAATAAGAAATCAGAAAGTAGCACCCCTCCTACCATTGCGGTGAGGAAAACTTCAACGATAAGGTGATCGCGTCACCGACAAAAATCGCTCGCTACAGCCTCCTCTTAGGCTTTGTATAATGATATCCCCAAAGAGTCAATTATCTTTTTAACCTCAATCTTAGGCTTTGTATAAGACATATATAAACACTCTCTTGTTGAGTCAGTCTTTTCCAGCCTCCTCTTAGGCTTTGTATAAGGACTTCCCCAGTGGAGTCAATCAACCTCTTAGCTTCAACCTTGGGCTTTGATCAAGGCACACAAAAATCAACATCCCCCCAGATGAAATCAAAATCCCTCTGTAGGAAGTCATTTCTCTGTTTATCACTTATCAAAACAGAAAATCAAAATAAGACCTAATCCCAGATAACTGCTGTAAGTGGCATACTTACTGATTCAAATATCCAAGTTGTTATCCAAGCTACGTAGGCATAAGATTGTGAAATCTTAGCGAGCATACTAATCAAAACTCTAGGTCCAGTACCTTCACACATCAATCAAACATTAGGTCCAGTACCTTACCAAAAACATCAGAAAACCCGAACATCAACAAAAACTCTCTCTCTCTCTCTCTATCTCTCTCTCTCTCATATTTCCCAAGAAACTTTCCCAACCCATTAACAGATAAACGCCATCAAGTACAAAGCAAAACCTAAAGCTAACATCGTGTGGATAACCACATATAGGATGGGTAATTGACAACTCCCCATTGTATAACCTGACCCCGAACTCCCCGAATCTCTTTAAGCATTTGTTCAGTTAAACATTCGCGTGCAAGGTTAGTTTGAGATAGCTTCCCTTTCTCTTCCAGCTTCACGGGATAAATAAGAAATCAGAAAGTAGCACCCCTCTCCTCTTCATTGAGGAGAAAACCCAAATTCCACGATAAGGTGGTCGCGTCCCCGACAAAAATCGTGCGCTACAAAGAGGAATCATGACATGGTCTTGCTTAGATGTGTTGATAGATGAGAAGCAGACCTGTTAATTCGAGACATTCATGAAGGATCATTTGCACCCACGCCAATGGACATGCCATGTCCAAGAAGATTTTGAGGGCTGGATATTACTGGTTGACCATGGAGACTGATTGCATCCAATATGCCAGAAAATGCCATAAGTGCCAAATTTATGCCGACAAGGTGCATGTACCTCCAAGATTGTTAAATGTGTTGTCATCACCTTGGCCTTTTTCTATGTGGGGCATTGACATCATTGGGGCAATCGAGCCAAAAGCTTCCAATGGCCATCGATTCATATTGGTGGCTATTGATTATTTCACAAAGTGGGTTGAAGCCACATCTTACACCAATGTTACCAAGCAAGTGGTTGCCCATTTCATCAACAAAGAGATTATCTGTCGTTATGGAATTCCAAGCAGAATCATAACGAATAATGGGACGAACCTGAACAACAAGACGATGAAGGAATTGTGTGAAGGTTTCAAGATTAAGCACCTCAATTCTTCTCCCTACCATCCTAAGATGAACGGAGTCGTCGAAGCTGCAAATAAAAACATCAAGAGGATTATGCAGAAAATGTTAAAGACCTATAAGGATTGGCATGAGATGCTGCCATTTGCCTTGCATGGATACAGAACTTTCGTTCGAACTTTGATAGGGGCAACCCCTTTCTCTTTGGTGTATGGGATGGATTCCATTCTTTCCATTGAAGTTGAGATACCATCTTTAAGGGTCCTGATGGAAACCAAGCTTGATGAAGAAGAGTGGGTTCAAGAAAGACTTGATCAATTGAACCTTATTGATGAGAAGCGCGTGACTGCGATGTGTCACGGTCAGTTGTATCAAAGGAGGATCAAAAGAGCTTTCGACAAGAAGGTCCGTATCCGTGAGTTCCAAGAAGGAGAACTTGTACTCAAGAAAATCTTGCCAGTTCATAAGGATATGCGTGGAAAATGGGTGCCCAACTATGAATGCCCGTTTGTGGTAAGTACGGTTTTCTCATGAGGCTCACTTATTCTCACGACGATGGATGGTGAACAGCTCACACACCCTGTGAACTCTGATGCAGTAAGAAAATATTATGCCTAAAGAACCCGCTAAGTCGTAAACCTGGAAAGGCGACTTAGGCAAAAATGGGTATCCTGATGGATCATAACCTATGAAGGAGATCCAGGCAAAAATTAGGGATAAAAATAAAAAACTAATAAGAGCTCGCTAAGTTGAAACCCCAAAAGGGCGGCTTAGGAAAAAATGAGCGTCACGGTGGATTGAAAACCCGAAAGGGCGATCCAGGCAAAAGTTTGGGGCAAAAGGCATTTCACTGCATCAGATGGGTTGTTACCAATGCAGAAGAATTCAAGAAAGAAGTTCAAGCTCGCCGCTCTCGTCAGAAGCAAGGTCTTGGGGGAATTTTTAGTTATTAGGGCTAGTAGTTGTCATTGGATTCAATGTAACCTTTCCCTATTGCCATTTTCAAATTGTAATGTTCCATGGAGCTTTGCCATTAGCAAGTTACCATTCTTGAATAAAATAATATTTTGGACCATTCGATTTTTATTACTTACCATTTCTCTATTTTTCCTTGTTATGCAAAATGTCATTTATTTGTTAATAATGATTTTAAAAGCGAAAAGTTGTGAAATAAAAACAGTGTTTTTTAAACATAATTTACTTTGGCTTATGGAATGATTTAGTGAAATCACATGTTCCCCCAGAGGTCTCTTTGTGGCAGAAGGACTGTTAGACCATTCGCATGAAATTCCCATTGAAGCATGAATTAATTGACAATACCTCTTTGGATTAATCCTTTGTGTACATGCCAAATATATTTTCCTAGTCGAGATGTATAGTCGACCTAGACCGGGTATAAATTTAGTTGTGTACCTGGCCCATCTATTTGGCCGAGTTGGTACCAGGCCCAGATATATGGCCGAGTTGGTACCAGGCCCAGCTATATGGCCGAGTTGGTACCAAGCCTAACTATCTGGCCGAGTTAGTACCAGGCCCAGCTATCTGGCCGAGTTGAGTACCTGACCTAGCTATCTGGGGTAGTTGTTCTGGCCAGGTTGGTTGGTTATCTGGTTCAGTTACATAACTCAGGGATGGCGGTTACAAACCATTAATAGGACAGTTACACTTGATTAATGGTTAGCGGTTACAAATGTTATGAAGGGGTTTAAATGACCATTAGACCCAGAATTACACTATATAAAGGGTCCTCTAGGGATCCAGAGGAGGAGGCTCTGCTACGCTCATAAGCAGACAATACACTACATACTGAGGGGCTCCCACATGAGGGTTAAGCAAGATCAACATGTTGGGACACTTACTCTTGTGGATTTCGTACCCGGGAGACCCAACTCGGGAATAGATCACGTCACAAGTATTCAGGCGCTTATAACAAATGACAAATAAGCAAAAATCAAGAAATTAGCATACAAACTCTCTCGGTTATGTCACAACTCGGACAAAGTACTTCACTTTAGTTTGTACCCGGAAGGCTTCGCCTATATCCTGAGATAAACACCCAAGGATAAAGATAAGCAAACCGAGTCTAAAAGCCACTTAGGGCTCTAAATAAGGATAGTCGAGAAAAATCTCCAATGAAAGATATTAAACTCCTATGTGAGCAAACCAAGAATATTGTCGTACCAGTCGTATCCGAAAAATTCTTTCCTGAGGGTTTCATGCTCAGGGAAACTTAGCATATACACCCCTGGGTATTTTGTCTAAAACCAGGATGTAAACTCAGGTTAAGCCCCAAGGGGCTCTAGACAGCTATTGAAAAATCCTAAAATCTAGTAGATTTTCGGGTTAAAACGAAGACCTCTGACCAATCGACTCAAAAGTCAAGGATAAACAAGCATTAATTTCACTACTTTGTGATACTACCGAAAATAGTCTAGTCAATAACTGATCAAATAGAATGAAAGACCTCGGTAAGCATAAGCATAATCAGGGTAATCAGATCCTTTACATATACAAAAGTCGGGTAAAATATGCCTCCAACTTGGGCATAATGCGTACCTATAAGGTACTAAACTCGCATGAGGCCATAAGTGAATACCTATGGGAATACAAAAAAAAAACTTTTACCACGTAAGGGTATGAGAAGAAGACTGGGTTACAGCACGACACATTTCAAACATATCCGGAATTTCCCGATGACCAAATACTACATTCCTAGATCAGAATTCGTATTCGGGGGGATTGTGTACATGCCAGAAATATTTTTCTAGTCGAGCTGTATAGTCGACCTAGACCAGGTATAAATTTAGTTGTGTACCTGGCCCAGCTATCTGGCCGAGTTGGTACCAGGCCCAGCTATATGGCCGAGTTGGTACCAGGCCTGGCTATCTGGCCAAGTTAGTACCAGGCCCAGCTATCTGGCCGAGTTGAGTACCTGGCCTAGCTATCTGGCCGAGTTACATTGGCGGGGTTGGTTGGTTATCTGGTTCAGTTACATAACTCATGGGATGGCGGTTGCAAACCATTAATAGGACAGTTACACTTGATTAATGGTTGGCGGTTACAAACATTGTGAAGGGGTTTAAGTGACCATTAGACACAGAATTACACTATATAAAGGGTCCTCTAGGGATCCAGAGGAGGAGGCTCTACTACGTTCATAAGCAGATAATACAATACATACTGAGGGGCTCCCACATGAGGGTTAAGCAAGATCAGCATCTTGGGACAGCATACATATGCTTGTATAGCTCCTAAATCCCCAAATATACTCTACAATATATACAGCGTAGCTCCTCTCGTCCAGAAAGAGAAGAGCTAGCACGTTTGGTGTATCTAACCATTTTTGGCTAAAACACTTTGGTCGTGTGTGGTTACCAAGATTTAAGAGAATTTCCCCAATATCCTCCATGTGATACATGTATAAATGTCAAAGATTTTTATCCCCCAGCAAGCTGTCATAGCTCCATACTTCCCCAAGTGAAGTGGATGTATTTCCCAGTGAACCTCTGGAAATCTTTATTCCCTGAATTCAGTGTGACTCTTTATTCCCCAACGAAGTGGATATGTTTATCTATTTCCCTTTGAGTCCCTAGTTTCTTTACCTCTCTTTAGAGTCGACTCTTGCATACCATTAAGCATCTGCATTATGCCATATCATGTGCATTTAGCATCTCTCCAGGTCTTTGTCGTTGACTGTAGCTCTCTGACCCCAGGCCCAGTTGTAACTGGCGCCTCTTTTGAGATCGTTGGTCCTCACCAATTCTTACTGACATTCGGCTGTCGCCAACTTTTGTTAACTTTGGGTTGTTACCTGTATCCCCTTAAAGCCTGGTTGTTACTAGCATATCCACTTTTGAATCCAATCGTCATTGGTACTGTTGAATCTAGTTGTCACCGTATATTTAAAGTCTAGTCGTTACTAGCAATCTCCGATGAAAGTCCAATTGTTATTGGCACTCTTTGCAAATCCAATCATTATTAGTATTGTTCGTCTGGTCGTCATCAGTTTTTCCCCTTTGTGGTCTAGTTGTTACTAGCTCCCTATTTGATTTTGCTTGTCTGGTCGTCACCAGCTTCTCCTGTGAAGTCTAATTGTTACTAGTGTTCCTATTGATATTGTTTGTTTGGTTGTCACCAGTGTCCCCGTGAAGTTTAGTTATTACTAACACCGCTGTTTACAAGTCCAATCGTCATTGGCACCTTTAAGTTTGTTGTTATCTGTTCTGTTCATCTTGGTTGTTACCAATATCCTTGTGAAGTCCAGTGGTTACTGGCATTGTTTGAAAGTCCAATGGTTACTGGCATTATTTAAAATTCCATTGTTATGGGTACCTAAAAGACCAGTGGCTACTGGCATTGATTAAAATCCAATCATGATTGGTATCTAAAGTCCAGTGGTCACTGACATTGTTTGAAAGTCCAGTGGTTACTGGCATTGCTTAAAATCCAATCGTGATTGGTATCTAAAGTGCAGTGGTCACTGGCATTGTTTGAAAGTCCAGTGGTTACTGGCATTGCTTAAAATCCAATCGTGATTGGTATCTAAAGTCCGGTGGTCACTGGCATTGTTCAAAACCCAATTGTTATTGGTACCTAAAGTCCAATTGTTATTGGCGCTCTTATCCAATCTTGTTATTGATATTGGAAGTTTGGTCGTCACCAATACCCCTGAGAGTCTAGTAGTTACTGGCATCGACCCGTCAGAAACCGGTTGTCACCTTTGCTTGTGGTCTAAGACCAATTTATTTGGTGCATACAGAGTTTGTAATTTCCCTATCTTTTTCTGGTGTTTCTTGAAGATCTCGTTTGAACTCTTCATTTTAAGAAGTTTCCGGAAAGTCCTTTTGTTTCCCGTTGTTTACCTGATCTCTTGTCAGAGGTTCATTTCTCGGTTTCTTTGATCTCTTGTTAGAAGATCACTTTCTTGTTTTGTTTGATTCTCTTGTCTGAAGATCAACCTTTATTTAAATTGATCCCCAGGGAGATCATACTTCTTTTTGGTTTTATCCCTAATAAAGAGTTCGTCCACTCGTCTTTGCTCTAGCACGTCACCCGGTCATGTCTGAACTTGATGATTAACTGTTCTGGATATTCCCCAGTGGATACCACATGTCTTGGTTCTATCTCCAGTGAGGATCTTTTCTTCTAAAGTGCCATCTGGTCATGTCTGAACTTGATGCTTGATCACTTTAGACTTCCCCGGTTTGTCTCTGTTTCCCAGTGTTTTCTTGGTCATCCCCAATGAGTTGTTACCCCTTGGTTGTTGACCATGTGTCCTTTTGTTTCCTACTTTGTTTGCATCTTGCATCATCATTGCATCATATTATCATGCTAGAGTTCATGGCATGTCAGCATTTACATAGTTTCTGTTTGTCCTTAGCATAGCATTGCATCTAAGGGTAAAATTTTCGGTTTACTACATTTAAATACCTTTCACCTTGATTTTATGAGGATTTTCATCGCTTATGCCATCCGATAAAGATATTTAAATAGGGGCAACTGTCATACCCCAAACTTTACCCCCTTAGATTTCATCATCATTTGCATGAACATTATAGGTCAATCATCTTTGCATAGCTAACCAAGCTATTAAGCTTTGTGGTTTTGTTTCTTTTGTGGAATTAGGGTTTTGTGCAAGAAAGGAAAGCTCTGATTAATCAAGATTTCAAGGAGAGATCAACCAAACAAGTCCTCATATACTTCAAGGGTTCCTAAGATGCCTTTTGGTTCATTACAACTAATTTCAAGGACTTCCTAAGTGAATGGGAGAGGTTTTGATTCATCTGGTTAAAAAGTCAACTGAGGCTCCAAAAAGTCAACCTTTGAGTTTTTTTGGTCAACCATGAACATTTCAAGTCATATTCCATGATCTCATGTGGTTAGCTCAAGAAAAATCAAGTTGGAACAATAAAATCAGGAGATTTGGAGAATTAGGGTTTTTGATGAATTTTTCTAAGCGTGGAAATCATGATTTTTAGACATCTTTCAAGGATCATATCTCACTTATTCTTGAGCCAAATGGGGCAAACTAGTACTCATTTTAAAGAGGACATTCCATACTACAAGTTTGTAGAAGGAATCAAGTTCAAAAAATGCAAGGATTTGAAGTTATGGATGTTTAAAGTTGGAAGAAATCATGATTTGGCATTTACACTTAGAAATTTTCTGAGTCCTAAAATTTAGGGTTTTGCACCAACTTCAAGTCAAGGCTTCATGGGCTTCTTGACCTCAAATCAAAATTCTTCAACCATGAAATTTATTCCTTGTTCTTCAAGCTTTCCAAGCATATGTAGAACTCTCCAATTGGATCAAGGAGTCAAAAGTTATGATGTCTCAAAGTTGGAGGTTTTTGGGCACAAGTTAGACAACTTTCCCAAGTTGCCAAGGCACCACAAGTCATGTTTTTGCTCAACTTGCAAGCTATATTTTTCATGTTTCCAAGCTTCAAATCCAAAATTGTTGAACATAAAAGTTGTTCTCCTCCATCTCAGCTTTCCAAGCATATAAAGAAGTTTTCAATTGGACATCTATAGCAAAAATTATGGTATGATGAATATGGGTGTCAAGACTTGAAACAACTTGCCCAAGGCATGACCATCCCTGTGTGCCAAGCCCTATGCCAGCAAGTTTGGACCAACTTTTATGCCTATTTTTCATTATGTTCCAAGCCTCATTTCAAGAGATGTTGAACATCAAAGTTGGTCACCTCCATGCCCTCTTTCCAAAGAATCCAAGACCTTCTCAATTGATCCATCATCCATGGAGATATCACATGCTAAAGTAGATGTCATGGACATGTTTGTACCTTGCCAAGCCATGCCAAGCCTTGACCAACCTTTTGAGCCAAACCCTACCAAACTTTTTCAACATCCAAAATTGATTTTCTAGAGCATAGAACCTGTCAAGTGTGATCCACAAACTTGCCATTTATAGTTCTTTAGATTGTGACATATAAAAGCATGTGTGTCACAAACTATGGACCATCTTGCAAACTCCCTCATATGCCTTGATCTTGTGGTTTTTTTCATCCTCTTTCTGGCCCATATTCTGAGCACAAGCAACCCAATCACTTGGCTCAAGGTCTGCACCATAGCCAGCTCGTGTGATATACATCATGTGTGGTTTTCCTTCATCTTTAGGACAAAATAAGCAGTTCAACTTTCTTGGCTTAAAAGACATTTCTGGCTATCCATAATAGGATTAGAAACATACATACAAGGCAATAGAAAGAGAGGGCAAGAGAGAGTGATAGAGGCCAGAACCCTAAAAAACTCCATTTTTCATTCAAAAACTCAAGGTTTTGAATCTCCTTATTTTGAGGTTTTCTTTTGTTCCTCTTGGCTCCATCATCTTTTTGAGAACGCAAGGAGGTTTCTGGGATCATTTAGAGAGACAGTGGAAGCACGAATCAAGCTAACAAGGAGCTCCAGTTTGGTAAAACTTCTTTCAATCATTTCACTTTGTTTTTACATGTAAACTTTCCTTTTTTTTGTATGTGTTTGGGTATCTGTGGGTAGAAGGAGTTTCTGGGTAGTTTTATTAGGGTTTCATAAACTTCTAGTTTTTGTACCCAACTTTCGTGGCCTATTTTCTTAGGGTTAGAGGTCTCTAATGGTATAAATAATGGTAGAAACGAATTCAGCGTGAAAAAACATGGAGAAGGGTATAAGGCTCGAAGGTTATGGTTGAGCTTCTCTCTCTGCAACTCCGGCGACGTTGCCGAAGAAGACGACCGGAGCCCTAGCTCCGGCGTCTGCGTGTCCTTTGACTCGCCTCCTTCTTTTGAACTTGTCATGTCATGCCTCGTTACTGCCAGGTCAATTAAGAATGCTTACATGGCTTTTCCCGCGTGCCCCTTTTTCTTTATTTCTAACTTAAGTTTTAGTTTTAGACATGGGCCTTACAATAATGCTTTTCACACCCCACTGTTTAGAGGCCCATGCGTGATATGAAGGTGTTCTTTGTTTCTGTTTATTACTAATGCACACTCTGCTCACCTTGGTTTATTTTTCTTTTCTATTTTTATTCTTTCCAACTTTGTATTTTATTTTTAATGTTTAAAACATTTTAAAAATCCATAAAAAATATTTTTAGATACTTTACTGTCTTGACATATTTTTGGTAATTTTTATTAATTTTTATTATTTATTTACATATTTTATTTAATTCATTTGTTGTAACATGTTTACCAAAACATCCTTGATTTAGGGTTTTTCATTTGAGTGACTTCCATGAGTTATTTTAATCTGATTTTTTGTCAAGTTGTGACATATGAATGAGGGAGGTTTGAATATTTTTGGTGGCCTCAAAATTTGTTGTTTGATTAATTTTTGGTGTGGTTTTAAAAGCCTCGATTCTTTTGACACTATGAGCTTGTTAGTGGGCTTTGGGGAAGTTCTTGTGCCAATCTTGAATTGATCTTTTGCACATGTGTTCTTGAATGTTTGAACATGACTTAAAGCTTTGATTTTTATTTTATTTGGCCATTTTGTTATTTTTGGTTGGTGCATCAACTTAGGGTTCATTTTGAGCATGTCTTGGTGTTTGCTTTGAGTTAGTTTTTAGGCATTATTCTTTGAGTGTTTGTCTTGATGAATGTATGTTTATGGGTGGTTTAAAAAGCATGTCTTAGCTTCTGATTTCATGAGTTCAAAGTGTCTTTGCTTGCCCATTTGATCCTTTATGCATGCCTTGATTGTTTGAGTCCTTTCATGGATGTTTTGGCTTGTTTCTTGCATATGGTTTTGTTCATGCCATGATGTGATTCTTGTTTGTGTTTCTATTGACATCATGATGTTGAATATGAGCTTTATGAGATGTGTATGCTACTTCCCATGTGGTTTTTGAGTTGTAACTTCTATGTTGAACCATGTTATGCGCTTATCTTTGTTTGATTAAGTTTGTAGCAAGTAAGCTTGTGCTTTGACATATGTTTGACATGTTTGTGGCTTTCTCTTGATCATTTGAGTATGTTAAGCATAACTTGGTGTAGCTACTGCCCCTCTTGATATGCCATTCTCATTCTTGTTTATCATCACTCCTACCTTAAGGATCATCCTTTCTTCACTTGTTGTTACAAGTTATTTGTCCCTTTTTCCAAATGAGGGTTTTCCTTGTTGACTTGAAAGTCACATCTTTAGGATAGTTTAGTTTCTTTCCTACTTACTTATTGACCTTGTTAGGATCATCTCCCTTGGCCTTGTTAGAGCCATTTTTTCCCCTTTTCAACCTAACTTTTGGTTAGGGTTTGTAAACCCTATGTAAGTATTATTGTTATAAGTACTTACTCTTCCCTTTTTGGCCTTGTTAAAGCCATTCTTTCTTTACAACTTAGAAATAGGTTTAGAGTTTGTAAACTCTATGTGAGTACCATTGTCATGTGTACTCACTTTCCCCTTTGACTTGGTTAAAAGTCAATATCTTAGTTAGTCATTCAACTTAGACTTAGAGAGCTTGTTAACTCTATGTAAGTACCATGGTTATGGATACTTATTCCCCTTGGAACCTTGACCACATTCAAGAGTTCCTCATCCCTATTTAGGTGAACTACAAATGCTCTGATTCCATCTTAGTTAGGATACGTAGGCATGAGATGTGATGTCTTGGTGAGCATACTTAGTGTACATACCCTAGGTCCTTACCTTAGCATTTTTTTCCTTAGCAAACAAACTTTAGCATAACACAAATACTAATAAGAGGTTCCTGTAGAGTACTACAGATACTTAGGATGCTAACACCTTCCCTAGGTATAACCAACCCCCAAACCTTAGATATCTAGCTTTGTTGTTACATAGCGTACTTAGGGTTTTCTTTCGATCTTTACCCTTTCCTTTGGATAAATCAAAGCTCAGTGGTGAATTTCATGATTTGTGATTCAAGTTAACTAATAGCTTGATATCCGATTCTCACTGCAACAATACCCTAGAAGACATCATTCGTGATATTGGTGTTGATGCTTTCAAGAAGACGTCATTGGTAGATGCTCTGTGAAGAGACATGGAAGATTCGTTGTATCCAGGATGTAAAAAATTTATAAGATTGTCAATTGTGTTAAGACTATTTAATCTTAAGGTAAGAGATGGGTGGACGGATAAAAGTTTCACTGAATTGCTTGAATTATTGATAGAAATGTTTCCCGAAGGTAACACGCGATCGGACCGTACTTATGAGGCCAAGAAGATATTGTGTCCAATGGGCCTGGACTATGTCAAAATACATGCATTTCATAATGATTGCATATTATATAGGAAAGATTTTGAAAACTTGAAGGAGTGCCTAAGGTGCGGGGATTCACGCTACAAGAAGAAGGACAATGGTGTTGATGACGATGATGGTGTAACTAGCAAGTGTGTTCCTGCCAAGCTGATGTGGTACCTACCGATAATTCCAAGTTCAAGAGATTATTTTCTAATGTTAGTGACGCAAAAAATAGTATATGGCATGCAAATGAAAGAGTGTGTGATGGAAAAATTGGCCATGTAGCTTATTCATTACAATGGAAGAAAATTGATTCTTTGTATCCAGATTTTACCCTTGAACCAAGGAACCTTATACTTGGACTTTCCGCCAATAGAATGAGCCTTTTTGGTAATTTGAGTACTAACCAACTCGCGCCAGCTTGGTATGATTATATATTCACAGTAAAAGTTATCCCCTTTGCTTTCTTTTAGCAAAGACTTGTTGTAATGTAAATCGCCTTCTTTGCATGGCTTTTTTGCATGAGAAGGTTCAATAACATTCACCTTAGTGGGACCCCCCAGCACCATCTTTCCTTAGTCAATACTAGATGGATTCCCTATTGCTATGCTAACTTCCTTGGGAATATAACCTTGCACTAGTTTAGGTGGTATCCAGGCCCTTTTAGAGACAACAATTGACATTTACAACTTATCACCATGGTTATGTATGAAGCGCAAGTATATGATGCTATCGATGATGATTTCGGGTCCAAAACAACCAGGCAACGACATTGATGTTTATTTAATGACGTTGATTGAATATTTGATACTTTTTGGGAGGAAGGTATTTATGTTGATGATGCGTATACAGGTGATAAATTTAAGTTGTGTGCCATGTTGTTTTGCACAATCAATGACTTTCCTGCATATGGTAATTTGTCTAGATACAGCATCAAGGGACATAGAGTGTGTCCTATATGTGAAGTTGATACATGTTACAGCCAATTACAAAATGGAAAAAAAATAGTTTATCTTGGGCATCGAAAATTTCTAAAACCTAATCATCCATATCATAGATTGCGGAAGGCTTTTAATGGAGAGCAGGAGTTTGATATCGCTCTAAAGCCCTTAACTGGGAAGGAACTTTATATAAAACAACAACACATTAAGGTTGTCTTTGGAAAGAAACAAAAAAAGTCCGCGGAGAAAAATATTTGGAAAAAGAGGTCGGTATTCTTTGATCTTCCATACTTGTCTAGTCTTGATGTAAGAAATTGTCTTAATGTGATGCATGTGGAGAAAAATGTATGTGATAGTCTGATTGGAACACTTCTCAATATTAAAGGCAAGATAAAAGATATTAATAAATCCCGTGAAGATATGGTTGTGATGGGTATACGGCAAGAGTTAGCTCTAAAAGAAGTAGGAAATATAATTTATTTGCCCCAGCATGTCACACTCTTTCTAAAAAAGAGAAAACAAAATTTGCGATTATTTGCAGGGTATTGAAATTCCCCAATGGTACTCATCAAATATGAAGAAACTTGTGTCAGAGAACAATCACAAATCAGTTGGCTTGAAATCTCATGATTGTCATGTCTTGACACAATAACTTCTACCAATGGCTATCTGTGGCATTTTACCAAGAAATGTAAGGGTGACTATAACCAGATTGTGCGAATTCTTCAATGTTATATGTAGTAAAGTTATTGATCCTAGAAATTTAGATAACTTAGAACACGAAGCTGCAGTTATCTTATGCCAGTTAAAGATGTTTTCCCTCCATCATTCTTTGACATTATGGTTTACTTAGTTATTCATCTAGTAAGGGAGATTAGAATTTGTGGTCCAGTTTATTTACGGTGGATGTATCCGATAGAGCGTTACATGAAGATTTTTAAAGGGTATACTGTCGCAATTGCGAAAATCAACCTGCGAAAAAGACAGAAGAGTCGCCACCGAACGTTATTTATCCTAACGCAGGGAAAGGAAACGATCGAAGAAAACCTGAAGAAGGGAAAAACAAGGTCATCATAACCATAGTCTGGGTTCGGGAGTCGGTAATGCTTGAGAAAAGTATTAGCACCCCCTCGCGTCCATCTTACTCGATGGGATCCACGCTTGTTGTTCTGATCAAAGGGTGTAGGTATCTGAAGCTTCGTTGCTAACTGGAAAAGAATATAACGAGAAACGAAGAAATGAGGAAAGAAAAGAAAATGTGACTCGATAGGACATCGTCGTCCTAGGCCTACGTATTCCCTCAGGAATGGGAAAGTCAGAGTCAACGTAGTTCTGAGGACTACGGGATTGTGGGGGAAGGTTGCTCGCCAAGACATCGCCGTCTTGTGCCTACATATCCTTAATCGGAAAGGAGAGAGAAAGTCAGAGCAGTTGTAATTCGACCTACAGGTGGTCGTTTGTTTGGTGTTTTTTAGGTGGACGACGCTAACGTTTGCGTTCTAGCAGTTTATGTGTTGCCGCTCGTTGCATGGAGACTTACGCATTTACCTGTTTGCGGTAGAACAGAAATAGCGTATCCTTGCGATTAAAGTGAGTGAGATGAGAAAAAAAAACCCAAAGGAAGACGATTGATTTGTTTTTGTCTTTTTGAAGAAAGTGTTTTGATTTGTTTTGTTTGTGATATGTATCGTGCTAAAGACTATGACATAGGAGTGAATACCTTGCAAGGTCGTCCCAACGGAACGTTTGCAAAGCACCCTAGATGACTAAAGGAGACCTTCACTAATCATTTCCCATGTGCTTAAGGCTCGTGGGGCACTCCACATACGATATTTGTTAAGTGTTTTTGCTTTTTATTTTAGAGAGAGAAGAGAGACTCAAATGGTTAAAAGAAAAAAATCTAAGGAGAACTCCATCCTAGAAGTTGTCATGCAATGATTGATCCTATAGTTGAAGTTGGGAAAGGGAATTTCTACCTGTGTTAGCATGCTTGGATTGGTAACCTAAGGTTAAGGTTTAGAAGGGACTATCCTAATTGTTAACGTACAAAGGATTGAAAGCCTAATGTCTCTCCTACCTCAAGCTTAATCAGAAATTAAGTCGAGCTAGGAATCCAAAGGGATCATGTGAACAAACATAAGTAAACATTATACTAATCAATCACAAAATGAATGATGTCGTGATCTCAGCTAAGAAACAAAATTGAGTGACTCCTCGTCCTTGACTAAAAGAAAATAACCAGAAACGGACGATGTCGTGATCTCAACTATGAGGATGTTGAGTAACTCTTCGTCAACCACAAGATAAAAACGATGTCGTGATCTTAACTATAAGGAAATTGAGTGACTCTTCGTCAACCACAAAGTAAAACAAAAAGGGAAGCAAACAAAATCAAAGTATCAATGAATTGGCATCCAAGCCAAGTATACAACTAGGAGTGAAAACTCCTCACTCAACCACAAGTAGTAAGCGAAAATGCTAAACCCTGGGCATGCTTCATACAAGTGTCCAAGTGGTACCTAACGGAGAAGGTACGTTGCCTCTTCACAGCGCGCAAAAAGCTTCATACCAGGTTCCAAGGTGGAAGAGAATCAAGCTATCAAGTACTTCAAACAAGTAAGAGGGTCCAACAGTCAAGTACCAAACATCAAGTTCAAAACATGTCAGAATCTAACAAGAATCAAATATAAGCAACTATCATTAAAGATAATCAACAAGGAGGACCAGAATTAACATCATGAGTTGGTCCAAACGATATCCGGGACTAAGCACAATCTTCATCAAGAGATCTCATCAGTCCAAACAAGGTTATGAAAAATATTCCACACAAAATTTCCACAAGATTAATCAAAACTTATATGACAAGAGAAACAATCGGAAGTCTAAAAAAAGTTTAATCACCTTGTTCCACTAACAAATCCAAGAGAAATAAACCAAGAATTAATTACAAGGCTTCATGAAAATTCAATTAGGAATTCAATTAAAATCAACTAGGAAATTAATTACAAGAATTCTAAACAAAGTTGTTAACATGAAATTCAAGTTAAAACTAATTCCTAAACAACATAAAAGGGATTAAAAATCGAATTGTCTAAACAAGTATCCACAATCACAACAATCAAAATAAAGTTAGCGCTTAGTCAAAATTTAAATCGAAGCCAAAGTCACAAATTAATCGTAACCTAGATTAAGATCGAAGTTAGCGTCACAATTAAAATCCAAGCAAAAATTAAAATGCTAATCAAGATTAATTCTAAACTAGAATTAAGATCTAAATCAAGACCTAATTCTAATATCAAAAGCTAAACAAAGTTTGGTCAAGATTAAGAACAAAACTCCTAATAAATGCCAAAATTGAAACGAATATTAATACATATTAATAATTAATATCAAGACTACATAAAATTAACATTCAGATTTAATCTCAATTAACATCTAAATAAATCAAAACTGAAATCAGGAATTAAACCTAATTAACCTAGACTAATCAACTTTAAATAAATCTTATAGGGAGGTGTAGAAGTATTTTCCAGGTGTGAATAAGAAAATGAATGGGCCAGGTTGTGAGCCCAAGCCAACATGGTGCACAGGCGTAGGAGAAATGGGGAAAGACGTGTTCCACAACACGTCCTTTCTTGTTTTCCTTTCAATCGTCGGGAATTTCCATCAGAAATCGCCTCCACCGCGCCGGAGGCGGCGGAGAGAGGCCAACCCTAGCGAAAATCACATCAGCTTAACCATCTCTTTCTCCTATACCAAAACCCTAAATAAAGCGCTTCTAACTCCTCACTACAAACGCGAATCGGAGTCCTCAAAGTTGAACTCTATGTTGGTGTACAAGGTGAAAATAATGATGAAAAGAAGAGAATATATTATATTGAGAATGACGGCTACAAAGGATAAAAATACAATGATTGGAATGACATCTACACTACCCTATTTATAAGTTAAAAACTAGGGCTACAAAAGCAACAATAAAATACTAAAATACCCTCTAACAAACTTGGTCACCAAGTTTGTGAATATATAATTAAAATATAAATTATTATTCTAATACAATCCCTTAATTTATATTTCCTCAAAACTAACAACTCCAATTCCATCCTTTAAGCGAAGGAATTGATCAGTCTTGATAGCCTTCGTCAGATAATCTGCCAACTGCTTCTGGGTGCTACAGTGCAGAACTTCTAACACTTCATTCTGAACTTGACTTCTCAGATAGTGATACTTGGTCTCAATATGCTTGCTTCTCCCATGCAACACTGGGTTTTTGGCAAGATTGATTGCAGACTTGTTATCAATCATCAGCTTCAAAGGCTTGTCAACTTTGATCTTTAGATCCTCCAGCAAGTTCAGAATCCACACAGCTTGGCAAGCAGTAACAGCACCTGCAATATATTCAGCTTCACAGGTTGATAGCGCAACAACAGATTGTTTCTTGGAACACCAAGAAATAGGGCCTCCTAGAAACTTAAACAAGTATCCAAAAGTACTTCTTCTATCAACTTTGTCTCCACACCAATCAGAATTTGAGTAACTCAGAAGTTCTGATTCAGTCTTTCTTCTAGAAGGGAATAACATTCCATACTTCAGAGTTCCCTTGATATACCTCAGAATCCTGATAGCAGCTTGGTAATGGGACCACTTGGGTTTACTCATGAATCTACTAACCATTCCAACTGCATAGCAAATATCAGGTCTGGTATTACACAAATATCTCAGAGAACCAACCAACTGTTTAAAGGTTGTAGCATCCACATCCTCACCATCAGAATCAGAATCTAGTTTCTGATTTGTATCTGCAGGTGTGATAGCAGCCTTACAATTCTGCAGCTTAAATCTCTTCAGAAGTTCTCGTTCATACTTCAGCTGATGCAAAATGATACCTTTCTCAGAATATCTGAACTCCATCCCTAGAAAGTATGTCATTTTCCCGAGATCAGTCATTTCAAACTCATTCATCAGCACATTCTTGAACGTAGCTAATTCTTGTTCAGAACTTCCGGTCAGCAATATGTCATCAACATACAAACACACCAGAATCATATTGCCTTCAGAAATATGCTGAACATAAACACCGTATTCCATCTCACATTTCTGAAAACCTTGTTTCTTGAAAAATGAATCAATCTTCTGATTCCAAGCTCTGGGCGCTTGCTTCAATCCATACAAAGCTTTATGTAATCTGTACACCATCCCTTCCTGATTCTTTTTCACAAATCCAGGAGGTTGTGACACATAAACTTCTTCTTCTAATGGACCGTTCAGAAATGCAGATTTCACATCTAAATGCATCAGAGGCCAATTCTTGTTAGCAGCTATTGCAATCACCAATCTGATTGTTTCATGTCTCGCTACAGGTGGGTGCAAACACTTCAGAATAATCCAGCCCAGGTTTCTGCAGAAATCCTCTTGCTACCAACCTCGCTTTGTGTTTGCCAATTGATCCATCTGGCTTTAGCTTCTGCTTGAAAACCCATCTGACGCTGATGGCTTTCTTGTCCTTTGGAAGTTCTGTCAACTTCCAGGTCTTGTTTCTCTCTATGGCATCAAGTTCTTCTTTCATGGCCTTCAGCCAGATCTTCTGCTTGAGAGCCTCTTCCGTATTTACGGGTTCAGAGTCTACTAACATGGCACACTGAATAACTTCTCCTTCAGAATCTACTTCAGTGTCTTGCAGCATGTCAAACTCTTCAAATCTTCTTGGAATGTTTCTGATTCTCTGTGGCCTCTGACCTCGTTCAGAATCTTCTTCAGATGCTTGAACCCCAGAAGTTCTGTCCTCAGAAGTTTCTCCTTCAGAAGCTCTTGCTTCAGAAGGTTGACTTCCTCCAGAACCTTGACCATCTTCAGAGTCTGGCATATTCCCAGAGTCTGAATCACCACCAGAATCTGGATCATCATCAGAAGTTGGATCATTAGAATCACCTTCATCTTTTGAGTCTCCTTCAGAGTCAGAATCACCATCAGTTTCAGAAACTCTTATTTCTGACCTTCCTTCAGAAGTTCTCACATCAGAATCAGATTGAGACTTATCCCAATTCCAAACTTCTGATTCCTTCACAATAACGTCTCTGCTGAACTCAACTTTATTAGTTTCTGGATAATACAGCTTGTACGCACATGTACTGTGGTACCCCACCAGTAACATTACTTTGCTTCTATCATCCAACTTCTGTCTTCTAGCTTCTGGAACATGTTTGTAACACACAGAACCAAAAACCTTCAAATGACTAACACTTTGCTTTTCTCCAGTCCACTTCTGAATAGGAACTATTTCCTTCAGCTTCTTCGTTGGACATCTGTTGAGCACATATGCTGCGGTGGCAACAGCTTTTCCCCACAAGTTCTGAGGAAACTTCTTCTCCTTCAGCATGCTTCTCACCATATCAAGCAAAGTATGATTTCTTCTTTCAGCAAGACCATTGTGTTGAGGAGTGTAAGGAGCAGTAACCTCATGCTCAATTCCATTCTCCTCACAGAACTTCTGAAACTCTTTGGAGTTATGCTCACCCCCACCATCGATTCTGAGAATCTTCAGAGTCTGACCACTCTGATTCTGAACCTTCATTCGGAACTTCTTGAATTCAGCAAACACCTCGTGTTTGAACTTGATAAGGGATACCCATATCATTCTCGTGAATTCATCAACAAATGACACGAAATATTTATTCCCTCCGATCGATGCTACTGGAAATGGACCACACACATCAGAATGCACTACTCCCAAGGCATGTTTTGCTCTTGGAGCAACTTCTGACGCAAATGGCAATCTTGGTTGCTTTCCTTCCATGCACACTTTGCATGACTTCTTAGGCTTTTTAATTGTAGGAATTCCATGTACCAGCTTCTTCGAATTCAGATGTTCTAAGCTTCTGAAATTCAGATGACCAAATCTTCTGTGGCACAGCTCACTTTCTTTCACAACACTTGTTGCACTAAGACATTCAGAGTCAGAAGTTCTGACATTCACCTTGAATGTTCTATTCCTTCCCTGTTCTGACTCCATAATCAGCTTCTGATTACAGTCATACAGCTTCAGAAGATTGTCCTTCATGGTAACTGAAAAACCTTTCTCAATTAATTGTCCCACGCTCATCAGATTGCTTTTTATGCCAGGTACTTACCACACTTTCTGAATCAATGCTGTTTTCCCATTGTTCAGAACAACTCTGACATTTCCCATACCTTCAGCGTTAAGATATTTGTCATCAGCACATCTTATCTTTGTCCTCTTCTCAGAATCAAAATCAACCAGCCATTTCTTATTTCCAGTAAGATGATTTGAGCAGCCAGTGTCCATATACCACCAGTCTGTCAAATTCGTATCATCAGATTCAGAAGCCATCAGTAGCACAGATTCATCATCAGAACTTCTGGCTATATTTGCTTCTTCTGACTTCCTTTCTTTGTTTGACCAACAATCTCTAGCAAAGTAACCAAACTTCTTGCAACAGTAACATTGGATCTTCTTCTTGTCATACTTCTCTTTTCCCTTCTGAGCATTCTTTTGTCTATCAGAAGTTGAGGTTTCTGACTTCTGACCACCATCAGATCTTCTCCTGGCTTCTGACTGCTTCTGATGCTTCTTATCAGAAACTGCTTTCAGAGCCTGCTGCTCTACTTCCCTTTCAGAAGTTCTCTCAGTCAAACGCAACTCTTGCGCTTCTAGACTGCTTTGCAGCTCTTCAATTCTCATGGTGCTTAGATCTTTAGAATGTTCTATTGCTACCACAATGTAATCAAACTGAGGAGTAAGGGATCTCAATACCTTCTCAATGATTACTTGTTCAGAAAGAGTTTCTCCACACGCCTTCATCTCATTAGTGATCAGAATCACTCTGGAGATGTACTCAGAAACTTTCTCATTGTTCTTCATGTTGAGATTCTCGTACTGCTTACGTAGACACTGAAGCTTCACCTTCTTCACTGATGCGTCACCACCGTAACATCTGACCAGTGTGTCCCACGCCGCCTTTGTCGTCGTTGAATCTGCAATCTTCTCAAACACATTCGCATCCACACATTGATGGATGTAGAACAATGTTTTAAGATCTTTCTTCCTTGTATCCTTCTGCGCGTTCTTCTGTTCCTCCGTCGCATCTGCTGCTACCGGAACGTAACCTTCAGTGACAAGATCTAGAACATCTTGAGCACCGAACAATACACGCATCTGAATCATCCAACGATTCCAGTTTTTGCCATCAAATACTGGAAGCTTGGTGTTCATGTCGCCGTTGTCGTTCATCGTCTTCAACCTTGTACAGTACACTCAGAACTCACCACACACAGTGTTTCCCAACCCACAGAATCAAAAATTCTGATTCTGATCAGAATTTTGTTCTAGATTCAACACAAATCAAGAACCAAAATTCAATCACACAGAAAATCCTCACGTTTCACTCGTATTTCCCGTGTTTTCCCGTTGATCCAAATCGGAACTTTATATATCAATTGTTGGTGTACAAGGTGAAAATAATGATGAAAAGAAGAGAATATATTATATTGAGAATGACGGCTACAAAGAATAAAGATACAATGATTGGAATGACATCTACACTATCCTATTTATAAACTAAAAACTAAGACTACAAAAGCAACAATAAAATACTAAAATACTCTCTAAGAAACTTAGTCACCAAATTTGTGAATATATAATTAAAATATAAATTATTATTCTAATACCCTAAACTCTAAGAGCTATCAAACACCAGAATACGCAAGATACAACCTAATCTCTCATCGAGACGACTAGAATGGTGCAGAACAAACTACCACGAGAACTTACCTTCAAAGATACGTACTGAAGATGGGGCAGAAGACCAGAGAGGAGGTTCCGAGCGAGATAAACGCTACAATGCTCCAAATTCAAGTAAGCTTTCCCTTCGATTCTTGCGAATTCTTTCACTTCTATCTCTTCTTCTTCTTCGCTATTTCTGTGTCGTTGTTGCGATTGCCTTGTCGTAGTGCGCGTTGAATTGCTTTTCTATCACGTTCTTGTGTGAGAGTTACGTATGTTGGGTTGTTGATTGAAAATTGAGAGAATTTGAGTGAAGTGTAGAGTCTTGTGTTATGAGAGTGCAGAGTGTTGATTGGAGAGAATTTTGGTGTTGATGAATTCTGCAGGTTGTTACTCTGTGAACTGTTCTTGTGATTCTATGCGTGGGGTTCAGAGGTGGATTTGAGGGATGAGAGAATTATGTAGCTGTGAGGGAGTGAGGAAGGAGATTATGCGGTTCAGAAGAGAGATTGGAAAAGAGGTGGTGAAGGTTTTTTGTGGATTGAATTTCAGAGGTAGAGAGAGTTTAGAGAGAGTTCAATGAATATTTGTGAGGATGAATAATGATTGAAATTGGATGGAGAGTGAATGGTGAGAAAAAAATGAATTGTGAAAGAGATGATGATTATATAGAGGTAACAATGAGGTTAGAAAAGGAATTGCAAGTGAGAGTTAGTTTTGATGTTTTGAAGTTGGTTAGTTGGTTGTTAAGAAGTTAGTTATGACAGTTGGGGTTGTAATGTTTTAGTGAATGTGGAGTTAAAAATTAGTTTGTTAGTTTGTTAGAGGTGAGCTATGAGGTTATGTATCAGTTGCTGCAGGCAGTTTGTGATTGATATTGTATTTCATGGCTTGTGCGGCTCATGGCTTATGTTCTGCTTTCATTTTCGTGGCTGGCTAGCAGCTTGAAGCTTGAATTTTGTAACCTGTTTGTTGCTGCAGTTTGAGTTGATTTTTTGACCACATCACCAAGTTGTCCAGTAAGATGCAATTCACCTTTCCCTGCTGTTTCTCTTCCATCAAACTTTGGAAGCCCAAGCACTTTCTCAACCATAGCTTCATCAACAACCAATGGAGAGGTGATCCTAAGTGTGTTTGGAATATCATGGTTTAAGTAATTGGCTAATGATTTCTTGTGACTGTTAGAGGTTAGGATGACTTAAGTTAATCATGATTTTTGAAATCCTTGTGACTTAACTCTTGGGAGCTTGTTGCTACTGCATGGTTATTGCAAGTTGAAAATGAGATGTTTATTGTTAACTTGAGTTTTGCTGAATTTTTGAGTTGGAAATGTGACTGAATTTATTTCTGAATCATTGTGAACTTCACCGTCCTGAACCCGAAAAATCTCCGACTCTGTGGTCATTATTCTTTTCACTAACAGTGGGACTGATGTCTTTCTTTTCAGGAAATAGTTATTGACTTATTTTCCTCATGTAATTGATTTGAAGCTCGCAGTGACGTCAAGAGGATTGTGGCGTACGCCGTTATGACGATGTTCTGATAAGGAATGTGTTTGGAAAGCTAATCCAAGCTGAGCATGAAGATTCAATTGGCCCGAGGAACTTGGCCTTCGTAACTCAGTTATGCACCCTTTTTTAAAAGTTAGTTGTTCTTTGAATAGGTGAAGTTATGAATTAGGTTAGGTTAGTTTATGACATTTGTGACGAATTCAAAATTAATTTGGTCTTTTGTGCTTACTTGCAGCTGTTTAGGTAATGATGTTCCAACAAATATGGTTCAACAGGAAGTGGATGCGAGGGATGATATAATCTGTGATATCAACCTGTTTAAGTTGGTGTAAGTAGGCCTTTAAATATCAAGGGATCTCCTGCAAATGTCGTAGATCGCCTCATTGTCCAAGAGCACAGCCACATCAGTGTGCTCAAGGAGAGAATGTGTCGAAAAAACACTGATGTATGGTTCAACAACAGCAGTTGAAACCTGTGGGGAAAGGTAAATGGTGGAACTAATTTTGGACTTCTTTCCATTGTTATGTATTTTCTTCTTTTCTGATATCCTTTTTTATGGTTTTGTTTATTGACAGTTAGTTAGAAGAAAAAAGTTGGATTAGTGAGTATTGTAATTGGTTTGCTACCACGGTTAGAAAAAGAGCTATACTGTTAGAGATTTGTTAAAACTTATTAGAAGTTGTTAATTGTCAGTGATACTCTTGAATTGGAAAAACTGCCTTGAACTTGTTATGCATCCTTTTAACATTTTTGCTCACTTGTTTTTGTTATGGGTTGGTGAAGGTTGCGTATCATCGTGTCAGTGAGAAGGTTGCAACATTATTCTTCCAAACTCTTGGAACCAACGGGTAGTCTGAAATGACAGTGACTTGACCAAGTCACCGTAAGGTCCGAAAACTATGATTCTATTTCTTTAAACTTTCTACACATTTGCAATCAAAGTTTGAGATGGTAACTTCTCAAGTGCACACAACACCTTTACTGTAGCAGCATGGTTTCCATCTGTAGGAACTTGTGACGAAAATAGATGTCGTGAAAAAAAGATTGAGAGTCTATAATGATCCTATTGTGGTTTTTCTTTTGTGTGATTGCCGCAGGGCTGTGTGTTGATGTTAGCTCATGGTTACGAGAAGCACCTTAATACATGGTATGATACAATTGACTTTGAAGGCATGACCAAATGGAATCATGAAGATTGGTGAAGCAAGAGTAGTTTGTAAATGGAAAATTGGTTCAAAAATGAATTTCTTCATGTAATTTGTATGGATGTAAACTTGGTTATTTGTAATGACCATTGTAATTTTGTAATGGAAGTGGATTTCCTTTGAATGAATTGTGTAACTCCTTTTTTCCCTCTGGATGATTAAGGTTTTGGTTTTGCAATGTTTTTTTCAAACTTGTGGTTTTTTGGCATCATCTTTGAATTTGGATATATAAAAAAATGGTTATTGGTGATGAAGGTTCAGTCGGTGGACAGAATTTGAGGAAAGCTTCCGATCTACTGCAATGTTCTATGTTGCATATGAAAGCAACAAGTTTTGGCAAGTCTAAAAGGCTTGGAAGTATATTTTGTTCTTGAATATGGATGTCAACACGGATCTCATTCTTAAAACTTATGCACAGGGTTTTCATCTTCCGGTATGACATAATATGAAGCAAACTCCATAAAGAGCCATTCCTAAAGACCATCTAACCATAGGTTCCTCTTTTGAAAGCCTTAAATTTTCATCGCAATTTCTAAAACCAAACCACAGGCAACTGTCTCTGCTACAGAACCTCACATATCCCTTTTGACCTTACGAATTTGCACAGTCTCACTGGAAGGCTCAACATTGGATTGTGGCTTATTTAAATTTGGGTTTTAGATAACTTGCGTTGGATATTTTAATTGAAGTGGATTTTAAAAATGATTAACAAATGAATATGGCTTCTAAAAATGGACATGGATTGTGACTTGATTCTCAAGCATAGGCCCATTTGCCTCGAATTTCAGTTCAAACGCTTAAACTTGAATTAAACTCGTACCTTGAAGGCTTCGAACGAATCCACCTTGAATATAAACTTTCCATTAATTCTTGAATGAACCTTGAAGATGCTTTAGATCCAAACCAAATGAATAGGCCAATATGTAAGGAATGAGGCCCCTAAAGAAGTCCATGAATCCAATGTGAACTTCCATAGTTGACACTGATGGTCTTTACAAATCCCGATCAAATCCAAACCCTAATTGACCAAAATCTCGTCAGCAAATTGCACTTTAAACAATGGTCAGAATCCCTTGAATGATAAGATGTCCAATTTTCACAAGGAAACTTCTTGAAATCCATATGATCAAGGAAATAAACCCTAATGCGTGATTTGAGTGACAAAAATAGCTCGAGGCATTGAGAATCACCAAAATCACAGCTCATGGCAAAATTCATTTATACCCTTGATGAAACCCTGATCTTCTGAGAAACACGGAGAAATAAACTCTGATTCAAGACCATGGTGAATTTCGGAGACAAAATTGCCCTGGTAGCTTGAAGAAGAAGAAATCCATGATAACCATACTTCACAACCCTAATCCCACACTTCATTGCTTGAAGAAGAACCAGAAGAACCAGGCTTTATTAAAGATACACCTCAGCCACTGTGAAACCCTAATTTGCAAGATCACTCATCCTCTTGAACCAAGGTGTCATATGTGAGATGATAACGAGGCTTCAAAACCCTAACCTGGGGATCATAGATAAGAAGGAGTGATCCTCTTCAAGTTTCTTGCAAGTTTCAATCTTTTAATGAAATGGTGAACCAAATATGATGCCTTGAGGCATGAGAAGCCTTTGTAGTTTAAGAGCTTGGGTATATCTCATTCTCTTTGCTTTGGACAACCAATACCATAGCAACCTCTGATCTCATGCCCTGGGAAGACCAATGATGCATGTATGATGCTTATGACCTAAATGCACATGAAATGTGAAGCATAAGCCACTTATTGGTGGTAAAATATGAGGGCAAAATTTGGGGTGTTACAGCTGTCCGTATTCAATCAACTGTGGACCTGAAAGGATGAGAGCAGCGGCTTTCAGACATTCAAGGTGAATAGGGATTGAATACCAAAAGAAACAGAAAATTTGCACTCTGTGGGTAGAAAACTTGATGAGCGTGGAAGACTCTACTAGGGATAAAAGGGTAGAAGAGATTGAGAAATCTGCTAGGGAGAAGAAACGACACAGATGGGTGTCTAAAATCACGAGATACAAACGTAGACATAAGTTTGGATCAACGATACGGACGAGTATCGAAAGATGATACTTACAGGTATCAAAGAAAGATGAACACGGGAGAGTGTTTAGGTTAACGATACAGACAAGTATCGAAAGATGATACTTACAGGTATCAAAGATAATACAGACACGAGCGAGTGTACTGAACTGACGATACTTACCGGTATCGAAGGATGATACTTACAGGTATCAAAGAGAATATAGACATGGACGCGTGTACTGAATTGACGATACTTATAGGTATCGAAAGATGATACTTACAGGTATCAAAGAGAATACAGACACGGACGCGTGTACTGAATTGACGATACTTACAGGTATCGAAAGATGATACTTACCGGTATCAAAGGAAATACAGACACGGACGCGTGTACTGAATTGACAATACTTACAGGGTATCGAAAGATGATACTTACATGTATCGAAGGAAACTGAATTGACGATACTTACCGGTATCGAAGGATGATACTTACAAGTATCAAAGGAAACTGAATTGACGATATTTACCGGTATCGAAAGATGATACTTACAGGTATCGAAGGAAACTGAATTGACGATACTTACCGGTATCGAAGGATGATACTTACAGGTATCAAAGAGAATTGAATTAACGATACGGACAGGTATCGAAAGATGATACTTACAGGTATCAAAGGAAACTGAATTGACGATACTTACCGGTATCGAAAGATGATACTTACAGATATCAACGAAAATCGTATTGACGATACTGACAGGTATCGAAAGATGATACTTACAGGTATCAAAGAAAATTGGATTGACGATACTTACAGGTATCTAAAGATGATACTTACAGGTATCAAAGAAAACTCTGAGGGGATAACGGAATCCTAGTCAGACGACTTTGCTAGGGAACGAAGATCAAAAGGGTACGATTGACAGATTTACTACCCTAAGGATTGGTTGAGGCGCCTGCTTAGGGCTACAGTTAAACGATCTCTCCTGAGTTACATCATTTTCTGCTGGGGAAAAAGAGAAGCTTAAACAGATGACTCTGCAGGGGAATACCAGTAAGATGAACGAGGTCATTGGCAACTTCACCGGGGATAAAGTAAGACTGGACCTCCTGAGTTAAACCACTTTCTGTTGGGGGAGCATCTGGAAAAGAAGGTATCAAACCTGGCTTATGCTTCGGATGCGTATGTTTGAATTTTTCTATGGCGTAATGCTCCATATAAAATGGAAATGCTACGCGTTTTGGAGATGCAATGCAATGATGATTACTATATGCACGATGTAAAGATAATCCCCTGCCGGGGATGATGATTAATAACTCTGCTGAGGAAGTGATCACTGATCTGATCTTCTGACTTTCTGTGGGGAAAAAGATCAACAACTCGGCTGGGGAGTAATGTTGATACCTCTAGGCTCTAAACTGCCAAAACTTGTTGCGAACTTCCGGAATCTGCAACTGCGGGGTATGATGACTTGTCTGGGAAGACATCACCTGAACCAATCTTGATTGAGGAGAACCTATAGCCATTGAACTTTGCTGGGGCAATGACAACCTTCTGACCTGGCTGCTGGGGAAACTGAGATCTAACAAGCCTCTGTTGAGGAAGGAAATGCTTGTTGGAGAACAAAGATCAAACAAGTCTCCTGTTGGGAAATTACACTTCCTGACTTGATGAGGAACTTATACACCAGTACTCTATGGGGAGAGAAACTCTACTGGGGACAGGAGGTCACACGAGCCTCTTGCTGGGGATGCCAACCTGCTTGGAGAGCAAAGAAAAACCATCCTTGCCCTGTCTGGGGGCTTGAACTCTTACTAGAGAAAATAAAAATCCAACTCTGGCTGGGGAAACCAAACCTCTGGACTCTCGCTGGGGAGAATAATAAGAAAATATAGCACTCTGCCGAGGATGATACAACCTTAGCTATTTCTGCTGAGGAGACATATATTCTCATATCTGAACGATGCCACAATTGTTGTGAGAGGAAAATGATCTTGCAACATATGGAGCAGCAAAGGGGTGTATCGAGTACAACATAACCTATAAAGGAACTTACCTCGAGAAGTATCACGAAGACTTGATGTATTCTGCCCCAGTATACTGAACCCTGGATAAGTAATTATGATTAACCGTCTTCTGGAGAGGATAGCTTCTCGCTCCTGAGGTGGACTGCCTCAGTACGAGTCTTGCAGTAATTTTACCCTTGCCTTCGAGAGATTCGCTGACTCTCGACATGATTGCCTCAGATTGGCTGAACTTTAGAGAGATTTCTCTACGTGATTGTCCCAAATTGGATGAACTTTGGAGAGATTTCTCGACGTGATTGTCCCAAATTGGCTGAACTTTGGAGAGATTTCTCGACTTGACTGCCCCAGATTGGCTAAACTTTGGAGAGATTTCTCGACGTGACTGCCCCAGATTGGTTGAACTTTGGAGAGATTTCTCGACGTGATTGTCCCGGATTGGCTGAACTTTGGAGAGATTTCTCGACATGACTGCCCCAGATGAGCTACCTCTGAGCACAACTTGCTGATAAAACTGTTACCTGACAGAGTCTTTTGACTAAGTGCTCCTCAACATGATTGTCCAGGAATTTCCTCTTGGCAAAGTTAGACTTCTCGACTGATGTTCATTATGCAAGCTTCATTGGCGCCAAGTAAAATGTATACGAGCAAAAAATGCTTGTTCTGAGAATGATTATTCTAATGCAATACATATGTTAATCTTGAAGTTTTTATCGAAAGATATCGCCAAACCCTGTGAACGAATCACTAGCTAGGATGCGACACTAATTTTTAAATGAAGGATATCATGCACATGCAATACCAACAAAATTTTAGCCTCACTCATGGGAGTCAGGAATGCTGTCTTATCAGAATTACGCCTTCGGAACAAACCTTGCCTCAATTAGGACTTTTGAGGGTTGTAATGTGGCCTGGTTCACAGTTTGAGAAAGAAGGATTTATGGCTCAAAATTTTGTTTGTACCCACCCATTCTCCTTGATGTCCTTCGATCCTACGTTCAGTTAATTTGGCACAAGTACTCACCTTTCAAAAGGTTATTGAACGTCAGCAGTGATGGTTAAGGAGCCCGCAACGTTTTTGAAGTGGCAGTCACTCCTTTTGTCTTTGGTGTTTGTAGTCACACGACTTGCTCTTGCTCGAGGATTTTTATTTTGTAATCCTTTTCGCCTTTTCTATTTGTTCTTTTTTTCAGTTATTTCCCTGATTTTGCCTGGACTGATTCTTTTGAATCCTTTTCGATTTTGATGTCCAGCGGGGTGCCCTAACTTTTGCCTAAGTCATTTGTTTTCAAGCTTTCGACTTAGCGGGCTTTCTTTCTCTTTTTTCTTTTTTTTTTGAACAAATCGTGTGACATAGGTTTGTCTTGACTTCTTTGAAAGGATTGTGACTGCCTCACTCCTTGCGGTGAGGGATACCCATTGTGGTTTCACGCACCTTGTCCTCCTAATGTGTGAGGAATAAAAGGTAATGGACATTTAGATGCGCATTCCTTTTGAAATTTGAACGCTTGGTCAAATCAACTGACCACTACCCTGCCCTGGGGTTACGATGTGAGGGTTTTTTTTATATGAAAATAAACTCCTACTTCGAGGCTCAAAGGGGTTAACGGGGTCTATCTCCCTTATATATCTAGTGTTTGGGGAGTTGAAACAATGCATCTACATCATCAGCAAGGTTTTGTTCCAAAAGCATGCGACCAGAAAGTTTGCGTTTTCAATTCATCATCCTCCCTACAAGAGTTTAAGCAAAAAGGTTGGTATTGCAATGTACAAGAATATGAGTGAACACGAATGGATAACTTCACGAAAAACATACTCATTGCATTAAGATTATCATTCGAAAACAACAAATTCTACATGCAAACAATGTTTTAACAAACAATGAAAAATACACATGAAAATGCAGTAAAGAAGTTGAAGATTGCCATTGTTGAGGAGGTCTGACTCCGTTTGGACTTATTGTTTCTGACGATATCCTCGCAGCCTGAGTGCTCACTTGGGAGGCTTCAACTGATGTACAGACCGTTTGCCGTGAAAGTAATGATCTTTGAGTCAATCAAATCTTGAACCTGGTGCTTCAGAGCTCTACAACCTTCGATTGAATGGCCAGATGCCCCTGAATAGAACTAATATCTTGCAGTTGCATCATAACCTAGTGGCAGCTGGACGGGAGCGGCGAGAGTCCTTAATTGAACCAACTGATACCTGAGAAGCTCTGACAATAACTGTTCATACAACATGGGGATGTCATCAATTTGCCTTTCAGGCTTCTTCGGCCTTTGTCGTTTCTTCTGAGGATGATTATGATTTAGGCACCCAACCTGTCCGGGCGCTTTCTTCTTCAGATCTGGTCGAGGAACAGAAAAATGTTGTTGGTGTGAGGATTCTGAAACCCAAGATTGTGGAATATGCCCCTGTCCTGAGGTTGACCTTGGAGATATGAGAGGAGCATCCATCTCTTTTGCAACAGTGAACTCGATTGCCTTTGAATTAATTAAGTCCTGGACCTTATGCTGAAAGGCCTTGCATTTTTCAATGTTATGCCCTGGTGCTCCAGAATGGAAGTCACAACGGGCCTTCGCGTCATAACCTGGGGGAAGCTTACCAGCAGGTGGAGCTAGAGTCCACAACTGAACCAATTGAAGTTGAAGTAAATGTTGCAGCAGCGTTGCATACGGCATCGGGAGCAGGTCAAAAACTCTTTCAGGCCTCTTTGGCCTTGATCCATACCCTCTGCTCCTAAGATTCTCTTGGGAGACAGGCAATGGTTGTTGTCGGGAAAGTTCTAGATCCTCAGGTTGTGAAGAAGATCCCCAAGGAAATTCATGGCCAGAGAGAGATTCTGACGGAACTAGGGGAATAACACCTTCCGTTGCAGCAGTGGGCACAGGACTGGACTCCTTTCTCAACACAGTTCTCATGACCTCCATGATCAAGCCCATCTAAGTCTTCAGCTGGTGGAATCCTTCTCTCAACATTTTCTGACCCTGAAATAAAGCTTGCATGTCCACCATGAACTGTCCCATTTGGCTGCGGACTGCCATCAACTCTGCTTGAATCTGTTCCATTGTCCTCTGTTGATTCTGGCGCGTTGAGTAACGGTGAAGGTAAGAGTCAGTAAACCTGCATGTTCAATCAAACAAGGTGAGAAATCCAAAATAAACACCTGTTATGCAAAAAATGAAATGCGTGAATGCATGCACATGCCATGTTTAATCATTTCCAAGGTATTTCTATACTTTGATTCCAGTTTCGACCGGGCGAGGGATCAGATACATTGCCGAGAAGATATCACTGGAACAGATAGATATTGTGGAGAAAATATAGTTGGAACAAACATTGCTGAGAGAATACGGGTGAAACAAATATTGCTGAAACAAACATCTTATCATACAATAATTCAAAGAGTCATACAAATGCGTCTGGTACAACCATAGGTGAGTCCATCAACAAGCCTGATGGTAATCACAATAAGCAACACACAGAAATACAAAGACAATTCATCCCCAAACCACTAGTCCATACAAACTGGTCTTAACTTCCTCGAGAAGTGCTTCGGTGTCAGGATGAGTCGGTCGTTCTATCAACCTCTTGATCAACTTGTTTCTCTTCCCAATACCTTGGTTCAGCTTACCAATATGCTCTGTGATGTCATCATCTCCAAAGACATCTCTTAGCTTTGCCTTCTTTATTCCGGCTTGGACTTTGAGCCCTTCGATTTCCCGCTGAGCCTCCTTCCTATCAACAGCACATTCGGGAACTCCCCACAACTGTGAATGATATCCTTACAAAGCAACCCATGATTTATCCAAACAATATCTTTGGTGGCCAAAACCATCAGTCTCTGACACTACTCCAAAGAATCCTTGGTATCCACAAAAGCACCCAAACGAGGTAAACGGGTTGCAAACCATTTGTAAAAGAGAGGTGCACAACAGTGAACAAATCCTCCTCTTCTTTTCTCGTTTCTCTGATGCACTGAATGATAAAGATCCCCCAATAAAGTTGGCACCAGATTCTGCATCGTAAATATTCGGATAGCGTCCACATCAACGAAGTCAGTCACATTTGGGAATAGAACAATACCGTAGACACAGAGGGCCAATATTGCGTTGAAAGTAGTCCATCTTTTGGCTCCAGCAGCCTCTTGAGCTTTCTTTGTCAAGTAACCCATATGATAACCCCATAAACTTCCTTTATTGGCTATGTTAGCTTCTAATGTTGATTTGCTCAAATAAAGAGCACCTGCCACATCCCCGAACTCAGGATCTTTCTTGGAACCAAAGAACGGTGAGCCTTCCTTGATGGAAATCCCCAAGATACTTGCATACTCCTCTAGGGTTGGGACCAACAGATAGTCTGGAAATACGAAGCATCTCAAAGGAGGGTCGTAGAACTGCAACAAAGTGTGAAGACCTATGTACTCATAATCACTGATGTTATGAACAAAAGATAGGATTCAACCGTACTTCTCCTTGAAAGCTCCCAACACTTCAGGATTCGCCAAAGCCTTCAAACTGTTAAGAGGGCCTAAATTAGGCTTAGGAAACTTGTAGATGATAATATTTTTCTTCTTCTCTGTGTCCATCCCTGTAGAAACCCACTGAGTGGAATCAAGAGTAAGATATAAACCTGGAAATGGAAAAACATGAATGTTAGGGTATGTGTTGCGGTGTATTGCAGTGAGAATTGGATATCAAGCTATTAATTAACTTGAATCACACATCTTTGAAATTCACCACCAAGCTTTGATTTATCTAAAGGAAAGGGTAAAAATCAAATAAAACTCTAATTGCGCTATGTGAAGACACAACTAAGAGATCGAGTTCAGGGGTTGGTTATACCTAGGGAAGGTGTTAGCATCCTAGATATCTGTAGTACTCTACAGGAACCTCTTGTTTGTATTTGTGTTATGTTATTATTTGCTTGCTAAGGAATCTGCTGAGGGTAAGGTAAAGACCTAATGGTAAAGACCAAGGTGCTAAAGGTAAAGACCTATCGGTATGTACACTAAGTATGCTCGCCAAGACGTCGCATCATGTGCCTACGTATCATGACTAAAGAATCAGAGCATTCGTAATTCACCTCACTAAGGGTGAGGAACCATTGACTATGGTCAAAGTTCCAAGGGGAATGAGTATTCATGATCATGATACTCACATAGAGTTAAAGAACTCTCTAAGTCTAAGTTGTAGGGGAAAGTGAATACTCACAATGATGAGAATCACATAGAGTTTAAGAACTATATCCTAACTCTAAGTTGTGATGTAAGTATCTCTAATGAGGTCAAGGGAAAGATAAGGCTCTAATGAGGCCAAGGGTTGATAATGGTTACCTATGACTTTGAGGTCAAGGGTGGAAGATGGCTACCTATTACTTTGAGGTCAAGGGTTGACAAGATGGCTTTAATGAGGCCAAGATGGTAAATGAGCTATCTATGACTTTGAGGTTAAAAGAGAGACTTTCCTTTGGAAGGAAGGGAAGACAACTTCTTGTAAAGACAAGTGTTGAAGAGGGATTAAAGTATGAGTGATAAGAAATAAGAGTTCAAGAACTCAAAAAAGATAAACACCCAATAAGGGCAATGGCATTAATCAAGCATAAATCACATATACAACATCAAAATGCCAAGATGAACATCCATGTGAATCAACTTTAGGTATGAGCATGATTAAGTATGACAAAGTATAGTGAACTAATGCACAACAACTCAAACATGAATAAATGGTCAAATAGACAAGACAAAGCACTCTTGAACCATGAAGTCAGAAGTGAAACAAGCCTTTCATATCACAAATCAACACATATTCAACTTACAAGACACTTTAAGAAGTGCCACAAAGAAACTAGGTCAAAACCAAATTGAAATCATAAATGAAACGAGGAGTACATTAATGATATGTGAAATTCTGGTATCAGACGTGTGATGTTAAGGTGCGATGTCACAACAACACACTCTGCACAATGGACAAAATAAACAGGAGAATAACAAACCAAATTGTTCACCCAGTTCGGTCTAACTACCTACGTCTGGGGGCTACCAAGCCAGGGATGAAATTCACTACTTGTAGAATTAATTTACAGACTCAACAACCCAGTTGACAATCTCCTAAACTTAATTCCTACTAGTGACTTTCTACCTAAGAAACCACTTAGATATGAGAACACTACTCAATCCCTAAAACACTTCAGTGAGATAATTCAAAGATCACACACTTTGAATAGCACTACTTGATTCTGCTTCACAGCTTTGATCAAGAACAACTCAAAACAATAATACCAATTCACACTAAAATGGTTTACAAATCATAAACGAAGACACAAACGACAATCAGTCTTTAGCTCACTTTCTTCGTCCCTTTTCTTTAGTACTGGTGCGCTTTATATAGCTCCATGAATTGGACTTGGACCTCCTACAATATCTGACCTGATTTGTTATTTAAAACTGAATATTCAAAACAGAATTTTCTCCTAAAATCTTTTCAAATCTTCAACCTTTTAAATCTCCTACAAATCTGCACCAGATCTCCCATGCAGCAGAAAATATCTATCCCAAGATATTCGCAACCAATGAGACAGCTGCTCTCCACAATTCCATCTAACACGCAAACCCTAACAACATCACAACCTGATGTTATTAATTCTGCAGATCTAATGTCACAACATCGCATGTGACATAAGACATAAAAACTTCAGCAATTTAAACACTTAACACAGCCCAGTGTTAAGACTCAATGTTGCAACATCACCACCTTGACATCAACATTGAACATACTTTGTTTTACCAAAATTCCAGCCAATCCAAGAACTAACAATATGCTCAAAAATTAGAAAGATGGATAGACAATTCCAAGACCAAAGCCTAAACTCAAGTTAAAACACTTAAGAATGCGTTTGTGGAGTGTCATACAAAGATTGGCAAAATTGATATCTCAAAGTCAAACTTCAAGATGAAGTATCAAAGGTATCGAGCCTAAGTCGAGGGTCAAACAAAAGTCATTAAAACTAAATCAAAAGACCTCACTCAAGGTCAACAATCAACCATCAAGCACCCTCCTGATGTGCCCTAAAACATTCTAAGAAATCAAACCAACAAGATAAAGAAAGGTGGTTATTTTGAAAGAAATCCCAAGCTAGGTTAGAAAAATACTCCTAATTTTATAAAATCAGAAATAAATATTGAAATAAAATAAAAATGAAAATAAAAATTTTATAAAATTAAGTTAAACCTCGAAGTACTAACATGAATTTTATGGGAATTTTTATTCAAAAGAAACTATTTTTAAAAGTGCAAAATTGAAGATGAAAATAAAATACAAATAATTGAAAAGAACCAAGACAGGGGGTGCATTAGCAAAACCCAACTGAACTAGGGACAAGATATTATGCGCATGGGCTTTCTGGCAGGGGGTGTAAGCAGCAAAAAACCATAGGCCCAGGTCCAATAGGATTAGTCTCAGCCAAGTGAAATAATATACGGTTAGTGCATGAAAAAACATGTAGAACAATGTATCAATGGGTCACTTAGTCACTTAAGTGACTAAACGAAAAAACCCTACCCGGCCTATCCTACACTGCCATGCATTGTCTTCCCCATGCAACTTTTCATGAACACCAGCCCTAGTCGTGAAAACCAGACAACAAGCAGGGTAAACTCTCCTCTTTCTCAGCCATTTGCACTCTTATCTCTCAACCAAAACTAACAAAATAAAACATCATAACGTAGTACCCAGATAGCAGAATAACACCACGCTTTAAATGGTTCAAAACAAAGGCTTAAACATATAGCAATAAGTCATGAAAGTCAGGTATCTACACGGATACTAACAAGCTAAGTGATGATGCACGATCAAAATTACAAACACACAGCCATACCACCATCTCAAATCAATGTGGATGCAAAGTATAGATAACATGATATCACTCAGAAATGATTGAACTTAAACATGAAAGCATGAAGACATGGAAGAGAATTTACCAAGTGGAGACAGTCCACTGCTTCTTCAACCTATGAGCTTTGGAATCCAACCAGTTCACCCTCCTTCTTCAGCAATGATGATGTGCAAGCTACTGATGAAATGGTGGTTATGGTTGTTCCTAGTTTTTTCACGAGCTTTCTCTTTCTCTTATAATGTGTTGGTGGTGAATGGTAGATGTTGTGTTCGGAACAAAGGAAAGGACTCCTTATATAGCCAGAACAGGCTGGTCATTGGTCTTGAAACACAATGGATATCAGCTTTGTCTAAGAGGGAAAGGTGATAGGTAAAGCTCCTACACACATGGCCTTCCCTACTCTCATTCTTGAGCCAACTGAAACTCAGTTGTTGCTTAAGTTAGGTTCAAGTCAGATGCAAAAAGGATCAAAGACCAGAAGGGTTATGGTGCCAGGAGAGATTACACAATGGTCCATGATTTTAGCTTTTGTGTGTCAATCTTCAAGTACAATGACAGTGGTACTTTGGTGGCTTCTTTCCACGGGTTTTAAGGCATAAGGTACACCTTGGGAAATGATGATAAGGTCAGTAGGTACTTTGCAAGTGGTTAGAGTGATCCTAGTTCAGAGTTTAGTTCAAAATTAAAGCATAGTGTAGTGAGAACATAACCATGCTATGCACTTTGCCACACGATGGTTCTTTGTCTAATGGACCAAATGAGATGGTTTTTGAACCTTTTGAAAGATGGAATAGGATAGAGTAACTTTGATGTTGGGGAAAGGCTGAGATGGGGCCAAGAAACATGTGAAAAACTGTAGTAAAGTTTGGTGATCACAAAGAACTAAAACCTGAATTTTCTAAGTGTAAAACATCATGGCAACATCACCACTTTAGGACACGATATCTTGATGAATACTTCACCAATCCTTGAGATTTTTGGCTCAATGTGAAGTAGGGAGATCATATAACAAGTCTCATGTGGAAGACCTTTGGTTTTGAAGCTCGTAACTATGAGAAAAGATGCCATGTAGTCGTGTACACCATGCTGTCCAAAAGAACTTAGGAAAATTTCTAAGTTACAAGTGTTTTTCAATTTTGAAACACCAACTTTGAAACAAAATAACTTGAGATTGAATGATCCCAATGAAGAGTTCTACACATGCTTGGAAAGCTTGAAGAACAAGGAACAACTTTCATGTCCAAAAATGTTGGATTTGAAACTTGGAACAATGTGAAAAATGGCCATAAAGTTTGTGTAAAAACTAGGGCAAAATGAACAAAATTTCACTAAGTCATAAATGCATCTTATCTTCCAAGTCTCATAATTAAAAAATCAAGCCTTTTTTGAAGAATGACCCTCTAATACACTTTGAAGTTCATGTTGAGAGCTTCCATTTGAGCTTTGAGTCACAAAATTTGGATGTGTGGTTTGAAAGTTATGACTCGTCAAAGTTTGCACAAGGAGTGGACTTTTCCATACTTAGAAAATTTTAAGGACCAAACCTTGCCCTTTTTGTAAGAAACCTCTCAAAAGTTGACTTCTCATTCTCTAACTCAAGAATCAAGCATGTCTTGATGGAATATGGCTTGAGTACTTCATCTTGGATCAAAATTTCAAAAGTCAAGAGTTTGACTTTTCAGTCAAAACCCTAGTTTCCTTCATGAATCCCACTGGGTGACCTTTGATGATCTTGTCTTCTCAATCTTTTCAAATACCAATGGATGGCCTCTAAGGATGTTTATGAACATATAGAATCATATCCCAAGGTTTGGGATCATGCCTTGACCAAAATCAAAGGCAAAAGTTGACTTCTCTTGACAAAACCCTAATTTGGGGCTAGATGGACTTGTGGCTCATTGCACTTGTGATGGGAGGCAAATACACTTGATTTCTTGTTGAGTAAGGCCTCTTGAATGGATGTAAGCTCAATTGGTTGATGAACCAATCAAGACATTGACTGATCACAACAAGATTCTTTAGTGATTCTTGAGGTTAAACCCCTAATTCCACAACTCTTGATCTGATGGTCTCTTTTTTATTTCTCTTGACCCAATCTCATGAGATCATGGCCTATGACTTGAAAACTTCATGATTAGCCTCTAAGACCAAATGGTTGAACTTTAGGACCTCAGTTGACTTTCTTGAACAGATGACTTCACATACCAATCTCAACCAACTAGTGAACACTTGTGATTGTTGTATGGAGCCAGAGAGTGTCTTAAGAGACCTTGAAGCATGTGAGAGCTTGGTTCATTGATCTTGCCCTCTTTCTTGTGCCAACCCTAACTTTTACACAAAAAAATAAACTAACAAGATATAGTGGTTAGTTAACAATGCATAGATGATTGAACCCTAATGCAAGTGCAAGATATTATGACATCTAAGGGGTAAAATTTGGGGTATAACAGTTGCCCCTATTTGAATAGTTTTACCGGATAGCACGAGGGATGGTAATCCTCGTGAAATCAAGGTGAAAGGTATTTAAATATAGCAAACCCAAAATTTTGCCCTTAGATGGAATGCATATGCTAAGGACAGGCAAAAGACATGCAAATGCTGGCATGCCATGAACTTCTAGTATGATGATATGATGTCATGATTATGCAAAAATGCAGACAAACAAGACACCAAAGGATAAAAAGCAAACACCCACAGGCGAGCCTCACTGGGGATGTAGGTTAACAACCAACAAAAGAGACTCACTGGGGAGAGACTAAGAAAGCACTGGGGATAAGAAAATAAAAGAGGGGAACCCCACATATCCTTACTGGAGATAGAAGTTAGAGAGATATTCTCCACTGGGGAAAGGTCCGGGGAGAAGGATGACAGGTTCAGATATGACCGGACGACAGTGGGGAGAACAAAAAGGGGAAGACACACTCTTTATTGGGGATGAAGCCAGAAAGAAGACATGATCTCCACCGGGGATCAATTTGAACAAAAGGAAAGACACCTAACAAAGATTTTCTGGGGATTTATTATACTGAAGAGTTCAAACGGGATCTTCAAGAAAAGCCAGAAAATATAAAGACAAACACAAACTCTGCGTGCGTCAAATGATGATGATCACAAGGACTTTCAAAGGGATATCGGTAATGACCAAACCTCTGCTGGGGATAAGTTTAAAGTGTCAACACTGGACTCATAGTATTAATATTTGAAATGACACCAGTAAACACTGGACTTGACAAACAACAATATCATGCGGGCAAACACTGGACTTAGACACCAATTTGAGTTGGCATGTCACTAAAGACTGGACTTGGTACAATACCGATTAAGACCGATATAAAAACATGCCAGTCAACACTGAACTTTAAACAATGATAGCAATTACTTGGACCTTAGGTTCATATCTGACCTGAGTTTAGGTTCATATTTGACCTGAGTTTAGGTTCATGTTAGACCTGAGTTTAGGTTCATATTTGACCTGAGTTTAGGTTCATATTTGACCTGAGTTTCAAACAATGCTAGCAATCACTGGACTTTAGGTTCATATCTGACCTGATTTTAGGTTCATATCTGGCATGAGTTTCAAACAATGCCAGCAATCACTTGACTTTAGGTTCATATCTGACCTGACTTTAGGTTCATATCTGACCTGAGTTTCAAACAATGCCAGCAATCACTGGACTTTAGGTTCATATCTGACATGACTTTAGGTTCATATCTGACCTGAGTTTCAAACAATGCCAACAATCACTGGACTTTAGGTTCATATCTGACCTGACTTTCAAACAATTCCAGCAATCACTGGACTTTAGGTTCATATCTAACCTGACTTTAGGTTCATATCTGACCTGAGTTTCAAACAATGCCAACAATCACTGGACTTTAGGTTCATATCTGACCTGAGTTTAGGTTCATATTTGGCCTGAGTTTAGGTTCATGTTTGACCTGAGTTTAGGTTCATATTTGACCTGAGTTTAGGTTCATATTTGACCTGAGTTTAGGTTCATATTTGACCTGAGTTTCAAACAATGCCAGCAATCACTGGACTTTAGGTTCATATCAGACTTGACTTTAGGTTTATATCTGACCGAGTTTCAAACAATGCCAGCAATCACTGGACTTTAGGTTCATATCTGACCTGACTTTAGGTTCATAGCTGACCTGAGTTTCAAACAATGCCAGCAATCACTGGACTTTAGGTTCATATCTGACCTGAATTTAGGTTCATATCTGACCTAAGTTTCAAATAATGCCAGTAATCACTGGACTTTAGGTTCATATCTGATCCGACTTTCAAATAATGCCAGCAATCACTGGACTTTAGGTTCATATCTAACCTGACTTTAGGTTCATATCTGACTTGAGTTTCAAACAATGCCAGCAATTACTGGACTTTAGGTTCATATTTGACCCGAGTTTCAAACAATGCCAGCAATTACTGGACTTTAGGTTCATATTTGACCTGATTTCAAACAATGCTAGTTATCACTGGACTTTAGGTTCATATTTGACCTGATTACATCCCAGAAAGAAAAGGGTCCTCAATGAAGATTGAACCGAAAGTACGGTCTCCACTGGGGAAATACCAATTGTAACTGCAGAAAGTCAAATAACACCAGAGGTAGATAAGCTTCTCATAAGAGACTGCCACTTATTGCCATATAAAACAAGCTTCTCCAAGAGATTTCCACTTGTTGTTGGGTATGAATTCTAAGGAGATGTTGTTATCACAACACTGATGGAGAACGAATTCTGTTTTCAGTGAGGATCTGTAACAGATTCTCCTGTGAGACACAATACAAAATAAATGCACGTTCAAAATAGGTTCGGAAACTACACCTGTCAGGGACCAAAGTTTAATCTAGGAACAAGCTAGAAAGAAACGGTCAAACAAGACTCCAACCATTGAGTAATGAGCTCAAATGGGGATTTATCTTATCCAAATGTGGAAAAGACGACTGAACCAACCAACATCCACGAGAATCGATCTCCGTGGGGAATTTAGAAAGGATGGGCACTTTATGCCTAGGGCTGCTGACCCTATTGGAGAGAATAGAACAACCCAGTCACTTGGGGAGTAAACGCCAAAGTGAACCAAAACAGGTAAATACCAATGCAAAGATGCTATGTATATGTATGAATGCATGCATGCCATGTTTATGCTTATGCTTATGCTGACAAAACAGACAAAGGGAAGCAAAACGGAGATGAAATAAACATCTAGACAAGGATACCCAGCCAACCTCATCAGATTGGACCATCACTAGGGATGAACATGAAGAATCGACAGTTCTACTTCAGGGTTACAACCTTCCCTGGGGGAAAGGAAAATTCCACTTGGGGTATAACATCATGACTTCACTAGGATTGTCATCATGAGCTTAATTTCTTTACTGGAGAGAAAGATTTGTGGAGAATTGCCAAGATCAACCGGAGTAACAAACTACTGGGGAGTTGGCAAAGGATATCACAAGAACAAAGTAGTTTTGTACTCTAACTTGTATGATGATCATCTTCAAGTCTTATCTGCCCCAGATTACATGGTCTGTCAGAAGAAAATACCAAGAGGATTTTACAGAAGAATTGGCATACAAAATGCTTCAATATCTTCAAACTCTTGAAGAGATTCATGAATCTCGACATAACTGCCCCAGATTAATTGCATTTACACAACAAAGTCCTTGGACTTGTTCTCCAGACTGGTTTATCTGTGAAGGAGATGCCCCAACTTGATTGACCTTTTAGAGATTTATCGAATCTCGACCTGATTTCCCCTGATTATCTGTATTCGCAATACAAAGTCCTCAGACTACAGTAGTAACAACTGGGAAACAGACTTGCCCCTGTTGGTGGGTCATTGGAGTCCTTGCCTCGAAAGGAGTTGAGAAATGACTTGCCATAAAAATGACCTCAATATAGCTTGCCCCAATATTCTGAACTTTGAAGAGTTCTGCCCCTGATTCAATAGCTCTTGGAATTGTTGATTAACAAATCCTCCAAATCGGTTGCCCCAGACTGAGCTTCCTTTACCAAGTCAAATTCTCTAGCTGGCTGTATTTGTTGGAATTTATTTGATATTGAATTGTCTTGTAAGCAGTATTGTTCATTAAAAATTGGCAATTTCGATGTAACATTCATGCAAGCTTTTGAAAACAAAGTTTATTGATAAAACACACAGTGGAATGATTAAATAATCAAACACAACGCGGATCTAGTCAATGACAGATGAAGTGATTAACACAAACAAATAGCAAAGATCATTAGGAGTCAGGTTATCCAACCTTGCTGTAGTATGCTTTCAAAACAACCTTACCTCAATTAGGTATTTTAAGGGTTATAACGTGGTTTGGTTCTCGGCCCATGAATCAAAGGATAAAGGCTCAAAGTATATTTGTCCCCACCCAATCTTCGTGATGAACTTCAATCCTACGCTCAGTTAACTCAAGATATACATTCAGATTCCTAATAAGCTAGGAATTGAGCTGATGGTAGTTGATGATGATTCAGACACCTAGGGTAGTCATTACTCCCTTACAACACTTGATTGTCATTTGCCAGCTGTCGCATCTGCGAAAATCAACCGGCGAAAAAGAACAGAAGAGTCGCCACCGAACGTTATTTATCCCGACGCAGGGAAATGAAATGATCAAAGAAAACCTCAACAAAGGGAAAGGAATGGTCGTCGCAACCATAGCCTGGGTTCGGGAGTCGGTTACGCGAGAGGAAGGTATTAGCACTCCCTCACGTCCAACGTACTCGATGGGATCCATGCTTGTTATTATCGATCAAAGGGTGTAGGTTATCTGAAGCTCAACTACTAACAGGAAACAGAATAGGAAAAGGGAAGGAAAAATGTAAAAACCAAAAGAGGACTCACAAGGATCATCACAATCCTATGCCTACGTATCTTCATAGACGAATAAAGAATCAGAGTCGACGTAGTTCGACGGACTACAGATTTGTGGGGGAAGTTTGCTCGCCGAGACATCGCGTCTCGTGCCTACGTATCCTTAATCTAACCGGAAAGAGGAAGTCAGAGCAGTCGTAGTTTGACCATACAGGGTCGGTTTTGATTGGTGAAAGAGTCTCGTTTGCACTAGGGCAAGAGAAAAAGGAAAGTTAGTTGTTAGTGTGCTCGCTAAGATATCGTATCTTGTGCCTACGTATCCTTAATCGGACGGGAGAAAGGAATCAGAGCATCTGTAGTTCACGCTACTACGGGAAAACTAGAACGGTCTCGATCACACGGGTGCGAGAGAAAAGGATGAGAGGGACACACAGGAGGCCCAAGGGAAACTCGGTCCTACAAGTTATCATGCAACAATGGCCCTAAGATCAAGATCAGGAGGGAAGTCTACCTAATGTTGTCATGCATGGATTGCTAGCCTAATGTCTCTCCTACCTCTAACTTATTTAGAAATTAAGTGGAGCTAGGAATCCTACGGGATCATGTGAATCAACATAAGTAAACACATGACAAATCAATCCCAAAATGAACGATGTCGTGATCTCAGCCAAGCAACAGAGTGAGTGACTCCTCGTCCTCAACCAAAGGGAAATGCAACAGAAAAGGCAAGAGAAACAGGCGATGTCGTGATCTCAACTGTGAGGAAGTTGAGTGACTCTTCGTCAACCATAAGATGAAAACGATGTCGTGATCTCAACTATAAGGAAGTTGAGTGACTCTTCGTCCACCGCAAAGAGAAACAGAAAACAGGTATATAAACCAAAAACAGCAGCAACAACAGCGCTCCTGCACCTGTACAGTTATAAAATCCAACCACAAGCTAAAACAGCTTTCAACAGCACCTGTTTTCAGAACTGAATAGGTGTGAAAACACCTGGGCAGAATTACAACATTCAACAGCTCACCTTGTGCACAACAGCTATGTATGTAACAGTAACATTTACGTTCATTCAATTAACTATGGCACAAGAAGAAACGTACCTCAATAAGATCAAGCAATCATTGTCAAGCGAGTATGCATCATCAAGATCAAGCAAGCATTAGTAGTATCAAAGTTACTCCATGAGGGGCTATCCAAAAACTATGAACACTTATTCAAAACCGATCAACACCTTAATCAAAATTAATCCACACCTTAACCAAAATTATCAACACCATTAAAAGTGTCCAAAACTAATCAAGATATTAATCGACAAGAACAGTTTAACAAGGGATTTATCCAAAACTATCAAAATGATTAAACAATTGCCAACATCAATCCAAAAAAACTAATCACAGTTAACAAGGACCTAATCGACGTCAAAAGTCAATTACAATCAAGGTTAATTTCCAAAATCAATATCAAATTCTAAAGTTATACAAATTCTAGAAATCTAATTCTAAAACTAATATTAATATTCCAATTATCTAATTCTAACAACTTAGAAACTAGTCTAATTAGACCTAATTAATCAAAATTATATTCTAATCCATAATTAGGAACAAAATCAACCATTAGAAATAAAAATAAAGTTAACCTAGGGGTGCTGTGAGTACAGTTGGACTGTGTTTAGCAGTCTCCGTGTGTTCAACAAGATGCAAGTCCAAACGTACAAAAACAACAACCAATGGGGGTGCGGTGATGTGCTGGCAATTCTAGGAGTGTGGAAAAGAACATCAGGGAGGTGGCCAGCTAGTAAAACGGGTGTGGAAATGAATTAGAGACTTAGGGCCTAAGAGCCCAATCCGTTGCAACCTAGAAGAAACTAGGTTAAACCTTCAGCTTCATAACCCATCTCCCTCTTTCTCATCCTCCATTCTCCTTCCATGCGTCGCGCCGTCCTCTTCTTCGTTTGTCCAATAACTCACCGCCGGCGCAATCTCCCTCTGTCCCTTTCAACATGTCGTCGATCTCTTCCTCTCCCTGTTTCTCTCTCAGCCGCCATTCCTCGTTTTCACTCCTAAGCTGTGATCCTGAAAAACTCTCGCCGTGAATGGACTGCGACGAACCAAAACGGTGGTGCATAACCAAGGAACGAAACCTCATCCCCGTAGATCCTCACTGTCGATTTGAATTCAACTATCATTTTCACTAATTTCATACGGCGAATCCGAACCTAACCCTAAGTGCTAAATTGATACGGGGGATCAAACTCAATTGAGGGGTTGAGACGGAGATGTGGTGAATGACGCTCAGAAGCTAGAATTTAAACAAGAAATCGCACCAGACATACGAGCAATGAATTCCGACGCAATGGTTCTGCGGCTCCGGCAACGGCGATAACTTCACAAGTAAGGCTCTTCCCTCTTCCTCTGTGTTTTGCTTCTCTTCTTTTTCTCCTTTGTTTGTGAATTGTTGATTTGTTCTTGATGAACGTGAATCCTCTTGAACTCTGTTGCAGGTAGCGACGCAGTGTTGATGGAGATTTGAAGCTCAATACAGAATCGATGAGGAATTGGCGTTGATGGGAACTTGCGAACTTGTGGACTTCGACTAGGAGAAGATTATGAGTGAGTTGCAGAAATTCACAATTGAAGATCAAAGTTTGTAAGTCCTCACTGATATCTGTTACGATTTTTGTTGTGAAGTTCCTTTGAAGCTTGCAGATGATGCAGGGTGAAGATCAATAGCTTAAGAGTAATGAAGAAAAGTGATGGTGATGAGATGGAAGAAGAATCGTGAGGCCGATGGATTGAAGATGAAGATTTGTAGGTTGGATTTCTGCAGAGAATGATGAAGATGGTTCAGTCTTGGAGATGGAAGAAGAAGAGTGGGAGAGAGTTTTTGTATTCTGTTAGGATCTGTTGTTATTGAATTCTCCTTCTCAATTTCTGTTGGGAGTTCCTGGGTTAGTGAATCCGTTTTTGGATTATGTTAGAATGAGTTTTGTAGTTTTCTGTTAGGTCAGTTAGGAATTCTGTTCTAGCTTTTTTCGTTAAAATTTCGGTTATGGATTTCTGTTGGAAGTTTTTTTGTGCTGTTAGCAAAGTTTTGTTAGGAGTTTTTAGTGATTGAAACTCTGTTATATTGGTTAGAGGGAAAAATCAAAAAATTCTGTTACGAATTTGGTTGAGAACTGTTATATATTTTTCTGCAGTGAATTTTTGTATTGTAATTTTCTGTAATGATTTCCTTTGGGCTGCTATGTAATGTTTCTTTACCCATTTTCTGTCATGTCAAAACTCAGTTCTGGTGTGATTTCCGTTATTAGCTTTTGAACAATGAAAATCTGTTATATAATTTTGCTGCTGTTATGAACCTCTTTCAAAAAGAATTCTGATATAAGCTTCTGCTAGTGCCAAATTAGATTCTCCAAACAGAAGAGCAAGCTTCCACAACTTGTAATCCAACTTTGGCGTTGGAAGCCATTTTCGTATGTCGCAGACCTCAATACAATCGGAATCCCCGCAAACACATACCGGAGCATTAAAAGCTGATGGCGGTGTGTCATGCTTATCATCGAATTGAACTATCATCTTCGTTTCAGTGCTCTTGCCAGAATGATATTTCTTGTTTGTCCTTTGCAAGGAAATTGTACCAGATCCACATTCATCCAAGTAGTTGCCATAAAGACAAATAGAAACTTGAGTCCTAGAAGCAGACCCTCATTGTCCGCCATTTTCCCCCTTAAGGTTATGGTCCTCGTCAAAAGCTGTTTCATCAAGAGCTCTCCTCTTGAAATCTGAGCAATGAATTTGAGATATGACTTTGCCACATGTATGTCACATAGAAAAGAAGCATTATCGAGTAATAGCTTTAAGCTTCCTTTTCCGCACGTGGGCTTGGGAATTCATCATCAACGAGGGTGCTTTTTTTCCTTTAGTCAGTTTGTGCAGTTGAGTCAAAGATTTCATTAAGCAAAGTGGTTGCTAATGTGGCTGTAATATCTTGGTTATGTTGCTACCGCCATGACGTGGTGTTAGGTTAGCTTGTGATTAATGAATTTGAAAGTGAGTGGTTTGACTTGGATATAGAAATGGATTTGTATTTGGAAACATGACTTTTTGAATTGAATTAAAAATGGATATGGAGCTCAACAAAATGGATATGGATTGGGAATGTGAATTTTGGAATTGGATTGAATTATGATTGGAAAAATGAATGCAAATAATTGTTTTAGAAAATGGATAATTGATTTTGAAAAGAACGAACATGAAAAATCGGGAACATGGATATGGACCAAGAAAGAATCTAAATGTGGATATTGACCCTAAAAATGGTTGAAAACCGGATTGTACAAACGGATACTGAAATGGGTGAAATGGTTAATTGAATTTTGAGAAATGATTTCTAAGAGTGGAACGGTTTAAAGTGAATATGGATGTTAACGTGAATTGAAAGTGGATATGGATGGTTAAGAAGAAGTATGTGAACATGAATTGAAATAGACTTTGAATTTTGAATTACAAGAAATTCACACGACCAATCTGAACATGTCTAATTCCAATCAAATTCCCGACCCACGCCAATCTCTTATCCTCAATGGATTCCAAAAATTCAATCAGTAAGCTCAATTGACCATGACCCAATGCTCTTCAAATCAAACCACAAATGTTTTAACCTGATGACCATTGATATCCTTGACATGGACCCCTGATCTCACAATCTTCAATTGATGATTGTCCACAAACTCACCCATGAATAAGAATCCTGATCCTCCTTGAGATACACTGATAATTCTTGAAGAAGATGACCTGAACTAAGAAGAAGTCAAACCCTGATTCGCACCCAAGAAACCTTGACCTGAAGCTTTTGATAAATCCTCTGAATAGGAAAACCTTGGAGCTTGATGGACCTCTGAATAGGAAGCTGCTCATGATAACGTGAATTCAACCCTTGCTTCAACTTGACTAAAGCAGGAACCAACTGAATCACCTCTGCATAGGGCAAACACCGATAACAAGACGATCCTTGAATCCCATGTCTTAGAAGACCAATGCAATGTATGATTATGAGTTATGACCTAATGGATATGCAGATGAATGCGGAACAAAAGCCAGTTAATGATGGTATAAATAGGAGGGCAAATTTTTGGGTGTTACAGCTATTGAGGATTTTTAGAGTGAAAGCTTTAAGTTCATCCTCTTTTTGGTTGTCATACAAACCTTTTGTATAAGGCAAGGTTATGAGCTTCCCATCTTTCTTAGCTTTCGCCTTGAAAGGGACTCGGCTCATTCTTTGAGTAAGGATTTCTTAGTGGTCCTTCCTTTTTAGTTGCCATACAAAACTTTTTGTATAAGGCAAGGTTTTGAGCTTCCCATCTTTCTTAGCTTTTGCCTTGAAAAGGACTCGGCTCATTCCTCGATTAAGGATTTCTTAACGATCCTTTCCCTTTTTTATCACTCTGGGAACAACTTGTACAACATTTGTTCATTTGATTTGAGAGAGCTGACAGGTGTCTTGCATGGAGTTCTTGCATTCGAATGCATAACCAAGTTAAACTGAGAACTACCCACCCCAAGGTTGAGATCACGGGTTTTTTTTGTAAAGAAAGAAAACTCCTACTTTTAGGCTCAAAGTGGTTGACTAGGGATTAACTCCTTATTTCTCCAATGTTTGGGGATTTGAAACAATACCTTACATCATCGGCAAAGTTTAATTGAAAGCATACCGACAGAAGTTATGAATATAACTTTTCGTCATCCTCCCCAATCTTTGCTTGAACAACAGTTTGGTAAAGATAAGTGGATGGAAACAAAATAAAATATTTTTTTGCTTTTTTATGATAATAAAAGAAAATGAGTGAATACGAATGAACTTAATCAAAAGATGCATAAACATTTCATTAATCTTGCCAATTTCAAAAATACAACAACTTACAAGTAAAAAAATGAAATAAAAAAGCAAGGAAAACACAACTGAAAATATTAAAATAAAAAAAATGCAGCCAGCTTTGGGAGAAATGACTTCAGCAGCCTTCAACGAACTTTAATTTCAAGGTCTAAGCAGAGGAACATCTCCATCATTGATTATTTGCTCCTTGTGGTATAGAACCTTAAGAGGTCTCACAAGTCTTTCGTCTTTTGCTTCGAGAGTTGAGATATTGGCATCTGACTTACCCTATTGAGGTTTCAGCATCTCTAGCAAGCTTAGCAATCTCACTTTGAAGCCCTTGCATTCTTCAACTGGATGCCCCATTGTCCCAGTATGATATTTGCATTCGACTTCTGGGTGATCTTCTTCGAGGATCAAATCCTTTTCATGGATCAGCTTTTGCACAATGGCTTCTAAGGCCAATCAAGTATCCAGGTCGTGCCCTTCTGCCCCTTTGTGAAACTCACAAGTCAAGCTTGCATTGTGCCAAGGTCCTAGCACGAGGTTGAGAGGTCGCGGAGTTACCAACTCATTTTGAATCAACATCGGATAAAGTTTGCTCAGTGGCACAGGAATTGGCTTGTAGTGAGCCTTGTCCCTTTTGACAGAATACCTCTTCTTGTTCTGGCTTCGAGAACCTTGCGGGGAAACAACCATTGGAGGCTGAAACGCTCTTTTGGTAACCACCTAATGGGGATGACATTTGGGCGTAGGAAAGAAATGTCTCTCTGGCTTCCTTGGCCTTTGTAGGGTGTGCTGACGTGGATGATGGCGGTCTGGCCCTTGATACTGATGAGCTCTTGGAGTCGGAGGAACCACAGTAGACGATGAATTGATAACTTCTCTGGGTACAACAGGGTGAGAATGCCCCTCCTTCTTCATCAAGTTTTGCAAAGTCTCCAAGACCCAGTTCATCTGACTTTTGAGGACTTTGATATCCTCCTTCAAGGCTTCCTGATTTTTTAAAATCTCGTTCATCGTTGCCATTTGTCCAGAATGGGTGCTAGGTATCCTCTAGAGATAGAAGAAGAAGAGACTCAAGACTGAGAAATGCGGATGCGAATGCGATGACATACGCATGGGATGCAAATGCAAGCCAAATGGTTTCAAGGAACTCAAAGGCAAGTTGCAGACATTTTGAAAAACTGAAAAGTTTTGTTTTAGAATCCATGGTCTTTTTTGATTTTTGCAAAGGAAAGAAACATCTGAATTCCTTGAAATCAAAGGGCTATTATGGATGAATGTATGCACAAACGCACATATACAGATACACAAATATGCTGACAAGCAAACACGGGCCTAGGTTTGAAGATCACGAGCATGGAGCCATGGTCTACCCATCCCAAAAGGTGTGTACTATGGGTTTATCAACCATAGAACAGGGTTCTAAAAGTTCTCAGAGTCATGGATAAATCTTTCGAATATTATCGGCCTACGTGACTACTCACGCGGGTTAATAATATTCTCAAGATAAACTCGTTTGAGTGTAGTATCGCGTATCAACCATTTAGGACTACTCCCTCATATCCATCGCACTACGTCCTAAGAAAGCCAAGTGGGGGTAAAGGTAACTACGGTCCTCAGTATCACGGACTCCCAGGTCGGAAAGAGTGACATCAATGCGACTACTCACATCAGACATCAATAATCCTAAAGGGGCCTCAACAGAGCGTGGTCATCATATGCCAAACTTGTTAGGACTACTCCCAACAGCCGACTATTGATTACACCACAATCCTATCATATGTGTTCTCAAGTCCGATTTAGGACTTATCTCACCACTCAAAAGTAGCACCCTGCCAAACAGAAGAATCCAAACAGGTATACAGATATATACATATATACAAGCAAGCTAGCAAAACATAAATAACACAAACATAACAAGGTGGGCTTATCCCTCTTACTATCTGTCCCCAGTGAAGTCGCCATTTCTGTTGCAGTGTGTTGCGGTGAGAATCGGATATCAAGCTATTAATTAACTTGAATCACACATCTTTGAAATTCACCACCGAGCTTTGATTTATCCAAAGGAAATGGTAAAGATCAAAGAAAACCCTAATTGCGCTATGTGAAGACACAGCTAAGAGATCGGGTTCGGGGGTTGGTTTACCTAGGGAAGGTGTTAGCATCCTAGATATCTGTAGTACTCTACATGAACCTCTTGTTTGTATTTGTGTTATGTTATTGTTTACTTGCTAAGGAATCTGCTAAGGGTAAGGTAAAGACCTAATGGTAAATACCAAGGTGCTAAAGGTAAAGACCAATGGGTATGTACACTAAGTATCCTCGCCAAGACGTCGCATCTTGTGCCTACGTATCCTGACTAAAGAATCAGAGCAGTCGTAGTTCACCTCACTAAGGGTGAGGAACCATTGACTATGGTCAAAGTTCCAAGGGGAATGAGTATTCATGATCATGATACTCACATAGAGTTAAAGAACTCTCTAAGTCTAAGTTGTAGGGGAAAGTGAATACTCACAATGATGAGAATCACATAGAGTTTAAGAACTATATCCTAACTCTAAGTTGTGATGTAAGTAGCTCTAATGAGGCCAAGGGAAGGATAAGGCTCTAATGGGGCCAAGGGTTGATAATGGTTACCTATGATTTTGAGGTCAAGGGTGGAAGATGGCTACCTATGACTTTGAGGTCAAGGGTTGACAAGATGGCTCTAATGAGGCCAAGATAGTAAATGAGCTATCTATCACTTTGAGGTCAATAGAGAGACTTTCCTTTGGAAGGAGGGGAAGACAACTTCTTGTAAAGACAAGTGTTGAAGAGGGATGAAAGTATGAGTGATAAGAAATAAGAGTTCAAGAACTCAAAAAAGATAAACACCCAATAAGGGCAATGGCATTAATCAAGCATAAATCACATGTACAACATCAAAATGTCAAGATGAACATCCATGTGAATCAACTTTAGGTATGAGCACGATTAAGTATGACAAAGTATAGTGAACTAATGCACAACAACTCAAACATGAATAAATGGTCAAATAGACAAGACAAAGCACTCTTGAACCATGAAGTCAGAAGTGAAACAAGACTTTCATATCACAAATCAACACATATTCAACTTACAAGACACTTTAAGAAGCGCCACAAAGAAACTAGGTCAAAACCAAATTGAAATCATAAATGAAATGAGGAGTACATTAATGATATGCTCAAAAATTAGAAATATGGATAGAAAATTCCAAGACCAAAGCCTAAACTTAAGTTAAAACATTTAAGAATGAGTTTGTGGAGTGTAATACAAAGATTGGCAAAATAGCTATCTCAAAGTCAAACTTCAAGATGGAGTATCAAAGGTATCGAGCCTAAGTCGAGGGTCAAACAAAAGCCACCAAAACCAAATCAAAAGACCTCACTCAAGGTAAACAATCAACCATTAAGAACCCTCCTAATGTACCCTAAAAAATTCTAAGAAATCAAACCAACAAGATAAAGAGAGGTGGTTATTTTGAAAGAAGTTCCCAAGCTAGGTTAGAAAAATACTCCTAATTTTATAAAATCAGAAATAAATATTAAAATAAAATAAAAATGAAAATAAATTTTTTATAAAATTAAATTAAACCTCAAAGTGCTAACATGAATTTTCTGGGAATTTTTATTCAAAAGAAACTATTTTTAAAAGTGCAAAATTGAAGATGAATTGAAATGAACCAAGACAGGGGGTGCATTAGGAAAACCCAACTGAACTAGGGACAAGCTATTATGTGCATGGGCCTTCTAGCAGGGGGTGTAAGCAGCGAAAAACCATAGGCCCAGGTCTAATAGGATTAATCTCAGCCAAGTGAAATAATATATGGTTAGTGCACAAAAAACATGTAGAACAATGTATCAATGGGTCACTTAGTCACTTAAGTGACAAAACGACAAAACCCTACCTGGCCTATCCTACACTGCCACACATTTTCTTCCCCATGCAACTTTTCATGAACACCAGCCCTAGTTGTGAAAACCAGACAACAAGCAGGGCAAACTCTCCTCTTTCTCAGCCATTTACACTCTTATCTCTCAACCAAAACTAACAAAATAAAACATCATAACATAGTACCCCGATAGCAGAATAACACCACACTTTAAATGGTTCAAAACAAAGGCTTAAACACATAGCAATAAGTCATGAAAGTCAGGTATCCACGCGGATACTAACAAGCTAAGTGATGATGCACGATCAAAATTACAAACACACAGCCATGCCACCATCTCAAATCAATGTGGATGCAAAGTATAGATAACATGATATCACTTAGAAATGATTGACCTTAAACATGAAAGCATGAAGACATGGAAGAGAATTTACCAAGTGGAGACAGTCCACTGCTTCTTCAACCTATGAGCTTTGGAATCCAACCAGTTCACCCTCCTTCTTCAGCAATGATGATGTGCAAGCTACTGATGAAATGGTGGTTATGGTTGTTCCTAGTTTTTTCACGAGCTTTCTCTTTCTCTTATAATGTGTTGGTAGTGAATGGTAGATGTTGTGTTCGGAACAAAGGAAATGACTCCTTATATAGCCAGAACAGGCTGGTCATTGGTCTTGAAACACAATGGATATCAGCTTTGTCTAAGAGGGAAAGGTGATAGGTAAAGCTCCTACACGTATGGCCTTCCCTACTCTCATTCTTGAGCCAAGTGAAACTCAGTTGTTGCTTAAGTTAGGGTTCAAGTCAGATGCAAAAAGGATCAAAGACCAGAAGGGTTATGGTTCCAGGAGAGATTACACAATGGTCCATGATTTTAGCTTTTGTGTGTCAATCTTCAAGTACAATGACAGTGGTACTTTGGTGGCTTCTTTCCATGGGTTTTAGGGCATAAGGCACACCTTGGGAAATGATGATAAGGTCAGTAGGTACTTTGCAAGTGGTTAGAGTGATCCTAGTTGAGAGTTTAGTTCAAAATGAAAGCATAGTGTAGTGAGAACATAACCATGCTATGCACTTTACCACACGATGGTTCTTTGTCCAATGGACCAAATGAGATGGTTTTTGAACCTTTCGAAAGATGGCATAGGATAGAGTAAATTTGATGTTGGGGAAAGGCTGAGATGGGGCCTAGAAACATGTGAAAAATTATAGTAAATTTTGGTGATCACAAAGAACTAAAACTTGAATTTTCTAAGTGTAAAACATCCTAGCAACATCACTACTTTAGGGCGCGATATCTTGATGAATACTTCACCAATCCTTGAGATTTTTGGCTCAATGTGAAGTTGGGAAATCATAGAACAAGTCTCATGTGGAAGACCTTTGGTTTTGAAGCTCGTAACTATGAGAAAAGATGCCATGAAGTCGTGTACACCATGTTGTCCAAAAGAACTTAGAAAAATTTCTAAGTTACAAGTCTTTTTCAATTTTGAAACACCAACTTTGGAACAAAATAACTTGAGATTGAATGATCCAAATGGAGAGTTCTACACATGCTTGGAAAGCTTGAAGAATAAGGAACAACTTTCATGTCCAAAAATTTTGGATTTGAAACTTGGAATAATGTGAAAAATGGCCATAAAGTTTGTGTAAAAACTAGGGCAAAATGAAAAAAATTTCACTGTCATAAATGCATCTTATCTTCCAAGTCTCATAACTAAAAAATCAAGCCTTTTTTGAAGAAGGATCCTCTAATACACTTTGAAGTTCATGTTGAGAGCTTCCATTTGAGCCTTGTGTCACAAAATTTGGATGTGTGGTTTGAAAGTTATGACTCTTCAAAGTTTGCACAAGGAGTGAACTTTTCCATACTTAGAAAATTTTAAGGACCAAACCTTGCCCTTTTTGAAAAAAACCTCTCAAAAGTGGACTTCTCATTCTCTAACTCAAGAATCAAGCATGTCTTGATGGAATATGGCTTGAACACTTCATCTTGGATCAAAATGTCAAAAGTCAAGAGTTTGACTTTTCAGTCAAAACCCTAGTTTCCTTCATGAATCCCATTGGGTGACCTTTGATGATCTTGTCTTCTCAATCTTTTCAAATACCAATGAATGGCCTCTAAGGATGTTTATGAACATATAGAATCATATCCCAAGGCTTGGGATCATGCCTTGACCAAAATCAAAGGCAAAAGTTGACTTCTCTTGACAAAACCCTAATCTGGGGCTAGATGGACTTGTGGCTCATTGCACTTGTGATGGGAGCCAAATACACTTGATTTCTTGTTGAGTAAGACCTCTTAAATGGATGTAAGCTCAATTGGTTGATGAACCAATCAAGACATTGACTGATCACAACAAGATTCTTTAGTGATTCTTCAGGTTAAAACCCTAATTCCACAACTCTTGATCTGATGGTCTCTTTTTTATTTCTCTTGACCCAATCTCATGAGATCATGGCCTATGATTTGAGAACTTCATGATTAGCCTCTAAGACGAAATGGTTGAACTTTAGGACCTCAGTTGACTTTCTTGAACAGATGACTTCACATACCAATCTCAACCAACTTGTGAACACTTGTGATTGTTGTATGGAGCTAGAGAATGTCTTAAGAGACCTTGAAGCATGTGAGAGCTTGGTTCATTGATCTTGCCCTCTTTCTTGTGCCAACCCTAAGTTTTACACAAAAAAACAAACTAACAAGATATAGTGGTTAGTTAACAATGCATAAATGATTGAACCCTAATGCAAGTGCAAGATGTTATGACATCTAAGGGGTAAAATTTGGGGTATAACAGTTGCCCCTATTTGAATTGCTTTACCGAATAGCACGAGGGATGGTAATCCTCGTGAAATCAAGGTGAAAGTTATTTCACAGACTCTCAGGTCTAGAAATGATGATACGTTCACCATTTCTGGTTTGGCATCATCATCAATCGAGGAGGCCTCAACTGATTCCCCTAAAAAAAATCATCCTATAGCAAGTTCCCAGTTTCGGGTCCTCGGATCAAGAAGCAATAATGCGTTCACCATTTCTGCTTTGACATTATTACCCCTTTAGAGGAGTGCCTCCACTGAGTCTTCGGGAATGGTCACCAGAGTCGACAACTCACAATGGGAACATACGATGACCTGCATCAACATGCAGTATAGGATATCTCCCAAAGGAACCTCGTCTGGCTGTAGGTCTCGTGAACACTATATGTGGTCACCACCATGCAAGCAACACAACTATCCACTCTAAATCCTGTGTGTACACTCAAGCCTGAGTAGTGGGTTTATCTCTCAGAACACCCTGCCCACCAAAGAAAACCAGCAATCCAGCACAGTCCAATATATATATGGCAGTAATGAAATATAATAAAGCAGGTAAATGCGATAAAAGCGATAAACGTGCAATAAAAGCCATAAATAAAGCAGGTAAAACATACAAATAAACACTCAATAACCGAAAACAAGCAAGCGCTAGGATTGACTCGCTTAGGGATAGGAAAGTCCCCAGCTGTCGCAACTGCGAAAATCAACTGGCGGAAAAGATAGAAGAGTCGCCACCGAATGTTATTTATCCCGACACAGGGAAAGGAAACGATCGAAGAAAACCCGAAGAAGGGAAAAACAAGGTCATCGCAGCCATAGTCTGGGTTCAGGAGTCGGTTACGCGAGAGGAAGGTATTAACACCCCCTCACGCCCATCGTACTCAATGGGATCCACGCTTGTTGTTCTGATCAAATGGTGTAGGTATCTGAAGCTTCGCTGCTAACTGGAAAAGAATAGAACGAGAAACGGAGAAATGAGGAAAGAAAAGAAAAGGTGACTCGATAGGACATCGCCGTCCTAGGCCTACGTATTCCCTCAGGAATGGGAAAGTCAGAGTCAACGTAGTTCGGAGGACTACGGGATTGTGGGGGAAGGTTGCTCGTTAAGACATCGCCATCTTGTGCCTACGTATCCTTAATCGGACAGGAGAGAGGAAGTCAGAGCAGTCGTAGTTTGACCAACAGGTGGTCGTTTGTTTTATGTTTTTTAGGTGGACGATGCTAACGTCCGCGTTCTAGCAGTTTAGGTGTTTCCGCTCGTTGCGTGGAGACTTACGCGTTTACCTGTTTGCGGTAGAACGGAAATAGCGTATCCTTACGATTAGAGTGAGTGAGATGAGAAAAGACTCCCAAAGGAAGACGGTTAATTTGTTTTTGTCTTTTAGAAGAAAGTGTTTTGATTTTTTTTGTTTGTGATATGTATCGTGCTAAAGACTATGACATAGGAGCGAATACCTTGCAAGGTTTCCCCCAACGAAACGTTTGCAAAGCACCCTAGAAGACTAAAGGAGACCTTCACTAATCATTTCCCATGTGCTTAAGGCTCGTGGCACACTCCACATACGATATTTGTTAAGTGTTTTTGCTTTTTCTTTTAGAGAGAGAAGAGAGACTCAAATGGTTAAAAGAAAAAAAATCTAAGGGGAACTCCATCCTAGAAGTTGTCATGCAATGATTGATCCTATAGTTGAAGTTAGGAAAGGGAATTTCTACCTATGTTAGCATGCTTGGATTGATAACCTAAGGTTAAGGTTTAGAATGGGCTATCCTAATTGTTAACGTACAAAGGATTGAAAGCCTAATGTCTCTCCTACCTCAAGCTTAATCGAAAATTAAGTCGAGCTAGGAATCCTAAGGGATCATGTGAATAAACACAAGTAAACATTATACTAATCAATCACAAAATGAACGATGACGTGATCTCAGCTAAGAAACAAAATTGAGTGACTCCTCGTCCTTGACTAAAAGAAAATAACCAGAAACGGACGATGGCGTGATCTCAACTATGAGGAAGTTGAGTGACTCTTTATCAACCACAAGATGAAAACGATGTCGTGATCTCAACTATAAGGAAGTTGAGTGACTCTTCGTCAACCACAAAGGAAAACAAAAAGGGAAGCAAACAAGATCAAAGTATCAATGAATTGGCATCCAAGCCAAGTATATAACTAGGAGTGAAAACTCCTCACTCAACCACAAGTAATAAGCAAAAGTGCTAAACCCTAGGCATGCTTCATACAAGTGTGTAAGTGGTACCTAACGGAGAAGGTCCGTTGCCTCTTCAAAGTGCGCAAAAAGCTCCATACTAGGTTCCAAGGTGGAAGAGAATCATGCTATCAGTACTTCAAACAAGTAAGAGGTCCAACAGTTAAGTACCAAACATCAAGTTCAAAACATGTCAGAATCTAACAAGAATCAAATATAAGTAACTATCATCAAAGATAATCAACAAGGAGGACCAGAATTAACATCATGAATTGGTCCAAACGATATCTGGGACTAAGCACAATCTGCATCAAGAGATCTCATCAGTCCAAACAAGGTTATGAAAAATATTCCACACAAAATCTCCACAAGATTAATCAAAACTTATATGACAAGAGAAACAATCAGAAGTCTAAACAAAGTTTAATCAACTTGTTCCACTAACAAATCCAAGAGAAATGAACCAAGAATTAATTACAAGGCTTCATGAAAATTCAATTAGGAATTCAATTAAAATCAACTAGGAAATTAATTACAAGAATTCTAAACAAAGTTGTTAACAAGAAATTCAAGTTAAAACTAATTCCTAAACAACATAAAAGTGATTAAAAATCGAATTGTTTAAACAAGTATCCACAATCACAACAATCAAAGTAAAGTTAACGCTTAGCCAAAATTTAAATCGAAGCCAAAGTCACAAATTAATCGTAACCAAGATGAAGATCGAAGTTAGCGTCACAATTAAAATCCAAGTAAAAATTAAAATGCTAATCAAGATAAATTCTAAACTAGAATTAAGATCTAAATCAAGACCTAATTCTAATATCAAAAGCTAAACAAAGTTTGATCAAAATTAAGAACAAAACTCCTAAGAAATGCCAAAATTGAAACGAATATTAATACATATTCATAATTAATATCAAGACTACATAAAATTAACATTCAGATTTAATCTCAATTAACATCTGAATCAATTAAAACTGAAATCAGGAATTAAACCTAATTAACCTAGACTAATCAACTTTAAATAAATATTATAAGTAGGTGTAGAAGTATTTTTCAGGTGTGAATAAGAAAATGAATGGGCCAGGTTGTGAGCCCAAGCCAACATGGTGCACAGACGTAGGCGAAATGGGGAAAGACGTGTTCCACAACACGTCCTTTCTTGTTTTCCTTTCAATCGTCGGGAATTTCCATCAGAAATCGCCTCCGTCGTGCCGGAGGCGGCGGAGAGAGGCCAATCCTAGCGAAAATCACATCAGCTTAACCATCTCTTTCTCCTATACCAAAACCCTAAATAAAGCGCTTCTAACTCCTCACTACAAACGCGAATCGGAGTCCTCATAGTCGAACCCTAAACTCTAAGAGCTATCAAACACCAGAATACGCAAGATACAACCTAATCTCTCATCGAGACGACTAGAACGATGCAGGACAAACTAGCACGAAGATTGAAGCGAGGACGCACTTACCTTCAAAGATACGTACTGAAGATGGGGCAGAAGACCAGAGAGGAGGTTCCGAGCGAGATAAACGCTACAATGCTCCAAATTCAAGTAAATTTTCCCTTCGATTCTTGCGAATTCTTTCACTTCTATCTCTTCTTCTTCGCTACTTCTGTGTCGTTGTTGCGATTGCCTTGTCGTAGTGCGTGTTGAATTGCTTTTCTATCACGTTCTTGTGTGAGAGTTACGTATATTGGGTTGTTGATTGAAAATTGAGAGAATTTGAGTGAAGTGTAGAGTCTTGTGTTACGAGAGTGCAGAGTGTTGATTGGAGAGAATTTTGGTGTTGATGAATTCTGCAGGTTGTTACTCTGTGAACTGTTCTTGTGATTCTATGCATGGGGTTCAGAGGTGGATTTGAGGGATGAGAGAATTATGTAGCTGTGAGGGAGTGAGGAAGGTGATGACGCGGTTCAGAAGAGAGATTGGAAAAGAGGTGGTGAAGGTTTTTTGTGGATTGAATTTCAGAGGTAGAGATAGTTTAGAGAGAGTTCAATGAATATTTGCGAGGATGAATAATGATTGAAATTGGATGGAGAGTGAATGGTGAGAAAAAAATGAATTGTGAAAGAGATGATGATTATATAGAGGTAACAATGAGGTTAGAAAAGGAATTGCAAGTGAGAGTTAGTTTTGATGTTTTGAAGTTGGTTAGTTGGTTGTTAAGAAGTTAGTTATGACAGTTGGGGTTGTAATGTTAGTTGTGTTAGTGAATTTGGAGTTAAAAATTAGTTTGTTAGTTTGTTAGAGGTGAGCTATGAGGTTATGTATCAGTTGCTGCAGGCAGTTTATGATTGATATTGTATTTCATGGCTTGTGCGGCTCATGGCTTATGTTCTGCTTTCATTTTCGTGGCTGGCTAGCAGCTTGAAGCTTGAATTTTGTAACCTGTTTGTTGCTGCAGTTTGAGTTGATTCTTTAACCACATCACCAAGTTGTCCAGTAAGATGCAATTCACATTTCCCTGCTGTTTCTCTTCCATCAAACTTTGGAAGCCCAAGCACTTTCTCAACCATAGCTTCATCAACAACCAATGGAGAGGTGATCCTAAGTGTGTTTGGAATGTCATGGTTTAAGTAATTGGCTAATGATTTCTTGTGACTGTTAGAGGTTAGGATGACTTAAGTTAATCATGATTTTTGAAATCCTTGTGACTTAACTCTTGGGAGCTTGTTGCTACTGTCATGGTTATTGCAAGTTGAAAATGAGATGTTAATTGTTAACTTGAGTTTTACTGAATTTTTGAGTTGGAAATGTGACTGAATTTATTTCTGAATCATTGTGAACTTCACCGTCCTGAACCTGAAAAATCTCCGACTCTCTGGTCATTATTCTTTTCACTAACAGTGGGACTGATGTCTTTCTTTGCAGGAAATAGTTATTGACTTATTTTCCTCATGTCATTGATTTGAAGCTGAAGCTCGCAGTGACGTCAAGAGGATCGTGGCGTACGCCGTTACAACGATGTTTTGAGAAGGAATGTGTTTGGAAAGCTAATCCAAGCTGAGCATGAAGATTCGATTGGCCCGAGGAACTTGGCCTTCATAACTCAGTTATGCACCCTTTTTAAAAGTTAGTTGTTCTTTGGATAGGTGAAGTTATGAATTCGGTTAGGTTAGTTTATGACATTTATGACGAATTCGAAATTAATTTGATCTTTTGTGCTTACTTGCAGCTGTTTAGGTAATGATGTTCCAACAAAGATGGTTCAACAGGAAGTGGATGCGAGGGATGATATAATCTGTGATATCAACCTGTTCAAGTTGGTGTAAGTAGGCCTTTAAATATCAAGGGATCTCCTGCAAATGTCGTAGATCACCTCATTGTCCAAGAGCACAGCTACATCAGTGTGCTCAAGGAGAGAATGTGTCGAAAAAACACTGCTGTATGGTTCAACAACAGCAGTTGAAACCTGTGGGGAAAGGTAAATGGTGGAACTAATTTTGGACTTCTTTCCATTGTTATGTATTTTCTTCTTTTCTGATATCCTTTTTTATGGTTTTGTTTATTGACAGTTAGTTAGAAGAAAAAAGTTGGATTAGTGATTATTGTAATTGGTTTGCTACCACGGTTACAAAAAGAGTTATACTGTTAGAGATTTGTTAAAACTTATTAGAAAGTTGTTAACTATCAGTGATACTCTTGAATTGGAAAAACTGCCTTGAACTTGTTATGCATCCTTTTAACATTTTTGCTCACTTGTTTTTGTTATGGGTTGGTGCCGGTTGCGTATCATCGTGTCGGTGAGAAGGTTGCAACATTATTCTTCCAAACGCTTGGAACCAACGGGTAGTCTGAAATGACAGTGACTTGACCAAGTCACCGTAAGGTCCGAAAACTATGATTCTATTTCTTTAAACTTTCTACACATTTGCAATCAAATTTTGAGATGGTAACTTCTCAAGTGCACACAACACCTTTACTGTAGCAGCATGGTTTCCATCTGTAGGAACTTGTGACGAAAATAGATGTTGTGAAAAAAAGATTGAGTCTATAATGATCCTATTGTGGTTGTTCTTTTGTGTGATTGCAGCAGGGCTGTGTGTTGATGTTAGCTCATGTTTATGAGAAGCGCCTTAATACATGGTATGATACAATTGACTTTGAAGGCATGACCAAATGGAATCATGAAGATTGGTGAAGCAAGAGTAGTTTGTAAATGGAAAATTGGTTCAAAAATGAATTTCGTCATGTAATTTGTATGGATGTAAACTTGGTTATTTGTAATGACCATTGTAATTTTGTAATGAAAGTCGATTTCCTTTGAATGAATTGTGTAACTCCTTTTTTCCCTCTGGATGATTAAGGTTTTGGTTTTGCAATGTGTTTTTCAAACTTGTGGTTTTTTGGCATCATCTTTGCATTTGGATATATAAAAAAATGGTTATTGGTGATGAAGGTTCAGTCGGTGGACAGAATTTGAGGAAAGCTTCCGATCTAATGCAAAGTTCTATGTTGCATATGAAAGCAACAAGTTTTGGCAAGTCTAAAAAGCTTGGAAGTATATTTTGTTCCTGAATATGGATGTCAATACGGATCTCATTCTTAAAACTTATGCACAGGGTTTTCATCTTCTGGTATGCCATAATATGAAGCAAACTCCATAAAGAGCCATTCCCAAAGACCATCTAACCATAGTGTAACGTGCGGTTTTTGTCGGTGACGCGACCATCTTACCGCATGAATTGGAATTTGGGTTCTAATTTCTGATTTTTGTATTTATCCTATGAAGCTGGTTAAAGAAAGAGAATATATCTAAAACTAATCTTGCACGCAAATGTTTTCTTTAACAAATGCTAAGAGATCGGGGATCGGGGTCTGGTTATACAAAGGGAAGCTATTAACACCCAATGTATCTATGGTAATCCATAGGAACATTCTTTTGCATGTATTTCTTTTAACTTGAAATGATTTCTTGTGTTTATCTGCTGTGGTTTGGGAAAATTTCTCCTTTGGAAGAATTGAGAGAATGTTTTTGCTGTTTTCGGGTTTTCTGGTGTTTTTGTGAAGGTACTGGACCTAAAGTTTTTGATTTGTGTGCTCGCTAATATTTCGCAATCTTATGCTTACGTATTCCCGTAAAGAGATATGGGAAATTAGAGCAATCATAGTTCCTTCTATTCTATGGGAGGAAAATGTTTGGTGTCTTGTTTAAAGCCCAAGATTGAAGCTAACTGAGTATTTGTGTCTCGTTCAAAGCCCAAGATTGAAGCTAGCTGAGTATTTGTGTTTTGTTCAAAGCGCAAGATTGAAGCTAAAGGGGTGACTGAGAGAGAATTTGTCATCTCTAAAGGGAGAATATCTCATCTATTTATCACAAAATGTTGGGTAATTGATTATAAGGGAAATTACTTTAACTGGGATATGAGAAATCCAGCAATGCCATAATTTCCTTTATAAGAGAGATATCATGAAGGAAGAAAGCTTTAACTCAGTGTAGAGCAATGCCATTTTTTCCTTATGAGTCTTTCATGCTAAGAGAGGGACATTGACTTGGATGTATGGAATCCAGAGGCTTGCCACTTATAGTTGTTAGATGAAAGAGGAGTTTTGGCCAGGATAAAGGAAGGACTCCAGCTTGGATTTTGAATCAACAAGTGTGCCACTTATAGCAATTATCTGGAAAAAGGTTTTGATTGTTTGTTTTTTGATATGTGATGTATAAAGGGGATATCCTCTTACAGAGTGGACTCACGGTCTCATATGAGGGAATGCTGATTTTTGTGTGCCTTGATCAAATCCCAAGGTCGAAGCTAAAGGAAACTGACTCCACTGGGGGAGTGTTTTATCTGTCTTGTACAAAGCCCAATATTGAGGCTGTCTGGTAAAATCATTATATGAAGCCTAAGAGGAGGCTGTCTGGGGAAATTCTTATATGAAGCCTAAGAGGAGGCTATCTTTTGCCGAGGATTATTGAAATCCAGGAGCAGGTCCAAATTGTATTGGGGAACCCAAAGGGTTTACTCTTGCTGAGAATCAGAGAAGAGTTGGAGTATCAGATGCCATAAGGCTCTGATTTCATTGGGGATTTATTGATGGTAAATATACCCTGGTTGGGGTTTTTTAGGTGAAAGTCAAACCTTGTTAGGTATCAGGGGAGTTTAAAGATGAGTTTGAAAACCTATGAGGTTTTCAATTCTGCTGGAGACTAGTGTATTGGTAAAATGATCAGGGTTTTTCCTGTGCTTTTTAGGAAACTTGAGGGTTTCTGTGTGAGATCCAAAAGGAGATGAGACTTTCCAAGTCTACTTGAATGAAGCCCAAGAGGAGGCTAAGACTGTCCAAGTCTCTCAAGAAATGGTAGGCTCTGGTGTAGAGAGGGGTCTTTGTATGATGCTCAAGAGGAGGATGTTGGTTTAAGGGATGAAGATCAACCCTTAGAATGGTATAATGTTATGGAATTTTGACTCTCCTAGGGATTGAACTAGCACTGATGACTAAATTCTATCTTATTCCTTTAGGAAGCCTGTGGGTCCTTGTACTAAGCCCAAGAGGAGGCTGGGGAACTTCTAAGAAGCCTGTTGGTCCTTGTACTAAGCCCAAGATGAGGTTGGGGATACTTTTAGGAAGCCTGTGGGTCCAAGCCTAAGAAAAGTTCAAGAAAGGTTTCACCGGGAATTAATCCTTTCTTTGTTAAACAATTCTAAGGTTTGAAGAAATTCAAAAGAGGTTTCACCGGGAGTTAATCCTCTCTGGGGGAAATGAATTTCTTGTGTACATATATATATTTCTAAGTTTTGACAGTCTTGAGAAAAGTTTCACCGGGAATAATGCCTTTCTCTGTTCCATATTGAATAAGCCTAAGAGGAGGCAAATTGTATAGGGAATTTCCTATAAGGGGACTAGTTTTGACTAAGTTAAGAGTAACCTCTGGTTTGACCTAAGTGTAGACCTAACTGCTGGGGAATCTCTAAACAAACATGCACAAGTATATATACAGATAAGTGAATTGACAGGTACATAAACAAACATGCATTGAATTGAAAAGATGCTGGGACTTACATTCTGAGAGGGGGCCCAAGTGTATGGTGATCTATTGTATTGACTACAACTGTATGATTAGGGTTTTGAGAAATTGAAGAAAGTTTTGAGAAAACTTTGAATTTTGAATTTGAATTAAAAGAAAATTGTTGTAAAGAAAGTTTGGGGCTTATAACTCAAAGAGAAGGCCTAAGTGGTCTAAGAGCAGTTTCACCGGGAATAATACTCCTCTTAGTACCAGTTTAAAAACAGATAGATGATTTTGAAAACAGAGGTATGGGGCTTACAACACAAGGAGAGCCCATGGAAGTTGTTTGTTGTTTAAAACAAAGTTTATGTACAAAACTTTTGGGGCTTATACTCAAGGAGAGGCCCAGATGACTTATTTGAAAACATTGATCGCACTGCGAACCGAAAGACGTTGTGGGAGTTATACTACAACAGAGGCCCAAAATTGTTTTTGCACAAAGAGGGGTTGGGTCTTACACTATATTATATGCCCAAAAGTGTTTGTTAAGAAATAAAAATGAGGCTTATACTCAAGGAGAAGCCCAGATGGTTTATTTGAAAGACGACAATCGCGTCTAGGTTTTAAAAACCACAGAGGGGCTTATACAATGATTGAGGCCCAAAAATATTTATTTACAAAGTGGATGGGTCTTACACTCTACAAAGAGGCCCAAAAAAGTTATTTTTATACAAGAGTTGGGGCTTATAGCTCAAGGAGATGCCCAGATGAAAAACAACGATCGCACCGTTTATTTTGAAAATCGTATCGGGACTTATACAATGACTGAGGCCCAAAATTATTGTATTTACAAAAGGGATGGGTCTTACACTTTATTAGAGGCCCAAAAGTGTTTCAAATGAAGTTTCAAAAATTAAAATTGAGGAAAACCCTAATTTTAATTAAAAAAACAATTTTTCAAAGAAAATTAAATAGAAAAATGATATAAAATATCAAATATATTTAAAAACAAGTTATGAGGTTTGAAAAATATTTTGAAAAATCATGTTATGTTTATATGAAAGTGTGAAAATCATTTTAATTTGAAAAATCAAGAGGAAAATTTCATTAAAAATGTTTAAAAGCAATTAAAATGAAATTCTTTACAAAAATTCAAACTATATTAAATAAATAATATAAATTTGACTTTTTCGTACAATAAAATATTTAATCGTTTTTTTTGAATTTTGAGAAAAAGAACCAATAAAAAATAATTAAAATTGAAGGAGAAATTAATTTTTGAAATTAATTAAGAAAATAATAAAAATGAGAAATAAGATAAAAAAGGAGAGGGAACCAAAATTGGCCTGGGTGGGTGTTGAACCCACGCCCTCTAACCAAAGAAATACGCGCTGCTACCAATGGGGTGGTGATACATCCGTGTATCAAAACCATCCCATAAACATATAAGGGTGACCTATTTTCTAGGCCAGACCAAGGCAAAAAACCAGATTTTGGGGCATTTGCAAGAAGGCCATAACTTCTTCATTTCTCCATGAAAATGGATGAAATTTAGATGGATCCTACCTAGAATTTCATGAGGAATCCAATGGTGGTTTTATAATTTTCTAAAAATGCCTACATTTTAAAACCCGATAGTGGTTTCAAAATAGGCCAAAATTTGCAAGTTTTATGCTACCACTTAATACAAGCAATAATAACATGGTAAATTAGTTCAAACACAACACATATGATATGTATGACATGTTCATGATCAATGGACATCAAAGCAATGCATATTTTAAAGAGTTCAAGTTGTTATGCACTTACCTCTTGAAGCTCCTTGTGCTAACTCTCAAGATGCTTGTGCCAGAAGTAATTCAATGCCTTGGACACTCTTAATAGACCCTTTATAAGCTTTTAGGATGATCAAAATCAACTGGAAAGCTCTGGAACAGAAATTGACTCATTCTTGCAAAAGTGGCAAAAGTGACCAAAATGGTAACTCCCTCAATTCGTGTTACAGTTGAGGGAAACTTGTTGGAACTATTTAGGGATGATATTTGGAGAGTATTTGAAGTGTTGTTTGGTTTTGAAAGTGATTGGATCAAGACATGGCTTGAAAAATGCAGAAAAGTCAAAATTTGAGGTTTTGATGGTTGACTTTCTGATTTTGGTGTTGTACAATAAGGATGGAAGTTTGAACACCTCTAAGGGATAGTTTATGAAGTTTTTTGGATGGTTGTTTGAGGAATTTATGCTCTGGTTTTGAGAATTCCCAAATAGCTCATTTGAAACTTGAAATTTAAGTAAGAGAGAGAGAGAGAGAGTGAGAAAACAAGGCTTTGGTATTGTTTTGGTGTGGTTTGAAACATCAGAAATGACCTCTATTTATAGTAGAGTAAGTTTGTTTTTGAAGGAATAGTGAATGGGGGCTGGTTCACTCTATTATCCAATAGATATGCCCATGTATCACTTTCTTAAATGCCAAGGTACCAAGTCTCCTCTAGCCATTGACTTAAGCTGATCTTTGTAGCTTTAGGTCTTCTGATTTTTGAAACAATCTCGACTCAAATGGACTGTCATGGACTGATGCATGCCACCTCAATGCATCCTTTCAATTCTTCATGACAAACTTGGTTTTTGGATTTGCAAATTGATGATCACATGCCAAAAGGATTGGTTCTTGACTTATTGGTCTTATGGTTCAGATCCCTCATCAATTAGGTTGATATTGGACAGAAATGAAATGATGCAAGTGTCCAAAATTGGCTCAAGGAATCGTAGGAACCAAGTTATGTTCTCATGCCTTTGTGTGGGCAGGGTGAAAAATGCCATTTTTGGAAGCTTATAACTTCTTGCTCAAGTTGAACCATGGGGGGCTCTTGTACTTTTTAGAAAGCCCCTATATCATACTTCAACTTTGATGTTTAACTTTGGTCTTGAATCATCTTGGATCATAATGAAAAATGGCCTCAAAGTTGGTGAAAATGCAAAACAGATTCTGTCCCAAATTTCTCTAATTGTTGAAAAAGTGTTCATTTTCCATTTTTTGTGATTTTGATCAATCCATAACTCAAAATCCACGAGGATTTGGAATATGTTGTAGTTGACAATCTTGAAGTATGTAATGAGAGCTTTCATTTGAGCTTTGGATGGAAGAAAAAAGTTGCTTGGATCACAAGTTATGGTCTTGCAAAGTTGGGTAGAAATCACTTTTTTTCATGACTTAGTGAAAATTTAAGTTTCTTAAGGTTGCCCCTTTTGCAAGTAACCCCAATTTTCTTGATTTTTCTTGATGGATGATGATCCAAACCATAAGTTAACATTGTTTTTGACTTAGAGAAGCCATGTTTGTCAAGAAATCCAAAAAGTCAAACTTGATTTTTAGGCACAGTTGACTTTTTGTCAGATGAATTTCAAACTTTGTGACCTCTATGAAATCAAGTTCTTGACCTAATTCAAACCTAATGGATGGATTCCATAGGTGTTTTAGAGTGTTTTGAATCATGTCCCAAACTTTGAGATGATGTCTTGGTCAAAAGTCAAAGGTATGGTTGACTTTTCCTCAAAAACCCTAGTTTGGGTCCAGATGAATTTGAATCTTCATATTGCTCATGAACCAAGTCCTTTGTGTCCATTTGAACTTGTAAGAGGATAAATATAAGATATTTGAGGTATTCAAAATGTTTCTTGAGGGCTTGGCTCATGCATTACTCCAAAAGTCAACTTAGGGGCGAATTAGGTCAAGAAACCCTAATTCCTGATTTTTGATGAATGCATCCACTGAGGTTATTTTGAACTTATGATTGGATCCATGAGGTCCCTTTGAGCTTCTTGGATCGTGTTTTGGAGCATTGGCCTATGCCCAGATGAAAATTTCCTTCTGGAGGCTTTGGTCGACCAAAACCCTAATTTTGTGACACTGATGATCTCGAGGCTTGATCAACTTGAGATGTTGCATTTTCATGCTTGATTCTTGATGTGGGAGACCTCTTGATCCTTCATGGATGTTTGAGAGGTTTGACAAGTTGATGATCATGTCCATTCTTGATTGATCCTTTGTCTGAGTGCTCTGAGAGGGCTCAAAGCCCTAATTCTTGATTGTGGTGAATGCTCAACAATCTTTAAGAGGATTGATGAGGTATGAAGGTACATCCATATTCTGGTGATGATTTGCACAAATAATGGGAAATCTTGTAGTCAAAATTTAGTGTATAACAAATGTCCCTATTTAATATTCTTGGACCTGAAGGTATGAATGGCGAAGACGTTCAGACATTCAACGTAAAAGAGGATTAAATATCGGAATACCCGAAATTTTGATTGTGGTTATGAATGGTAGTTGTTTGCTCATCCATCTTCTTTTGCTAAGCCACGTCGCTTAGAAAAGGGTAAAACTTCCCCTCGATCCTAGTATTCAGCCACGGAACTGGTCTTAGTTTCTTTTTTTTGAAATAAACTTCCCCTTGATCCTGGCTTTCAGCCATGGAACTGGTCTTAGTTTCTTTGGAAATAAACTTCCCCTCGATCCTGGCTTTCAGCCATGGAATTGGTCTTAGTTTCTTTGGAAATAAACTTCCCCCCGATCCTGGCCTTCTGCCCTGGAGCTGGTCTCAGCTTCTTTTTTGAAATAAACTTCCCCTCGGTTCTGACTTTCAGCCATGGAACCAGTCTTAGTTTCTTTGGAAATAAACTTCCCCTTGATCCTGGCTTTCAACCATGGAACTAGTCTTAGTTTCTTTGGAAATAAACTTCCCCTCGATCTTGGCCTTCTGCCATGGAACTGGTCTCAGCTTCTTTTTGAAATAAACTTCTCCTCGATCCTGGTATTTAGCCATGGACCTAGTCTTAGTTTCTTCTTATCGAGTTCTTCTCTTGACAAGGAACGCTATTTGTAGCGGTCTTCATCAAACTTCTCGCCGAGTTTTACTGGGGAGACGCCCTTTGATGGAAAAAGATTTGATGTCAGAATTACTAGTGAGAACCATTTGTCTGAACTGCAGAGGTATGCAAACTTCTCTGTGGGAGATGCCATTTGTCGACCTACTGGGGAAAACAAGTCTCTTGAGAGATTGCTTTTTGCTTGGTGGTGTTACATCATACTTCCCTTCGAGACTTTTTTCGGAGAAATGCCATGTGATGTAATCCAATTTTGAGGTGCTGATGACTTCATTGAAAGCAAAAAAAAATTCGGGAGAAACTGTCGTATTGCCAAAAGTCTTTTAGTGGAGAGGCTTTCTCTGGGGATTTTTCCTTAATCCGGGAAAGCAAAATATCATCTTCATTGGAGAAGAGTAATGTTCCAAAGGTGGCTATTCGACTGTCTTCTTGCCTTACAGAGGTTCAAGTTATCAAAGAGATTGAGGACCGATTTTAATCCAGGAATACACTGGAGAGAGATTGTTGTCAGACGGTGTTTCCTGATAAGGAAAGAACTCAAACCGGGATTTTGGTTCTATCTGACGTAGAAAAGAAGACTGACAACTCTTATTGAAGAAAGGACGCTTATCACTTGGGGATGAATATGACCAGAGTGATATTAATGCAAAATGTGTATGAATTTGAATCAATTATGCATGATGTATGTATGTTTATTCTGACAAAACAGACACGATATACATACTGGTGATGAACACAACCGGATACTCGGCCTCTCTAGGAGATGGGGGTATCACTAGAGATTCTGAAAGTTGTACTTTTGCTTGGGAATAGGGATTCCTGCATTCATTCCGGTTTCCGGAGGTACAAGCCTGCTAGGATAGAAATCCGTTTTTGTTTTACAGAGGTGGACCCTACTGGGGAGTAAAACCAACAATTGGTTTTTAGAGGTAAGAACTCTGCTGGGGATGATAGATGGATTATTCCGTATGAAGCAGTTGATCCTTCCTTTAGGGTGTACTGATCACAGGGAGTATTTTGATTATGCATTTTGAGGTTTGATCACTACCGGAGAAGCAGTCGATATTCCTTCTAGTGCTCATTAATCAAAAAGAAATTGCCATCTTTATAAGCGGAAATAAATTTGAAAACAAAAGTAAAATTCATTTTTTTTGTTTCAAGAATCGTTAATCATATTAAAATGTCATTTCGCAAAGCAGAATAAATGAGAATTTCCAACAAAAGGCACAAAGGCTCAAATTTTATTGATAGAATGGTAATCAGCCTAATGCGTGATCCCATGGAGCTTTACAAAGTTTAGAAAAATGGTCATTTAAAGGAAAAGGGGCTACATTGAAACATAACGACCATTATCCTTCTACCAACTTTGAATTCTGGATATTCTGAGCTTCTGTCGAAGGTGACCTTGACTGAAGTTTTCCTGACGGATGACGTTACCGCCGAGGAGCCAATCTTGTCGGACGTAGTTACTTGCCATGAATCCCTAATTTTTGCCTAGATTGACCTTTTAGGATTTCAATCTATCGGGATGATCATTGGTTATGTCTCTAATATTTTCCTGGACCGCCTTTTCGAGTTTTCAGTCCAACGAGACGCTTTTTTTTTTATTTAGGCGAAGTATTTCTTGACTACATCGACATTTGTGGGGTAAGTAAACTCCTCTCCATCCATGGTTGCGAGTCTCAAGGCACCGCCTGAGAAGGCTTTCTTAACAACATAGGGGCCATTGTAATTCGGGGTCTATTTTCCCCGGGAATCAGTGAGGAATGATTGTATCTTCTTGAGTACGAGGTCTCCTTCTCTGAAGACACGGGGTCAGACCTTTTTGTCGAACACTTTCTTCATTTTTTGCTGATATAACTGACCATGGTACAAAGTCGTCATTCTTTTTTCTTCGATTAGGTTCAGTTCATCGTGCCGGCTTTGACACCATTCAGCTTCTGTTAGCTTGGCTTCCATCAAAACTCTTATTGATGGTATCTCTACTTCTATGGAGAGCACTACTTCCATACCATATACTAGAGAGAAAGGGGTTGCCCCTTTTGAAGTGCGGACAGATGTGCGATAACCGTGAAGAGCAAAGGGTAGCAACTCATGCCAATCTTTGTAGGTTAGGACCATCTTCTGAATGATCTTCTTGATATTCTTCTTAGCCGCTTCTACCGCTCCATTCATTTTAGGTCGGTAGGGAGATGAGTTATGGTGTTCTATCTTGAACTCATCACACAACTCTTTCATCATCTTGTTGTTCAAGTTGGATCCATTATTTGTAATGATCTGGCTTGGAACACCATAAAGGCAAATGAGATTGTTCTTGATAAATCGGACCACCACTCGTCAGGTCACATTGGTGTATGATACAACTTCGACCCACTTGGTGAAGTAGTCAATGGCTACCAGGATGGACCGATGTCCGTTTGAAGCTTTGGGTTCAATCATGCCAATCATCTCGATTCCCCATATAGAAAAAGGCCAAGGAGAAGAAAGGACTTTGAGATGCGTTGGCGGTACATGAATTTTGTCAACGTATATTTGACACTTGTGACACCTCCTCATGTACTTGTAGCAATCGGATTCCATTATCATCCAATAATATCCTACTCTCATAATTTTTCTTGCCATTGTATGCCCATTGACATGAGTGCCAAAGGATCCTTCGTGAATCTCTTTCATCAGCATGTCTGCCTCTTATCTATTTACGCATCTGAGCAAAACCATGTCGAAGTTTCTCTTGTAGGGTATATCATTGTTTAGGAAGAAGTTGCCAGCCAATCTTCTGAGAGTCTTTCTATCTTTTCTTGATACCCCAGGCAGATATTCCTGTTTTTGAAGGAAGAATTTGATATCGTGATACCAGGGTTTGTCGTCTATGACTGCTTCAATCATGAAGATGTAAGCGGGCCTTTCAAGGTGCATTATATCAATCCTTGGTACGTCGTTCCATCGACTCACACTAATCATGGAGGATAGAGAGGCTAATGCATCAGCCATGTAATTTTCTTCACGAGGGATATGATAAAACTCGATTCTGTTGAAGAATGGTAACAACCTTCTCGCGTAGTCTTTGTAAGGAATCAATCCTAATTGATATGTGTTCCACTCTCCTTTGATCTGATTTATAACTAGGGCTGAGTCTCCATATACATCCAAGTTCTTTATCCTTAGGTCAATAGCTTTTTCGAGACCCATGATACAAGCTTCATATTCGGCCTCATTGTTTGTCCATTTGAACGTCAATCTGGAAGTGAAAGGAATATGGGGTACCCTGAGGTGTTACGATGATTGCCCCAATTCTATTTCCATAAGCATTGACAGCTCCGTCGAATATTAGTCCCCATTGGGAACCTGGCTCTGGCCCTTCGCTTGGTAGCGGTTCATCGTAATCTTTCATTTTTAAGTACATGACATCTTCGTTTGGGAAGTCAAATTTGACTGATTCCTGATCGTCAATTGGTTGATGGGTCAAATGATCGGATAAAATACTTCCTTTGACGGCTTTCTAAGCATGGTACTCGATGTCGTATTCTGATAACAACATCTGCCAACGGGAAATCCTTCCTGTTAAGGCAGGCTTTTCAAAGACGTACTTGATCGGATCCATTTCGGAGATTAACTAAGTAGTGTGACAAATCATGTACTGGCGAAGACGTTTGGCTGCCCAAGCCAGAGCACAATAAGTTTTCTCGAGCATGGTGTATCGAGTTTCACAGTCCGTGAATTTCTTGCTTAAGTAGGAAATGGCAGACTCTTTTCTTTTTGTCTCGTCTTGTTGGCCAACTACACAACCCATGGAGTCTTCCAAGACTGTTAGGTAGATGATCAGTGGTCTTTCTTCCACTAGAGGAGACATAATTGGTGGATTTAGCAGATATTCTTTGATGTTGTCGAAAGCCTTTTGGCAGTCTTCTGTCCATATACAGCTTTGGTTCTTTCTAAGTAGTTTGAAGATCGGTGCGCATGTCGCAATCATGAGGGATATGAATCTTGAGATGTAATTCAGACGTCCCAAAAATCCTTTGACCTGTTTTTTAGTCTTTGGAGAAGGCATTTCTTGAATGGCCTTGACTTCGTCAGGATCAACCTCAATTCCTTTCTGGCTGACGATGAATCCCAAGAGTTTTCCTGAGCAGGCACTGAATATGCACTTATTGGGATTCAAGCAGAGTTTGTATTTTCTCAGACGCTCGAATAAATTTGATAGGTGTTCCACATGCTCTTCTTCTGTTTTAGATTTGGCAATCATGTTATCGACATACACTTCAATCTCTTTGTGCATCATGTCGTGAAACAGAGTTGTCATGGCCCTTTGATAGGTTGCCCCTGCGTTCTTTAGACCGAACGACATTACCTTGTAACAAAAGGTGCCCCATGGGGTGATGAATGAAGTTTTCTCCATATCTTTTGGCGCCATTTTGATTTGATTATAGCTCGAGAATCCATCCTTAAAGGAGAAGACTTTGAATTTTGATGTACTGTCTACCAGCATGTCAATGTGTGGTAGGGGGAAGTCATCCTTTGGACTTGCTTTGTTCAAATCCCTATAGTCCACACATATTCTGACTTTTCCGTCCTTCTTTGGAACTGGCACTATGTTGGCTAACCATTGAGGATATTATGAGGTGACGAGGAAACCTGCGTCGATCTGCTTCTGCACCTCCTCCTTAATTTTGATGGCCATATCTGGATGAGTCCTTCTCAATCTTTTTTTTACTGGAGGACATTCTCTTTTTAGTGGTAAGTGATGTTCCACGATGCTGGTATCCAACCCTGGCATGTCTTGATAGGACCAAGCAAATACATCTGGAAATTCTTTGAGAAGTTTTATCAAGCCTTCTCTGACAGTTGGACTGAGCAGTGCTCCAATCTTAACTTCTTTCCTTTCTTCTTCTGAACCCAAATTGACTGTTTCCAATGGTTCTTTGTAAGGCTCAATGAACCTTTCCTCTTGTCTGAGTAGTCGGGAGATCTCTTCTGGAATTTCTTCGTTCTCTTCTTCTTCGGCTTTAAATAGCGGGAATTCAAAGTTGGGAGAAGGCATTGGATCACATGTTTCAATGGGGTTTAAAACAAGTAATCTGCACGACGTGATGATTCCTTTTTAGAAAAGACAAAGAGAATGCAACAGTGTGTGCAGTGTATTTTCTGAAAACGCTTGTTTTTAGTTTAGTTTAGTTTTTTTTAGGATTACCATTTTCTGAAAGAAACGAAAAGTGAAAATAGAAATAAATGTAGGAATTTAGAATGACATTATTTATTTATGATTTGTCGATTCTTGAAACACAACCCTATAAAACAAAAACTCTGTCGCTTTGGGCGAAGCGAAGAGGGACATTTACAGCAAAGCAAGCCCTATAAAACATCCATTTCACTCGGGAAAGGTGAAAGGTTAAAACAAAGATGTGGCAATTACTTCGACTTATGAACGACTTTCGAGACATCGACCGCAACCCAATGGCGACGAACTCCTCTATGGATCACAAAGTCTGGTACTTTCCTTCTTGGTTTGTCTTCATAAATGACACTGATTTCTGGCGGAGTAGGATCATTGGAGTCTTCTTCCCATGCAGAGTTATCATAAGAGGACTCTTCCGTTGCATCTTCCATAGTGTTTTCACTCTTAAGAGGATCTCCCCATCCAGTTGGCTGGATGTCCTCATATCTGATACGAGAGCTTTCGGGAGCGATGTATTTGACTAGAAAGTCATATTTGCCGCTTGGATGTCCCAAGGTATCCCAGGTTTCTGTGGGAATAGATGAGTCATCTTCCTCAATGACGTTGACCTCAGGAAATGCATAGTTTATAAATTCTTGTCCTGCAATCTTTGAAAATTCATCACCATGGTGTTGGATATTTTCGGAATGTTCTGAGTAAGGATTCCATGACTCTGTGGGAATACGTGTATTCTTTCCAAGATTACTCAGTTGTTAGGCATCGTCCGACTGACTCTTTTGCCCCGAGTCTTCTGTGTATGGCTTCTAGATAAGAAAATCATCCAGGGGATCATAATAATCATAGTCAAAGTTGTCTTTCATCAGAGTGTCTTCCTCTAATGAGTTTGGTGGAGCCCGACATCCTTCGGGATCACAATCTCCGTAGATCATTCTGACGTCCGACCTTGGTATATATCTTGGGCTCTGCTTTGGAGAGCAGAATGGCATGTACGTTTCTCCCTGAGATACATAACCTTCATCCTTGAGATAATACTTCCACTCCTCATCTGTATCAGAAGAGTCGTTCCCATCGATGGTGTGGACCTCTTGAGATACTAGGTGGAGGAAGCCTCCGCTGTGGAAGAAATCTTGAATGGGACAAAAACTTTCATCCTCCTTCGTAGTCTGGGTACAGGTCGGAGAGAAACCAAGACCTTTTCTTGTCTTGTTATCAGTAGGAATTATAATCTGTCCCCATCCTTTTATGTTACTGCTCCCCATTACTTTGAGAGTGTCCTTGTATGAGGAAATCGATGTTCCTCCTTCTTGGAGATTCTCATTGCTAACCGAGAATGCTTGAAATTGAGTTCCAACAATCTCTTCTGGTTCTACACATGAGAATGATGATAAGTTGCTCACTATTAAAGCTTACTCTCCGTATACCATGACTAATTTGTCGTTCTTGACAAACTTCAGCTTCTGGTGAAGTTTCAAAGTGACTGCCCCAGCTTCGTGTATACAAAGTCTTCCTAATAAACAATTGTATGCTGCTCGGATTTCCATGACCTGGAAAGTGACTTGGAAAGTGTGAGGACCAATGCTTATGGGAAGATCGACTTCGCCGATAACAATTTTTTTGGATCTGTCAAAGGCTTTGACGATGATCTCACTGACTCTCATCGAAGTACCTTGGAAAGATAGTCGAACCAAAGTTGACCTTGGCATGACATTTAAGGATGAACCTGTGTCTACCAGTACGTTGGCTAAAGCAGCATCCTGGCAATTGAATATGATATTAAGTGCCATGTTATGGTTCTTGCCTTCCTCCAGCAGTTCTTCATCACTGAATCCCAAGTTGTTGCAGGAAGTGATGTTGGAGATGATGCTGTCAAATTGACCTATGGTCACATCGTGTTCCACAAAGGCCTGTTCTAAGACTCTCTATAGGGCTTCTTTGTGAGCTTTTGAACTAAGCAGGAGAGATAACACTGAGATTCGAGATGGAGTTTGCAACAATTGATCCACAATGTTGTACTCGCTTTTCTGAATGAGCTTCAGCATTTCATCGTTGTTCTTTACAGGTTCTGGATTACTCGATTGAACAACTTGTTGATTAGGAACTTTGACTTGAGGTTCCCTTTCTTTTGCAGGTTCTCCAACTCCTCTGTTGAAGATCCGACCGCTCCGGGTAACTCGACTGATGTCGGCAATGTTCACAACGGAGGGTAATGGAGTTTCTTTTCCATTTTCTATGGTCGTTGCACCGTACTTGTATGGGATAGCCTTTTCTGACTTGTACGGTATTGGACCTGGCAGGTAAACGACCACAGGGGCTTTTTGGGTCTTTTGACCATCGTAGGCCACCTCGATCAGCTCTAAGTTTGGAATTTTCCTATTGTCAGGAGAGATTTTTGACACATTGAGTACAGGAATTATAGTGTAAACATCCTCGGTTATTCCATGATTGGAAATTTTGACAGTGTTGTTGTCTTGTAGCCTTTGGTCGTTGTTTTGGACAGGGAAGCAATCTTGTATCATGTTGATTGATTTAGAATCCAAGCGTGGTTGAATCTCCTTTCGGTCTAACTGATGCTGGAGAGCTGCTCGTATAAGATAGCATCCTTGGTTATTTTCCAAGCATATTCCACTGTGTTCATAATTGTGAGGTGGTACCCGACCATATCTGTGAGAACAAGATTTGGTTCTGCATTAATACCTCTGAGTTTTGATGATATCAAACAAGTATGTTTGTATGAACAATTTTGTAAGTCTAATGTTTGTTACTTTTGAGAATCTAACAAACAGGTTTTGCTTCCGTTAAATGGCATGGATATATTGTTAAAAGAGAATATTTTGCCTACGCGCTACACTTGATCTGCTAACTGCTTCAGGAGAATCTAAAGATTGCAAGACTCTGATATAATTTGTAAAGAGAACAAGTTCTGAAGATCTGAAGACTGAGGTTCTGATGAACGAAGTTCAGATGCTGAAGACCTATGCTCTCTAGATAAAGGTTCTGAAGACCCAACTATAGTCTCTACTCATGCTTCAACTAAATTCCATCAGAAGCCTCTGAAGATATGAAACAACATTCTAAGCAAACAAGGTTCTGAAGATCAAGTGCTGAAGACTCCGAAGGCGTAGTTCTGAGGACTCCAAGACTTGAAGATCTTAAGAACCAAGCTATGTTTTCCCTTCTTACTCATGCTCGCAGAAGCCTCAGAAGTTAAGAAGATTAGAAGACTAAGCAACAAAGTAGAACTGTACAATAGTACAAATGAATATATCTTGTAAACAGTGCAACCAATACTAATGAAGATATCTTGACAAGACAGGACACAAAAGTATTATCTGTCCCCACGTCTCTATCAAGCCGTCATCAGTCTAAATAGCTATGATTACTTTTTAATGGACATATTTTACTTGGCTATATAAAGACTTGAAGACTTGAAGAAAGATACAAGAAATCTCACTGAAAAAATACTCTCTCACTAATATCTTTCTTAACCCATTTAGATCTAAACTTGTTTACATTCCAGCTTGTATTAGAAGCACTACTCTGTAAACGACATTCATTCAAACTTAGGTTTGTATTCCTTAAGTAAGACCTGTAAGGTTGGATTTCTTAAGAAGTCTAAGACGTGTTGTCTTAGAGGATTGTTCCTCGAGAAAGACCGGTAAGGTTGGATTTCTTGAGAAGTCTAGAACTTGAGAGTTTTAGAGGTTGTTGTTAGTCACCAGCAGTTTGGCTTGTGCATTGTATTAATCTGATTGATTAGTGGATTAAGACCTCGACTGAGAGAGGCAAAATCACCTTGGCGGGTGGACTAGATTAACTTGAGGAATTCTCAAGTGAACTAGTATAAACATACTGTGTTTTCTCTTTTTAAGCTTCTTACTCATAAGTTAGAAAGTTGTTAAAAAGGGGTTAGTATAAAGAAACGATTTTATTTTGAAAAACCAATTCAAACCCCCCCTTTCTTGTGTTTTTCACACCTTCAATTGGCATCAGAGCTTCGGTTCTGAGGTGATAAAAAGGTTGAATTTTTATCAAACACTTAACAGTGTTCAGTACCGATCCAAGTGTGAAAAACCATGGCTGCACCTGAACCAAATGTTACTGCTAATGAAAGAGATTATTATAGTGCAAAACCTCATATCTTTGATGGGGGAAAATTTGACTATTGGAAAGATAGAATTGAAAGTTACTTTCTGGCTTTTGACTTAGATCTATGGGATCTAGTAGTTGATGGCTACAGTTACCCTGTAGATTCTGAAGGCAAAAATATTGCCAGAAGTGCATTAATAGATGCTCAAAAGAAGACTTACAAGAATCATCACAGAGAAAGAACGATTCTGTTAAATGCAATTTCATATACGGAATATGAAAAGATCACAAACAAAGAAACTGCAAAGTCTATTTTTGACTCTCTCCGAATGACTCATGAAGGCAACGCTCAAGTCAAAGACACAAAGGCTCTTGCACTAATCCAGAAATATGAAGTCTTCAGAATGGAAGATGATAAATCTGTGGAAAATATGTTTTCAAGATTCTAGATGCTTGTTGCAGGACTCAGAGTTCTGGACAAAGGTTATTCTACTGCTCATCATGTCAAGAAGATTATCAGAAGTCTGCCTGTCAAATGGAGACCAATGGTAACAACCTTGAAACTAGCAAAGGATTTGAACAACATAAGTCTTGAGGAACTAATTAGTTCTTTAAGGAGTCATGAAATAGAACTTCAAGAAGATGAACCTCAGAAGAAAGGTAAATCTATTGCTCTAAAGGCTAAGTCTGAAAAGAAAAAGGCTTATCAAGCAGAGGAAGAATCTGAAGAAGATTCAGACGAGGATGAACTATCTCTCATATCAAAGAAGATAAGCCAACTGTGGAAATACAGAAAAAATAAGTTCAGAGGACCAAGAAGAAGATCTGAGTCTATACATGGTCAAAAGAAAGCTTATGGAAGAGAAGTTACATGTTTTGAATGCAATGAGCCTGGACATATCAAGAATGATTGTCCAAAGTTCAAGAAAGATGGAAAACCTAGAAAAGCTAAAAAGGGTCTTATGGCAACATGGGATGATTCAGAGTCAGAAGAAGATTCCGACAGAGAACATGCCAATGTGGCATTCATGGCTAAGGCCAGCACGAACGAAGTTCTATCAGAAGAAGAACTATCAGACTCTGATGACGACAGAGAGGTACTTTCTTCCTTATCTCGTTCTGAACTTGAAATAAGATTATCTGAACTTATGGAAAGGTATCAACTTCTTCTAAGAAAACACAAAACTCTGAAAAAGACTTTTATGGTTCCTTCCGAGGATCTTACTAAGAACAAGCAAACTATTTCTGAATTAAACGAAAAATTATTTTTCTTAGAAAAATAAAATGCTGTTTTAAAAAGTAAAGTATCTAAGTTAGAAGAAGAGATCACGTCTGACATAACTGTCACTAATGAAGTAGTCAGATATGATAGAGCTTTTCAGCACTTCCTTGCTAAAAGCATAGATAGAAGTAAAATGGCTTCAATGATCTATGGAGTTAGTAAAAATGGAAGTAGAGATCTGGGATATTCATGACCATTACAACCATATGACGAAACCAAGAATATCAAGCTAATACCTCTATCTAAACATTTTGTGCGTGCTGACACTAAACTAAAATGTCCAGAACCAGAAGGTTCTAAGTCTGTTATATCACAAGAATATTCAATCCGCTTTGTATGCAGTGCATCCTTACTAGATCCGTTTCTAATGAGCGAACATCACAGCTCTGGTGTCTACCAGGATTCCCATCAGTCATGCTAACTTGTTGTGTTTCTTCATCCAGGTAGATCGAAAGCCATCAGTGGTCCAACAGATGTTGAAGAATCCTTTGCACAAACGCACACCCTTGGTTGTTTTCGTAGCATTCTTTACAGTCTTGATAATCGTACGAGGCCAGAAAACCAAGTCTGGCCTGCTTGACATCCAATTCTACTAGACTGGTATTCATTAAGCGGATGTCAAAGATCTGAACCATGTTAACCTGATGATCATTTCTTTTATGGTAGTCTTGGATCCATCCAAGATCCATTTGACGTTGGAGGGCCTCTTGTACAAAAGAGCATCCCTGATTGTCTTTTGAGAAGATTGGGCAAGTGTTGTAATCGTGCCATGGCAAATTGTAATACTGACTTTGTCTTGAATGCATTACCACTAAATTGACGTTCATTGCACGGATGTCATGGTTCTGAACAATGTTGGGATGTGCATGGGCCATGTTTACTTCACGAATCTTGTGATCCTAAATCCAGCCCAGATCCATTTGTTTTTGTAGAGCTGCTTGTACTATGGCACATCCTTGATTGTCCTTTGAACATATATCACACTAATGATAGTTGTGAGATGGCACATGGCCGTACCCGCTCTATCTGTAATGCATTTTTACCAAGTTGGTTCCCAGTAAGCGTACATTGTGAATTTGATAAATGCTGTCAGGTTCTCCTTCTATCAAATTCATTGTAGTCTTCTTATGTTGCGGTAATGGGTTCGTCTGAACATTGGGATTAGTATCTTTGAAAGATAAAACCCCATTCCTGACGAGCTTCTGTACATCATACTTGAAGCTGAGACAATTCTCAAGGTTATGTCCTGATCCTCCTTGATGGTAAGGGAAAGTTTGATCTGCTTTAAACCAAAACGGTGGATTTTCTGGTACTCTAAGAGAAGTCCTTGTTTGAACGAGCCCCTTGGCCAGTAGAAGTGGAAATAACTCTGCATACAACATCGGTATAGGGTCAAACCTTGATGCTCGTGTAGTACAATTGTTGTTATTGTACTGTGGGCGAGCCTACTGAAGAGGTTGTTGCGGCCTTTGCTGATACTGTCGTTGACTTGGTTGGCTCGTAGCAACCTGAGGTTGATATGTCGGAGCTGGCGCTGGCTTGATAGCGGGAGTTACCGCTGCTACCGGTTGATACCTTCGCCTTTGCTTTCCTAGAGAGATATTACTGATATCTTGCTCTTTCTTCTTTTAGAAGGCACTACCGTATGGCTCTGCATCTTTGACCAATCGTCCTTCTCAGACTGCTTCTTCAAGGCGTACCCTCATGTTCACCATTTCAGTGAAGTCCCTGGGCACACTGGTAACCATTCGATCGTAATAAAACAAGCTTAATGTTTTCAGAAAGATCTTTGTCATTTCCTTTTCCTCGAGAGGAGGACAGATCTGGGCGGCTATTTCACGCCATCTCTGAGCATATTCCTTGAAGGTTTCTTTATCCTTTTGTGACATTGCTTTGAGCTAGTCCCTATCTGGTGCCATGTCTAAGTTGTATTTATACTGTTGAACGAAGGTTGCCCCAAGATCTCTGAAAGTACTGATCTTGGTGTGGTTTAAACCCATGTACCATTTGAGTGCGGCATGTAACACCCCCAATCTATAACCCGAGCAATTAAAGCGATAACAGATAATCAGAGTATAATTAAAACATTCATGGCATAGACAGGAGCGTCACATCAAAATGATGAAATAAAATAACCTGCTCAAATAGATATGCAACAATTAGGTAGCAACTTAAACAGAGGAACTCAGTTCCTAACACCCACAATTCAGATACAGAATAAAAGCCGAAAATCTGCAACTGAAATCTCATATATATAAACATAAAAGTTTGTCTGTTATACACAGAGTCATACATGTAAAATCCAAAAAAAAGATATATACATAAAGTCATATAGTCACACAACGATCTCCCCGACTACCCAATGCTACATATCAGAGCCGACTGACAAAAGAATGAAGACATAATCTTCATAAAAAGGCCTCCAGCATCTAATCTGCAATGCCTCATAGAGCATTCAAAACAGCAGAAGGGTGAGAAACACAATTATAATATAGTTGCATACAATTATGTAACAACAAAAAATACACAATGTAAAACATTCTCACCGCAACTTACACCATAAATCAAATACAAAACAACATAATTCATATCTCACACATCCATCACAAAGGCATATCAATCATGCTCAACAAATTCATCACCAATATATATATATATATCAACTCATCAATTCCATTCACAAATCCCACACATAATCAATCCATTCATGACTTATGTAAATGCACAGAGACCGACACAACGACTCTATGCAAATGCGGTACCAATCCATCCATCATTCTCATCATTAATTCACTTAGGAATTACTGGAATCATCGCTTGTTACTTAGTGTAACTCCCCGTCGGGCAAACGATGTTCCCCGTCGCTTTAGGTCCTCTTTGTATAAGGCACACGACGTTTATGGATCACTTCAGGTCCTCTTTGTATAAGGCACACGATCCAATCGCTTTAGGTCCTCTTTGTATAAGGCACACGATCGTCTATAACGTCGCTTTAGGTCCTCTTTGTATAAGGCACACGACCGTTACAGCAGATTCCCTCTGGAATCATTTCGTCGCTCACACCCACTAGGGCACACGACATCACAAGAATGCATATCATGATGCTTGGCATACAATGACTCATGACAATCAAATGCATACATATATACAACCATGTGAACCATTCCAACATCCATAATCATGCATATACAATCAAACACAACACAATGCATTTACTTGCCCTTAGGCCACAAACCATCATCACAACATTTCATCACATGCATTCACATCATATAACAGCACACAAGTCATACATATACATCCAAAAACATATCGCATGATTACACATCAATCGCACACAATTACGACGATAAAAGTCGACAAAACGACACATTTCCAAATTTCTGACACAATTAAATCAGCCACTAATCTCAAGACCATTTTTATAAGAAAGAACATTTCATTAGCTTCCCAACGCATCGAACGGCGGCCAAAACGGACTTACGGTTTGAAAGTTATGAAGAAAACAAAATAGAAAAAAATCATCACATTCGCTCCAGCATTCGCTAGGCGAACACCAACGAACAGTGGCAGAGAAAAACCAGTACAAAGTTCGCTAGGCGAACCTTCTGGCGAGCATTCGCTACCACCTTCGCTAGGCGAATGTCCATGCGAAACCACAAACAGACCAAAACAGACACAAAGTTCGCTAGGCGAACTCCTTAGTGAACCTTCGCCTTGCCGTTCGCTTCGCGAACCTCTGGGCGAACCAAGGCAGCAACAAACAGAACTGAAAAGATACAAAGTTTGCTAGGTGAACGTCTTTGGCGAACATTCGCTGACCTTCGTTGACGGGTTCGCTAGGCGAACCCTCGAAAGCTGTTCGCTAGGACTCGCCCCAGGTTCGCTAGGCGAACCATGGAAAACTCAGAAATTCTGCAGCGCTGTTATGGGTCCAAAAACAATATTCCTTCAACCAAAATCACTTCCAAACCATAACATAACCACTAAAACATACCACAATCATAACAACAAGTATCCTACAACATTTATATCACATTCCAACCGCAAAAGCATCGATTCCCAATCATTTTCTCATTTCCAACCTAGAATTGAAAACTATGGAAAGACAAGTAGACTTCAAACACACACATACATATTCATACACAATGATAAGATAATCGAGTTTCACACCCTTACCCGATTAATCGTGCTTTGAAGTGTCGGTTGATTCGATTTCTTACACTCCAAGTTTTCCTCTTTTTTCTTCTTTTCTTTCTCTTTTTTCTCTTCTCTTCTTTTCTTTCTATTTTTCTCTCTATGTTTCTATTTTAAAGAAAAACAATAACTAACCAAGCCAAAAAGACCAAAATACCCCTACACTCAATTTTCTCGCAAACGCTCTCGGACGCGATAAAACATAATAACCAAGAATAAAATAATATAAAGACCAAAAATAATTAAATCAACTCGATTAAATAAATCTAACAAAAAAACCGGGACGTTACAACTCTCCCCCACTTAGAAATTTTCGTCCTCGAAAATATTACCTGAGACGAACAACTCCGGATACGATTCCCGCATCCGACTCTCCAACTCCCAAGTTAAATTTCCCTCAGCAGCGCCTCCCCACGCTACTTTCACAAGCGCAATATCCTTGCCTCTTAACCGCTCCAACTCGCGATCCAAAACCCTCATCGGTAATGCCTCAACCGTAAGGTTCTCCCTTACCTCAACCCCGTCCATTGGAATCACATGTGACGGATCCGGAACATACTTTTGAAGATGTGAAACATGGAACACATCATGCAAATTTGAAAGATTCAGTGGCAACGCCACCCTATAAGCCACAACACCCACTCTCGCGGATATCTGATAAGGACCAATAAACCGAGAAGTAAGTTTCTTCAACTTCAATGCACGACCAACACCCGCCACCGATGTAACTCTCAAAAATACATGATCGCCTTCTTGAAACTCAAGACCTATCCTCCTTCGATCATGATAACTCTTCTGCCTACTCTGAGAAACCTTCATCTTCTCACAAATAAGTTTCACCTTTTCCGTAGTTTGTTGAAGTAACTCCGGTCCAACCACCAAACTCTCACCAGATTCATGCCAACACAAAGGTGTTCCACATCTTCTTCCATACAACGCTTCAAAAGGTGCCATTCCAATACTCGAATGGAAACTGTTGTTATACGTGAATTCCACCAACGAAAGATAACTATCCCAAGCACCACCTTGCTCAAGAACACAAGCTCTTAACAAATCTTCGAACGACTGGATAGTTCTCTCGGTCTGACCATCCGTCTGCGGATGATAAGCCGAACTCAATCTCAACTTGGAACCTAACGCCTTTTGCAAACTTTCCCAAAATCTGGAAGTAAACCTCGGATCTCGATCTAAAATAATACACAACGGAACACCATGTAGCTTCACAATCACACAGATATAAATTTCAGCCAACTTCTCCAGAGAAAAACTGATGTCAATCAGAATGAAATGTGCCGATTTAGTCAGCCTATCCACAATCACCCAAATGGAATTATGCCCCCTCTGAGTATTCGGAAATCCTGTCACAAAATCCATATAAATGCTGTCCCATTTCCACTCGGGAATATCCAACGGTTGCAAAAATCCACTAGGCTTATGATGTTCTACCTTTGACTTCTGACATGTTAAACACGCATAAACAAACTGAGCCACATCCCTCTTCAATCCGGACCACCAAAATATCTTCTTCAAATCTTGATACATCTTATTAGCTCCCGGATGTATACTCAAACTACTCCGGTGCCCTTCCTCTAAAATCATCTTTTTCAATTCCGAATCGTCAGGAATACAAATTCTACCACGGAATCTCAAAACACCCTGATCATCCACTTTAAAGTCACCATCCACACCTTTATCTCCAACCGTCATCAAATCAACAAATTTCACATCCAACTTCTATTTCTCACTAACGGTCAACAGAAAATCATTAGTAACCTTTAACATACCAAGCCTCACGCCATCAGATGTCAATTCACACACCAAACTCAAATCTCTAAATTCTTCCAAAAGTTCCCACTCTTTAACTATCAAAGCAGACATATGCAAAGATTTCCGGCTTAACGCATCGGCCACCACATTAGCTTTACCAGGATAGTAATTCAAGCTAAAATCGTAGTCCTTCAAAAATTCCAACCATCTTCGTTTCCTCATATTCAACTCTTTCTGATCAAACAAGTATTTCAAACTCTTATGATCACTAAAGACTTCGAATCTTGCACCGTAGAGATAATGTCTCCAAATTTTCAACACGAAAACCACCGCCGCTAATTCCGAATCATGAGTAGGGTAGTTTTTCTCATGAACCCTCAATTGCCTCGAAGCATAAGCCACCACCTTACCTTTCTGCATCAACACTCCACCTAAACCAATCAAAGACGCATCGCAATACACCACAAACGGTTCACTAGGATTCGGTAAGATCAAAATCGGAGCTGTAGTCGATCTTCTCTTCAACTCACTAAAACTTTCCTCACACTGAATATCCCAAATAAATGCTTTACCTTTACAAGTCAGCTGGGTCAAAGGAAGCGCTAACTTGGAAAAGCCTTCAATGAATCTTCGATAATATCCAGCTAAACCCAAAAAGCTTCTAAATTCAGTAACCGATCTAGGAGCCTCCCATTGTAGAACTGCATCTACTTTAGATGGATCCACAACAATACCATTACCTGAAATCACATGCCCAAGAAAACTCACTTCGGACAACCAGAACTCACACTTGGACAACTTGGCATAAAGTTTCTTTTCCTTCAAAATTTGCAATACAATACGCAAATGCTCCGCATGTTCCTCCCGAGACTTAGAATAAATCAAGATGTCATCGATAAACACAACCACAAATTGATCCAATTGCTCTTGGAAAATACGGTTCATATACTCCATAAACACTCCCGGCGCATTAGAAACCCCGAACGGCATCACGGAATATTCGTAATGTCCATATCGTGTCCTAAAAGCCGTCTTCTAAATGTCTTCCTCTTTCACTCTAATCTGATGATAACCTGACCTCAAATCAATTTTACTAAACACACATGCCCCTACCAACTGGTCCATCAGATCATTAATTCTCGGAAGAGGATACTTATTCTTAATCGTCACCTTATTCAGCTGGCGATAATCAATACACAATCGCATACTTCCATCTTTCTTCTTCACCGATAAAACTGGAGCACCCCAAGGCGATACACTCGGCCTCACAAACCTCTTCTCTAACAATTCATTCAACTACTTCTTCAACTCAACCAACTCAGATGCCGGCATACGATATGGTGCCATAGATACAGGTCTAGTACCAGGAACTAGATCTATAGAAAACTCCACCTCTCTCTCTGGCGGCACATCAGAAATATCCTTCGGAAACACCTCTGGAAAATCACACACGACTAGGAACACATCAATTACAACTTGAGTATCCACGGTCAACGATGCGAATAACCCGAACAACTGAGCTTCATTCGCCAAAAGTTTCTTCAACTCTTTGGTAGATAAGAAACTCGATTCCTCGTCTTCTTCAAGAGAAGGAAATCTTACCAACTTATGATAACAATCGATATGAACTCGATTGAACTGCAACCAATTCATTCCCAGAACCACATCTAAACCCTCCAACGGCAGACACACCAAATCCATGTCAAAATCCTTACCATAAATGGTCAAAGGACAACTTAAACAAACCAAAGAAGTAGTTACCGACCCCATTGCTGGAGTATCGATAACCATCTCTCCATCCATCGATGACAACAAAAGATTCAAACGCTGCGCACACTCAGATGAAATAAACGAATGAGTCGCTCTGGTATCAATAATAGCAACTAAAGGTGTACTATTAATAAAACAAGTACCTCTGATCAGACGATCTGCACTAGTAGTCTGAGTTCCTGCCAATGTAAATACTTTCCCTCCAGCTTGAGCTTGCTTTGGTTTCAGACACTTCGTACTAACATGACCAGGTTCACCACAGTTGAAACACTTCACCACATTCCTCTTACAATCAGCTGCGACATGTCCTAAACCTCCACAATTGGAACACTTCCTCATATCCTTTCTACATTCAAACTGACGATGTCCTAAGTCACCACACCTAAAACATCTTAGAGGATTATTCATACCTCCCCCACTTGGCCTTTTATCAAAATTAGCCATTTGCTTACCCTTGTCAGCTGGTGACACATAAGGACCCCCACGAAACGGCTGCTTTCCTTTCCTTTCGTTCACACTTTTATAATGAATAGAACGAGCTTTGCTATCCTCCTCATAAATCCTACAACAATCCACAAAATCTAGAAACCTCCTGATTCTTTGATAACCAATGGCCTGCTTGATCTCGGGACGCAACCCGTTCTCAAACTTCACACATTTGGAAAACTCCGCAGTTGCTTCAGCATAATGTGGATAAAACTGAACAAGCTCCACAAACTTAGCAGTGTAATCAATAACAGACATATTACCCTGTTTCAACTCCAAGAACTCTATTTCCTTCTTTCCTCTAACATCTTCAGGAAAATACTTCCTCAAAAACTCCCTGCTAAACAAAGCCCAAGTGACCTCTTCACCTGTAGCTTCCCACACATGACACGCACTAACCCACCAATCATCAGCCTCCTCCTGCAACATGTGAGTACCCAATCTCACCTTATGTTCCTCAGCACAGTCCATCACTCGAAAGATTCTTTCAATCTCCTTAAGCCAAATCTGAGCACCATCAGGATCATGTCTTCCTTTGAAGACAGGCGGTTTGTTCTTCCTGAACTCATCATTCCCACCAGCATTAGGAACATTCCGCACAGCCTGAGCCATAGCTTGCATAGCAGCAGCAAGAGCAGCATCATTCCTACCAGCCATATTCTATTCATCCAATAAAAGTAACTATGGTTAAACAATCAACTCGCCAGAACACAACTGCCGCACACCAAACAACTTGGTCAAAACGACCGACACAGACTGACACAGACACAAACTGACACAAACTGGCTCTGATACCACATAATGTAACACCCCCAATCTATAACCCGAGCAATTAAAGCGATAATAGATAATCAGAGTATAATTAAAACATTCATGGCATAGACGGGAGCATCACATCAAAATGATGAAATAAAATAACCTGCTCAAATAGATATGCAACAATCAGGTAACAACTTAAACAGAGGAACTCAGTTCCTAACACCCACAATTCAGATACAGAATAAAAGCGGAAAATCTGCAACTGAAATCTCATATATATAAACATAAAAGTTTGTCTGTTATACACAGAGTCATACATGTAAAATAAAAAAAAAAGATATATACATAAAGTCATATAGTCACACAACGATCTCCCCGACTACCCGGTGCTACATATCAGAGCCGACCGACAAAAGAATGAAGACATAATCTTCACAAAAAGACCTCCAGCATCTAATCTGCAATGCCTCATAGAACATTCAAAACAACAGAAGGGTGAGAAACACAATTATAATATAGTTGCATACAATTATGTAACAACACAAAATACACAATGTAAAACATTCTCACCGCAACTTACACCATAAATCAAATACAAAACAACACAATTCATATCTCACACACCCATCACAAAGGCATATCAATCATGCTCAACAAATTCATCACCAATATATATATATATATATATATATATATATATATATATATATATATATATATATATATATCAACTCATCAATTCCATTCACAAATCCCACACATAATCAATCCATTCATGACTTATGTAAATGCACAGAGACCGACACAACGACTCTATGCAAATGCGGTACCAATCCATCCATCATTCTCATCATTAATTCACTTAGGAATTACTGGAATCATCGCTTGTTACTTAGTGTAACTCCCCGTCGGGCAAACGATGTTCCCCGTCGCTTTAGGTCCTCTTTGTATAAGGCACACGACGTTTATGGATCACTTCAGGTCCTCTTTGTATAAGGCACACGATCCAATCGCTTTAGGTCCTCTTTGTATAAGGCACACGATCGTCTATAACGTCGCTTTAGGTCCTCTTTGTATAAGGCACACGACCGTTACAGCAGATTCCCTCTGGAATCATTTCGTCGCTCACACCCACTAGGGCACACGACATCACAAGAATGCATATCATGATGCTTGGCATACAATGACTCATGACAATCAAATGCATACATATATACAACCATGTGAACCATTCCAACATCCATAATCATGCATATACAATCAAACACAACACAATGCATTTACTTGCCCTTAGGCCACAAACCATCATCACAACATTTCATCACATGCATTCACATCATATAACAGCACACAAGTCATACATATACATCCAAAAACATATCGCATGATTACACATCAATCGCACACAATTACGACGATAAAAGTCGACAAAACGACACATTTCCAAATTTCCGACACAATTAAATCAGCCACTAATCTCAAGACCATTTTTATAAGAAAGAACATTTCATTAGATTCCCAACGCATCGAACGGCGGCCAAAAAGGACTTACGGTTTGAAAGTTATGAAGAAAACAAAATAGAAAAAAATCATCACATTCGCTCCAGCATTCGCTAGGCGAACACCAACGAACAGTGGCAGAGAAAAACCAGTACAAAGTTCGCTAGGCGAACCTTCTGGCGAGCATTCGCTACCACCTTCGCTAGGCGAATGTCCATGCGAAACCACAAACAGACCAAAACAGACACAAAGTTCGCTAGGCGAACTCCTTAGTGAACCTTCGCCTTGCCGTTCGCTTCGCGAACCTCTGGGCGAACCAAGGCAGCAACAAACAGAACTGAAAAGATACAAAGTTTGCTAGGTGAACGTCTTTGGCGAACATTCGCTGACCTTCGTTGACGGGTTCGCTAGGCGAACCCTCGAAAGCTGTTCGCTAGGACTCGCCCCAGGTTCGCTAGGCGAACCATGGAAAACTCAGAAATTCTGCAGCGCTGTTATGGGTCCAAAAACAATATTCCTTCAACCAAAATCACTTCCAAACCATAACATAACCACTAAAACATACCACAATCATAACAACAAGTATCCTACAACATTTATATCACATTCCAACCGCAAAAACATCGATTCCCAATCATTTTCTCATTTCCAACCTAGAATTGAAAACTATGGAAAGACAAGTAGACTTCAAACACACACATACATATTCATACACAATGATAAGATAATCGAGTTTCACACCCTTACCCGATTAATCGTGCTTTGAAGTGTCGGTTGATTCGATTTCTTACACTCCAAGTTTTCCTCTTTTTTCTTCTTTTCTTTCTCTTTTTCTCTTCTCTTCTTTTCTTTCTATTTTTCTCTCTATGTTTCTATTTTAAAGAAAAACAATAACTAACCAAGCCAAAAAGACCAAAATACCCCTACACTCAATTTTCTCGCAAACGCTCTCGGACGCGATAAAACATAATAACCAAGAATAAAATAATATAAAGACAAAAAATAATTAAATTGACTCGATTAAATAAATCTAACAAAAAAAATCGGGGCGTTACATGGCACCGGTTAAACTGTCTCGGAAGTAATGGATTAATAGCTGCTCATTTTCTGTTTGGGTAGACATTTTTCGAGCGTACATTACTGTCGCACCCTAATTTTTGACCCTAAGATACACGTCTTGTTCTTTGCATCTTAGGCCACCATTCGTACATAACTAACCGTTTTATCTAGCTGTTGTTTTGTCTGTTTCATTTGCGAGTACAGATGCTGCTGCAAAAGGTCAAGGTTTTGAAGGCTGTGTTGTGTGTGTATTTGTGGAGGTTTCTCTGGTCCTTGCAAGATGTGTGTTGGACTCCTGTGTGATCGTGTCCTCATCCCTTTGATCCCTAAGCCACCACAAAGTTTCTTATTCCCTCAGACTCCTCAGTTTTCTCTCCACAAAATACTAGATCCTTATACCCTCTGATATGGAATTTGGTACCCTAAGACTGGTCACTTGTTGTGTGTTAAAGATTTATCACAAGATGGCTCTCCCCCCTCTGTGAACTCCTCAGAGGACAAGATATGTGTTGCTCTTTGTTCTTAAATGATGGTTCAACAAGAGAAGTTCAATGTGGGAAGGAATCAGAAGTTTGGAACCCAAAGTATGAATTTCAAGTCCATATTGATCTGAGAGTAATACCAAATTTCATCTGAATTTAAGTTATGTGATTAAGATTCAAAAGATCAGGATTTATACTATTATCAAAGTTATGGGTTCATGTGATTAAAACTCAAGATTTAATGGTTCATTAGAAAGTTCATATTTCAAGGCCAAGTTCCTAAAATCCAAGTACAAGAATGACAATTTTTTTTCTTTGATTAAGGATATACTTAAATCATGTTCAAGGATTCAAGTGTTTGCAAGATTTCAAAAATGATGGATTGTCAACATGAAGAAAAATAACCTTAAGTTTGCGAAGTTTTATAGTGAACCATCACCAACCATGATTTCATCAATTATGTGAATATTTGGTCGATTATTAGCATATGACCTCATTAATTGGGATAAGCACGTCAAGTACATTAAACTTTCATCCTATGCCGTATGTTTTTTTTTGGAGTTATGAAGTTGACAAAGATGATATTGCTACTGCCTCCAAACAAGTACATGGCTTAATATCACGTGTAACAACAAATGAATCAGTTTTTCCAGTTTTTTTCCAAGAGAACTACTCAAACAATTGCCATACATAAATTTCTCTACAGTCCATACATGTACAACCACTGCACACTTACAAGCATACAAAACCAGTTACAGGATATTTGTTTTAGTCATTTTAGCCAATGGATTGCATTTGTCTCTTCCACAAGGATTTGCCATCCTTTGTTCCATCACTGCCTTGGTGGGCTACTCCATATACCAATCTTTGACTCCTCCATCACCGATTGCCTTTTCTGTTGATTGTCGGACAAAGCCGAAGCTGCTCAACTCTTGAGCCACCTATCCACTCTATTCAAAATAAAACATACGAGAAATATACAAGATTCCAAAGTTCTTTAATTTACAGGTTAAGACGTGTACAATGTTTAAGAGATTAAAGTTTGCAAGGAAAAATACAAAGCGTTGAAGCGGCAAAACTTATGGACAAACTTGCGCATACTGTACAGAACACGAGACAAAAGAGGGGACACAACGGCTTGACTCAGCTGGATCTCTATCTTCAATGTTAAGAGCTCACTTAAATTCTTATGATCCAAAAATTTTCCAATGGCTCTGAGATGTTTGATAAGCATACACAGGACATTTGTTCAGATATTACATCACCCATTTCTGACCCGACTGAAGGACAGCTCCTGGCACAACAATTTGGGATTCCTCATGAAGTCAAAAGATGTTTGGCCACTGTTTATGGCATGCTTCTTTCAGAATTACAACTTACCAAGCCTGAGAACATATACAGAAATCATAAGTAACATAGCTAAAAAAATCAAGAGCAGAGTATGGAGGAGAAGGTTAGAATAATAAGAATCAACGGGCAATTCATTAACATATATGTAGGACTTGTATTATAAGCTGAAATCTCCATTGAATAATGAGAAATGTGAGCAAATCGTAAGTCCTACATCACTGCTAAAAGGGACCATTCAAATTACCAGAAAGGTTGGATGGATCTATGGCCCTGTGGCGGAAGACACCTTGACAAGTCTCGAAAGGCATTGCCACGACCATGTATTTTAAGCGTCCCGCATTCAAAAGTGTTATAAGAATGTTTCTCCTGCATAAGTGTTGAATCTAGTCAAATCAGAATTCAAGGCAATAAAAATTCAAAATCACACCCATGTTATAGACAACAGTTGATGAGAGGTGAAAGTAAAGACCTTTATCGTAGAACGAGGTTCTTGAGGTAACCGTGAATTCTGGAGGTGTTGCCTTGTTTTGCCTTTTTCAATGGTCACAGAGGTGTTGTTTCAATGGCCCTTTTGCTGAGAGAGGAAACAACTGTTACATATCAGCATCATACAATTAGAAACAACACGCATTGAAAAACAGAATCACCATCAATTGAAACCAAACGAGTCTCAAGCAAGGATCAAAGAGCATGAATCACATAGCAGACTGAATTGGAAATGTATTCATGAGGAGACAACAAGTATTGAATCATCAATGTATCCAACATGTCTAAGACAAATTTAAGATAGTTTCCAAAACATGTTTAAGACAGTATTAAAGGAAAAATTAAGGTTGTCCCAAACCAATTCATTTCCTTCCAAGACAAGTTCAAATATTTTCCAAAAACCATCCCAGCATGTCAGAATGGAATTGGAAACGAATTCATTACACATTAATTCAAAAAAATGAGGATCTTGTCTCTACAAGCACCTATAAAGAGAAGACATTCACAAGAGCAGGGGGGAGGAATCCAAATTCATATCAATACAAAAAAACAGCTTCAAATCATACACCATGAAATTTCAAACCTGCCATAACTAAATCCATACGATCACACAACCAAACCACTCATAAACCACCAGAAAACCAAGTTCACCATAAGACATTTCATCAAATTCAAGTCACTCTACCAATTTATTAAAAATCACACATACCAAACATCCAATCCATCATAAATCAGAAAACGATTCAACATTATCATCATACCAAGGAACCACAAAGTTCAGAGAAGAAGGTCACCAAATTCAGAAACCACAAACCACACAACTAGCAGAGAACTTCACAACACCCAAACGCAGAAAAGAAGAAGAGATAAAAGGACTTATCTTTGGAGATCGTGAGCCTTGATCGCATCTCCTCGCCTTCAACCGCCGGCGCCCTTTCTTTCCTTTCCTGTTGCTCTGAATCATTGTAACCTTTGCAATCATCATAATCATAGTGAATCGGGGTATGGGATTGTTGGGGTTAGGGTTTTTATTCTTGCTATTTGTTTGATTTAGAGAGAAATCGAGAGAGGTGAGATGAGAGATTTGTTTCCATGGCGGCGCTCTAGGGTTTAGAAACCCTTGTGAGAGGCGAGGAATTCTGAGAGAGAGGAGAGATGTGAGGCTGCGTTGTGTTTTTGTCTATCAATCATGTACACGCGCACACACCAAGCCACGATGCACCCGCGCTCCCATTCATTAGATCACACGCACATACATTGTATGGACAAGATCTGAGGGCCTATGATAGACCCTCCCTCCTTTAGCAACACATAATCCTTCCGTTTCTAACTATTTCTTTTTTATTTACATAATTTAATTAATCTTTTAATAAAACTCTTTTTAATATAAAAATAAATAAATCTTCTTTAGATAAATTTTGCTATTTACTTTTATAACCATCTTTTCAAAATAAACTTTTCTTAGAAAAAATTAATCTTAAAAGGGCTATTTTATTTTGAAAATGTTAATTTAGAATCTTTAGAGATTTAATTAAGATAAAACCTTTTTCTATCTAAACATCTTACTAATAATTAATTATAAAAAATATTTCCCCCTTTAAAATAATATTTAGAACTTTTATCTTAATAAAGAAACCTTTTTTTCTTTTGAAATTAAACCCCTTTTTAATAACAATATAACTTTTTATATATATATATATATATATAGTAAAATATAACTTTTAAAATAAAAAAGATAACCCTTTTTTATGACTTCCCCTCTTTTAAAAAATATCACCTTTTAATAAAATATAACAAAAAATAAATATAAAAACTTTTTGCTAAAACCTTTTTTTATTAGTAAAAGCCTTTTTTAATAAAAACTCTTATTTATCAAATAGTAAAATTAAAATTTTTTTTTTATTAATGAGAAAACTCTAACTTCTAATTAAAATAATCTTTAACATAATAAACCTTTTAATTTTCCTTTAAATCACCAACTTTTCTTAATAGTCTGTTCTCTTAGAACCCCTCACTGCGCTTAATCGTATGCTTGAGTGACATAATTTAGAACCTCTGATTGGTATCATGTTTTACGTATGCGTGTGTGTTTACTATTGTATGAATGCCTTTTGCTCTAAACCTTTTCAAAACATTAAAACTCTCGATCCAACGTCGAGCCCATTTTCTACCCATGTAAGTCGACCGCCTTAGGGCATCGCATTCAACCTACCGGTCACTGGACACAAGACTAGCACCACTTTGCTAGCACTCTCGCTTAAATCTAATATAATTAATCGCATTAATATCCAAGGGAAAATCCCATGCATGATAACCATGTTATTGTGCATGGTGCACATCATTTGCATCATACTCGACACCTTAAGATAAGTCAATTAGACAACTTAGGATAGATTTCTTAAGTTAGTCCCCCCTCAATTTTGATTTAAAATCAAATTTTAGCCCACCTAATTCTCCACACAAGAGAATTAGATGTTAATCATCTCAAAGAAAGGGACATACAATCCCATACCCCACAAAATACAAACATTTTCAAAACTGTGGTGGTCTTTCTTAAGATGATGACTCATCTTCTTTTCCTAAACCTTTAAACATTTAGTATCCTTAATAAGGAACTACAAGTGCTCTGATTCCCTCCTGACAGGATATGTAGGCACAAGATGCGATATCTTGTCGAGCACACTTAGGAATAAAAATAATAAATCACCTACCCTTAAACTCTTAGCAAAACAGATAACAAATAACAGATAAAATAAATCAAGAGGTTCCTGTTGAGTACTACAGATATCTAGGATGCTAACACCTTCCCTAGGTATAACCAACCCTCGAACTTAGAATCTTAGTGCATTTGCATTACATTGTGGGAATTCGGTTTTTCTCCCTTCCCTTGGATAAAATCAAAGACCGGTGGTGACATTAAAAATGCGATCCTAGTTAACAAATAACTATGGTATCCAATTTTCACCGCGACAGAAATGGCGACTTCACTGGGGATAAAATAAGAGGGTTCCCCTAACTTGATCTTTTAATGTTATCTGTTATATATTTGTTTTGCTATTTGGAGGGATTCTTGAGTGGTGAGAGTCCTAGACCCGGACTTGAGTGAATTATAGGAGATGATATGGACAAGGGTACTTTGACGGAGTCGATTCCTGAAAAGTCGAATTGAGAAAATCATCGCTCAGTTTAGGTTCTTTTGAACTTAATATTGTTTGAATGAGTTCATTCGTGAAAACGGTATTAACTTCGACCAAGAACCCTTAAGACTGAGTACCGTAGCACCTTTAAACCCACTTGGCCTTTTAGAATGTAGTACGGTGACTATGCGGGAGTCTATTTCCAAATAGTTGTCACACAATACTACGCTCAGACGAGATCCTCTTGAGAATATTATTGAATACCAAGTGATTTGGGAAGTCGATAATATCCAAAAGATTGGTCGTAGACTCTGGGAACTTTTAGAACCCGTTCGGCAGGTACATTTGAAACCATACTACCTTATGGGATGGGTAGACCTTGACTCCATTCACGCTCCTTTGAACCTAGGACTTTTGTCTGTTTGTTTGCTTGTGTGTGCTCTGTGTTTTGTGCTTTGCCTTTATGTTGCATTAGCATCATATCATGAAGATTCATGGAACTTAGTCTCATTTGTAAACATCGTAAGAATATCATAGACTCTTGAAAAAAAAACGTTGAAGTACTCTTACAATAGTCATAACTTGGATGATCTAAGGAGATTGGAGACCTTGCGGCCAGACAAAGAAGAATTCAAGAAAAGATAAAAAGTTATTCTACTGCCGCCTACCATTATTCCTGAGGACTAGTTGGTGACAACTCATGAAGAATATTCTTAGCTGATGGAGTTACTATTTCAGGACAAAGTTCATTTCCTATCTTCGAGTCATATTCAAGCTAAGATAACTACAAAAAGAGGATTTGTTGGAAAGAGGTTACTTCTTGCATAAACGGAAAGCTCAAAGACGCCTTAGCCCATTCTAATCTTCAGTCAACACTTCTAGAAGAAGCTCAATTGGAAGAAGCCAAAGGACTCAAAGAAGACCGTTGGAAGAGTCTCCTTAGATCCATCATTATTAGCTTTTATTTAGCTTTACGTTATGATTGTTGTAAGATGTACATACGCGTTTTAATTTTTGTATTAAACCAATCATTTAGTATTCTGGTACTAATGACTATAACCGTTTTTTTAATGATTATTAAGACGAGCCTTTTGATATTCCTTGATGATTATAAATAGCCGAGTTCCATGAATCTTGTTGCATTATACGCATCATTTGCATTCGCATTTGCATTCCTTTGCATGCCAGGTTCTCATTCGTGTCTCTCTTCTCAGACTCTGAATCATCGATACGATACTCAAGTCGGCCACAAGAAAAGGATGGATCATTTGGAACAGGAAAACCAAGCACTCCGAGCGGAGATTGCCACTCTAAAGGCCAACATAGAAACTTTTTCTACTACTATGAAGAATCTGATAGACATTCAAGAGCATGAAAAGCAAGAACTTCGCGACGAGGTTGCAGACTTGAAGATTACCAAGAGGAGCCTGATGGATTTAGTCAAAGAGTTGGCCATAGCCCAACGCCAGGATGGATTTTTTGCCTCCTCAGCCAACCAGCCAGTTGAACGAAGTGGTGAATTTTTGGATATCCCTGTGCTCTACGCTAATTTGTTCCCTACCCTCTTACAATATGGTTTAATCAAGAAGGAAACTCCACTATCCGTCCCGGTGACCTATGGGAGTTATTTCAAAGCTGATGCCTTCTATGTCTTCCATCAAAGGGCACCCGACCATGACATCGAGGAATGTCATGTTTTGAAGAAGAAAGTGAAAGAGATGGTTCAGAAGGGAGTCTTGTCTTTCGAATTGTGCGAACCCCAAGTTGAGATCCATCTCTTGCTTGAACAAGAAGCAATCCCCTCCTTGCACATGGTGGATTGATACAGAGGACAGTTTTCTCTAGGCTATGTCTCGTCATATTTTAAGCTTATTTGTTGTTTTCATATGTAATTTTCTACGTTCGTTAATGCACTTGTTTGTGTGTGAGAACTCGTTAATTTTGAATAATTGATAAAATGAATAATGTTTGTCTTGAAGAAATCCATTCATTTCACTCATTTTAAAATGCTTTTTCTATTTTATAATGCCAATGCTGCCCAATCTCTTGCCTCGGCAAAGAATTGAATGGAGGATGATGAAATCAAACGCAAGATCTCGTATTGTATGCTTTTGAATAAAACTCTGCTGGTGATATAAGGCATTGTTTCAAGATCCTAAACACCGAAGATATAAGGAGATAAACCCTCGTTAACCCTCTTTGAACCTTTGAAGTAGGATTTTTCTTCTTCCAAATCAAAAAACCTTCATTCTTAACATGGGGCAGGGTAATTTTCAGTAAAAAAATGGAGTAAAATATCACGAAGATTGGGTAGGCACAGACAAATTTTGGGCTTTATATCCTTTGTTTCTTAAACCGTGAACCAATCCATAATACAACCCTTAAAAGTCCTAATTGAAGCAGGGTTTATTTCAAAAAGCATACTCATTGAGATATCGTTTCATGTCTCCTATGAGCTATGCTCAAAAATTTGCGTTGGCATTATAAAATCGGTAATTCAACCACCAAAATATTTAAATAAAAAAATTCAAGACAAACATATGTTGCATTACCAATTTTAGAATTAACATTTTTCTGCTTGCTAACATTGCTTGACATCATAGAAGCTAGCATACGAGCATCAACGATGAACTAGATCTTTGAGAATTGAAACTCTGACGAGTAAATGGCGAATCATTTCAAACGACGATTATATCCAGGGGCACGTCACCTGAAGACCTTGCTGAGCAGGGGCAAGTTGTTTCCCAGCTGTTTCTTTCGCCGTCTGACCTCAACGAACAAAGTTTGAAGACTCAGAACACTGTCAATCTGGGGCAGTTACGTCGAGATTTGGTAAATCTCTCAAAGAATTTGAAGACTCGGTTACAGAACACAGTCAATCCGGGCCAGTTACGTCGAGATTCGGCAATCACTCCAAGAGTTTGAAAACATTGGGACAGTTGGACGCCAAGTTTTCTGTAAAATCCTCTTGGGATGACTTCTTCTTATAAACCAAGTGATCTGAGGCATTTGAGAAGTGAAGATTGCTTCTCATCCACAACGATTGTTGTTCAAAATGGCGACTACTATGCAGGTTATCAATACAGAGTTACATCAGTCTCACGAATTTATTCACTCATACCTCAAAGGGTTTCTATCCTAAGTGATGTGACGACTCCCCAGTAAATTTCTACTTCAGGTAGTGATGGTTATTCCCCGGTAAATCTCTACTACAAGAAGTTATGGCACGTTTGATGCAGGGTTTCTCCAGTCAGCAACCTAAGAATCCTCAGTGAATTTCTTTGGTTTCAACCTTCCCCAGCGAAGCGAGTGCTTATTTCACTCCTCATTGGATTCTATCACTATCTCAATCTTCTCCAATAAAGGCGGATGTTTATTTCATCCCCTCGAAGTTTTATTTCTGACATTTCAACTATTATCGATTCCAGCTTCCTCGATGAAGTGGATATTTATTTTATCCAGTTACAACGCTCATTCAGATTACTTCAGCTCGCAGTGGATATTTATTTTATTCCCCATGAAGTCTTTTCGATCATTGAGTTTGATTCGTTCCCAGTGAATCTTTCTCGTCCTCAACAGAATCACAAGGTTCATCTTGACAATCCTAAGTGAAGTCACGATGTTCATCCCCAAGTGGAGTGCTCTCTTTTCCCCAGATAAGTTTGAAGCTTTGAAGCAGGACATGTCTCCATATGTGGCTCTCCTTTCACCCCCAGTGATGCTTCTATCCTGCGAAGATTGGCCGAGTATCCGTATCGAGATGCTTGTTCTCATCTCCAGTTAGCTTCTTGCCATTTTTTCGTCAGCATAAGCATAAGCATAGCATGGCATTCATTCATGTAGATTCATGGCATTTGCGCATTTTTGCATCTTGCATTTTTTGTGTGTTGTTTGTTCTGTCACTTTGGCCGCGGTTATCCCCAAGTGACTGGGTTTTGTCTGCTCCCTCCAAGTAGAGTCGTCAGCCCTAGGCAGAAAGAACACATCCTTTCTAAACTCCCCACTGAGTTCGATCCTCGTGGAAGATGGTTGTTTCAGTTTTCTTTTCCATTTTTGGATAAAGATAAACCCGTTGAGTTCAGTCCTTAATGGATGGAGTCTTGTTTGACAGTTTCTTTCCAGTTATTTCCTGGATTGAACTTTGGTCCCTGACAATCACAAATTTCGGATATTTCTGGACTTTTGATCGAGCGTGCATTTCTTTTGCACTTTGTCTCCCCAAGAAGAGTTTATTTGAAGATCTCTATGGAAGACAGAAATTATTTCTCCAACGGTTATTACTACATTTCCTGGGAATACATGTCAGACAACAAGTAGCAGCTCTTTATTTGAGCAGTTTGGTTATCGAGATTTCTACGACAAACAATAGTCTCCTCAGGACAGTTTGTCTATCTCTAGCAGAATTACCTTTTGCTGACTACCCAGTAAATCGGTAGCAGACAATATTTCCTCTGTGGACTACCTAGTAAACCGGTAGCAGAATTACTTTTTGACTACCCAGTAAATCAGTAGCAGACAATATTTTCTCTGTGGACTACCCAGTAAATCGGTAGCAGAATTACTTTTCGACTACCCAATAAATCGGTAGCAGATGTTTTTTATTTATTGACTACCCAGTAAATCGGTAGCAAGTAATATTTTCCTACCCAGTAAATCGGTAGCAAGTAATATTTTCCTACCCAGTAAATCGGTAGCAAGTAATATTTTCCTACCTAGTAAATCGGTAGCAAGTAATATTTTCCTACCCAGTAAATCGGTAGCAAGTAAATTTTCTACCCAATAAATCGGTAGCAAGTAATATTTTCCTACCCAGTAAATCGGTAGCAAGTAATATTTTCCTACCCAGTAAATCGGTAGCAAGTAATATTTTCCTACCCAGTAAATCGGTAGCAAGTAATATTTTCCTACCCAGTAAATCGGTAGCAAGTAATATTGTTCTACCCAGTAGACCGGTAGCGAGTAATATTTTATTTATAGACTACCCAGTAAATCAGTAGCAGACAATCTTTTTCTTTGCTGGCTACCCAATAAATCGGTAGCAGGTAATATTTTCTTTGTGAACTACCCAATAAACCGGTAGTGGATATTCTATCCCCAAAGAAGAAACTGAGACCAGTCCGTGGCTTATGACCCGAGACTAGGGGAGGTTTATTTTTACCCTTTTCAAGTGAAATGCTTGATTAAAGAAGAAACCGAGACCGGTCCGTGGCTTATGACCTGAGACGAGGGGAAGTTTATTATCCTTTAAACAGATTGCTTGATTATCATAAGGTATTTTCCTGGTTATTCTCGGCAGTAGATTTCCAGAAGACCTCGGCAGTAGGTATTTCCCTGGTTATTCTCGACAGAAGATTTCCAAAAGACCTCGGCAATCGGTATTTCATATTAAATTCTTTGGTTATTCTCGGCAGTAGATCTCCAGCAGACTTCAATAAACAGTCGTTTCTTTCCAGGATCTCGGCAGAAGATTCCCTGGTTAACTTCAAACTTTGACAGACAGTCATTTCTTTTCTCAGCAGATCCCCCAGTGGACGCATTCTTCAATAAAACCTTGGCAAAATGTATTCTCAGAAGAGGTTATAAGTCTCAACAACAGACTCCTCCAGTTGATATCTCGCGAAGATTTCTCCGGTTGACCACTAAAGCAAGATCCTCAAGTAGATTTTATTAGAAGATTCCATCGCAAGTTCATCACCCTATGTTCGAGATACATTGTGATTGTCAGTTGGTAGTCTCTTCCCCGTGGAGTCTTGTCTTGTCGGGTCGTTCCTCGTCGGGTCTCCCATTTCTTTAGTTGTGTTTCAGCGTTTCAACCACAGTTATTCCCCTGTGACATTATTCCTCACAGGACCTTTGTCTTGCATATCATATCATATCATTCCATATCATGTGCATTTGGCGGCATCTTAGGGCCAAAAATTTGTGCATGTTTGTATTTAAGTCCCTCCTATCTCGTCGAGACGAAGATGTCAATCTCCATATCTCCGAATAGGAGAAACTTAAATAGGGGCATCTGTTGCACCCTAATTTTTGACCCTAAGATACCCGTCTTGTTCTTTGCATCTTAGGCCACCATTCGTGCATAACTAACCGCTTTATCTAGCTGTTGTTTTGTCTGTTTCATTTGCGAGTACAGATGCTGCTGCAGAAGGTCAAGGTTTTGAAGGCTATGTTGTGTGTGTATTTGTGGAGGTTTCTCTGGTCCTTGCAAGATGTGTGTTGGACTCCTGTGTGATCGTGTCCTCATCCCTTTGATCCCTAAGCCACCACAAAGCTTCTTATTCCCTCAGACTCCTCAGTTTTCTCTCCACAGAATACTAGATCCTTATACCCTCTGATATGGAATTTGGTACCCTAAGACTGGTCACTAGTTGTGTGTTAAAGATATATCACAAGATGGCTCTCCCCCCCTCTGTGAACTCCTCAAAGGACAAGATATGTGTTGCTCTTTGTTCTTAAATGATGGTTCATCAAGAGAAGTTCAATGTGGGAAGGAATCAGAAGTTTGGAACCCAAAGTATAAATTTCAAGTCCATATTGATCTGAGAGTAATACCAAATTTCATCTGAATTTAAGTTATTTGATTAAGATTCAAAAGATCAGGATTTATACTATTATCAAAGTTATGGGTTCATGTGATTAAAACTCAAGATTTAATGGTTCATTAGAAAGTTCATATTTCAAGGCCAAGTTCCTAAAATCCAAGTACAAGAATGACAATTTTTTTCTTTGATTAACGATATACTTAAATCATGTTCAAGGATTCAAGTGTTTGCAAGATTTCAAAAAGGATGGATTGTCAACATGAAGAAAAATAACCTTAAGTTTGCGAAGTTTTATAGTGAACCATCACCAACCATGATTTCATCAATTATGTGAATATTTGGTCCATTATTAGCACATGACCTCATTAATTGGGATAAGCACATCAAGTACATTAAACTTTCATCCTATGTCGTATGTTTTTTTGGAGTTATGAAGTTGACAAAGATGATATTGCTACTGCCTTCAAACAAGTACATGGCTTAATATCACGTGTAACAAAAGGCACTCTGTTAATCAAGCAAACAAATCTCGTACGGAAACAACAAATGAATCAGTTTTTCCAGCTTTTTTTCGAAGAGAACTACTCAAACAATTGCCATACATAAATTTCTCTACAATCCATACATGTATAACCACTACACACTTACAAGCATACAAAACCAGTTACAGGACATTTGTTTTAGTCATTTTAGCCAATGGATTGCATTTGTCTCTTCCACAAGGATTTGCCATCTTTTGTTCCATCACTGCCTTGGTGGGCTACTCCATATACCAATCTTTGACTCCTCTATCACCGGTTACCTTTTCTGTTGATTGCCGGACAAAGCTGAAGCTGCTCAACTCTTGAGCCACCTATCCACTCTATTCAAAATAAAACATACGAGAAATATACAAGATTCCAAAGTTCTTTAATTTACAGGTTAAGACGTGTATAATGTTTAAGAGATTAAAGTTTACAAGGAAAAATACAAAGCGTTGAAGCTGCAAAACTTATGGACAAACTTGCGCATACTGTACAGAACACGAGACAAAAGAGGGGACACAACGGCTTGACTCAGCTGGATCTCTATCTTCAATGTTAAGAGCTCACTTAAATTCTTATGATCCAAAAATTTTCTAATGGCTCTGAGATGTTTGATAAGCATACACAGGACATTTGTTCAGATATTACATCACCCATTTCTGACCCGACTGAAGGACAGCTCCTGGCACAACAATTTGGGATTCCTCATGAAGTCAAAAGATGTTTGGCCACTGTTTATGGCATGCTTCTTTCAGAATTACAACTTACCAAGCCTGAGAACATATACAGAAATCATAAGTAACATAGCTAAAAAAATCAAGGGCAGAGTATGGAGGAAAAGGTTAGAATAATAAGAATCAGCGGGCAATTCATTAACGTATATGTAGGACTTGTATTATAAGCTGAAATCTCCATTGAATAATGAGAAATGTGAGCAAATCGTAAGTCCTACATCACTGCTAAAAGGGACCATTCAAATTACCAGAAAGGTTGGATGGATCTATGGCCCTGTGGCGGAAGACACCTTGACAAGTCTCGAAAGGCATTGCCACAACCGTGTATTGTAAGCGTCCCGCATTCAAAAGTGTTATAAGAATGTTTCTTCTGCATAAGTGTTGAATCCAGTCAAATTAGAATTCAAGTCAATAAAAATTCAAAATCACACCCACGTTATAGAAAACAGTTGATGAGAGGTGAAAGTAAAGACCTTTATCGTAGAACGAGGTTCTTGAGGTAACCGTGAATTCTGGAGATGTTGCCTTGTTTTGCCTTTTTCAATGGTCACATAGGTGTTGTTTCAATGGCCCTTTTGCTGAGAGAGGAAACAGCTGTTACATATCAGCATCATACAATTAGAAACAACACGCATTGAAAAACATAATCACCATCAATTGAAACCAAATGAGTCTCAAGCAAGGATCAAAGAGCATGAATCACATAGCAGACAGAATTGGAAATGTATTCACGAGGAGACAACAAGTATTGAATCATCAATGTATCCAACATGTCTAAGACAAATTTAAGATAGTTTCCAAAACATGTTTAAGACAGTATTAAAGGAAAAATTAAGGTTGTCCCAAACCAATTCATTTCCTTCCAAGACAAGTTCAAATATTTTCCAAAAACCATCCCAGCATGTCAGAATGGAATTGGAAACGAATTCATTACACATTAATTAAAAAAAATGAGGATCTTGTCTCTACAAGTGCCTATAAAGAGAAAACATTCACAAGAGCAGGGGGAGGAAGCCAAATTCATATCAGTACAAAAAAACAGCTTCAAATCATACACCATGAAATTTCAAACCCGCCATAACTAAATCCATACGATCACACAACCAAACCACTCATAAACCACCAGAAAACCAAGTTCACCATAAGACAATTCATCAAATTCAAGTCACTCTACCAATTTATTAAAAACCACATATACCGAACATCCAATCCATCATAAATCAGAAAATGATTCAACATTATCATCAAGGAACCACAAAGTTCAGAGAAGAAGGTCACCAAATTCAGAAACCACAAACCACACAATTAGCAGAGAACTTCACAACACCCAAACGCAGAAAAGAAGAAGAAATAAAAGGACTTATATTTGGAGATCGTGAGCCTTGATCGCATCTCCTCGCCTTCAACCGCCGGCGCCATTTCTTTCCTTTCCCGTTGCTCTGAATCATTGTAACCTTTGTAATCAGCATAATCATAGTGAATCGGGGTATGGGATTGTTGGGGTTAGGGTTTTTATTCTTGCTATTTGTTTGATTTAGAGAGAAATCGAGAGAGGTGAGATGAGAGATTTGTTTCCATGGCGGCGCTCTAGGGTTTAGAAACCCTTGTGAGAGGCGAGGAATTCTGAGAGAGAAGAGAGATGTGAGGCTGCGTTGTGTTTTTGTCTATCAATCATGTACACGCGCACACACCAAGCCACGATGCACCCGCGCTCCCATTCATTAGATCACACGCACATACATTGTATGGACAATATCTGAGGGCCTATGATAGACCCTCCCTCCTTTAGCAACACATAATCCTTCCGTTTCTAACTATTTCTTTTTTATTTACATAATTTAATTAATCTTTTAATAAAACTCTTTTTAATATAAAAATAAATAAATCTTCTTTAGATAAATTTTGCTATTTACTTTTATAACCATCTTTTCAAAATAAACTTTTCTTAGAAAAAATTAATCTTAAAAGGGCTATTTTATTTTGAAAATGTTAATTTAGAATCTTTAGAGATTTAATTAAGATAAAACCTTTTTCTATCTAAACATCTTACTGTCGTACCTCGAAAAATGAGAACGACCTCGCGAAGCGCAATCGCACGCCCGCGGGATGGACTTAACAGAGTCGCCACCGATATTTATTTATTCCATAGAGGGAAAGGGAAAATATCGAATAAAACCCTAAAAGAAAGGATAAGAATATGGTCATCGCAACCAATGTCTGAGTTCGGGAGTCGGTTACGCAAGGGGAAGGTATTAGCACCCCTCACGTCCGTTGTACTCAACGGGAACCATTTAGTTAGGGTTAAATGTATGTTAGCTTAAGGTTTGTTTCTAATCTTCTACTTGAGGAAAGAGAGAGAAATGTTTTTAGGATTTTTTAAAGGGGAGACCTAAGGGTTTTTATTACTAGGGGGCTCGACAAGACTTCACAATCTCGTGCCTACGTATCCTCGTAGTGCAATGAGGAACTCAGAGCCTTCGTAGTTCGGGGCTACGATGAAAAATGGAAAGGTGGAATCCAAGAAGGCATTGGATGTAAAGGAAAAAGGAAAAGGTAGAAAAAAGAAAAGGTGGGATCCAAGAAGGCATTGGATGTAAAGGAAACAAAAGGAAAAGAAAAAGGTGGCTCGCTAGGATCTCGTAATCCTATGCCTACGTATCCTCAAGATGAACTTGAGAAATCAGAGCGTCCGTAGTTCTGGCTACTATGGTAAAAAGCTTGAAAGCAAAGCTTGTGAGGATTGATTGTTTAGGAGAAGAGACTAATGGCTATCTCTTATGAAGGTTAAAGGAAGGGTTAAAAATCACAAGAGATTAATGGCTATCTCTCGGAAAAGCTAACGGTTTAAAAGTGGCTTGAATATGTTTTAAGAATGCCAAAGGGTTATGCCAGAGTGCTAGACTCTAACAGTCCTTTTCATTCAAGATTGGTATGAAAATTGTTTAGTGGATAGTGAACATTGATAGTAATCAATGATTCAAGAGTTGTGCCAAGATGCTAAATCTTGACGGCTCTTACTCATCCAAGTTGAAATGAAAAATAATTAATGGACAACGAGCTATTGACGATAATCAATTGCTCAAAGAGTTATGCCAAGATGCTAGACCTTGACGGCTCTTATTCGTCCAAGTTGATATGAAAATGGTTTAATGGACAATGAACGCTTGATGAAAATCAATTGTTCGAAGAGTTGTGACAAGATGCTAGATCTTGACAGCTCTTATTCGTCCAAGTTGATTAAAGGGATTTTGAGGAGCAAAAGAATGAATGAATGGCTACCCCAAAGTGCGAGACTTGAGACCAATCGTTCGAGGTTTCTGCTAGAATGCTAGATTCTAACGGTCCTTTTCTTCACATTTATTTAGAAATAGATTTTAACATTCGATTTTTAAAGTCACTCGATGCTTGATCGAGGTTTGATTCATAAGTTGAAAATAATTTGTGAAATGGTTTGAAATTGAAACCGATTGTAAAAGCAATTAGAAAATGAAATTTGACTGTTAAAACTATAGAAAAATGGTTTAAAAAAATTAAAAATAAAAAAATAAAAATAAAGAGAATAGAAAGAATGCAGAGTGAGCGAACGTGCTCCACTACTTGCATTTCTTAATCACCCATTTTTTATTTAAAAAAAAAAAGAAAAAAGCAATGAAATATTATTTAAAAAAAAAGAAAAAGAATGATAAAGGCCAGTCAATGCAATCAGTCACCTAGCCATCATTATTGGATTTGTTCAATCAATTAATGGTATGCAGAACAAATGTGTTGGGCAGTGCAAATCGTGTGGTATAGCATCCAAATTAATTATTTATTGCAAAAAAAAAAAACTTATAAACATAACACTAAGGAGAAATAACTCATTAAATACTACACAAGAATAATATCAACACTATTTCGTTCTCTCTCATTGCCATAGAAACAAACTTTGACCAACTTAGCTTTTAAAAAGATTCTGAAAAAAAAATCACCAATTAATAGAATAATAACTAATAAATGGCTATTAATTAAATATAAAGGAAATGAAATAAAAATAAAGTAGAAATCTCAATCTCTCAATTATGTCTCGGTTTGTCTTCCTCGCTCGCGTCATGCTCATATGCTTATTACAGTAACAAAACAACAAATTTGTTTTTACAATTTTTCTTTTTTTAAGACAAAACATGAACTTGTTTCTACAATTTTTTTCACATAAATTTTCACTGTTACTTCTCAAAACTTCTTTCAAAGATCACAAGCCTAAAACCAACTTTTCTTCCATATTTTCTCAACAAAATAAAAATGTCACAACCCAAAACAAATAACTCCATTTTTTTCAAACATACAAGTAAATGAAAACAAATAGTGGATCAGAGTGAAAACAAACCAAAAAAGGAGAGAAAAAAAACCAACAGCAACGTCGGTGTTTTCGTGGTGGCTTGCAGTTGTGTCGTCGGCGTTTGTGCGGAGGCTGCACGGATGGCGAGCTGAGTTTTCAAAAATGGTTTTGGTTGGTGTGAGTGAGCTTCTTGGAGGTAGTTGAAGATGGACCAAAGTGGAGTGGTGATGGAGTTGCAGTGGAGCTCGTAAAGGAAAGTGAGGGCGGTTCTGGTTGGTTCGTGTTTTTGGCGTCGGCGGAAAATGAAGATGGTTGGTGACGAATGAAGGAAGATGGAGGGAGGTGGGTTTCGGCAGGAGGTTCTTGTTGTGGTCTTAACAGGTTTTGGATTTGAAGGGATCGCTTCTCATTGAAGGATATTGAAGGTTTTCAAGTGGCTGGGAAAATGAGGAAAGCCCCTTTGTGATATCGGTCCCCCTCCTCCCCCTTTGCGAATCCTCCTTACTCTTCTTTTAAATCCAAAACAAAACTTGTCCTTTAAGTTTTCAAGTACCATAATCCTTGTCTTCTTCTTGATGATACATCTTTTTCAATTGTTAATTTGTGATTTGTTCAAAACTGCCTTTATGGATGCAGATTTTGGTTTGCAAAAATAGAGTAAAGTGTGGTGCAGAGCTTTGGTCAAAGGTACAGAGTGTGGTCCTTATCGTGATGCTAGCTTGGAAGTAGTAGCAGGATTATGCAGACTGTTACCTCTTTCTCTTTTTTTGTTTTAATAATAATAAAATGAAATAAGAATACTAATTATAACACTAAATAATAATAATAAAGATAACACTAATAATAATAAAAAAAAAAAATATCAACAATAATAATAATACTAAAATGAAAATGAAATAATAATAATAATAATAAAATGGAAATGTTGATAATAAAGAAATAATAGAAATAATAAAATAGTAAACTAGTGATTAAAAACAAAAATAAAAATCTAAATTAAAAAATAAAGTCCTAAAACTCGTAAAAATAATTAAAAGAAAATAGGCGACAAAAATTAAACAAAATGCATGACTACTGAATAATAGGCCACACGTTCGTAAATGCAAAGACAGTTGGAAAAGACCAGCGTATCTGAGGGTAAAATTTAGGGTATGACAGTTGCCCCTATTTAAATAACTTCACCGGATGACATGAGTGATGATAATTCTTGCGAAATCATGGTGAAAGGTATTTAAATACAGATAACCGAAAATTTTGCCCTTAGATGCACTGACATGCTGATATGCTATGAACTCTAGTATGATGAAAATGATGGAATGATAAATGTACAAATGCAGACAGAAACAAAAGCAGACAGGGACAAAGTCCACAAATGAGCAATCACTCACTGGGGATGACAACAACACTGGGGAAATCTAAAGTCACCATCCATGAATGAAAATGGATGGAAAAGAGTCACGACATTCAGATGATCATTGAATGAGGCGAGGAGAAAAACTGGGAAATACATGAGACAAGCAAACATCAGAGGTATTCAGAAAAGCATTGAATAAACTCTGGGAAACAAACTGACAACAGAGACATTCAGAAGAGCATTGAATGAACTCCGAGAAATAAATCAGAGATAAGAACAAAGGACTCAATCTGAAAAAACATCAGAAAGAGATACACATCCGGATAGGCATCGGATGGTAGAGAAACCAGACATCCAATAATGGCTTTGAATGAAAGGTATATATCACAATATCTAATAACGGCTTTAGATAAAAGTGAACAAAGACTCGATCTGGTAAAATATCAGAAAGAGAGACACATCCGGAAAGGCATCGGATGGTAGAGAAACCAGACATCCAATAATGGCTTTGAATGAAAGGTATAGATCACAATATCTAATAACGGCTTTAGATAAAAGTGAACAAAGACTCGATCTGGTAAAATATCAGAAAGAGAGACACATCTGGAAAGGCATCGGATGGTAGAGAAACCAGACATCCAATAATGGCTTTGAATGAAAGGTATAACTCACAATATCTAATAATGGCTTTAGATAAAAGTGAACAAAGACTCGATCTGGTAAAATATCAGAAAGAGAGACACATCCGGAAAGGCATCAGATGGTAGAGAAACTGGACATCCAATAATGGCTTTGAATGAATGGTACAAATCATAATATCTAATAATGGCTTTAGACGAATATGAACAGAGACTACATTCAAGAATGGCATTGAATGCAAAGAAACCAGTCATCCAATAATGGCTTTGAACAAAAGGTACAAATCACAATATCTAATAATGGCTTTAGACGAATGTGAAGAAAGACTACATTCAAGAATTGCTTTGAATGCAAAGAAACTAGTCATCCAATAATGGCTTTGAACAAAAGGTATAAATCACAATATCTAATAATGGCTTTAGACGAATGTGAACAAAGATTCGATCTGAAAAACATCAGAAAGAGAGATACCTTCGGAAAGGCATCAGATGGTAGAGAAACTGGACATCCAATAATGGCTTTGAATGAAAGGTATAACTCACAATATCTAATAATGGCTTTAGATAAAAGTGAACAAAGACCCGATCTGGTAAAATATCAGAAAGAGACACACATTCGGAAAGGCGCCAGATAGTAGAGAAACCAGACATCCAATAACGACTTTGAATGAAAGGTATAGATCACTATATCTAATAATGGCTTTAGATAAAAAGTGAGCAAACCGAGGTCCAAGACATCATTGGATAAGGGGGAAGAACTTTCAGGGATGGCACTAAAAGTAAAGGCAAATCACTATATTCAAGAATGGCATCAAATGATAGTGAGAAAGACATCCAGGAATGGCACTGAATGCAAAGGAGATTGCTCGTTTAGGGATCGTACTGAATGGACAAAAAAGACTTTCAGGAATGGCACTGAAAGATATCCAAGCAAATTTGATGAGGATTACAAAAGAGAGGCAAAACTTCCAGGAATAGCACTGTGAGAAACAAGATATCCAGGAATGGCACTGGAGATCACAAGAGACAGACATCCAGGAATGGCACTGGAGATCACAAGAAACAGACATCCAGGAATAGCACTGGAGTGAGAGAATATAAAGATCCAGGAATATCATTGGAATAAGAGAAGACCAACATCTATCAACAAAATTAGATGCACAAGATAATGACAACATTCAGGAATGGCACTGAATGAAAAGGACAGGTAATGTTTTGGTAAGGTAAGACGTGGATAATGACACGACTTCGGGAGAAATGCAAATGAGGATGAAACACTCATGATATGCATACGTATACGAATTATGCAGATGAAGATGCTGACGACACATCACGACTCTTTTGTGGAGAAGACAAAACTGGAAGACTGATTCCTCCACACGGAGATCACTGCCATTCCGCTTGGGACTAGAGATGCAACTGCTGAACACATCATTGCCACACTGGTAAACTATATCCAAATTGATGATCCTCGTAGGAAGGATGAAGAGCTGCTTGGGGATTCTTCAAATTAACTGCCCCAGATTAGCTTATTGTTGTAGATGAGCTGATCATTGCTTCAGCTTGTCTGATTTTGAAAATGACCGTTTCATGGTGCTCTTAGAGAGCTTGCCCCAGTCTGAGTCTTGAAAGATGATTGTCCTACTGTACACTGGGAAAGCTTGCCCCAGTATGAGTCTTGAAAAATCTTCTGTATGAACCAACTCTAAGAAGTCGCCATTAAACTACAAATCTTGAACTGATTCTCAACATGATATGAAATGAACTTGCCCCTGATTGGATCACCGACCAAGTTTCTCAAATGTTTGAAAATTCCTTAAGAAGAAAGCTAGTTTGCAAACAAAAGTATTTGTACACACATGGTAAATACAAAGTTTATGCAACTTTTGAAATCAAAATCATTTTGAAAGAGGTGCAAAGTATATGGGATACTGGTCGGAACACGGTGGTTCAAGACATTAAAGTGAAAAGTTTAAGCAAAAGGTGTGATGCCAAAACAGATGATCTGCAAAGATCTTTTGGAGTCAGTTTACGCAACCTTGCTGTAGTATACTTTCAAAATAACCTTGCTTCAGTTAGGTCTTTTGTGGGTTATAATGTGGCCTGGTTCACGGTTTAAGAAACAAAGGATAAAGGCTCAAAGTTTATTTGTACCCACCCAATCTACGTGATGAACTTCAGTCCTATGCTCAGTTAACTCAAATTATGCACTCAAATTCCCATGAGTTAGGAATTGCACTGATGATAGTAATGATGATGGTTCAGAAGTTAAAGGACTTTTGAAATGGCGGTCACTACTTCCTTACAAATTTGTTTGCCATTGAAGACTTTCAGGATAAAGGATTTAAAGATTTCCTCCTTTGGTTGTCATACAAACTTGTCTTTCTTTTTTTTTTTTTTTTTTTTTGTGACTGCCTGGCTTAAGGATTACAGTGAATCATCATTGGTGTTTGACTTGAAAGACATCTTCGACACTTGCTTGCTGTGTGCGAAGGAAAACTGTGAACTTTTGTTGAAAGGCGTCTTGCATGAAACTCTTGTATTTGAATGCACAATCAAGTTAACTGAGAACTACCCTGCCCCAGGTTAAGATTGCGGGTTTTTATTTGTAAAGAAAAGAAACTCCTACTTCAAGGCTCAAAGGGGTTAAAGAAGGGTTATCTTCCTTATGTCTCCGGTGTTTGGGAGTTGAAACAATGCCTTACATCGTCAACAAAGTTTTGATTTGAAAGCATACCAACAGCAATTATGGGTATAACGTTTTCATCATCCTCCCTCCAATCTTTGCATAATCAACAGAAAGTGGACAAGAGAAATTTTTTTTTTGAAAGAGAAAGCATTAAGAAGTAAATAGCAGACACAAATGAATTGAATCAAAAAGTTGTAAATACTCATTTCATTAAATGTGAAAGTACAAACATAGTTGAAAGCAAACAACCATTACAAAATAAAGGAAAATGTAAACAATAAGAAACATGGCATAGTGACTAGTCAAAAACATGGATGAGCTGGCCTGTCTTCGAAAAGTAGTTGAGCTGAAGTCGACTAAAGCTTCACTTGTCCTGGTAGAGGGTTGTTCTGACATTCTGCGTCTGATGTTAGCTCTAGTCCTGTATTGGTGTCGAGGAACCAGCTTGACGACTGACAGACAACACTGAAGATAGAGACAGCTGGAAATGAGTAACTGGACAGACAGACGCATGCAATGAATCATGCAAAGATGCAAATGATATGCAATACAATGCAGCACGGGATGCAGAAAAAAATGCAATGAAGGGTGATTAGGATCTGAGATAACACGAGTAAATCAGAACATCCTATTAGGTAGGTCTCCCTATAACGGATAGTTCTAGATTATCTACCCATAAACCCACTCACGGGATATTTTCTAGGTTTTTGATAAGGTTTCAGAGTCACGGACCTTAGCCGTATCAACGTTATGCAACGGGCTAGCCATTTTACAACGAGAGTGACGAAAAGGTCTATTCTAATCGAGGTTTTCATATTGGTTGGAACAAGGAGATGTCCTTGAAGTCCAATATTACACAACCACCAAAATAGCACTGGTTCTAAACGGGGACCTAGAGTCACGGACCCTTCATGAATCAGCCTCATGCAACAAGCTAGTTATTTTTATAACGAGATCTACAAACAGGTTTACTCTAGAGGAGCCTTCATGTTAGTTGCTAAAAGGAGCTTACCCTTATAGTCTAACACTAATAACTACCAAATCTAAACCTAGGTTTTCTCTCTGCTTTTACCAAAACTCGGGTGTAGAGCTTTATTCAAGATATAAGATACCCAAAGCCCACACATGGATATACAGAGATATATATGAAAAAGAAATAAAGCAAGAGCAATAAAACATATAATCAAAGAAGGAAGAGAAACAAACAAAAGCTAAACACACATATGAAAACCTAACTAAACTAGGCTTGACTCACTTAGGGATGTCTTGTCCCCAGCAGAGTCGCCATCGGTCGTACCTCGAAAAATGAGAACGACCTCGCGAAGCGCAATCGCACGCCCGCGGGATGGACTTAACAGAGTCGCCACCGATCTTTATTTATTCCATAGAGGGAAAGGGAAAATATCGAATAAAACCCTAAAAGAAAGGATAAGAATATGGTCATCGCAACCAATGTCTGAGTTCGGGAGTCGGTTACGCAAGGGGAAGGTATTAGCACCCCTCACGTCCGTTGTACTCAACGGGAACCATTTAGTTAGGGTTAAATGTATGTTAGCTTAAGGTTTGTTTCTAATCTTCTACTTGAGGAAAGAGAGAGAAATGTTTTTAGGATTTTTTAAAGGGGAGACCTAAGGGTTTTTATTACTAGGGGGCTCGACAAGACTTCACAATCTCGTGCCTACGTATCCTCGTAGTGCAATGAGGAACTCAGAGCCTTCGTAGTTCGGGGCTACGATGAAAAATGAAAAGGTGGAATCCAAGAAGGCATTGGATGTAAAGGAAAAAGGAAAAGGTAGAAAAAAGAAAAGGTGGGATCCAAGAAGGCATTGGATGTAAAGGAAACAAAAGGAAAAGAAAAAGGTGGCTCGCTAGGATCTCGTAATCCTATGCCTACGTATCCTCAAGATGAACTTGAGAAATCAGAGCGTCCGTAGTTCTGGCTACTATGGTAAAAAGCTTGAAAGCAAAGCTTGTGAGGATTGATTGTTTAGGAGAAGAGATTAATGGCTATCTCTTATGAAGGTTAAAGGAAGGGTTAAAAATCACAAGAGATTAATGGATATCTCTCGGAAAAGCTAACGGTTTAAAAGTGGCTTGAATATGTTTTAAGAATGCCAAAGGGTTATGCCAGAGTGCTAGACTCTAACAGTCCTTTTCATTCAAGATTGGTATGAAAATTGTTTAGTGGATAGTGAACATTGATAGTAATCAATGATTCAAGAGTTGTGCCAAGATGCTAAATCTTGACGGCTCTTACTCATCCAAGTTGAAATGAAAAATAATTAATGGACAACGAGCTATTGACGATAATCAATTGCTCAAAGAGTTATGCCAAGATACTAGACCTTGACGGCTCTTATTCGTCCAAGTTGATATGAAAATGGTTTAATGGACAATGAACGCTTGATGAAAATCAATTGTTCGAAGAGTTGTGACAAGATGCTAGATCTTGACAGTCTTATTCGTCCAAGTTGATTAAAGGGATTTTGAGGAGCAAAAGAATGAATGAATGGCTACCCCAAAGTGCGAGACTTGAGACCAATCGTTCGAGGTTTCTGCTAGAATGCTAGATTCTAACGGTCCTTTTCTTTGCATTTATTTAGAAATAGATTTTAACATTCGATTTTTACAGTCACTCGATGCTTGATCGAGGTTTGATTCATAAGTTGAAAATAATTTGTGAAATGGTTTGAAATTGAAACCGATTGTAAAAGCAATTAGAAAATGAAATTTGACTGTTAAAACTATAGAAAAATGGTTTAAAAAAATTAAAAATAAAAAAAATAAAAATAAAGAGAAAAGAAAGAATGCAGAGTGAGCGAACGTGCTCCACTACTTGCATTTCTTAATCACCCATTTTTTATTTAAAAAAAAAAAAGAAAAAAGCTATGAAAGATTATTTAAAAAAAAAAGAAAAAGAATGATAAAGGCCAGTCAATGCAATCAGTCACCTAGCCATCATTATTGGATTTGTTCAATTAATTAATGGTATGCAGAACAAATGTGTTGGGCAGTGCAAATCGTGTGGTATAGCATCCAAATTAATTATTTATTGCAAAAAAAAAAACTTATAAACATAACAATAAGGAGAAATAACTCATTAAATACTACACAAGAATAATATCAACACTATTTCGTTCTCTCTCATTGCCATAGAAACAAACTTTGACCAACTTAGCTTTTAAAAAGATTCTGAAAAAAAAAATCACCAATTAATAGAATAATAACTAATAAATGGCTATTAATTAAATATAAAGGAAATGAAATAAAAATAAAGTAGAAATCTCAATCTCCCAATTATCTCTCGGTTTGTCTTCCTCGCTCGCGTCATGCTCATATGCTTATTACAGTAACAAAACAACAAATTTGTTTTTACAATTTTTCTTTTTTTAAGACAAAACATGAACTTGTTTCTACAATTTTTTTCACATAAATTTTCACTGTTACTTCTCAAAACTTCTTTCAAAGATCACAAGCCTAAAACCAACTTTTCTTCCATATTTTCTCAACAAAATAAAAATGTCACAACCCAAAACAAATAACTCCATTTTTTTCAAACATACAAGTAAATGAAAACAAATAGTGGATCAGAGTGAAAACAAACCAAAAAAGGAGAGAAAAAAAACCAACAGCAACGTCGGTGTTTTCGTGGTGGCTTGAAGTTGTGTCGTCGGCGTTTGTGCGGAGGCTGCACGGATGGCGAGCTGAGTTTTCAAAAATGGTTTTGGTTGGTGTGAGTGAGCTTCTTGGAGGTAGTTGAAGATGGACCAAAGTGGAGTGGTGATGGAGTTGCAGTGGAGCTCGTAAAGGAAAGTGAGGGCGGTTCTGGTTGGTTCGTGTTTTTGGCGTCGGCGGAAAATGAAGATGGTTGGTGACGAATGAAGGAAGATTGAGGGAGGTGGGTTTCGGCAGGAGGTTCTTGTTGTGGTCTTAACAGGTTTTGGATTTGAAGGGATCGCTTCTCATTGAAGGATATTGAAGGTTTTCAAGTGGCTGGGAAAATGAGGAAAACCCCTTTGTGATATCGGTCCCCCTCCTCCCCCTTTGCGAATCCTCCTTACTCTTCTTTTAAATCCAAAACAAAACTTGTCCTTTAAGTTTTCAAATACCATAATCCTTGTCTTCTTCTTGATGATACATCTTTTTCAATTGTTAATTTGGGATTTGTTCAGAACTGCCTTTATGGATGCAGATTTTGGTTTGCAAAAATAGAGTAAAGTGTGGTGCAGAGCTTTGGTCAAAGGTACAGAGTGTGGTCCTTATCGTGATGCTAGCTTGGAAGTAGTAGCAGGATTATGCAGACTGTTACCTCTTTCTCTTTTTTTGTTTTTTTTTTAATAATAATAAAATGAAATAAGAATACTAATTATAACACTAAATAATAATAATAAAGATAACACTAATAATAATAAAAAAAATAAATATCAACAATAATAATAATACTAAAATAAAAATGAAATAATAATAATAATAATAAAATGGAAATGTTGATAATAAAGAAATAATAGAAATAATAAAATAGTAAATTAGTGATTTGAAAACAAAAATAAAAATCTAAATTAAAAAATAAAGTCCTAAAACTCGTAAAAATAATTAAAAGAAAATAGGCGACAAAAATTAAACAAAATGCATGACTACTGAATAATAGGCCACACGTCCGTAAATGCAAAGACAGTTGGAAAAGACCAGCGTATCTGAGGGTAAAATTTAGGGTATGACACTTACTAATAATTAATTATAAAAAAAATTCCCCCCTTTAAAATAATATTTAGAACTTTTATCTTAATAAAGAAACCTTTTTTTCTTTTGAAATTAAACCCCTTTTTTATAACAATATAACTTTTTATATATAGTAAAATATAACTTTTAAAATAAAAAAGATAACCATTTTTTATGACTTCCCCTCTTTTAAAAAATATCACCTTTTAATAAAATTTAACAAAAAATAAATATAAAAACTTTTTGCTAAAACCTTTTTTTATTAGTAAAAGCCTTTTTTAATAAAAACTCTTATTTATCAAATAGTAAAATTAAAACTTTTTTTTATTAATGAGAAAACTCTAACTTCTAATTAAAATAATCTTTAACATAATAAACCTTTTAATTTTGCTTTAAATCACCAACTTTTCTTAATAGTCTGTTCTCTTAGAAACCCTCATTGCGCTTAATCGTATGCTTGAGTGACATACTTTAGAACCTCTGATTGGTATCATGTTTTACGTATGTGTGTGTGTTTACTATTGTATGAATGTATGCCTTTTGCTCTAAACCTTTTCAAAACATTAAAACTCTCGATCCAACGTCGAGCCCATTTTCTACCCATGTAAGTCGATCGCCTTAGGGCATCGCATTCAACCTACCGGTCACTGGACACAAGACTAGCACCACTTTGCTAGCACTCTCGCTTAAATCTAATATAATTAATCGCATTAATATCCAAGGGAAAATCCCATGCATGATAACCATGTTATTGTGCATGGTGCACATCATTTGCATCATACTCGACACCTTAAGATAAGTCAATTAGATAACTTAGGATAGATTTCTTAGGTTAGTCCCCCCTCAATTTTGATTTAAAATCAAATTTTAGCCCACCTAATTCTCCACACAAGAGAATTAGATGTTAATCATCTCAAAGAAAGGGACATACAATCCCATACCCCACAAAATACAAACATTTTCAAAACTGTGGTGGTCTTTCTTCAGATGATGACTCATCTTCTTTTCCTAAACCTTTAAACATTTAGTATCCTTAATAAGGAACTACAAGTGCTCTGATTCCCTCCTGACAGGATATGCAGGCACAAGATGCGATATCTTGTCGAGCACACTTAGGAATAAAAATAATAAATCACCTACCCTTAAACCCTTAGCAAAACAGATAACAAATAACAGATAAAATAAATCAAGAGGTTCCTGTAGAGTACTACAGATATCTAGGACGCTAACACCTTCCCTAGGTATAACCAACCCCCGAACTTAGAATCTTAGTGCATTTGCATTGCATTGTGGGAATTCGGTTTTTCTCCCTTCCCTTGGATAAAATCAAAGACCGGTGGTGACATTAAAAATGCGATCCTAGTTAACAAATAACTATGGTATCCAATTTTCACCGCGACAATTACCAAATGACTTTGAGGGCAAGAGCTGCCTTTGTACTTTTCAAAGTCAGGCACCTTGAATTTGTGCAGGATCTTTACGTTAGGGATCAAACATAGGTCAGCAACATCTTTACCGAACAAGTCTTGACCGCGAATGGCATGCAGTTCCTTCTGGATTTCCAAGAATTGTTCCTGGAACTCATTCATCCTTTCGTATACTTCTTCGTTTCTGCCAGTAGCAGCCTGCAGAATCTGTTCTTCTGGGATAATATGTACCAACCGTTGTGGTATAGTCATTACGGCGGTAACTCTTGGCGCTTCAGTGACCTGAAGTTTGTAACCTTCAGGGGTGTCTGCTGTAATCCTTGCAACTTCATTTACCTGAAGTTTGTAACCTTCAGGTCTGGCGGTTCCTGCTACGACTTCCGGGCCTTCAGTGACCGGTGGGATGTATCCTTCAGGTATAAAGTTAAGACGCATGCCCCAGGGAAAACCTTTAGGCATGTTGTACTGAGGATGACTGCCAGGTGTCTCAAATGCTGGTGTGGATGTAATCTCTGAGATCACAGTCCTCTGATGTTGTTGTTCCTAGGCTGCTGCCAGGGATTGCATATCGTTGTGGAGTTTCTCCGCACTCTCTTTTAGAGCGTTGATTTCTTCTCTCAGCTCTCTGTTCTCTTCCTCGATATCATTCATTTTCTTTTGTCGATTGGCCTGAGTATTGTAGGAATGAGACAGTTTGACTCTAGAGTGCGACACATATGTGAGACTCAAAGACAAAGATGTATTATGTGAGAATGATGAATGATATGCAGAGAATGATATATATATATATATATATATATATATATATATATATATATATATAATTTTTGTATTCAAAATAACTTTTAACAATTATATTGGAAATATCACACAGTGGGGGGAGACCCTTTTATTGAATTCGAAAGATTGCAGTATTTTACAAGGAAAAGTACAGTATTTTACAAAGTGCGCGAAAGAAAATTAGGCTTATGGATCCTGAGTTCTCTCTGAGGAGAGCTTAGATGTTGGTTCCTAAACTTTTCTTTTCTTTGATCGGGATCCTTCGGTCGTTGTCGGGTCGTCGATCCTCTACCAAGTGAAAGGAGAGAGCAAACTTCTTCGTTCCTCCTGACTTTCTATAGCATGCTGCTCTAATATCTCAATCAGGGCATCTTTTTCCTTTAGCAGTTCCTGAATCTTGGTACATTCCAAATTAAGGATCTTGTATTTGTTCTTCCAAGAGTTTTTCTCGCGTTGGACTTTGTTAAGAGCGACCTGGAGTTTTTCCGCATCAGACATGAAGTAAAGGACATATTCCTTTAATGGAAAAAATTCTTGACGAGGGTAAGTCATCCTCAGTTTGATGGCTCTAGTTTGTACCCGGTAGAGATAAGGCTCTGCAGAGATGCAGTTTGTCCTCCAAGGGATTCTCTCCCTTTCCTGTGAATATGTTGCCAGGCATGCACTATTTCTTTCTTTAGTACCCTGTCATTTTCTCCTTCCTTGAAGAAAATACCTTCCAGATGAACATTATGCGGGAAATTCTTCATCGGGTATCCAAGTTGACAACGAGCTAAAATTGGATGATAGTTGATCCCTCCTTTAGTACCAATGATGGGTACATTGGGGAAATTTCCACATTTGTCTATAATTTTTATTCCGTCATAGACCCGATTGTACCAATCTATGTCAGAATTAGTAAGAGATATAATCTTCTGCGACCATCGTAAATTACTCTTATGATCCCAAAAAGAAGCAGACTTGGGTAAGTGGGAAATAAACCATTTGTAGAGTAATGGCACACAACATGTGATCATCCCTCTGTTGTACAAATTTCTTAAGTGTACAGAATGGTAAGCGTCCGCGAGCAAGGTTGGGACCGGGTTTCCAATTAAGAATATCTTAACAGCATTGGTGTCGACGAAGTTATCAATGTTGGGAAAGAGGAATAACCCGTATATAAGCAGAACAAAGATATCCTCAAAAGTAGTTATATTTCCTATACTAGCAAAGTATAGATCTTTCTCCATCAGGAATTTAGCTGGTAAACCCTGGATTCCTCCTTTGGCGGTCATGTGAGTCTTGATTTTTGACTCATCCAAAGAGATTGCTCTTGCAATGGCTTGATCTTTTGGAATTTCTTCTAGTCTAGAAAATGGATCTTGATTAGTGATAGGTAAATCAATCAGGTGGGAGTACTCTTCCAGTGTTGGTGTGAGCTGGTAATCTAGGAAAGTGAAGCAGTGGTGAACCGGATCGTAGAAATGGACCAGTGTAGACAGGATCCCTTCAACCATGTTGACTTTCAAAAGAGACAATAGTCCTCCGTGCTTAGCTCTAAAAGTCTGGGGATTAGTAATCATCCTTCCCAATTTCCTTAAGTCTTCCAGTTTTGGAACCTTGAAGGTGTACTTGTGCGTTTTTCTTCTTCCGAAATCCATAACGCAACTTCTGATATTTGCAATTATTGTTTCAGTTCTTTTAGAAAAAATATTTTTTCTTGTTTTAGAAAAGTTTTTTAATGAATGCATGGATGCATGAATGCAGCAAACAAAAACATTTGAAAACATGGGTTTAGGGGTTCATCGTCACGAGCATGGAGCCATGGATCTACCCATTCCCAAAGGTGTACACTAATAGGTCAATTATTATACCTGTAGAACTGGTTCTAACAAAGGTTCCCAAAATCATTGACCCCTCTTAAAGATATTAACAGCAAACTGATTGACTCATGAGAGCTGTAATATTCTAAGATGAATCTCTTTTGAGTGTAGTATCGCGTATCAACTATTCCTGATAGTCACCGCACTACGTAATGGTTTAATGGTTAAGTGTCTACTAATCCTCAGCTTCAAGGGTAACCCAATGGGATAAAACAATGCTTTCACGACATGCTCGTTCAACATTGGTAAATCCACGCAGGCACCTCCACTGATTCGGTGGACTCTCAAGTCAACTTGGTCGGGATTCACTCCCTATAAGCCTCCCCGAATACGCCACCACTTATCTTAATGTTCTCTCGGACTCACCACATGCGTATTAATCGCATTCCCAGATAACAGTAATTTAAACACGGGTATCAAATAATATGACAGCAGATGATATATATATATATATATATATATATATATATATATATATATATATATATATATATATATATATATATATAAGAGAAAGCAAGTAAATAAGCAGAAAAATAAATACAAAGCAAGGCCTAGACCTCTTAGGAACTCTAATCCTAAATATCCCCACTAGAGTCGCCATTTTTATGTAGCGTACGGTTTTTGTCGGTGACGCGACCACCTTACCGCATGAATTGGGATTTGGGTGCTACTTTCTAATTTCTGTATTTATCCTATGAAGCTAGTTAAGGAAAGGGAAGATATCTAAAACTAACCTTGCACGCAAATGTTTTCTTTTACAAATGTTAAGAGATCGGGGATCGGGGTCTGGTTATACAAAGGGAAGCTATTAACACCCAATGTATCTATGGTAATCCATAGGAACCTTCTTTTGCATGTATTTCTGTTAACTTGAAATGCTTTCTTGTGTTTATCTGCTATGGTTTGGTAAAGTTTCTCCTTTGGGAGAATTGAGAGAATGTTTTTGCTGTTTTCAAGTTTTCTGGTGTTTTTGTGAAGGTACTGGACCTAAAGTTTTTTATTTGTGTGCTCGCTAAAATTTTGCAATCTTATGCCTACGTATTCCCGTAAAGAGATTTGGGAAATTAGAGCAATCATAGTTCCTCCTATTCTATGGGAGTAAAACGTTTGGTGTCTTGTTTAAAGCCCAAGATTGAAGCTAACTGAGTATTTGTGTCTCGTTCAAAGCCCAAGATTGAAGCTAGCTGAGTATTTATGTCTTGTTCAAAGCCCAAGATTGAAGCTAAAGGGGTGACTGAGAGAGAATTTGTCATTTCTAAAGGGAGAATATCTCATTTATTTATCTCAAAATGTTGGGTAATTGATTATAAGGGAAATTACTTTAACTGGGATATGAGGAATCCAGCAATGCCATAATTTCCTTTATAAGAGTGATGTCATGAAGGAAGAAAGATTTAACTCGGTATTGAGCAATGCCACTTTTTCCTTATGAGTCTTTCATGCTAAGAGAGGGACATTGGCTTGGATGTATGAAATCCAGAGGCTTGCCACTTATAGCTGTTAGATGAAAGAGGAGTTTTGGCCAGGATAAAGAAAGGACTCCAGCTTGGATTTTGAATCAACAAGTGTGCCACTTATAGCAATTATCTGGAAAAAGGTTTTGATTGTTTGTTTTTTTATATGTGATATATAGAGGGGATATCCTCTTATAGAGTGGACTCACGGTCTCATCTGAGGGGATGTTGATTTTTGTGTGCCTTGATCAAATCCCAAGGTTGAAGCTAAAGGAAACTGACTCCACTGGGGGAGTGTTTTATCTGTCTTGTACAAACCCAAGATTGAGGTTGTCTGGGAAAATCATTATATGAAGCCTAAGAGTAGGTTGTCTGGGGAAATTCTTATATGAAGCCTAAGAGGAGGCTATCTATTGCTGAGGATTATTGAAATCCAGGAGCAGGTCCAAATTGTATTGGGGAGCCCAAAGGGTTTACTCTTGCTGAGAATCAGAGAAGAGTTGGAGTATCAGATGCCATGAGGCTCTGATTTCATTGGGGATTTATTGATGGTAAATTGACCCTGGTTGGGGGTTTTTAGGTGAAAGTCAAACCTTTTTAGGTATCAGGGGAGTTTAAAGATGAATTTCAAAACCTATGAGGTCTTCAATTCAGCTGGAGACTAGTGTATTGGTAAAATGATCAGGGTTTTTCCTGTGCTTTTAGGAAACTTGAGGGTTTCTGTGTGAGATCCAAGAGGATATGAGACTTTCCAAGTCTACTTGAATGAAACCCAAGAGGGGGCTGAGAGTGTCCAAGTCTCTCAAGAAATGGTAGGCTCTGGTGTAGAGAGTGGTCTTTGTATGTTGCCCAAGTGGAGGTTGTTGGTTTAAGGGATGAAGATCAACCCTTAGAATGGTCTGATGTTCTGGAATTTTGACCCTCCTAGGGATTGAACTAGCACTGATGACTAAATTATATCCTATGCCTTTAGGAAGCCTGTGGGTCCTTGTACTAAGCCCAAGAGGAGGTTGGGGAACTTCTAAGAAGCCTGTTGGTCCTTGTACTAAGCCCAAGAGGAGGCTGGGGATACTTTTAGGAAGCCTGTGGGTCCAAGCCTAAGAAAAGTTCAAGAAAGGTTTCACCGGGAATTAATCCTTTATTTGTTAAACAATTCTAAGGTTTGAAGAAATTCCAAAGAGGTTTCACCGGGAATTAATCCTCTCTGGGGGAAATGAATTTCTTGTGTACATATATATATATATTTCTAAGTTTTGACAGTCTTGAGAAAAGTTTCACCGGGAATAATGCCTTTCTCTGTTCCATATTGAATAAGCCCAAGAGGAGGCAGACTGTATAGGGAATTTCCTATAAGGGAACTAGTTTTGACTAAGTTGAGAGTAACCTTTGGTTTGACCTAAGTGTAGACCTAATTGTTGGGGAATCTCTAAACAAATATGCATTGACATATATATAAACAAATATGCATTGAATTGAAAAGATGTTGGGACTTACATTCTGAGAGGGGGCCCAAGTGTATGGTGATCTGTTGTATTGACTACAACTGTATGATTAGGGTTTTGAGAAATTGAAGAAAGTTTTGAGAAAACTTTGAATTTTGAATTTGAATTAAAAGAAAATTTTTGTAAAGAAAGTTTGGGGCTTATAACTCAAAGAGAAGACCCAAGTGGTCTAAGAGCAGTTTCACCAGGAATAATGCTCCTCTTAGTACCAGTTTAAAAACAGATAGATGATTTTGAAAACAGAGGTATGGGGCTTACAACTCAAGGAGAGGCCCATGGAAGTTGTTTGCTGTTTAAAACAAAGTTTATGTACAAAACTTTTGGGGCTTATACTCAAGGAGAGGCCCATATGACTTATTTGAAAACATTGATCGCACTGTGATACCGAAAGACGTTGTGGGACTTATACTACAGCAGAGGCCCAAAATTGTTTTTGCATAAAGAGGGGTTGGGTCTTACACTCTATTTGAGGCCCAAAAGTGTTTGTTAAGAAAGAAAAATGGGGCTTATACTCAAGGAGAGGCCTAGATGGTTTATTTGAAAAGGCGACAATCACGTCGAGGTTTTGAAAACCGCAGAGGAACTTATACAATGACTGAGGCCGAAAAATATTTATTTACAAAAGGGAAGGGTCTTACACTCTACAAAGAGGCCCAAAAAAGTTATTTTTATACAAGAGTTGGGGCTTATAGCTCAAGGAGATGCCCAGATGAAAAACAACGATTGCACCGTTTATTTTGAAAATCGTATCGGGACTTATACAATGACTGAGACCCAAAATTATTGTATTTATAAAGGGGATGGGTCTTACACTTTATTAAAGGCCCAAAAGTGTTTCAAATGAAGTTTCAAAAATTAAAATTAAGGAAAACTCAAATTTTAATTAAAAAAACAATTTTTCAAAGAAAATTAAATAGAAAAATGATATAAAATATCAAATATATTTAGAAACAAGTTGTGAGGTTTGAAAAATCATGTTATGTTTATATGAAAGTGTGAAAATCATTTGAATTTGAAAAATCAAGAGGAAAATTTCATTAAAAATGTTTTAAAACAATTAAAATGAAATTCTTTACAAAAATTCAAACTATATTAAATAAATAATATAAATTTTATTTTTTTTGTAGAATAAAATATTTAATCATTTTTGTGAATTTTGAAAAAAAGAACCAATAAAAAATAATTAAAATTGAAGGAGAAATTAATTTTTGAAATTAATTAAGAAAATAAAAAAAATGAGAAAAAAGATAAAAATAAAAAAAATAAAAAGAAAAAAGAGAGGGAGCCAAAAATGGTCTGGGTGGGTGTTGAACCCACGCCCTCTAACCAAACAAACACACGCTGCTACCACTGGGGTAGTGATACATCCGTGTATCAAAACCATCCCATAAACATATAAGGGTGACCTATTTTCTAGGCCAGGCCAAGGCAAAAAAAATCAGATTTTGGGGAATTTGCAAGAAGGCCATAACTTTTTCATTTCTCCATGAAAATGGATGAAATTTAGATGGATCCTACCTAGAATTTCATGAGGAATCCAATGGTGGTTTTAGAATTTTCTAAAAATGCCTACATTTTAAAACCCGATAGTAGTTTCAAAATAGGGCAAACTTTGCAAGTTTTATGCTACCACTTCATACAAGAAATAATAGCATGGTAAATTGGTTCAAACACAACACATATGATATGTATGACATGTTCATGATCAATGGACATCAAAGCAATGCATATTTTAAAGAGTTCAAGTTGTTATGCACTTACCTCTTGAAGCTCCTTGTGCTAACTCTCAAGATGCTTGTGCCAGAAGTAATTCAATGCTTTGGACACTCTTAATAGACCCCTTTGAAGCTTTAAGGATGATCAAAATCAACTGGAAAGCTCTGGAACAGAAATTGACTCTTTCTTGCAAAAGTGGCTAAAGTGACCAAAATGGTAACTCCCTCAATTGGTGTTACAGTTGAGGGAAACTTGTTGGAACAGTTTAAGGATGATATTTGGAGAGTATTTGAAGTGTTGTTTGGTTTTGAAAGTGATTGGATCAAGACATGGCTTGAAAAATTCAGAAAAGTCAAAATTTGAGGTTTTGATGGTTGACTTTCTGATTTTGGTGTTGTACAATGAGGATGGAGGTTTGAACACCTCCAAGGGATAGTTTATGAAGTGTTTGGATGGTTGTTTGAGGAATTTATGCTCTGGTTTTGAGAATTCCCAAATTGCTCCTTTGAAACTTTAAAATTAAGTAAGAGAGGAAAAGTGAGAAAATAAGGCTTTGGTATTGTTTTGGTGTGGTTTGAAACATCAGAAATGACCTCTATTTATAGTAGAGGAAGTTTGTTTTTGAAGGAATAGTGAATGGGGGTTGGTTCACTCTATTATCCAATGGATATGCCCATGTATCACTTTCTTAAATGCCAAGGTACCAAGTCTCCTCTAGCCATTGACTTGAGTTGATCTTTGTAGCTTTAGGTCTTCTGATTTTTGAAACAATCTTGACTCAAATGGGCTGTCATGGACTGATGCATGCCACCTCAATGCATCCTTTCAATGCTTCATGACAAACTTGGTTTTTGAATTTGCAAATTAATGATCACATGCCAAAAGGATTGGTTCTTGACTTATTAGTCTTTTGGTTCAGATCCCTCATCATTTAGGTTGATATTGGACAGAAATGAAATGATGCAAGTGTCCATAATTGGCTCAAGGAATCGTGGGAACCAATTTATGTTCTCATGCCTTTGTGTAGGCAGGGTGAAAAATGCCATTTTTGGAGGCTTATAACTTCTTGCTTAAGTTGAACCATGGGAGGCTCTTGTACTTTTTAGAAATCCCATATATCATACTTCAACTTTGATGTTTAACTCTGGTTATGAATCATCTTGGATCATAATGAAAAATGGCCTCAAAGTTGGTGAAAATGCAAAACAGATTCTGTCCAAAATTTCACTGAGTGTTGAAAAAGTGTTCATTTTCCATTTTTTATGATTTTGATCAATCCATAACTCAAAATCCATGAGGATTTGGAATATGTTGTAGTTGACAATATTGAAGTATGTAATGAGAGCTTTCATTTGAGCTTTGGATGGAAGAAAAAGGTTGCTTGGATCACAAGTTATGGTCTTGCAAAGTTGGGTAGAAATCACTTTTTTTTCATAATCTAGTGAAAATTTAAGTTTCTTAAGGTTGCCCCTTTTGCAAGTAACCCCACTTTCTTGATTTTTCTTGATGGATGATGATCCAAACCATAAGGTAACATTGTTTTTTACTTAGAGAAGCCATGTTTGTCAAGAAATCCAAAAAGTCAAACTTGATTTTTAGGCACAGTTGACTTTTTGTCAGATGAATTTCAAACTTTGTGATCCTCTATGAAATCAAGTTCTTGACCTAATTCAAACCTAATGGATGGATTCCATAGGTGTTTTAGAGTGTTTTGAATCATGTCCCAAAGTTTGAGATGATGTCTTAGTCAAAAGTCAAAGGTATGGTTGACTTTTCCTTAGAAACCCTAGTTTGGGTCCAGATGAATTTGAATCTTCATATTGCTCATGAACCAAGTTCTTTGTGTCAATTTGAACTTGTAAGAGGATCAATATAAGATATTTGAGGTCTTCAAAACATTTCTTGAGGGTTTGGTTCTTGCATTGCTCTAAAAGTAAACTTAGGGGTGAATTATGTCAAGAAACCCTAATTCCTGATTTTTTATGAATGCATCCCCTGAGGTTATTTTGAACTTATGATTGGATCCATGAGGTCCCTTTTAGCTTCTATGATCATGTTTTGAAGTATTGGCCCATGTCCAGATGAAAATTTCCTTCTTGAGGCTTTGGTTGACCAAAACCCTAATTTGGTGACACTGATGATCTCGAGGCTTGATCAACTTGAGATGTTGCATTTTCATGCTTGGTTCTTGATGTGGGAGACCTCTTGATCCTTTATGGATGTTTGAGAGGTTTGAAAAGTTCAGGATCATGTCCATTCTTGATGATCCTTTGTCTGAGTGCTCTGAGAGGGCTTAAAACCCTAATTCATGATTGTAGTGAATGCTCAAAAATCTTTGAGAGGATTGATAAGGTATGAAGGTACATCCATATTATGGTGATGATTTGCACAAATAATGGGAAATCTTGTGGTCAAAATTTAGGGTATGACACATAGGTTCCTCTTTTGATAGCCTTAAATTTTCATCGCAATTTCTAAAACCAAACCACAGGCAACTGTCCCTGCTACAGAACCACACATATCCCTTTTGACCTTACAAATTTGCACAGTCTCACTGGAAGGCTCAACACTGGATTGTGGCTTATTTAAATTTGGGTTTAAGATAACTTGCGTTGGTTATTTGAATTGAAGTGGATTTTAAAAATGGTTAACAAATGAATATGCTTCTAAAAATGGACATGGATTGTGACTTGATTCTCAAGCATAGGACCATTTGCCTCGAATTTTAATTCAAACCCTTGAACTTGAATTAAACTCGTATCTTGAAGGCTTCGAACGAATCCACCTTGAATATAAACTTTCCATTAATTCTTGAATGAACCTTGAAGATGCTTTAGATCCAAACCAAATGAATAGGCCAATATGTAAGGAATGAGGCCCCTAAAGAAGTCCATGAATCCAATGTGAACTTCCATAGTTGACACTGATGGTCTTTACAAATCCCGATCAAATCCAAACCCTAATTGACCAAAATCTCGTCAGCAACTTGCACTTTAAACAATGGTCAGAATCCCTTGAATGATAAGATGTCCAATTTTCACAAGGAAACTTCTTGAAATCCATATGATCAGGGAAATAAACCCTAATGCGTGATTTGAGTAACAAAAATAGCTTGAGGCATTGAGAATCACCAAAATCACAGCTCATGGAAAAATTCATTTATACCCTTGATGAAACCCTGATCTTTTGAGAAACACAGAGAAATAAACTCTGATTCAAGACCATTGTGAATTTCAGAGACAAAATAGCCCTGGTAGCTTGAAGAAGAAGTCCATGATAACCATACTTCACAACCCTAATCCCACACTTCACTGCTTGAAGAAGAACCAGAAGAACCAGGCTTTATTGAAGATACACCTCAGCCATTGTGAAACCCTAATTTGCAAGATCACTGATCCTCTTGAACCAAGGTGTCCTATGTGAGATGAGGATAACGAGGCTTCAAAACCCTAACCTGAGGATCATAGATAAGAGGGAATGATCCTCTTCAAGTTTCTTGCAAGTTTCAATCTTCTAATGAAATGGTGAACCAAATATGATGCCTTGAGGCATGAGAAGCCTTTGTAGCTTAAGAGCTTAGGTATATCTCATTCTCTTTGCTTTGGACAACCAATACCATAGCAACCTCTGATCCCATGCCTTGGGAAGACCAATGATGCATGTATGATACTTATGACCTAAATGCACATGAAATATGAAGCATAAGCCACTTATTGGTGGTAAAATATGAGGGAAAATTTTGGGGTGTTACATATACAAAGAATAATCATTGTACCGAAGCTTCAATCGTAGAAAGGTACATCACAGAAGAAGCTATTAAGTTTTGTACAAACTATTTATCAGAAGCTTCCTTTATAGGAATTCCTGAGTCTCGTCATGATGGATTTTATAATGGTAGAGGTATTCAAGGTTTAAATGTTAAGATATTTTCCCGAGATGTAGTTCTTCAAGAACATTTGCATATATTGAATAACCTTAGTGAAGTTCAACCTTACTTGACCGCTCACAAAAGTCTTTTATAGGAAAAATTCCCCCGGATGAATGAAAAATGGTTGTTGACAGAGCATAACAAAACTTTCATAAATTGGTTTAATGAAAGTATTTCTAAAGAGAGTAATGCATCAGATCTTTGCAAATGGTTGTCATGTATACCTAAGTTTACTGAAATTACTTGGAGTGCATATGACTTTTCTAAATATTCATTCTATACAAAATCAAAGGATGATGGAAGCACCATGCAAAATAGTGGGGTTATGGTTGAGGTTGGATCCATGTACTTTTCTAGTTCCAAAGATAACAATCCTGTACTGGCATCTAGGGCATACTATGGGGTCATTGAGGAGATTTTGGAGATTGACTGTGTTTCTTTTAAAGTTTCTTTATTTAAGTGCAAGTGGATTGACAGTAACACATGTGTAGAAAGCAATGAATTGGGATTCACGCGGGTTGATATTCATAAGGCAACTTATAAGAATGAACCTTTTATCATGGCATCCCATGTAAAACAAGTTTTTTATGTCACCGATCCTTCTAACACTAGAATGTCAATTTTTTTCAAGGTAAACATCTTCCTGATAGTACTGATGAAAATCAAGATTTTAACTATGAGACGCCTTGTTTAGAAACACATGTATGTCAAGCATCTGAAGAAAATGATTCAAATGATGTACATGCTATCTGTCGTGATCATAAAGGAGATATGGGAAAACTAGTAAGTAAATGTTTTATATCCTTTTGAAATTTATAAAATAATCATTTTACTCTTTTATAATCATTGTACTATATGTTTAAAGTTATTGTTGATTGACCTAATTAGTTTCAAATGTTGTTCAAACTATAGGTGCTTAAGGACCAGTGACAAATCCTATTGGACAGACTACAAAACTTTCCATTTTGGTTATTGCTTTTGTTTAATAATCTTTTGTTTTAGTTTTGAAAATGGTTCTGTAATTGATTATGTAATACAGGTTCCAAAAAATATGGTTCTATAATCTTGTAATTAGTTCTAAAAATATGGTTTTGTAATACAGGTGAAAATGACAGTACAAAAAAAATAAACCCCTCGGAGTTTTCATAAAATCGAGGTAATAACATTGAGATATTACCTCGGCGTTATTTAAAACAAAGCCAATAATATTGGGTGCGTTATCCAGTTCTGAAAATGGTGAAAATGTTTATGTTAGGGATCGAACCCATGACCTTTTGATTTCTAACCTCGGCTTTAGATTAACCGGGATGACAAGTGATTTCTTTTCATGTCACCGTCCATTACCTCGCCTGTGTAGCCAAGGTTAAATGCTATTCGCGGTCGTCGTTAGACGCGTTATTTGTAGTAGTGTAACTAACTGTTCCTATTTAACTATAACAACTAACTTCTAACTCAATTCTAACGTCAATCTACTTTACTAACTGCAAACTCCTAAGAAATTTAACAGTTCATTAACAGAGTTAAGAACTTCTAACTAATTTCCTCATGAGATTACCTAACTTTAACGGCTACCCTAACATCCCTAACCACCTTGCTTAAACTGACCTAAACCATTGCACAATCAATCTCTATATAATCCCACTCGATCTTCAATTTCATCCAACCTTTTCATCCTGCAACTTCACCATCACCCTCTCTTCAACTCATCACTGTCCAATCTTCCTCACACAAGAACTCGATTTCACCATTGTTGAGAAAGCTTCACATTGAACCTTGCTGCAACTAAGCCTGGCCTATTTTACACTATCTCTACACTCTTGTCACATAATCATCATCAACAATAGCAACACAACAAATCCAATCCTACAAACTATATCCAAGAAGAAGAAGAAGAAGAAGGAATTAGCGTGAAGAGGAGTAGAGAATTCAAAGTTACCTAGAGCATATTCCTCTGGTATTTTTAGCTTCGTCTTAAATTTTAAACGCTTCAACAATCACCAAGGCAGGTCACAACCTTGCAGGTTAGTGATTCTACTTCTCTTTCTTTCATCTTGAAATTGTTACTAGCATGTAGCCCTTGATGAGGGGAATCAAAACCCCATGGTTGCGTGGCTTGATTCCCCCCCATCTGGATTTAATTTAATCTTGAGTAGGTTAGGGTTCTTCGTCTTTGCTTGGTAATTTAGACATTTAAGTGGATTTTGGATGAAACGAGTATGAGAATGGGATAAAGGAGTTTGAGAGGACGTGTTTGATGGTGGTTATGGTCCAAATTGGGTTGCTCCGCCGCCTCCAGCGCAGTGGAGCTATTTCTGGCCACCAGTGATACTTGAGAGTAAGAGAAGGAGAGGTTTGGTGTTTCGAAAGAAATGAACGTTTCTGAAGACTCCCCTCAATGCTTTGGATTCGTATTGGGTCTTACCTAGTCTAAGCCCATGAGGGTTCACTCCTTTCACATCACATTTCCTAACACACCTCATTTTTTAATTCATAAGACATCAACAATTTTGGGCCTTCATTACTTGGCCCAGCGCCATTACTAGGTCATACACCTCTAGAATCACTTGCACACTCCCTTCTTTTTTATGCAACAGAAAACCATTGCATTGGGCTTTATCCAGAATGGGTCCAACGCCAGTTTACTAGGCCACACTCTCTTCTGGCCCATGCACTCTTTCAGAATTTAATTATTAATCAATTAATTATTGTTTTTTGTAAATTCTTTTGTCATATTTGTCACACATTTAATTCATGAAAACACATTAAAGAAAAAACTCCTAAAAATACATAATACAAATGGTGTTTTGTTTGATTAGATTTAATTAGGATTTATTCTTAAATTTTGAGTTTAATTAATAGTTTAAACTTTAATTCCATTTTCGTAATATGTAGGATTTAGGTCAAATTTTGATTAGATCAAATTTAATGCTTTGTTATTTTTCATAATTCCATATGCTTAGTGTATGTTTTTGGCATGTTCATCATCCCCTTGATAAGTTGATCAAGATCATTCTTGATCAATTAATTACTTTGGTATTAGACTTGTATGACTTCTCATGAACAATTGCATGTTCCCTTAGGTTTTCATCCATTTGAGTGACCACAAGTCCCTTGATCACTTAAATTGGATTAGATCTTTGACATGATTCCATATTTGATATTTTAGATCAATCATCAATCCTTTCACCATTTAAAACCCTAGAGCCAATGCATGACAACATGGTGCTTTACCCCATTCACATCCATTTCTTTTCCTTGTTCATCTAATATTAAAATCTCTTTGCAAATAAACTCAAAAACACTTTAAAAATATGATGCGAATTGTGCGCTATGAGCCTTAAGAAATGGAGAATTATGATAGGGATATATTTCTACCCTTGTTCTGAATATCTTTGGATACAGGACGCCTGACCCAGTTGTTCAAAGTATTTACCTTCATTCATTGACTTTAGTGTAATTCAAATTAAGGCAATCTTTTCAAATTTAAAAGCAATCATAACCCATCAAGTTCATATTTTGCCTTAGGGCATTCAAAAGCTTTTCACAAAGAACATGTTATTTCTGTTCTACTACACTATAAACAACGTTTAAGCCTACCACGAGCGAGTATATAAGAAATGTTTAACTTCTAAAACACGGACGTTAACATCATCCAATAAAAACAAATAACAAACACTTATTTTCTGCCACGAACTACGAAGCTCTATTTTTCTCATTGCACTATGGGAATACGTTGGCACAAGATTTCAAAATCTTGGTCAGTACATTAATTAAAAACTTATTTTCCCCTTAATTAAAACCAATCGCAAATAACCTTTAGATAATAACACTTATCCGCACAAAGAACAATCAAAACGGTTCCCGTTAAGTACAACGGATATGAGGGGTGCTAATACATTTCCCTTGCATAACTGACTTCCGAACCCAAATTTGGTTGCGGCGACCATTTTCTTTACCTTTTGGAGTTTTATCGATATTTTCCTTTTTCTTTGAAATAAATAAAGTTTTGTGGCGACTCTATATTTTTCGCGTAGCAACAAGTGAGCAGCACATGAAGTCCAAAATATTTTGGCCTCGATACTTGAAGATGTTTACCAGCCAAGACATAATTGCTTCCATTATTAGAGAGATGAGTAGATGATGAAGAAAAAATAGAACAGAGAAATACCTGAAGGCTGAAGCAAATGAGGAACAAAGATGATGAAGATGAGCGATGATGAAGAAATGGAGGAGGAATAATGAAGATGGGCAATGATGGGTGCTGCTGAGTGAACGATGAAAGGAAAAAAACTTTGAGCGGTGATATGCGATGCTGAGCGAACAATGAAAGGAAAAAAATTAGGGCTTCTTAAAATTGTTTTAAATTAATGGGTAAAATCCCACGCCCCGAGCCGGTATGCAAAACCAAATAACCCAGCCGCTTTTGGATCGCATCATATCCGCATCCGACCCAGAATCGTGGCCGCTCCACCCGCTTTCTCCTTTCGCACTGGACCTGTACGCTAGGAAGCGATCATGCTATTTTTTTTTCATCGCACCGCTATTGACAACATAGATGCAAATGAATTGAAAATGAATAGGGAAATTTGGCGGAAAAAAATTAGGGTATCACACAAGCCCTCACTACCCAAACGAGCTATACACCTACTAAGGCTTCTGAGTCTCTCTACCCTTACAAGGGGAACATGCACACCTATACTTTTTGACCAATACAAATATATTTAATTTAACTTAATAAATTTAAAACAATTTTTTTAATTTGATTTTAAATGTATATTATATATTTATAAAAATAAATATATATTTTACTCAAAAAATAAATATTTAAAAAAACCAATTATTTTGTCGAATAAAGATCGACAAAAATGCAAATGTATTGCTAATGAGACTAATGACTAAATAAACTATTAATAATTTTTTAATATTTTAAATAATTAAATTATTAAGTTAATGTTATTTTAAAGTCTAATCAATATCATATTATTGAAAAAAAAATCACATAGAACATAAGCTTGTGTTAGACAAGTGTGACTATGGTAAACAATAAAGATTAAAATTGATTAAAAAAAATGTTTAACCATTAACCTTTTAAAGTAATTAACTTAGGCATGACATTCAAATATACAAAGAAAATTCTCATTCCGTACAAATTAGTGACCACCCATCAAGTAAATAGTAAATTGGATTATAGGATTATATACCTTAAGTTGCTTCCTCATAACATAAGCATTCTCCTCCTCAGCGTCAATGTTGTAAAGCAATTTCTTTGTGAAGAATTGAAAAGATATAGTGTTGCTCTGGGGGACATGCACTACCATGTTGAAGCATTCTCCTACCATGTACTAACATACAAAAATGTTCATACATAACAGTAGTCATCACACACAAAGAAATGCAAAACATTACTACTAGTTTGAAAAGCTAAACTATTTTTGTTATACATAATAGACTAATGTCTTTTCAGTGAATAGATTGCAGTGAAGATTTTCATTCCCTTTCCCTATCCTTGACTAGTAGCTTCATTCTTTTTCTGAGAAGATTCTGCATAAAATAGAAAAATGTATTTTCTTGATAATAAGAGAAAGAGATCAATAAGGTTGAAATGAAAACTAAACATCAATTAGTCTTACTTGCAGATGTTGAACAATCTATGTTCACTTCATTCGTTTTTCTAAAGATGTGAACTTGAAAAGTCACATTAGTTTTAAGAATGAGTTCAAAGTTACAAACATCACCAACTTTCAAATTATTATCCTTTGAGAATTTCTTCCATCCACCTATGAATTCAAACTTTGTTCTTCCCGTGGTCATCCTGATTGTGTACCGTGCAGGATAAACTCTTTCACAACCCAACACTCGGAAATAAATATTCCCTTTCTTCTTATCCAAATCAAAATGTGTCTTACCAAATCCAGAAGGTATAGTCTGCCAAACAAAATAAAAGGAAAATGTTAATGAATAAAAACTGAACTAATTTTTCTTACAATTCTAAACTACTTTAATTATCCTTTAATTTATGTGCACGAGTTTTACACTAACTTGTCGTCGGTGTTAGATCTTCAAAATATTTTACAATGATTATTCGCTACTTACCAAAAGAAAACGGCTTCCAACATACAATGCACCCATGACAAGAACAAATGATGTATTACATGTTTTGAACTCTTTTGCTCTGTTAAGGGTTGTATTTACTTGTTTTCCTGCAAGAACGGAACACCATAAGGTACATAGCTCATGCTGATAAAAATGTCTTGCCATATCCATAGATTGTTTAATAAACTTAACAACTTGAATATAAAAGATAATAACTTATACCTTTGCACTTTTTCACACAGCTACTGCTTCCAAATTCAAAGGAGGAGTGAGTTTTTCTCTTTTGACTTGTTCTACAATCTTCTTCATTATTGACTTCAACTCTTTTGAAAGGATATGTCATCTCTGTAGCAGTCTTATCAAAGATTCTCACCTCAAAATGAGAAGTTGTTTCATATTTGAAAACTAGAAGATGGCCATGAGATAGAGAATGATAGTTTGCGAATTCTTTCCAACCCTTTTCAAACCATATCTTGCCATCACTTTTTACCAAATTTATTTTCCAATCCGCATCATTGGGAGTCCTTATACACATAGCTGTTGGTAAACATTCTCCATATTTCTTGACAAACTCTATTGGTATCATCTGTCAAAAAAATTATCATGAAGATGATGACGATGTTATTAAGATAAAGAAACATAAAGAATTAGTATAGGGAGAAAGAATCTAAATAAGAGACTTACAAACTTTCCTTGATCAAGACTTTTAGTTACTATTATCTTGAAAAAATAAATTGGAGCAAATTCACAAGCCATGAGTGATGAGTGATGAGTGATGAGTGATGAGTGATGAGTTTGAAGGTATGCAATGGAAATTTAGATATCAATAACAAACAAAAGGGATATTAATATTAATTCCTACTATTTTTTCAAGAAAAATCTTCATTACCCTATATCCACTTTTTTAGCCCTATGTCTGCTTTTATTTAACTTTTCAATCCTATCATAGCTCAACACTTCTTGGAAGTTTGACCGGTTAAAGTATCTTTAATTACTCTAATTTTTGGATACTCGAAGACAAAAACAAATACACCTTCCCATTTTACAATTTGTTTATGATGGCCATACGCGGATGGGATATGGTCATACGCGTATGGGCAGAGTTGTAGCGAATTTTTTTTTGTTTTTGCGATTTCGGTCCCAAATTCGTGTGTAATGAAATTTCCCTTGACCCGTAAGACTAAGATGGTATAATTGAACATATGGAAAACCAGTAACGACCTTAAATGGGATAAAATATGGGGTTTTTACGTGATTGTCTGTATGAGACGTGTGTGATGATTGTGCACCAAGATTGTCGTATGTGGACGGTCTTGGGCTATGGTGGTAATTCCAGAGGGAATTACGGTGAGTATGTGGCTCACGTGTGATCATTGAGGATCGTGAATATGCATGAATGATTATTATATTGTGCATATTTGAGTGCCATGCTTTCATGTCATGTTATGTGAAGATGAGCTAGGTGGGAATCCATAATGGGTGTCTAGTCTCGTCCGGACTCCATGTGGGAGTCGAGTGGAGATAAGTTGTTGTTCAGAGGAACGTATACGACTTATCCAGATTCTGATGGGAATCGGGTTCTAGGGTGAACCGTATGTGATTGTGATGGTACCGCATGCATTGTGTCGTGTCAGTTGAGTCGCATTGCATATGTATATGAGTGAATGTGGGCTGAATATGCCGAATATTGATGTGGCACTTGTATGTGTGTTGTAATTATATGATTGGTGTGATTTGTGTGTTAACTACTCCTTAGCATGTGATTTTCACCGTGTATTATTGAATGTAGTTCTCACCCCATTTTGTTTGGTGTGTCTGTGCTCCTTGGGGAGTACAGATGATCAGGTACCTGAGTAGTGCTTGGATCGAGTCTTAGGAGTCGCTCTAATATGTAACACGGGAAAGATGGGGATTTTGTTATTTTCTGCATGTTATTTGTTATTTGTTACGTATCATGATTTGTTTTGATTAACGTTGTTGAACCACGAATTTTGTGGAGATTTGATGTAATTGGAGCTTTAATGCTAAACCATTTATTTAATTCCGTTGTTTAATCAAACTATTTGTTTTATTAATGAATAAGATATGAAGCGATTTAATACTTCATGGTGATGTTTTGTGATGTGGCATCCTACGTGTGTAACTCTGATTAATTTCCATTATTATTTTTCGTATTTTTAATTCTTATATGAATGGGTAGAGTATGGTGTTACAATTGGTATCAGAGCAGGTCGGTCCGTCCGGCCAGTGTTGTAGTAGAGTCTGACTATAAAATGCATATAGTCGTGTGTTTCTTCTAACCTATATTTTCTTTGGTGTTGAGCAGTATGGCTGGTAGGAATGATGTTGCGATTGCTGTTGCGCTACAGGCTGTTGCGCAGGCGGTGCAGAATACCAATCAGAATGTTGGGGATGTCGAGTTCCACAATTTGGAAAAGTTCCAGAACAACAAGCCACCTAAGTTCGAGGGTAGGCACGAACCAGATGCGGCACAGAAGTGGTTGAAGGACATTGAGAAAATCTTCAGAGTCATGGGATGCACCGAAGCTCAGAAGGTGCAGTTTGGCACTCATATGCTGAATGGGGAAGCTGAAGACTGGTGGGATAACACCCGTCAAAGGCTAGAAGCTGCAGGTGGTCCTATTACTTGGACGTTGCTCAGGGATGAGTTTCTGGAGTGGTATTTTCCAGAAGATGTTCTTGGCAAGAAAGAGATTGAATTCCTAGAATTGAAGCAGGGAAACTCGACAGTTGCAGAATACGCCGCCAAAATCGAGGAACTGGTGAAGTATTGTTCTCATTAAAATACTGATGTTTCTATGGGTTTGAAGTGTATCAAGTTTGAGAACAGACTGCGTCCCGAGATCAAACAAGGTATCGGTTATCAGAAGATCAGATACTACCCGGAGTTGGTGAACAGGTGTCGAATTTATGATGAAGATAATAGGGCTCGGGTTGCTCACTACAAGGCCCTGAGTGACAAAAAGGGTAAGCAGAGACACGGGAGTACACCTTATAGTGCTCCGTCCGATAAAGGGAAGCAGAAAGTTGTTGTTGGCAAGAAGCCAAGTGGGGGAGGAAATTCTTCCAACTCTATCAAGTGTTTCAGATGTGGTGACACGGGTCACCGTGCTAATGAATGTCAGAATTAGGTGAAAAAATGTTTCAAATGCAGGAAGCCAGGTCATGTTGTGGCAGATTTTAGGACCAATATACCTACCTATTACAACTGTGGTGAACAAGGTCACATCAGCACCCACTGTCAGAAGCCGAACAAGTCGCAGACCGGTTGGAAGGTATTTGCATTGGTGGGGGCTCAGGCTATCAGTGAGGATCTTTTGGTCAGAGGTACTTGTTACATTCATAACACTCCTTTGATTGCTATCATTGATACGGGTGCGACCCACTCGTTTATTTCTGTTGATTGTGTGAAGAAACTAGGACTTGTGTCGTCTACTTTGAGTAAAGGGATGGTGATTGATACTCCATCTATTAGGTCAATAACTACATCGTTGGTGTGCTTGAACTTTCTTGTGTCGATCTTTGGTAGAGATTTCGAAGTGGATTTGATTTTCTTACCACTCAGTGATCTGGATGTTAGTTTAGGGATGAATTGGCTAGAGAGCAATTATGTCTACATTGACTGTTATAGGAAAAGGTTGCTATTTCTTACCCCAGAGGAGGAAGAGTTGGCTAACTTTATATCTACCAAGGAATTGAGAACCATGTTGGAAGATGAAGCTAAAATGTTCGCGGTGTTTGCCTCATTGTCTGTTGAAGGCAAAACGTTGATTAATGAATTACCTGTGGTGAAAGAGTTTCCAGAAGTGTTTCCGGATGATATTTCTGAGCTTCCTCCGAAGCGAGAGGTGGAATTTGCAATTGATCTTGTTCCTGATACGAGACCTATATCTATGGCACCGTACAGAATGTCAGCGTCAGAATTGGCAGAGTTGAAACCTCAACTCGGAGAATTTCTTGATAAGAAGTTTATTAGATGCAGTGTGTCGTCATGGGGAGATCCAATGTTGTTGGTTAAGAAAAAGGACGGTAGTATGAGATTATGTATTGATTATCGTCAGCTGAATAAAGTGACCATCAAGAACATATATCCACTTCCAAGAATTGATGATCTAATGGATCATCTCGTGGGAGCCCGTGTTTTTAGTAAAATTAATTTGAGGTCAGGATACCATCAGATTCGGGTGAAAGAGGATGATATTCAGAAAACGGTTTTCAGAACTCAGTATGGACATTACGAATATGTTGTGATGTCATTCGGGGTATCCAATGCGCCGGGTGTATTCATGGAGTACATGAATCGTATCTTCCATGCCTACTTAGATCAATTTGTTATAGTTTTTATTGACGACGTTTTGATTTACTCCAGGTTGGAAAGAGATCATGCAGAGCATCTGAGGATTGCATTGCAAGTGTTGAAAGATAATTGTTTGCAAAACATTCAAAATGTGAGTTTTGGCTGCATGAAGTGAGTATTCTGGGACATGTTATTTCTGGTGATGGCATAACAGTGGATCCATCCAAAGTAAGTGTTGTACTTCAGTGGGAACCTCCAAAATTAGTGACGGAGATTAGGAATTTCTTGGGTTTAGCAGGTTATTACCACAAGTTTATCGAAGGGTTTTCTAATTTGGCCCTTCCTCTGACTCAGTTGACTAGAAAGGGTCAGGCCTTTATGTGGGATATCTTGTGTGAAGAGAGATTCAGGGAATTGAAGAAGAGGTTGACTACGGCGCCAGTATTTATTCTACTAAAGCCAGATGAACCTTTCGTGATATATTGTGATGCGTCTAAAATGGGATTAGGCGGAGTATTGATGCAGGATGGTAAGGTCGTGGCTTATGCCTCACGATAATTGAGGGTACATGAAAGGAATTGTCCTACTCATGATCTTGAGTTAGTTGTAGTGGTTTTTGTGTTGAAATTTTGGATACATTACTTGTACAGGTCGAGGTTTGAGGTGTTCAGTGATTATAAAAGTTTGAAATATTTATTTGACCAAATAGAGCTGAATATGAGACAGAGAAGATGGTTGGAGTTCTTGAAGGACTATGATTTTAGCTTGAGTTACCATCCCAGTAAAGCTAACGTCGTGCGGATGCTTTGAGTCGGAAGATAATTCACATGTTAACACTAATGATTAAGGAGTTGGATTTAATTGAGCAGTTTAGAGACTTGAGCATAGTTTGTGAATTGACTCCTGAGAGTGTGATGTTGGGGATGCTGAAAGTTAATAATGAGTTCCTTAGTGAGATTAGATAGAGTCAAAAACTTGATTTAAAGCTGGTGGATTTGATGACCGCAGGAGGGTCGGATGCAGAAGGTGACTTTAAAGTAGATGATTTTGGTGTGTTGAGATTTATAGGCAGAATTTGTGTGCCGGATAATCTGGAATTGAGAAAAATGATCTTAGAGGAGAGCCACAGGAGTAGCTTGAGTATTCATCCAGGAGCTACGAAAATGTATCAAGATATTAAGAAATTGTTTTGGTGGCCAAGTATGAAGAAAGATGTAGCTCGGTTTGTGTATGCTTTTTTGACCTGTCAGAAGTCAAAAATGGAACACCAAAGACCTTCCGGGTTGATGCAACCCATGGAAATACCATAGTGGAAGTGGGATAGTATCGTGGTGGGTTTTGTGACAGGGTTACCAAATACGGCGAGAGGCTTTGATGATATTTGGGTGATCATGGATAGACTGACGAAATTGGCATATTTTATACCGATTAACATCAGTTTTCCTTTGGCAAAGTTAGCAGATATTTATATCAGAATAATAGTGAAGTTGCACGGGGTTCCGTCGAGCATTGTGTCTGACAGAGACCAGAGGCTTACAACCGGATATTAGAAGAGCTTGCAGGAAGCTTTGGGTTCTAGTTTGAAGTTAAGTTCTGCTTATCATCTGCAAACAGATGGACAATCTGAGAGGACTATTCAGACACTGGAAGACTTATTGAGAGCTTGTATACTCAAGCAGGGAGGTACTTGGGATACCCATTTACCGTTGATTGAATTTACTTACAATAACAGTTACCATTCTAGTATTGGAATGGCGCCTTTTGAAGCGTTGTATGGTAGGAGGTATAGGACACCTATATGCTGGAATGAGTCGGGTGAGAGCAGTGTGCTTGGACCCGAGATTGTGCAACAGACTACAGAGATAATTCAGATGATTAGAGAGAAGATGAAGACATCCCAGAGTAGGCAGAAAAGTTATCATGATAATAGAGGAAAGACTTGGAATTCAGCGAAGGCAGCCATGTTTTTCTAAGGGTCAATCCTGTGACCGATGTTGGTCGTGCGCTGAAATCGAAGAATTTGGATCCTAAGTTCATTGGACCGTATCAGATTTTGCAGAGAGTTGGGACTGTTGCATATAGAGTGGTGCTACTGCCCAAACTTTCGAATTTGCATGATGTGTTTCATGTGTCGCAACTTCGGAAGTACATTGTTGATCTATCCCATGTGCTTCAAAGGGATGAAGTGTAGATTCAGGATAATCTTACCGTGGATGCGATGCCAATAAGGATTGAGGATCGCAAGATGAAACAGTTAAGAGGCAAAGACATTCCTTTAGTGAGAGCAGCTTAGGGATGAGCTGCTGGAGGAACTGTGACCTGCGAATTGGAGATCAAGATGCGAGAGTCGTATCCCGAATTGTTCTCATCGAGTACATTTTCGAGGACGGAAATATTTTAAGTGGGGGAGAGTTGTAACACCTCATTTAAATATTTAGTCATTTTGTGATTATTTTGTGTGATTGTTTGGCATGGTCTTGGTTAAGGGTATTGTCATACCCCAAATTTTGACCATTAAGATTTCCCGTCATTGTACAAATCATCAGCACAATATGGATGTACCTTGGTGCCTCATCAATCTCCTCGAGGGTTGTTGAGCACTCACTGCAATCAGACTTAGGGTTTCAAGCCCTCTCAGAGCTTTAAGGCAAAGGATCAATCAAGAAATGACATGATCCTCAACTTGTCTAAGCCTCTCAAACATCCACAAAGGATCAAGAGGACTCCCACTTCAGGAATCAAGCACAATGTTGCAGTATTCCAAGTGGATCAAGCCTTAAGATCGCCAGTGTCACCAAATTAGGGTTTTGGTAGACCAAGGCCTCTAGATGGAAATTTTCCTCTGGGCATGGGCCATTGCTTCAAACAAAAACCCAAGATGCTCCAAGGGACATCATGAACCCAATCATCAAGTCAATTTTGCCTCAGGGGATGCATACAATAAAAATCAGGAATTAGGGTTTCTTGACCTAATTCACCCCTGAGTTGACTTTTGGGACAAAACATGAGCCAAGACCTCAAGAGAGGATTTGAGGGTCCCTAATACACCACATTGATCCATTTGCAACAATGGATTGATCCAAGAAGCTTGATTCACAAGTTTCAAGTTCATCAGAACCACAATTAGGGTTTCGCGAGAAAAGTCAACTGTGCCTTTGACTTTTGACCAGGACATGCTCCCAAACCTTGGAACATGATTCAATACACCCTATTACACCTATGAAATCAATCCATTAAGTTTGATTTAGGTCAAGGACTTGATTTCATAGAGGATCGCACAGTTTGGAATTCATCTGATAAAAAATCAATTGTGCCCAAAAGTCAAAGTTTGACTTTTTGATTTTTTGATCAATTATGGTCCCCTAACCATAAAATGATGTTAATGTGTGATTGGAATCATCATTCATCAAGAAAAATCAAGAAAAGTGGGATAACTTGTAAAAGGGGTAACCATAAAAAACTTAGAAATTTTCTAAGTTATGGAACAAAGTGGCTAGGGTACCAACTTCCAAGGATCATAACTTGAGATCCAAGCAATCATTTAGGCTGATCCAAAGATGGATTTGTAGCTCTCATGGCATACTTTAAAAGTGTCAACTACACCTCATTCCAATTCATCATGGATTTTGAGTTATGGTTGGATCAAAATGGCTGAAAACATGAAATGTCACTTTTTCCAACACTTAGTGAAATTTTCACTAAGTCAGAATCTATTTCACTTTTTCCAAAATGTAGGGGCATCTTTCACTTGGATCCAAAAAGTGTCAAGACAAACTATGATCACACATATGTTGTATCATATGAGAGCTTTCCAAAATGACCAACAACCCCATGAAATTCCATTTGAGCTAAGAGTTATGACAGTGGCAATATGCCTTGCTGCAACTGTCATAACTAGGCAGATTTGTGCATTTTGCTCGATTTAAGCAAATTGTACAAATGACAAACAAGTTTATCCATCTAAACACCTCAGAGAGAGACCAAGGAGGGACAAACACTGATCCATAAGTCTCCCAAGTCTTTGGAACTAAAAATAGCATGCCAAACCTAAAAAACCCTAAAGAGGGGACAAGACTCCAATTTTATTTTGGAGCCTTCAATGGATGCACCAAGGTGGCATGAACTGAGCCATTTCCAACTGAATGAGTCAAGGATGATCTCTGAACTAGGGAACCAAAGGCATGTGCTCTAACCTCTAGTCAATGGCTAGAGGAGACTTGGATTACTATTGATCAACATTTTCCAAACCTCTGCAGCAGTTGCCCTTCACTATTGCTTGCAAAACAAACTTGCTCTAATAAAAATAGAGCTCATTTGTGCTCAGTTTAAGTACACCAAAGCCATCAAACTGATGCTTTCCTCAAAATCTCTTCTTTCACTCCAAAATTGCCTTCCAAAGCAGGTCACTATCGGGTTTTGAGTTTGAGAGCCATTCCAACCAAACCAATCACACACACACCTCATAAACATCATATAGAAGTGATCCAAACACTTAAACAACATCTGGAACACCAATTTCACAAAATCACCAGCCAATTGCTCAAGGTTTTAACCAAGTTGCAGTTGAGATGCCATGAAGTGATCCAGCCATTTCCAATCAAGTCCAAGCATTCAAACACACTTCATATGGTGTAGGGAAGCTGTTCAGATCATTACAACTCATCTGTAACACCTCCAACTCAAAAATCACTTTGCCTTTGCTATCATGACCTTCAAGTAAGCCTAAACTTGGTCATCTCTTAATCTATGAATATTTCCTCGCACAATACTTTTGCCAAATGTTCATAATCATGCATAGAATGTTTCCCCTCAATTAATTGCTTTGTTTGAATCGTGTATCAAAATTCTCAGCCTTCATGCAAATTTTAGGGTTCTTGAGGTTTTGTCTTAATTTCTTATTCCATGCTTAAAATAAATAAAATTAAAGATCATAGACATGATCGTGAGGTGAAAACGAGTAGATTGATATGTGGATTGTGTGATTTCATCAAGTATTCAGTGAGATTGGTGAGAAAATGCAAATCTGCAAAAACAGAGGGAGGGCGCGTGTTCTTGGCGCCATTTTTTGAATATTTGAATATTTGAGTTTTGTGATTTTATTTAATTGATTCAAAAATTAATTTCTCTCTGAGTTTTAATGATTTTGAGTTGATTCTTTTTTTAATAATTCACAAAAATGTTAAAATATTTTATTTTGCCAAAAATTCCCAAAAATATTATTTATTTCATATACTTGATATTTTTGCAAAGAATTAATCTTTTATTTGTTTTTTAACATTTAAAATATTTTTCCTCCTTGATTTTCCAAATTTAATTGGTTTCTAATCATTTTGTGGATATAAACATGATTTTTCAAACATTAATCCAAGATCACAACTTGTTTTTCACACATTTTTGATAATTTTTACCATTTTAATTAAATTTTTATTTAATTAAAATACATTTTGAAATTAATTTAGGGTTTTGATCTTAATCACCCTAAAAAATCATTTTCTCAAACACTCATGGGACTCTATTAGAGTGTAAGACCCATCCCCTTTGTAAATACACCACTTTTTGGGCCTCAGTCATTGTATAAGTCCCACTGTATCTTTAAAACCAACGGGGCGATCGTCGCCTTTTTAACAAACCAATTGGGGCTACCCTCATGTTATAAGCCCCATTTCTTTTCTCTAAATCACTCATGGGCCTCTAATAGAGTGTAAGACCCAATCCTTTTTGAAACCAAAATAATTTGGGCCTCAGATGTTGTATAAGACCCACTGTGTTTTCAAAAACCTCGGCGCGATCACCGTTTTCAAACAAATAACCCTGGGCCTCTCCTTGAGTTGTAAGCCTCATCACTTGTACAAAAATAAATCTTTGGGCCTCTAATAGAGTGTAAGACCCAATCTCCTTTTAATAAACACCACTTTTGGGCCTCAGATATTGTATAAGTCCCTCTGCGTTAAAAGAAAAATCTCGGCGCAATCGCCGGTTCAAAAATCAAATTATTCGAGCCTATCCTCGTGTTGTAAGCCCCATTTCTTTTCTTTTATCTTTGGGCCTCTAATAGAGTGCAAGACCCATCCCCTTGTACATAAAAACTTTTTGGGTCTCAGTCATTGTATAAGTCCCTCTGTATAGTTTTCCAGACAACGATGCGATCATCGTTAAAACTTAGGCCTCTCCTTGAGCTGTAAGCCCCAACAATCTTTTCAAAGCACTTTCTCCTTTGATTTTGAATTAAAATATATGTTGTCATCAAAACTTTCTTTAATTTCTTTGTTGAACAACTAACCAAACATCATGGAAGCTCTACAATGGGTAAGTGTTTATCCACTTTCATTTACCGCTTTCATATATATAACTGTATTGTGGGGCTGTTTCACTGTAAGTCTTCTTTCACATCCTTTTATATACTTGTCACATATCCACTGTGTAATACTAATATAGTTATTTAGAGTTTTCCCCGGCAACTACGTCTAGCACTTGGTAAAGCCTTGTTGGTCACTCTTGAATACAAACAAAACTAGATCCCCGGTAGGATTCTAGATACATTCTTCCCTCCTCTTGGGGTTAAACAATATGGAACAAAGAGAAAGGCATTATTCTCGGTGAACCTTTTCTCAGACTGTCACCCTTAGAAATTGTCAAAGAAACTCTAACTCCCCAGAGATGATCTTTTCTCCATGAATGGCATCTCTTGAGTTTCTTCCAAATTCTCGAACTTTCCTGGAATGATCTCTTCTCTGTGAATTGCATTTCTTGAACTTCTCTTGGTTTGGGGACCCACAGGCTTCCTAAAAGCATCCCCGCCTCCTCTTGGGCGTTGTACAAGGACCCTTCGGCTTCTTAGAAGTTCTCATGTCTTCTCTTGGGCTTAATACAAGGATCCTGTCGACCTCTTAAAGGTATAAGACAGAACTTAGTCATCCTTTGCTAAAGCAGTCTTTCCAGCGTAAAACATCCGACCATTTTAGGGTTGATACTCATCCCTTAATACCCGTGCTTCCTCTTGGGCATTGTACAAAAGATAAAACTCTATACTTGGACAGTCTAAACCTCTTGAGTCTCAAAGACATTCTCAAGTTCCTTTCAAACATAGGTAAAAACACCGATCACCCTGGATCAATCTCCAGCAGAAACCGGGTCTCTCTCATGAGAGTTCCCCACACTTGGACCCGCTTCAGGATCTCAATAATCCGCAACGGTAAGTCAGCCTCCTCTTGGGATTTGTACAAATGATTCTCCCTAGCGGAGCTAACCTTTGTAGACTCTCTTGTTGAGTCAACCACTTTTAGCCTCCGTCTTGGGCTTTGTACAAGACATATAAAAAACCCATTCTCTTGTTGAGTATAAAAGACTCTCTTGTTGAGTCAATCAACTTTCAGACTCTCTTGTTGAGTATAAAAGATTCTCTTGTTGAGTCAACTTTTGACCTCCGTCTTGGGCTTCATACAAGACACATATAAAACACTCTCTAGTTGAGTATAAAAGACTCTCTTGTTGAGTCAAACTCCTTTTGGCCTCCGTCTTGGGCTTCATACAAGACACATATAAAACACTCTCTTGTTAAGTATAAAAGACTCTCTTGTTGAGTCAATCTCCTTTTAGCCTCAATCTCGGGCTTCGTACGAGACAGCAAAACACTCTCTTGTTGAGTATAAAAGACTCTCTTGTTGAGTCAATCTCCTTTTAGCCTCAATCTCGGGCTTCGTACGAGACAGCAAATCACTCTCTTGTTGAGTATAAAAGACTCTCTTGTTGAGTAAACTCTTTTAGCCTCCGTCTTGGGCTTTGTACCAGACACACAAAAGCACTCTCTTGTTGAGTCAAACCATTCCAGCCTCCATCTTGGGCTTTATACAATATACATTCTCCCCAACGGAGTCAAAATCCCTTTTAGCCTTAATCTTGGGCTTTGTACAAGACAGAAAGAACATTTTCCCTAGAAAAGTCAAACTTCTAGCCTCGTCTTAGGCTCTGAATAAAGAAAACACCGGTTGAGTCAATCAACCTTTTAGCATCAAATTTACAACTCCTCTTTAGAGATGCCAAATTCTCTCATCCAAAACCCTTTAGCTTCACATCTTGGGCTTTGAACAAGAAACAAACCACCTTTAGCTTCATGTCTTGGGCTTTGAACAAGACACCAAAACATATTTTTCCTCCCATAGTATAGGAGGAACTACGATCGCTCTGATTTCCCTGTTTCGTTAAACGGGAATACGTAGGCATAAGATTGCAAAATCTTAGCGAGCATACTAATCAAAAACTCAAAATCCAGTACCTCCATACATCAATCAAGAAGCATCAGACCTAACATCTTACCAGAAACCTAGCAAATAGTCTAGACACTATTTTCTTAAGCAAATAACTAAATACAGACCCCCCTTTTGATAGCATCTGTAAACCAACAGTTTTGACTGTTTAAACTCAGTTTGGAAGCAGGGTTAATTGGAGACATCTATTTCCCTTCCTTAATCAGCTTAACAGGATAAAAAATGAATCGAACTGTAGCACCAAAGCGATAGTGATTCGAAACCACAAAAACTGCGCTATAGAAAAATGGCGACCACAGTGGGAGGTATTTATCTCTTGCAGTCTTACAGTAGGAGAAATTTCTTTCTCCCAGTCTTAAGTAGAAGGCCTTGAGTTTACAACGTGTCACAGAAATGGCGACTCTGCTAGGGAGTCATTGTCTGTTAAGATCATAGAGGTCTAGGATGTTAGGACAAATATATATACTGTTTTTCCTAATTGATATCTGTGTTTACTTTTCTGCTAATGGGAATGCGTGTGATGTCGCATCTGGAAAGATTGAGTATACACCTAAGATAAGTGATGGCATTATACGGGTAATCCTACGGGGAGTGAATCCCAGATAAGAGGTCTCGGTCGACCATCAAATCAGTGGAGATGTCCTTTGCGGATTCAATGCCTATACGACTTCGGTTGTTGAAAGCAGATTGTTCCATTAGGTTATCTGAGAAGCTGAGGATTTTAGTAGACTGAAACCATTTTGTAGTGCAAAAGCTATCGGAAATAGTTGTCACGCGATGCTACCCTCATTTGAGACTACTCTAAGATACTACAACTCGCTGGCGATTCGCTTGCTGTTGTCATCACAAGAGGGGTCAGTGATTTTGAGGACAGGTGCAAAAAATCACCAGTATAAACCTTTGGGGATGGGTAGAGCCTTGACTTCATGACACCGACCCTTTGACCCCATGTTTTTTCTATGTTTTTGTGTGCTGCATTCATGCATTCATTTCATTAAAAAAAATTAAAAAACAAAGAAAAATCCTCTCTTCTAGTCTCTCTTTTTCAAATTAAACTAAGACAATGATTGCAAATGTCAGATAAAGAGATTGAGCTAATGGATTTTGGTAGAAGGAAAACTCACAAGTACACCTTCAAGGTTCCAAAACTAGAGGATTTAAGAGGTCTGGCGAGGATGATAACCAACCCCGAGGCTTTCAGAGCTAAGTATGGAGGACTGCTGTCTCTGTTAAGGGTCCATGTGATCGAAGGAATCCTGTCCACACTAATCCAGTTCTATGATCCGGTCTATCACTGTTTCACATTCCCGGATTATCAGCTAGCACCAACACTGGAGGAATATTCTCACCTGACTGATTTGCATATTACTGACCAAGCTCCCTTTTTTGGACTGGAAGAAATTCCAAAAGATTAAATCATTGCAAGAGCAATCTATTTGGACGAGTCAGAAGTCAGGACTCGCATGACCGCTAAGGGTATAATTCAGGGTTTGCCGGCCCAGTTCTTAATCAAGGAAGCTCTGTACTTTGCTAGCATAGGGAACGTGGCCGCTTTCGAAAGCATCTTTGTTTTGCTCACCTACTGGTTATTTTTGTTTCCCAACATCGATAACTTTGTAGATATCAACGCCATTATGATTTTTCTGATCGGAAACCCTGTACCGACCTTGCTCGCAGATGCTTATCATTCTGTACACTTAAGGAATTTGTACAGCAGAGGAATGATCACATGCTGTGTACCCCTGCTTTACAAATGGTTCACTTCCTATTTGCCCAAGTCTGCTGCATTTTGGGATCAAAAGAACACTTTACGTTGGTCGCAGAGAATCATGTCTCTTACCAACTCTGACATCGATTGGTACAATCGAATATATGATGGGATCAGGATCATTGACTATTGTGGAAATTTCCCAAATATACCCCTCATAGGAACTAAAGGAGGAATCAATTATCATCCAGTTTTAGTTTGTCGTCAATTTGGATACCCGGTGAGGCATGTCCCGCGAAATGCTCATCTTGAAGGCCTTTTCTTCAAGGAAGGAAAAAATGACAGAGCACTAAAAACAGAAATAGTGCACGCCTGGAAACACGTTCATAGGAAAGGAAGAGAGTCTTTAGGAAAACCAGACTGTGTCTCGGTGGAACCTTATCTCCACTAGGTACAAACTAGAGCTCTCAAGCTGAGGATGCCTTACCCTCGTCAGGAAGTTCTTCCGTTAAGGGACCCCGTCCTTTACTTTATGTCTGATACGGAAAAACTTCAGGTTACTCTCAACAAAGTTCAACAGGAGAAGAGGTCTTGGAAGAACAAGTACCATATTCTCAATGTGGAGTGCAAGAAAATACAACAACTGTTAAAAGAAAAAGATGCTCTGATTGAGATTTTAGAACAACATGCTGTAGAAAACCAAGATGACCAAATGAATTTGCTCGCTCCTTTCACTTGGCAAAGGACCGACAACCCGACAATTGCTCAAGAGCCCCGGTCAAAGAAAAGGAAAGTACCAGAACCAGCACCTGAGCTCTCCTCAGAGAGGACTCGGGACCCATAAGTTTAGATTTCCTTTTACAGCACTATGTAAATTACTGTATTTCCATTCCGCAATCTTTGAATTCAATAAAACAGGGTTTCCCCACTGTTTGATACTTGCAATCCAATTGTTGAAGTTTATTTTGATTAAACAAAAAAATTAATTAAAATTATTGCATTCATCATTCTCACGTAACGCATTCTTCTTACCTACGAATATCACGTTTGCGTCTCAATTCTAAAGTCAAACTGACTCATTCGTACAATACTCGGGCCAATCGACAGAAAAAGATGGATGATCTCGAGGAAGAGAACAGAGAGTTAAGGGAAGAGATCGACACTCTGAAAGAGGATCTGAGAAAGCTTCACAACGACATGCAAGCTCTAGCAGAAGCTCAGTGCAACAACAAAGGACTGTAATCTCAGAGATCACATCAACGCCCATAGTGGAAAAGTATGATCCTAGGTACAAAATTCCAAAAGATCATCCATGGGGCATGCCTATTAACTATATCCCGGAAGGATATGTTCCGCCGATCACTGAAGATCAGGGAATCGCAGCAGGATCCGCTGGGCCTGAAGGTTACAAACTTTAGGAAAGCGAAGATGCCCTGGGCATGACAGCAACTCCTGAAGGTTACAACCTTCGGGAGAGGGAAGTACCTAGAGTCACTGCCATGATGACTATACCACCACCCGTGGTACACACTGTCCCGGAAGGACAGATTCCACAGATACCTTCTGGTGGAAACGAAAGTATGTTCGACAGAATGAATGAGTTCCAAGAGCAATTCTTGGAAATGCAGAAGGAGCTGCAAGCCCTTCGCGGTCAGGATCTATTTGGAAAGGACGCTGCAGACCTTTGTTTGGTCCCCAATGTGAAAGTTCCGCACAAGTTCAAAGTGCCCGAATTTGAAAAGCACAAGGGTAACTCTTGCCCTCAAAGCCATTTGGTGATGTACGCTCAGCGAATGTCAACTTAGACAAAGAACCAAGAGCTACTGATTCACTATTTTTAGGATAGTTTAACCGGTGCCGCACTCAAATGGTACATGGGTTTAAACTGCACTAAGATCGGCACTTTCAGAGATCTTGGCGCTGCCTTCGTTCAACAATATAAGTATAACCTGGACATGGCACCAGACAGAGATCAACTCAGATTGATGTCACAAAAGGACAGGGAAACCTTTAAGGAGTACGTCCAGAGATGGCGTGAAATTTCCGCCCAGATTAGTCCACCTCTTGAAGAAAAAGAGATGACAAAGATCTTCTTAAGAACCTTGAGCTCATTCTACTACGACCGAATGGTCGCCAGTGCGCCCAGTGACTTCACCGAGATGGTGGGCATGGGAGTTCGTCTTGAGGAAGCAGTCTGAGAAGGACGTTTAGTTAAAGACGTTGGATCATCAAGCAGCGACAAATGATACGGTAGTGCTCTCCCTAAGAAAAAAGAGCAAGATATTGGAAATATCTCTCTCGGAAAGCAAAGGTGACGGTACCAACCAGTAGCAGCTGTAACTCCTGCTATCAACTCTGCGCCTGTTCCTACATATCAACCTCAGGTTGCTCAGAGCCAACCGATTCAACAACAATTTCAGCAAAGGACACAACAACCTCTTCAGCAGGCTCGTCCTCCATATAACAACAACCGTACAACTCGACCTCCGGGGTTTGATCATATACCAATGTTGTATGCAGAACTGTTTCCACTCTTACTGGTCAAGGGGCATATCCAAACCAGGTCTCCTCTTACAATACCAGAAAATCTGCCTTTTTGGTTCAAAGAAGATCAGGCTGGCCCGTACCATCAAGGAGTACCAAGGAATAACATAGAAAACTGTCTCAGTTTCAAATCTGATGTGCACAAGCTTGTTAGGAGCGGGGTCTTATCCTTCAAAGATACGAATCCGAATGTTCTCACGAACCCGCTGCCTCAACACGAGAAAGCTGCGGTAAATTTGATAGAAGGAGAATCTAACCACAACTATCAAATTCATGATGTACTCTTATTGAGGGCCAACTTGGTCAAGATGCATTGTAGACAGAGTGGATACGGCCATGTGCCACCTCATAACTATCACCAGTGTGATATCTGTTCTAAAAACAATCAAGGATGTTCTATGGTGCAATCAGATCTACAGGAACAATTGGATCTTGGGTGGATCCAAGAACACCGAATTCGTGGGGTCAACATGATTTATACGAATTCCAACATCATTCAGAACCACGACATCCGTGCAATGAATGTCAACTTAGTGGCAATGCACTCAAGGCAAAGTCAGTATCATAATCTGCCGCGACACAATTACAATTCTTGTCTGACTTGCTCGGTAAACAAACAGGGATGCTCTTTTGTACAAGAGGCCCTCCAGCGTCAGATGGATCTTGGATGGATTCAGGATTACCGCGATAGAAATCAGTACCAAGTGAATATGATTCAAATCTTTGATATTCGCTTGATGAATACTAGCTTGGTGGAGTTACATGCCAATCAAGTCCAGCTCGGTTTCCTGACTGCGCATAATTATCAGAACTGTAAAGTGTGTCGTGAGAGTGACCAAGGATATGCTCTCGTTCAAAGAACTTTGCAACACTTGTTAAACCATTGGTGGCTTCCAATCTATCTAGACGAAGACACGCAACAAATCAGTATGGTTAACGGGAACCCTACTCGACATCAAAGTCAGGATGTCCGATCTATGGAAATAGACCTAGTAAGGTTACACTGCATTCAAAGCGGATGTGGCCAGGTGCCACCACACAACTACGAGCGTTGTAGAGTCTGCTCAGAAAATAATCAAGGATGTTACCTCGTTCGAGCAGCCCTTCAAAGTCAGTTGGCTCCCAGAGAGATTCAACCGTGTCCAAGTTCTGGATCAATCAACTGGATGCCAGACTATTTCCCTGATCAGATTAAGGATGTTATCGTGATCTCTGATCGTGAAAGGACCAAAGATGTTTGTACCATCATCCCTCTACTTGACGAATCGAAAGTTCCTAACTAGGAACTGATTGAAGTTACCTACGACAGTCAGAAAAATCAGAAGGCTCATGTAGTTATCTATCTGCCAGGACCACTACCGTATGAATCAACTAAGGCGATCCCTTACAAATATGGTGCAACAATAATTGAAAATGGAAAGGAAATTCCATTACCCTCCATCTAAATATTGCAGACATCAGTCGAGTAACACGGAGTGGTCGAATCTTCAACAGAGGAGTTGGAGAACCTAACAGAGAAAAGGAACCTTAAATGGAAATTCTTGATCAACCGGTCGGTCAATCCAATGATCCCGACCTTTCAAAGAATGATGATGAGATGCTGAAGCTCATCCAAAGGAGTGAATACAACATTGTTGATCAGCTGTTACAAACTCCTTCAAAGATCTATGTGTTATCTCTTTTACTCAGTTCCGAAGCCCACAAAGAAGCTCTACAGAAAGTCTTAGAGCAGGCCTTTGTGGAACAGGATATGTCGATAAGACAATTCGACAGTATCATCTATAACATCACTTCTTGCAACAACTTGGGGTTTAGCGATGAGGAATTGCCAGAAGAAGGCAAAAGTCACAACATGGCGCTCAATATCACAGTCAACTATAAGGACGATGATTTAGCCAGCGTACTGGTAGACACCAGATCGGCTCTCAACGTCATGCCGAAGTCCACTCTAATGCGACTATCATTCAAAGGATCTCCGATGAGAGGCAGTGAGGTCGTCGTCAAAGCATTTGACGGATCCCGAAAAATAGTTATCGGCAAAGTCGACCTTCCCATAACTATCGGTCCTCACACTTTCCAAGTCACTTTCCAGGTCATGGACATCCGAGCAACATACATCTGTTTGTTGGGAAGACCTTGGATACACCAGGCTGGGGCAGTCACTTCGACACTTCACCAGAAGCTGAAGTTCGTCAAGAATGACCAACTCGTCACGGTTGTGGAGAACAAGCCTTGATCGTGAATAACCTTTCATTATCCACTTGTGTAGAACCAGAAGAGGTTGTTGGAACTCAGTTCCAGGCGCTTTCGGTGAGCAATGACAATCAATCAGAGAAAGGAACATCGATTTCCTCATACAAAGATGCTCTCGACATGATCAAAAGTGACAATGCAAAGGGATGGGGACAGCTTGTCATTCCTACTGATAATAAAACAAAGAAGGGTCTTGGTTTCTCTGCAACCTGTACCCAGTCAACTGCTAACGATGAAAGTATTCATCCTATTCAGAACTTCTTCCTAGTGGAGGTTTCCTTCACCCAGTGTCTCAAGAAGTACATACTATCAACGAGGGAGATTCCTCCAATACAGATGAAGAGTAGAAGTCCTATCTTAACAGGGACGGTTATATGTCTCAGGAAGAGGTGCCTACACCATTTTGCTATCCCGCGCAGAGTCCGTGATTTATACCGAGAGCAGATGTCAAAATGATATACGGAGATTGCGATCCGGAAGGATGTCGTGCTCCCCCAAACTCATTAGAGGAAGGTACTCTGATGAAGGACAACTTTGACCCCGACTATTATGGCTCGATGGATGGTCTGCCTATCTGGCAGCCGTACCCAGGAGACTCGGGGCAAGAAAATTAGCCGAACAATGAAAATCAGCTGAGCATCATTGGAAAAAATACGTGCGTCCCCACCATGTCATGGGATCAACACTCAGGTCATTCAAAAAATATCCAGTACGACAATGAATTTTCAAAGCTTGCAGGACTAGAATTCATCAACTATGCTTTTCCCGAGGTCAACGTCATCGAAAGGGATGACTCTTCCAGTTCCAAAGAAGTATGGGACACCTTGGGACAACCAAGTGGCAAATACGACTTCTTGGTCAAGTACACCACTCCTGAAAGCTCTCGTATCAGGCTCGAAGACATCCAGCTAACTGGATGGGGAGATTTACCTAAGAGCACAAATACTATGTAAAATACAACTGAGGAATCCTCCTACGATAACTCTGCCTAGGAAATAGATTCCAACGATCCTGCTCCGCCAGAAATCAGCGTTATTTCTGAGGATAAATCAAGAAAGGTACCAGACTTTGTGATTCACTGAGGAGTTCGCCGCCAATGTGTTGCAGTCGATGTTCCGAAGATTGCTCATAAGTCTAAGTAATTGCCGTCTTTACTTTAACCTTTCACCCTGCCCAGGTGAAACGGATGTTTTGATAGGGCTCACTTTTTGTAAATGTCCCTCTTCGCTTTGCCCAAAGTGACTGAGTTTTTTTTTATAGGCATGTAGTTTCAAGAATCGACAAGATCATAAATAAAATAACGTCGTTCTGTAATTTCCGCATTTATTGTTATTTTCTCTTTTCGCTTTTTCAGAAAATGGTAATCCTAAAACAAACTCAAATAATAAAAACAAGCAGTAAAAAAAATACACTGCACACACTTTTGCATTTTCTCTATCTCTTCTAAACACAAATCATCACGTCATGCAGATTGCTTGTTTTAAACCCCATTGAAACGTACGATCCAATGCCTTCTCCCAACTTTGATTTCCCGGTATTTGAGGCTAAAGAAAAAGATGACAAAGAAATTCCAGAGGAGATCTCCCGATTACTCAGACAAGAGGAAAGGTCCATTAAACCTCACAAAGAGCCGTTGGAAACAGTCAACTTAGGTTCAGAGGAAGAGAGAAAAGAAGTCAGGATTAGGGCACTGCTCAGTCCAACTGTCAAAGAAATTTTGACAAAGCTTCTCAAAGAGTTTCCCGATGTATTCGCTTGGTCCTATCAGGATATGCCAGGGTTGGATACCAGCATCGTGGAACATCATCTACCATTGAGATCAGAATGTCCGCCAGTAAAACAGAGGTTAAGATGGACTCACCCAGATATGGCCATCAAAATCAAAGAGGGAGTACAGAAATATATTGACGCAGGTTTCCTCGCCACATCAGAATATCCTCAATGGTTAGCCAACATCGTACCAGTTCTGAAAAAGGACAGAAAGGTCAGAATGTGTGTGGATTACAGAGATCTAAACAAGGCTAGTCCAAAGGACGACTTTCCGTTACCACACATTGACATGCTGGTAGACAGTACAGCAAAGTTCAAAGTCTTCTCCTTCATGGATGGATTCTCGGGCTATAATCAGATAAAAATGGTACCTAAAGACATGGAGAAAACTTCATTCATTACCCCATGGGGCACTTTTTGTTACAAGGTAATGCCGTTCGGTTTGAAGAACGTCGGGGCAACCTATCAAAGGGCCATGACTACTCAGTTTCATGACATGATACAAAAAGAAATCGAAGTATATGTCGATGACATGATTTCCAAATCTAAAACAGAAGAGGGGCGTGTGACCCACCTGTCAAAACTATTTGAGCGGTTGAGGAAGTATAAACTCCGCTTGAATCCCAACAAGTGCACCTTCGGTGTCCGTTCAGGGAAACTCTTAGGGTTCATCGTCAGCCAGAAAGGAATTGAGGTTGATTCTGACAAGGTCAAGGCCATTCAAGAAATGCCTTCTCCAAAGACTGAAAAACAAGTCAGAGGATTCTTGGGACGGTTGAACTACATCTCCAGATTCATATTCCTCATGACCGCGACATGCGCGCCAATTTTCAAATTACTAAAAAAGAACCAGGACTGCGTTTGGACAGAAGAGTTCCAAACCGCCTTCGACAATATCAAGGAATATCTGTTGAACCCGCCGATTCTATCACCTCTAGTGGAAGGAAGACCACTGATCATTTACTTAACATTCTTGGAGGACTCTATGGGTTGCGTACTTGGCCAACAGGACGAAACGAAAAGGAAAGAGTCTGTCATTTACTATTTGAGCAAGAAATTCACCGACTGTGAAACTCGGTACACTATGCATGAGAAAACTTGTTGTGCCCTGGCTTGGGCAGCCAAACATCTTCGCCAGTACATGATTCGTCACACGACTTGGTTAATCTCCGAAATGTATCCGATCAAGTACGTCTTTGAAAAGCCTGCTCTCACAGGAAGGATTGCCCGTTGGCAGATGTTGTTATCAAAGTACGACATCGAGTACCACGCTCAGAAAGTCGTTAAGGGAAGTGTTTTAGCCGATCATTTAGCTCACCAACTAATTGACGATCAGGAATCAGTCAGATTTGACTTCCCAGACGAAGATGTCATGTATCTAAAAATAAAAGACTGCGATGAACCGCTACCCAGTGAAAGGCCAGAACCAGGTTCCCAATGGGGACTAATCTTTGACAGAGTTGTCAATCATTATGGAAACGGAATTGGGGAAATCATCATAACACCTCAGGGTACCCACATTCCTTTCACCGCCCGACTGACATTCAAGTGTACAAACAATGAGGCCGAATACGAAGCTTATATCATGGGTCTCGAAGAAGCGATCGACTTAAGGATCAAAAACTTGGATGTAAATGGCGATTCAGCCCTGGTTATCAATCAGATCAAAGGAGATTGGAACACATACCAATCAGGACTGATTCCTTACAAAGATTACGCGAGAAGGTTGTTACCATTCTTCAACTGAGTCGAGTCTTATCACATCCCTCGTGAAGAGAATCACATGGCTGATGCATTAGCCACCCTCTCTTCCATGATTAGTGTAGGTCAATGGAACGACTTACCTAAGATTGACATAATGTGCCTTTAACAGCCCGCTTATGTCTTCGCGATTGAAGCAGTCATAGACGACAAACCTTGGTATCACGATATCAAATGTTTCCTTCAGGAACAAGAGTACCCACCAGGGGCATTAAGAAAAGACCGAAAGACCCTCAGAAGGTTGGTAGGTAGTTTCTTTCTAAGTGGAGATACACTTTATAAGAGGAACTTTGACATGGTGTTGCTCTGATGCGTAGACAGACCAGAAGCAGACATGCTGATAAAGGAAATTCACGAAGGATCCTTTGGCACTCATGCCAACAGACACACAATGGCAAGAAAAATTCTAAGAGCAGGGTACTACTGGTTGACCTTGGAATCCGATTGCTACAAGTACATGAGAAGGTGTCACAAGTGTCAGATATACGCAGACAAAATCCATGTACCGCCAACACATCTCAAAGTTCTTTCTTCCCCGTGGCCTTTTTCCATATGGGGAATCGGCGTGATTGGCATGATTGAACCCAAAGCTTCAAACGGACATCAGTTCATCCTAGTCGCCATATACTATTTCACCAAGTGGGTCGAAGCAGTGTCATACGCCAATGTAACCCGACAGGTGGTGGTCCGATTTATCATAAAGATCATTTGTCGTTATGGTGTTCCAAGCCAGATCATTACGGATAATGGATCCAATTTGAATAACAAGATGATGAAAGAGTTATGCGCTGAGTTCAAAATCGAACACCATAACTCATCTCCCTACCGACCTAAGATGAACGGAGCGGTAGAAGCGGCTAACAAGAACATCAAGAAGATTGTTCAAAAGATGGTTGTAACCTATAAAGACTGGCACGAGATGTTACCCTATGCTCTTCATGGTTATCGCACATCTGTCCGCACTTCAACAGGGGCAACCCCTTTCTCTCTAGTATATGGCATGGAAGCAGTGCTTCCCATAGAAGTAGAGATCCCATCAATCCTGGTATTTATGGAAGCCATGCTAACAGAAGCTAAATGGCGTCAAAGTCGACACGACGAACTGAATTTGATCGAAGAGAAGCAAATAATGGCACTATGCCATGGCCAGTTGTATCAATAGAGAATGAAGAAGGCGTTTGACAAAAAGGTCCGACCTCGCGTCTTCAGAAAAGGAGACCTTGTGCTTAAAAAGATACAATCATTTCTCACTGATTCCCGGGGCAAATGGACCCCGAATTATGACGGCCCCTACGTGGTCAAGAAAGCCTTCTCAGGCGGCGCCTTGAGACTCGCAACCATGGACGGAGAGGAATTTGCCTACCACACAAATATTGACGTAGTCAAGAAATACTTCGCCTAAATAAAAATAAAAAAAATGTCTCGGTGGATTGAAAACCCGAAAGGGCGGTCCAGGCAAAAATTAGAGACATGATCAAACATCATCCCGGTGGATTGGAAATCTCATAGTATAATCCAGGCAAAAATTAGGGATAATGGCAAGTAACTATGTTCAACAAAGGGGCAGGTCCCTCAACAGCAGTTACAACATCAGCCAGAAAAACTCCAGTCAAGGTCATCTTCGACAGAAGCTCAGGATGTCCAGAATTCAAAGTTGGTAGGAGGATAGTGGTCGTTATGTTTCAATGTAGCCCTTTTTCCCATAAATTACCATCTTCTAACTTTGTATATACTCCATGGAATCACGCGTTTGGCTTATTTCCATCCTATCAATAAAATTTGAGCCCTAGTGCTTTTGTTTATAATTCTCATTTGTTTTAGCTTTACAGAACGACATTTTAATATGATTAACGATTCTTGAAATAAAACAAAAATGAATTTACTTGTCAAACTTTTTATGCTTTTAAAATAAAGATGGCAATTTCTTTGGACTGTTGAACATCTAAAGAACATCGATCACTTCCCCAGAAGTAGTCGAGCTTCAAAGTGCAGAATCAAAGTACTCCTTCTAAACCAGCGCACCTAAATGAAAGATCAACTGTGTCAGAGACCGTGTTTCTTCTGACACCCACGGCAGAATTCTTGTCTCCTAAGCCCGACCAACGGTTTTCCCCACAGGGACTATCTCTCCTAAGCAAGGAAGAATTGCTACTTTTGGACCAGTGATACTTTTCATCCCCCCGCAATGGCCGAGTATCCAATCGTGTTCAGCTATCAGTCTATATGTCGCGTCAGTTTTGTCAGCATAAACATACATACATCATGCATCATTGATTTGCATTCACATTCATGGGGCATCACTATCCCTCTGGTCAGTCTTATCCCCAAGTGATAAAGGTCCTCTCAGTCGCGTTGTCAGTTCTTTCCTTGTCTAGAAACATCGCGTCTGAACAACCTCTCCTCCAGTTTATTTCTGGATTGAAGTTGGTCCCTTGACCACTTTGATAACTTGAACCTCTGAAAAACAAGAAGACCTTCGACAAATGTCACTCTTCGCCATTAAAGATGATATCTTCGCTTTCCCGGATTAAGGAGAATCCCCGGAGAAAGCCTCTTAATCATAGATTCGGCAATACAACAGTTTTTCTCTGAAAAATTCCCTGACGAAAAGGTCCTCGGCACCTCAACATTGGATCACATCATATGGCATTTCTCCGAGAAGATCCCTAGAAAAGTATGATGTAATACCCCCAAGCGAAAGTAGTCTCTCAAGAGACTCGTTTTTCCCAGTAGAGTCAACAAATGGCGTCTCCAACAGAGAAGTTTGTACACCTCTATAACTCAGACGAATGGGTTCCCCAGCCAGTCTGACATCAAAACCTTTTCCCATCAAATGGCATCTCCCCAGGAAAATTCGGCGAGAAGTTTGAGGAAAACCGCTACTAATAGCGTCCCTTGTCAAGAAAGTTTATTGACAAAAGAAACTTAGACCAGTTCCTTGGTAGGAAACCAGGAGCGAGGGGAAATTTATTTCAGAAACTGAGACCAGTTCCTTGGTAGGAAACCAGGATCGAGGGGAAGTTTATTTCAGCAACTGAGACCAGTTCCTTGGTAGGAAACCAGGAGCGAGGGGAAGTTTATTTCAGCAACTGAGACCAGTTCCTTGGTAGGAAACCAGGATCGAGGGGAAGTTTATTTTAGAAACTAAGACCAGTTCCTTAGTAGGAAATCAGGATCGAGAGGAAGTTTACAAAAGAAACTTAGACCAGTTCCTTGGTAGGAAACCAGGATCGAGGGGAAGTTTACATCAGAAACTGAGACCAGTTCCTTGGCAGGAAACCAGGATTGAGGGGAAGTTTACCTTTTCTAAGCATCATTTCTTAGCAAAAGAAGAAGGATGCGTGAACTACCATTCCTAACGACCATCAAAATTTCGGGTATGCCGATATTTAATCCTCTTGCACCCCGAATGCCCGAATACCTTCGCCATTCACACCTTCGGGTCCAAGAAGATTAAATAGGGGCATCTGTCACACCCCAAATTTTGACCACTAAGATTTCCCATCATTGTGCAAATCATCAGCACTATATGGATGTACCTTGGTGCCTCATCAATCTCCTCGAGGGTTGTTGAGCACTCACTGCAATCAGACTTAGGGTTTCAAGCCCTCTTAGAGCTTTTAGGCAAAGGATCAATCAAGAAATGACATGATCCTCAACTTGTCTAAGCCTCTCAAACATCCACAAAGGATCAAGAGGACTCCCACTTCAGGAATCAAGCACAATGTTACAGTATTCCAAGTGGATCAAGCCTTAAGATCGCAAGTGTCACCAAATTAGGGTTTTGGTCGACCAAGGCCTCCAGATGGAAATTTTCCTCTGGGCATGGGCCATTGCTTCAAAAAAACAACCCAATATGCTCCAAGGGACATCATGAACCCAATCATCAAGTCAATTTTGCCTCAGGGGATGCATACAATAAAAATCAGGAATTAGGGTTTCTTGACCTAATTCACCCCTAAGTTGACTTTTGGGACAAAACATGAGCCAAGACCTCAAGAGAGGATTTTAGAGTCCCTAATACACCACATTGATCCATTTACAACAATGGATTGATCCAAGAAGCTTGATTCACAAGTTTCAAGTTCATCAGAACCACAGTTAGGGTTTCGCGAGAAAAGTCAACTGTACCTTTGACTTTTGACCAGGACATGCTCCCAAATCTTGGGACATGATTCAATACACCCTATTACACCTATGAAATCAATCCATCAAGTTTGATTTAGGTCAAGGACTTGATTTCATAGAGGATCGCACAGTTTGGAATTCATCTGATAAAAAGTCAACTGTTCCCAAAAGTCAAAGTTTGACTTTTTTATTTTTTGATCAATTATGGTCCCCTAACCCTAAAATGATGTTAATGTGTGATTGGAATCATCATTCATCAAGAAAAATCAAGAAAAGTGGGATAACTTGTAAAAGGAGTAACCATACAAAACTTAGAAATTTTCTAAGTTATGGAACAAAGTGGCTAGGGTACCAACTTCCAAGGATCATAACTTGAGATCTAAGCAACCATTTTGGCTGATCCAAAGATGGATTTTTAGCTCTCATGGCATACTTTAAAAGTGTCAACTACACCTCATTCCAATTCATCATGGATTTTGAGTTATGGTTGGATCAAAATGGCTGAAAACATGAAATGTCACTTTTTCCAACACTTAGTGAAATTTTCACCAAGTCAGAATCTGTTTCACTTTTTCCAAAATGTAGGGGCATCTTTCACTTGGATCCAAAAAGTGTCAAGACAAACTGTGATCACACATATGTTGTATCATATGAGAGCTTTCCAAAATGACCAAGAACCCCATGAAATTCCATTTGAGCTAAGAGTTATGACAGTGGCAATATGCCTTGCTGCAACTGTCATAACTAGGCAGATTTGTGCATTTTGCTCGATTTGAGCAAATTGTACAAATGACAAACAAGTTTATCCATCTGAACACCTCAGGGAGAGACCAAGGAGGGACAAACACTGATTCATAAGCCTCCCAAGTCTTTGGAACTAAAAATAGCATGCCAAACCTTAAAAACCCTAAAGAGGGGACAAGATTCCAATTTTGTTTTGGAGCATTCAATAGATGCACCAAGGTGGCATGAACTGAGTCATTTCCAACTGAATGGTTCAAGGATGATCTCTAAACTAGGGAACCATAGGTCTGTGCTCTAACCTCTAGTCAATGGCTAGAGGAGACTTGGATTCCTATTGATCAACATTTGCCAAACCTCTATAGCAGTTGCCATTCACTATTGCTTGCAAAACAAACTTGCTCTACTATAAATAGAGCTCATTTGTGCTCAGTTTAAGTACACCAAAGCCATCAAACTGATGCTTTCCTCAAAATCTCTTCTTTCACTCCAAAATTGCCTTCCAAAGCAGGTCACTATCGGGTTTTGAGTTTGAGAGCCATTCCAACCAAACCAATCACACACACACACCTCATAAACATTATATAGAAGTGATCCAAACACTTAAACAACATCTGGAACACCAATTTCACAAAATCACCAGCCAATTGCTCAAGGTTTTAACCAAGTTGCAGTTGAGATGCCATGAAGTGATCCAGCCATTTCCAATCAAGTCCAAGCATTCAAACACACTCCATATGGTGTAGGGAAGTTGTTCAGATCATCACAACTCATCTGTAACACCTCCAACTCAAAATCACTTTGCCCTTGCTGTCACGACCTTCAAGTAAGCCTAAACTTGGTCATCTCTTAATCTATGAATATTTCCTCGCACAATACTTTTGCCAAATGTTCATAATCATGCATAGAATGTTTCCCCTCTATTAATTGCTTTGTTTGAATCGTGTATCAAAATTCTCAGCTTTCATGCAAATTTTAGGGTTCTTGAGGTTTTGTCTTGATTTCTTATTTCATGCTTAAAATAAATGAAATTAAAGACCATAGACATGATCGTGAGGTGAAAACGATTAGATTGATATGTGGATTGTGTGATTTCATCAAGTATTCAGTGAGATTGGTGAGAAAATGCAAATCTGCAGAAACAGAGGGAGGGCGCGTGTTCTTGGTGTGTTCTTGGCGCCATTTTTTGAATATTTGAATATTTGAGTTTTGTGATTTTATTTAATTGATTCAAAAATTAATTTCTCTCTGAGTTTTAATGATTTTGAGTTGATTCTTTTTTTTAATAATTCACAAAAATGTTAAAATATTTTATTTTGCCAAAAATTCCCAAAAATATTATTTATTTCATATACTTGATATTTTTGCAAAGAATTAATCTTTTATTTGTTTTTTATCATTTAAAATGTTTTTTCCTTTTTGATTTTCCAAATTTAATTGGTTTCCAATCATTTTGTGGAGCAACAGGAATATTATCGGTCAAAACGTTGACAACCTTTTTTTAGAAAAATTACAAATTTTGTTGTCAGCATTTGAAGTGACTTTCCTCAAATTTGAACGATTTGTCAGAGACAACAGCCGTAGAAGTACCAATAATTTCTTCAGTAGTCATGGCAGTTCGAAATGTCTTAAAATTGTTGATTCACGGTTTTGAAAATTAGTCACTGGAGAAATTACTGTGTCGAGTCGCGGACTAGGTCGCTCTCTTTAAGATGTTTCGCGACACTGCCCAAATTTATGCAAAGCAGTCGAACTACCATGCCGCCTCCAGGATAAAATAGCTCAGTTCTATATTGTACGATTATTACTTGCACGGTAGATAATCGGTCTAAAAATACACCTTCTGATGGTACAAAGACCATTCGAATATGGTTAAATACCACTCGTAGTATCTGGTATAACGACTAGTCGTAATAATCTTTCAAACAAAGAGAAATTCCAATAATTCTCCAAAGAGAATTCAATAATGGTCATTTGACCACTCAAAATGAATTCTCAAACAAAGAGAAATTCAAATAATTCTCTAAAGATAATCCAAAATTATATTTGATAATTTCTTAATTCAAACGAAGAGAAATTAACATAATTCTCTAAAGAGAATTCAAGAAAATACTTGAAAAATTCAACAAATAGAAAGAAATGGAGAGAAGTTGGCACTTCGAAAGACGCAGAGTTATGAGAGTGAGGAAGTAAAAGCTCAAAATAAGGTTTTGGTGTATTTTAGAATGAAGCTAGGAATCTCCTTATATAATGAAGTGAGGGAGAAAATATATCTCACGCAATGTGTGACTAAGGAGTTTTTTCAACTAACACTCAATGTGAGACTTGACTTAAAGAACTTTTTCAAATTCATTTCCATTTATTTGAATATTGACATAATGTTCCAACACTTTTATTTTTGAATATTTTGTCAAAATTATTACTACCTCTGTCTTATAATAAATGTCTTATTTGAGTTGAGCGTGATTCTTAAAAAAATGATTAGATGTGTTGATTTTAATGATAAAATTGATATCTTTTACTAAAATACTCTTATTTATTATGGTTAGTAGAGTAGTTGAAAAGCGTGAAAGTTAATGAATAAGCGTATAATAGTGGGAAAAAATATATGGTTGTATTGGTATTCTAAAGAGACATTTATTTTAAAACATAAAAAAAAGTGCAAATAAAACATTTTTTATAAGACAGAGAGAATAAATATTAAATATCCAAAGTAATGACACCCAAAGTAAATACTTATAAGGGTCATGCTAACAAGTGCCTTAAGGGCACATGTTAAAAATACTATAACTAGAATAAATTAAATGCAATAAAGTCATATTTAAAGTTTCAAAAAATTAAATGCACACATTTCTATAATTTTGGAGCACATGTTAGCATTTACCTACTTGTAATGAGAGAAAAAGCGACTATACTATTAAATGCATTTTTTTAAGGCAAAAACTGAATCTAATAAATGCAGATTTTAATTAGAGCTTCTATTTGTAAATGGTTTGTAGTTAGGCACACTTCAAAAAACACTTAGACAAATTATTCTCAAGCACTTTTATCATCAAAACATCACTCATACAGGGTTGACAGAAAATCATTAATTCGACAACTGATGTTGCTTGTTCAAATCACTCATTTTCCAAACAGAGATTTACTCTTCACCAAGTATGCAAGTAATACATAGAATTAGCTTCACTTTAGTCATCACTACTCAAGGAAATTTCTTATGTGAATTGATTGTAGTGATGATTTCTATTTGGTTTCTTTATCTTTGAGTAGCTTCATCCTTTTGTTGACAAGATTCTACATAAAAAGGAAGAATATAGTCTCTTAATAATATGAGAAAGAAGAGGTCAATAGGATTAAAATCAAAACTAAACAACAATTAGTCTTACTTGCAGATGTTGGACGATTTGTGTTATCTTCATTTGTTTTTCTAAAGATGTGAACTTGAAACGTCATGTTAGTTTTAAGAATGAGCTCAAAATTATAAATATCACCGACTTTCAAATTATTGTTCTTTGAGAATTTCGTCCATCCACTTGTCACTTAAAACATTATTCTTCGTTCGGTCATCCTGATTGCGTACCGTGCAGGTCAAACTCTTTCATCATCCAACACCCAAAAATAAATATCTCCTATCTTCTTTTCCATGTCAAAATGTCTCTTACCAAATTCACAAGGAATTGTCTGCCAAGCAAGATAAAAGATAAATGTTAATGAATATAAACTTCACTAATTTATCTTACAATTATAAACTACTCTAATTTCTATATCCTAACAGTAACTGTGTAAAACAGTTTTACTAACTAGTGTGCTATATTCTTCAAATTATTTTACAATTTTGTTTTCTACTTACCAAAAGAATCGGCTTTCAACTACGCGTGACAAGAATAAAGGATGGATTAGATGTTTTGAACTCTTTTGCACTTTCAAGTGTTGTATTCACTTGTTTTCCTGCAAAAATGGAACATCATAATGCATATAGTTCACAATCATTTTTCATGTCAATAAAAATGTATGTCACTTCCTAATGTTTTTACTAGACTTATCAGACATGAATTGAAGAGAACAAAAGTTTACCTTATGTTAACATGTAAAAAGAATCTTAATTATACCTTTGCTTCTCTTGTGAGTATGTAGCTTGGCACAACTAGTGCTTCCAAATTTAAAGAAAGAGTTAGCTTTTCTCTTACTTGTTCTACAATCTTCTTCATTGTTTGAAACCTTGTCAGCTTCAACTCTTTTGGGAGGGTACTCTATCTCTAGGTTAGTAGTATCGAAGATGTCTACATCAAATTCGGAATGTCTTTGATATTTAAAAACTATAAAATGGCCATGACCTAGAGAATAATACTGTACAAATTCCTTCCAACCTTCTCCAAACCATATTTTTCCACCATTTTTAACCAAATTTATTTTCCATTCTTCACCATTAGGAGTCTTTAAACAAATAACTTTTGCTAAACCTTCTCCATATTTCTTCACAAACTCTATTGGTAACATCTGTCAAATAATTAAAATAGATTAATAAGCGTAATGAGCACATAACAAACAGACCAAATTGAGGAAACAAGTCGGATCATACAAAGTAAGATGATGTTAAAAGATACTTACACAAGGTTTTATAAGCTTTTGTTGATGATTTTCAGTGAGTATGATCATGAAAAATTGGGAGACAGGCCTTGACATCTAAGATAGTAGATTGATGTTAGTAGTTGGAGAAAAAATGGAAATAAAGAAGTGCACACAAATCGTGAACCTAAACAGAAAGATGAACAGCGTACCTATGAAGCACGGACACCTCTAGGAATAGGAGTGTCGCAGTGTCCGACACGCGTCAGTGTTCGACACTTGTATGACACCCGAACGACACGTGTCAGAAAAGTCAAAGAAGTGTCGAAAAAGTCAGACAAGTGTCCCACTAAAAAATGGTTTTTTCTTTGTTTCGACACTCTTTGAATCAATGGTTGACACCCGTATAACACTCATAACACATATGTCAGACAATTCAGGCAAGTGTTTCAAACAAGAATTTATTTTTTTCTTTGCTTCAACACATCTTTATACATATTTTTTACAAATCTCACACAAATTTAAAATTGTTAAAACTTGTTTTTAAGCTATGTTATCAATAAAAAATTAAAGTCATTAATTTTGATTAGAATATTTTCAAAAATTTTAATCATAGATGGATAAATAAAGCTTAAATACTCTCTTATATATAGCGGTGTCGGTGTCTTATATTTTAACATTATCGGTGTCGGAGTGTCCGTGTCGTGTCCCGGTGTCCGTGTCAGAGTTCGTGTTTCATAGCAGCATACACACAAATCTTGAACAAAATACACACTAATATTTGAACAGCATATACAAACCTTGAAACTGTGAGACTTGAAGAAAGTACAAATGCGTAGTTAAGTGAAAATACAAATAGACAATGAAAATACACAGTTGAAAGAGATGAAAAATACAAATGAAACCGGAAAATGCAAATGAAGGTGAGATGTTAAAACCGTAAACCTTGAACATAAACAGAAACATGAAAGAGCGAGAAACAGAATTATGAAAATGTAACATGAAAGATTCAGTATTGCAACACACACATATAGGAAAATCAGAAATACAAAGCAAAATATAGAGTTAGTGGACAAACCTTGTAAAGATGAAGATGACTGATGAGAGGGGGAGGGCGAGGGGGAGGGGAGGGGGAGGGAGGGAGGGAGAGAGAGAGAGAGAGAGAGAGAGAGAGAGAGAGAGTTTTGTTGAGGTCTAAGTTTATCTCAAAGTAACAACAAATAAAGTTAAAGAATTCAGTAGCTAAAAGCTTCAATAGTAGGTTAAAAATTGCAGGTGATGATGAAAGCAAGCAGTATTGAATTTACAGGAGTGTTGAAGCGTGTTATACAAGTATGTAAGATGTAATTTGAAACATTAAAATGGAAAGAAAGAGAAAAATGAGAAAGTTGAAAATTAGTTAACACCAAAGGAGATTCTTTAGTCATGGTATTATAAAATGTTGAAATAAGGTAGTATGGTTTTGTGGAAGCAAAATACAAAGTAAGATGATATGAAGAAAGAATCTAAATGAAAGGCTTATAAGCTTTCCTTGATCAAGATTTGATTTTTTTACCACATTGCCACCTTCTGAAATAAAAATATCCAAAATGTCACTAGTTAAAAAAAATTTACCAATATGCCACGTTTAGGGTTTGGGCTCGTCCTTCCATTGGACGACCCAATGCAATTTTTTTTGTCCTTCAAGGGTTCGGCCATTGGTTGGCCGACCCATTGAGCGTGTTTTTTTTTTTTTAATTTAATATTTGAAAAGTTAAAAATATATATAAAAAATATTAAATGTTTTAATAAATAATAGAATAATATTAAAAATATAATAGTTTTTTTTAATTAATATTATAATTAAATTTATTATTATGAAAGCTCGGCCACTCATTAGGCGAGCTCGTCCTTTCGTTGGCCGAGTCGGAAATATTTTAATATTTTTAATTTTTTATATAACGCATTGTTTTTGGTTCCTCTAGATCTCAGATCATCTGAATCCATTGCTTCATTTCTGTTTTAACAGTTTCAACAAAAATGGAGTATTTTTATGATCCAAATGCTGTAGTGATTTTTTCTCCTGTGAAGCCACCGTTGAAGATCCGATTGTGGAATACACTCAAGTTCGAGCATCTTCAGAGAAGCCTGACCAGATGGTTAGAAGGAGAAATTCCTGAAGGAGAAAAGATAAAAAAAAATTGAAAGGCTAGTTAAAGATGGAGATGGGAAGGCCTGGAAAAAAGTGGAAAGTGATTTAGATTGTGTTATGATGATGTGTGGAGAAGCAGACATTGTCCTGATGGTTTTAATAGCCTCATAGGAATGTTTAGATTTTAAATCGTTCTTATGTTTGTTGTCTTGTTTGTGTGGGTGCGGTTTATGTATTTTGATATTTTCGATTGTTCAATGAAAGTTGTTTCGATAAAGTGATGGTTTTGCTAATTGAAAAATTCAAGGTTTAATTTAATTGAAATCCCACAAAAGTAGAGTTACAATAATCGAAAGTTTAATAAAAAACAAACAAGTTAATCTAGACGGGCCTATTTGACGGACCTGCAACATTCGGGCATTTTCTACGCATATGACCAATTTCTCGACAAATCCCACATCTTCTTTTTTCTTTCTCAGGATCGTCCATTTCGGTTCTAATTCTTGTACTATTTGGACGCCCTTTCTTATTCCTCCGCATCGTGTCGTCATGGCAAAGAGTAAAACCGTCATAAGTCGGCCAATTCTCGTGGTGTGGAAGTCCAAGGAAGCTCTCTTTGTAGACTTTGAAAATAGTCAGAACTTTGAAAACATCTGGTATGTGGAGGTTGTGGTCCTGTCGTATACTAGCACATGCTGCGATGACATGGGAGCACGATAAATGAAATGCTTGAAACCTCCCACAATCGCACGATCCTCTCCTGAGATCAACACCAAAAGTACCTAATGGTTGGCCATCGTTTTGATTAATCCTTTCAGCAACCATAAAACAAAATCTTTCGCGATCGAATTGGATGACATTATGGCTGCTAGATTTACGCGCTTCGTCGGCCATTCCCTTGTTACAGTTATCTGTGAAAATTTGACCGGATGCCAACATTTTGGTCCAATCATGTCCTCGTTTTCCAAACAGTGATCCCAGACGATAGAACGTAGACTTGACCAGTGCAGTAATAGGAAGGTTTCGGGTAGCCTTAAGAACCGAGTTCTTGCATTTTATTATATACCTTACTGAATCAGACTTATAAACTCCATAATCAAGATTGTTAGTAATATGCCAATGTTGCAAAAATAAAACACACGCTTCTTTGTTCTCAAACACCATCCCTACTTCCAAATTCTCACCAATATGATTTGGTGCGGTATTTTCAAAAATATAGATTGGTTGTGAAGACTCAAGACATATGTTTGACATGTGCACTGGTGGATTGTATAGATTAATGGGTTCAGCATATATGGGTTCAGCATTTATTACCTGAGAATGCATGGGAATAACATCCTCATCATCGCTAGCACCGAAAATATCTTCATACCTAACATCATGTAGTTCATCTTCACTGTATTCACCAACCTCTTCGTTTCGTATGAAAGGTTCATTGTTTTGTGTAATTTCTTCATCATTTACCTGGCTCACCCCGTATTCATGCAAATATGATGATTGTGTTGGATATGCTTCGTCTTCAACACGAACATATAACTCAATCTTCTTCAACTGAGGCATTGAGTAGTGACATTGAAACATTGATTTGACTGATTCGTTTGAATCTATCTGCTTCATTACGTAGAACACACTACCATCTACCCCATTAAATAATGGTTGACGGTAAATAATTTCATGCACCAAGCGTTGCACTTTTTTCCCAATGCGTTCTCTTAGATGAATAATATCAGAATCACGATGAATTTTGAACATCACCGTTGTTGTATTGTTAAAAGAAAAACCAGCAATTTGATCTGTGAAAATTGAACCACCATAATGCATGGCAACCAATGTATTTCTCTCTGCCATTGATATGATAATTTTGAGCAGATAGTGTAAGTTGATACAAACAATACTAGATAGGAAAGAATATATAATAAACATAAACATTTCATCAATTAAAATCACAATGTTGTGGGTGGGAGAGACGCACCGTGGAACACCGGCTAATGTTGCCGCATGTGTAAGTAAATTTCCTTTTATTATTAAATCATTATGATTGTGATATTTTTTTTGTAAACCAATATTTTGATTTTATCTTATGTTTGAAACAGCCTGATGCAGAAAGATTTAGGTTGCATTCTCATGTTATAGATGCACCAAGTGACGCAATCAAACCATATTTGGCGCAAGCAGGTTTTGCAAAAGTTGCAGAAGTCAGCACAATCAAAGTTGATTCTAGTCTCGTGCTTGCGATGGTGGAAAGATGGAGACCCGAAACACATACTTTTCATCTCCCAACCGGTGAATATACCATCACTTTGGAGGACGTAAGTATGTTATTTGGTCTCCGTGTTAACGGTAAGGCAGTAAATGGTCCTACTCAAGTAGGCAGTGACGTATATTCCGAACACTTGGGTATTGAACCTTCAACAGCCGATAGAAATAAAGGTTGTGTTAAAATTGTTTGGCTACAATCTGTATTAGCAGACTTAAAACAAAAAGAAACGCCATCTGATGCGGACAACCTTCTCCATGCAAAAATTTATATATTACTACTCGTAGCTAAAGTATTAATGCCAGACAAGAGCCATAACTTTTTACATTCTTCTTGGATACCCTTGGTAGGAGATTTAGATAAATGCAACGAATATAGTTGGGGCTCTGCTTGCTTAGCTACATTATATAGACATATGTGTAAAGCAACTAGGGTAGGGGTAAAAAGCATTGGAGGATGCGTGCTCCTACTAAGTGCTTGGACGTATTGGCATATACCACTAATTTCTCCCGAAAGTTCCTTCGAGATAAATCATCCATACGCAAAAAGGTAAATATTAATGACACTTTCTTTTCTTTTGTACGAATTTATACTGAGGCAATCTTATCTTCCCATTTTATCTCATTTTTTTAAAACTGCAAGATTTGCGAGACGAGGCATGGCTTACCAAAAAAAACCCTCGTCACCACATCCGAGAATATAGATTCGCACTAGATAGATTGAGGGGAGACGACGTAAGTTTGTTACCATCTTCATTCTATACGTTGCTGATAAAATCTATTTTCATACTTTAACTATTATATTTTCTGTTACAGTTCATTTGGAGGCCCTACCCAAATTACCCAGAATGCGTGCTAGAGGATTGCCAAATTTGGAGCGCCACAACTTATATTATCAGTTTTCATATTGTAGAAATGCATCATGCTGATAGGGTTAAAATGCAATTTGGATTTCAACAAGATATCCCTTCTGAGCCTAGATGTCTACGCCAACACCATGAGACTGAAATGCCAAATACATGGGGAGACCATTGGCGCCATGTAAATAGAGAAGAGAACAAAGAGTGGAGAAACAGAAAAAAATTAACCTTGAAAGGTAACATGGTTACTGGTAACTATGTTCATAGCGCCGCATATATGCAATGGTATTTATCCATTCCATTTATGCATGCTTCTCAAGCCCAGTTCCTCGATGATCCCCGTCAGTATGCATCCTCTTCATCACAACAAAGAGCCTCGCCCTCCATGCAGGAGGAAATCCCCCAGATGAACCCCTCGCAATTTCAATCTCAGACTTCTTTTAACCCCCAAACCACATACCACCATCCACAACCCACACAACCTCAACCGATATTTCAACGCACTCAGACCACACAACAACACACATTCTTTGGCACCTCCTCTCAACAACCAACGCCATTCACCCCCACCCCTCAAGGAAACTTCTACTACCACCAAGAATACCAACAACAAACAACACTTCGACCATCCTTCCAATTCACCCCAATCCCACGACCTATCTTTGATTCCTCTTACCCCCCATCCCAACAACAACCCTTTAACCCTTCTTTCTCTCAAGCCACTTCTACCTACCGCATTGACGAGGTTTATTACCCTCCCATCCAACAAAGCCCTCCCACCGCCTTCAACCAACCATCCCAGTCAGTCCCCAATTTTCTCCTTACTGATGAACAGCTCATGGACTGGCCAGGTTTCTCAGTTACGGATGTTCCTATCGTTGATACATCACATCAACCAGAAAATGTCTGCGACGACGAGGGTGTAGCAGAAGACGAGGGTGTAGCTGAAGAGGAAGAGTTGTCTTCCGACTCTACTTCATCGCCAACAAGACGACAACCAGACATGGGAAGGGGAAAACGTGTGATTTTTCCAAAAAAATGTGGAACTGGGGGTCATTTGTTTAGACAAAAATGATATATCTTCACCCAATAATATTAATAAAATTTTTGATATTTATAATTTTATTTAATAATTATGTTATATTAATTATTTAATTACATATTGTAAAATATATTTAATTCTAATTTAAAATTAATTATAATATTTATTCAATAATGTTTTAAAACATAAAAATAGTTTATTCTTTTTCAAACCAATTAATATATTAAAATATAATATAACAATTATTTTAAATTAAATTTATAAAAAAAAACGGACGGTTCAATGGGTCGGCCAACCAATGGCCGAACCCTTGAAGGACAAAAAAAATTGCATTGGGTCGTCCAATGGAAGGACGAGCCCAAACCCAAAACGTGGCATATTCGTAATTTTTTTTCAACTCGTGGCATTTTGGATATTTAGATTTCAGAAGGTGGCAATGTGGTAAAAAAATCTCAAGATTTTCAATAACTATGATTTGAAAAAGTGAACCAGCTTGTTCAGTTCAGGATATTCAGTAGCCATAATGAGGTTGGTTGATAAAATGATAGAGTGAAAGTAATATGCAGAATCTCCTGATGTACTTTTCCTCATAATATATACTATCAAATTATATCAGGTGCACTTATAGTTGAGATTAAGATTTTAACAATCAATATATTCAAAAGAGATACTATATTTTTCAAATATTTCATACCAATGATGAGATCCCAACTTTTTTGCATAAATGATAGACAAGTGACAAAATGAAGAGAAATGATAAATAAAAAACTCCACAATTATTACACTTCAAATGGCAAAATAGCCACATACCCTTCTGACATACAATGAAAGCATCAATGCAAAATCATCTCATTTGCCACATATTTATCATACAATATACAAAACAACACAATATATTCATGATAAATTCCAGCAAGCAAATAAAGCTTCTTTCTCCTACTTTGAATTATTGGCATCCAAAACATGCAAAGTTTGGGACAGAATATCAACTGCTTGCTCAATCTCCTGTTCTGTTATAATCAATGGTGGAACAAGCCTAACAACATTACCTTTTCCAGCTGTCAATATTAAAAGGCCAGAGTTTCGGCAAGCGTCTACCAGCGGTGACGCGGGCACGTCTAAATCAATCCCTATAATTAGCCCGACGCCACGAATCTCTTTCACATGGGGATTTCCTCCCAATTTCTGTTTTAGTAGTTCTTTGAAGTATTGTCCTTTCTTTGATACATCAGAGAGGAAATTAGGTTTTGATATTTTATTCAAAACTGCAAGTGCGGCATTGCAAATAAGAGGACCTCCTGCAAAAGTACTTCCGTGTTCACCGTATTTTATAGAAGAAGCAACTCCTTCGGTTAAGAGGACGGCTCCAATAGGTAGGCCTCCAGCAAGAGGCTTGGCGAGTGTCATAATGTCCGGGAAGACTCCATATGCCTCATGAGCCCAAAGATGTCCTGTTCTACCTAAACCACATTGAACCTACAAAATCATAGAAATGATATATTACTGTTAATTGTTAAAAGAAAAATAGCCAAATGAAACAATTGCAAATATGAGCAGTTATAAACACAATTCAAACACACTAACAAAACCATTGTTGCATGTTTGCATCGGTTACATATGCAAGTTTCTGGTTATTATTTTTCCCTCAAACTTTACAAAAAAATCTAAATCATGCACTCAGTAACTGCCATACGAGTACAACCAGATGCCAAGATTAGATAGTGTGCATACCTCATCAAACACAAGAAGTGTCCCAGCTTCATCACAAGCATTTCGCAGAGACTGTAGAAATTCTTTTGTAGCACTGTATATTCCCCCTTCTCCTTGGATAGGTTCGACAAAAACAGCAGCAGTTTTGCCCTGCTGAATTAACTCTACAGCAGCTGGTGCATTTCCGTACTCTATAAAGTTCACTCCAGGCATAACAGGTTCAAACGGTGTTCTGTACTGCACTTTACTTGTCAAAGCAACTGAGCCCATGGTTCTCCCATGGAAGCAATTGCTAAAAGCTATGAACTCAGTAGCTGGCGCTTTCCCTTCAGTACATGTGTGTTTCTGATACTTTCTTGAAAATTTAATAGCTGCTTCATTTGCTTCAGTTCCAGAATTTGAGAAAAATACACGATCAGCAAAAGAAGAAGCTACTAAACGCTTTGCAAGTTCTACCTGCATCAGTTTTAAAAAAATTACAGATACAGATAATAAGCATTATTATAACAAATGTGCAAAAATATAGATACAAGATATGAAGTCGTAGAGACTAATGCAACAGCCATAGATAATATTCAAATGAAAGCTGCACAGAATCAGAAATTCTTAATAGGCCTTTTCCACAGTATTCTAGTTTTCCGTCTGTTAATATAAATACAAAAAGTGAAGTAGGGATACAGAACCTGAAGTGTGACACTGTTGGAAAATAAATGTCCACCTAAAATTTCTAAACAAAAAATAAGCACAAAACAACTCTCCCTTAACCTTCAAAACATAAGCCAATTGCAAAACTTAAATGAAAACCTATTTGACCCTTCAATTTCTGTATGCCTCCATAACTAACAGTGGCAGCTTTTTTTTTAAGTTCCCTTCCACCTTAACATCCTTACCCATAGTTACATTGAATTGTCAGTTGAAATCTTGCTTGACAAAAGATTGCTTCATAATTAGACCATAACTGTCTTTAACACCATCATATGTAATGGACAACTTAATTGTTTAACGTTAAACCGTGGACAATATAATTCACACTATGTTTTGGATTGTTTTCCATAATCAGTTCTAGTGGTCTACCCTCTTCCTCCACTACTAGTTTGATAAAACTATAATTGATAACCATGATTGATAGAATTACAACATCTTGTAAGAACTTCATAATCTTGAAGATTTACTAATGTTTGATAATGATAACCTATCACCAAGTTTCACTATAGAGCAGGTGGTTTACCACGAAACCACTGTAGACTAAGAGAGTCAGAACCATGTTCGATCACTCCCGTCTAAAATTGTTTAGCACTAAAGTCATTAAACATACTTTTTTTAACAAAGTCATCCAAATGATTTGGAAGTCATTCAAATGACAGTAAAATAGTACTTCAGACCCCCCTGCAAATTAGCATCAATGCTAAATACTGACTAAAGACAAATAAACAATTTAAACCCTTTCCAACTCCATATACCATTACTGACCTTAAAATAAATTAATAAATTAGTCCTCTTAAAATAAAAAAGAGTAAGAAGTGATGGACTGATTTCATTAAAAAAATTCTCACCCTTTTTAAAAAACTCTCCCTTTCCTTTCTATCTCTCTTTTCCCTTTCTACTACATCTCCATCACATTACTCACTTTCTCACTTCCTTTACTTTTCCCTTTCTATCTCTCTTTCCTACATCTCTCCCGCCTAGAATTATGAGAGATTTCATTATTTAAGCAAAAAGGCTTTCAACTTCCAATTATTTACTATAAACAACTATTTAAAAAAAAAAAAAAACTATTTAATATGTTTCAAAGAACAACTATTACCTTCATTCAAACAAATCATCACAAACACAAAAGAACGACCCAATATAACCTTCTAATAACCCAAACATCACAACACAAATTATAACTAAAGAACACATTTTCTATTTTCTTTTTTGCTTTGTTCTAAGTAGCAGTTCAGTTCACACTACATTTTGACACTGACATGTAATACCGATAATAATTCAAAAAAATGAATAAATTAGACGGGTCTCACGACACCCACGAGCCAAGCCTTTTTTCAAAGGTGTCTGTGCTCCAGATATAAAAATCCTAAAAAAAGAATCTTTCACTAAAAAAATCCAAAAAAACCAGAAGACTGATAGCATAATGCATGTTAGTAATACCTGAGGAATAGTGAGATAAACATTGCTAGTATGGGTTAGAATACCAGCTTGATCAACAACAGCTTTCAACCAATCATCATCCCCATGCCCAAGCGCATTCACAGCAATCCCACCACTCAAATCCAAATACTCACTCCCTTCAACATCATACAATTTACACCCTTTCCCTTTCTCAAGCACAACCGGCACCCTAGCATAAGTACCCACCAAGAACTTCGCTTCATCCTCAATCACCTCTTTTGTCTTCTTCCCCGTCTCCACCCTTGCGTTGGGTGCTCCCACATCGACTCTAAGGGATGCGCTTGGCGGTGTTAGAGATCTAGGGTAAGGAAGATTTGGGGAGAAATACTGGTGGTTGTTGAATTGGGTGGGTTTGAGTTTATTGGTGAATGAGGATTGGAAAAGTGAGTTGCTGAAACAAGTCTGTGAAGCCATTGTTGGGGATTGTTTTGATGATGGTTGTATGCTGTGTGTGAATTAGGGTTTATGTATGATTTGATTTTGTCTTTTTTTTAGCCTTGTGGACACGTACCAAATGTGACACTCAACCAATTGGGTGACTCGGATTTGACTCGGATTCTTCACACTATCATCATCCTTTTACTTAATTTGTAAAAAATAATAATAATTGAGTTTGTTTACATTTAAGTACATGTGGTTTAATTGCTTTAAAAAAATGTTAAATAATTAATAGGTCCTTGAAAATAACCCAACATTTAAGTATGATCCCTATAAAAATTTTCTTCAAAGTTTGGTCCCCCAAATGTTTTCCGTTTCCAACTCTAGTCTCTCCCGTTAGTTTTCACTAACGGAGGGTGACATGGCGTGTCATGTGTGCTGCAATCCTTTGCCAAGTGTGTATAATTTGTTTGACCAGTCAAAATGTATAATTGTTTCATTCATTCTCAGTTGTTTTATATGCTTGCCTTCTTCTTCTTCTTCCATTCACGACCAAATCACTAAACCCCAAATTCTTCTTAATCTCTCAATCTTGTTTGTCTTTCTGTTTTCCATTCAGATTCGTCATGTCTACATCTTCTAGGCTCAGCAAGGTAGTTTCACGTCACTCAAAGAGTTTAAACAACAGTGAAGGAAGAAAGTGTGGTTGCAAGGGAAGTTTGATTTCCTACGTGTGCAAGAGGGGGAAGAATGAAAGTAGATTATTTTGGAGATGTCCGTTTTGGAAGAATGAGGGAACGTGCAACATGTTTCTTTGGGATGATGAAATTGGAGGTGGGATTGAAGAACTTCAAGGGGGGATGTAGAATGGAGCAAGGAAGAGAGGGAAATGAAAATGGTGGAAACCTTTAAGGATCTTTATGAAAGTTCGATGAAGAAGAACAACAAGCTGAAGATGAAGCTCAAGGCAGTGGAATTCTATGGAAATTTGAAGACTTTTTTTGTTATAATTTTAGTAGTGGTGAACATGTATTTTGTGGTTAGGTGTAATTGTAGAATTGAGTGAATGACATTTGTTGTCGTTGTAATGAGATTATAATGTTTGTTTTGTTTTTAGGAGTTGTAATGTTGTATTGTTTTGAGAAAGTCTTCAAATTGTAAGAATGTTGTTATATGGTTTAGTTTGGAAAATGTAAGAGCTGCTTGTGTTAAATGATATCTGTTGTTGTCTTGTTATGAAATGTTGTTTTGGTATAGATCCAAATTAAATGTTGTTTTGTACTGTTGTTTTATAGGTGGTGATACCAAAAGAGACATATTCAAATGACCTGTAATTCAAAATGAAATTTAACAACAGAAAATTTGACTCAAAAGAGCTAACATATATTTCAGTGACATTTAACAACAGACAATTAAACTTAAGTACCCTTACATAACATCATAGCATAGTAAGGAAATGTATTTTGGGCCTAAAGACCACTTCAGTACCCTTACATCAGAAATTAGAATACATAAATTTGAACAAAACATGATAACAGGTGTTCAAAAAACATCAGTTACACAACAACAGGATCTACTTCATTGTGTGTGCCCCTTGGCATTGATGCAGTCATCCTCAGGTATAATCACAGGATCTACATGGTCTTTCCCAAGGTCTGGCATGCTCTTTGTTTTGAGTGTCTTCAACCTCTGACTTTCTCTTTTTTCAAGCAACCCACTTTCATTTGTCTTGTATCTGCTCTGTGTCCTGATTTTTGGTGGTTCACTACTACTTGGTTTAGACAAAGTTGTTCTTATACCAGGTGGTTTGGAAGGAGTATTCCTGCCCACCTTTGGTTGACTCCCAAAGAAAACTCTTGGGCCACTTGCAGTTGGCTTAGATGTCTTGCTAGGTGACTTATCAATCCTAAGAGGTTTAATGTTCAAGACAGCAGAACCTGTAAGAACAGCAGTAATAGTGTCATCTAATGATGTTGGGTTTTCCACCTCAATGCCCTCAGGCTCATCTGTATCCATTTGGTCACATTTATCCATGATAGACTCCTCCTTAACAGCAGACTTTGAATGCATTCCATCCTTGATAGTAGACCCTGATGCAATTTCCTCATTGACAGTAGGTCTTGATGCACTTTCCTCATTGACAGCAGGTCTTGATGCACTTTCCTCATTGACAGCAGATCTTGATGCACTTTCCTCATTGACAGCAGGCTTTGATGCACTTCCTTCTTTGGCTGCTGGCTTTGATTTCTTACCTTTCTTGTTTGATGATCCCTTAGGCCTCCCCTGCATATTAACATAACATCAACAACACTAGTATATAAAGCAATTGAATTACAATTTGAAAATAACAACATTATTAAAGCGGTACCCTCTTTTTTGATGCCTCAGTAGTCTGACTTATTTGGGTTGGAATTGGCTGAGATATTTCTGCTGTGCTATCTAAAGTGACTTGAGTAGTCTTGTTTGTAGCTTTTAACTCTTCCTTCAATTTCTTGCAAGTTTTTTTATTATGACCCAACTGAAAACAGAACCTACACCTATGGCTGGTGTTTGTTCTTTGCCATCTAGTTTGATTCTCTTCATTAGGCTCCCTTCTCCTTAACTTCTTGGGCCTCCCAGGTCCTCGTTTGAAAATAGGTGGCAACATTCCCTCATTATCAGTCTTGGGCCACTTGTTTTGTCCATTCAGTGGGGTAATAACCTCACTATAGCATGTTGCATAGGTGGCCTTGTGATTGCAAGAGTGGACATATTTTAGAGGGTCATCTACCTTCCTATAGATGGCAGCCACAGCATGCCTACAAGGGATACCCACCAGTTCCCAAAAGTTGCAAGAGCAAGTATGTTTTTCAAGATCTACTACAAAACTGTCAGTCAATAACACATGGCTCACTTGAAATGACAACCTACCAGCATAGGTAGTTGTCCATGATGCACTTTTCTCAATTTCCCTATCTAGTCTCCTTAAGGGTTTGGCCATTATGATACCCTTGTAACTATCCACCTCTTCCCTTAAAGTGGCAAACCTCCCCATTAAATAGTTCCTTATCCACTCAAACATAGTTATAATGGGTTTGTCTCTTTGCAGCAATATGGTTGCATTAAATGACTCACTCACGTTGTTCATCAAAACATCACATTTAGAATACATAGGAAATGCATGCTTACACAATTTTTTCTTGGGAATTGCCTTTATCCACTCATAGGCCTCCAAGCTGACATGCTTTATCATCAGCATCTTTGCTTCATGAGCTTCAAAATATGTAGCTTTGGCAGCAGCCATCATTAGATCTCTGAACAAGGTTCCTCCACCAAATCTCTTCTTGAAGTTTGCATAGAGATGCCTTAGGCAGAACCTATGCTCATATGCTGGATACTCTTCCTCAAAAACCTGTACTAAACCCTAAACAAGGAATACAATAAGTCATTAGAACAGTGTAATATATGTAACAAAATTCAATCCAACAATGCACTAACACTACCTTTTGTTGATCAGATATAAAGCACCACCTTCCAACTCCAATATCCTCAATCAACAACTTCAGAAACCAGCTCCACGAATCCTTTGTCTCCATCTCAACCACAGCAAATGCAATAGGTAGGTATTGATCATTGGGGTCTCTCCCAACAGCAATCAAAAGTATACCACCATATTTATGTTTCAAGTGGCATCCATCCAAACCAATGAAAGGCCTACATGTTTTTGTCAATGCTTTCTTAGTTCCATCAAATGACATATAACATCTCTCAAACCTTGGTTTCAACCCTTCACTTGGAGAACTAGTACTGATTTTAAATGTGTTACCAGCTAAGCCTTCTTCAATTCAGCAGCATAAGACCAAAGTAGGCTATACTGTTTGCTTGAGTCACCTTCTACAATTGTTCTTGCTATTTGTCTAGCCTTAAATGCCCTACAACCTGGAATTTCTGTAGCATACCTCTTTCTAACATCAGCAACTACCTCAGTCAACCTCATTTTAGGATTATTCTTCAAGCCATCAATAATTACCTTGGCAACCCACTCAACTCTAGCATTTCTGTTAAAGAATTGTCTACCACACTTGTGTTTGGCAAACAAGGTTTTTATTCTAAAAGTGGTTGAGGTCAATACCCTACTACACAACACTGTATAGTCACATTTCTTCTTGTCCTTGCAAACAACCCTGCATCTATTTTTATCATTCTTTTCAAACTTTACCTCCCTTTCATTCAACACATTGTGTTCTAAAATGGCATCCTTAAACTGCCTTAAGGATGAAAACTCCATCCCAACTTTGAACACATAATCCTTGCTCAATGACTCCTCCTCACTATACCTCAAAACACAAGGCCTTTCATCACAACTATCATCATCCCCACCACTGTCCAGCTCATCAGTCAAGTATTCATCCTCAATGACATGTTCCTTTCCCAACTCCTCTGTTATACATACCTTCTGCTCTTGCTCACTCTTCTGCTCTTGTTCACTCTTGTTGCCTTCCCCAACAGCCCTATTAGGCAGCACCTCATCAAGCCCTTCCTCAAATCCACCCATTTTCTCCTCCTCACTATCTTCAAAATGTACATCTTCCACAGAGTCTTCATCAGACTGTTCACTTGATCCACTCCTTTTGTCAATTTCCTCTTGACAATTAGGTGCCTTTCCTTTCTCTCTAATCCTCTCCATAGTTGTGTGTTCTCCATGAACCCTATTTTCACAGTAAATTTCAATCTCACACTTGTACTCCATGGCATACAAGGCCAACTCATACACATCTCCGTCATCCTTGAATGGTTTCAAGTCATTTTCAAATGATCCTTCCTCATGCTTCCACCACATCTTAACCAAATTGTAATCAAACTCAGGTACCAGCTCTTTAACTAAGTCACATGCCTCAACAAAACTCCAAAAATCAGGATCCTGACCCTTGAAAGCATACACCTCCCCTCCTTCGTATGTTAGGTTTGTGTCTTTTACAAAAGACCCCTTTACATAAAAAACAACGGTGAATTTATCCATACCCCTGCACACAAAAGTTAAAACAAACTTTCATTTTTGCCATTTTCGTACAAAACAAAAATAAACGTAATGGCAGACAACGGACAACTATTGATAGCAGGGGACCACCTTCGAAAACATATATTAACCATAGTAAAGAAACGATAATGGCAGACAAGTTTATCATTTAACAAACAACTGACAAACAAAGTATCAAAACAAGCATGGAGGAACCACGATCGTATTCTAATCAGTAACTAATAAAAGAAACCAAACAATGGCAGACAACTTCATTTACCTGGGACCACAACTTCAAATCGCAGAAGACCTACTTTGGGACCACTTCTGAGAGTTGCGAAGAAATGACGAAGACATTCTTCTGCTAGGGCACACGGTCTTTGACGAAGAAACGATTTGTGGAAAATGACTTTCTTCCTCTTCTATGTTTATGAGTTTTGTCTTTTGAGCTTCTTCCATTTCCTATAATTACACCGTGTCCGTATCAAAATAAAGATTCAGCACACATGGCACGCCATGTCACCCTCCGTTAGTGAAAACTAACGGGAGGGACTAGAGGTGGAAACGGAAAACATTTGGGGGATCAAACCTTGAAGAAAATTTTTATAGGGACCAAACTTGAATGTTAGGTTATTTTCAGGGACCTATTACTTATTTAACCCTTAAAAAAATACATGTGGTTTAATCAAAAATCAAAAGTAAACGACGTTACTTACCTTTAAGTAATTTTATTCATTTTCAAAAAATATACATTAGTTAAAATCTTATAAGTATAAACTCAAAAGTAAACGACATTACTTACCTCTAAGTAATTTTATTCATTTTCAAAAAATATACATTAGTTAAAATCTTATAAGTATAAACTCAAAAGTAAACGGCGTTACTTACCTCTAAGTAATTTTATTCATTTTCAAAAAATATACATAGTTAAAATTTTATAAGTATAAACTCAATTAGGGGTGACAAAGTGGGCGGCCCGCTCCGTTTAGATCCGCCCCGTTTAAACCCGTTCAAAAGTGGAGTGGGGCGGGGCGGACCAACTTAGGCGTCCGAGCTTAAAAGTCAAATTCACTCCGTTTACTAACGAGTTGGCGGATTGGCGGGTCGGCCCGCTAATTTTTTACTTTTTATTTTACAATTTGATTTACTACATAGTTTACAAAAGTTTTATTTATTACCAAAGAGGTCGACAAATTTTTTTTTTAACAACACATAATAGAACTTCAACATGTCTTAAGTCCAAAGAGTTCAAAAAATAAAATAAATAAAGACAAATTACAACAAAAAAAATGAAATAAACTCAAGTACAATAAAAAACCGTATCAAAATAAATAAATAAATAAACAATATATATCATCCTAATCCTATTTTAAAACTAAATACTAAAAGAAGTCAATTAAGAATTTACAAAAGACAAACAATGATAACAATTACACTGCATAAAACATCACATTGCATAAAATAGTAGTGCTTAAAATATAACACCTGACTTTCTCATTGTTTAAATCATATAGACTCTTATATTGACTAATTCCTTAATTTTTTAATAGTTAAGACCTAAATTTGTCACACGTATACACTAATCAAATAATTTCTTTTCTTAAAATCAACATCTATTTCTAAAGAAAACATGCGAGCTAATGTTTGACAACTTAATAATTCAGCATGCCATACAATTGTTTTTTTATTTCAAGTTTTTCCAATCAACACATGTATTAGAAAGTTATAGAAAGAACGTTACAATTATAATTCAATTTGTTTGTATAATAATTTATAATACAATTCAATCAACATAATTCTAAGAGAAGAGTGTTGCTTTTATAGTTAAAGTTGTTTTAATTCTAATTAAAAAAATAAAAAGTTTTAACAAAAAGTCTGCGATCAAAACCGCCCCGCCCCACCTCGGCCAGCTTTTTCAAGCAGGTTAGGCGAGGCGGGTCAACTTAAAGTACCTAGCCGAAAACCTCAGCCTAGCCCGCCAAAAATGGAGGGTCAAACGGGCCGACCCGGCGGGCCCGACCCGTTTTGTCACCCCTAAACTCAATGACATGTATGTTGATGGATTTTATATTGATTTTTTATTTATTATATATGTAATATTAATAAAACTTCATTTATATTTGAAATAAAATGCGAATTATTGTTTACCGTCGAAATTGGTAAACAACTATTAGTCTTCCAAAGTTATTAAAACTTTGGTTACTTACAGGATCGACTAGATTGATCTTAGAACATGTGTTGTTATTTAATTTCTGAGTTTATTAATGATGAATATTCTTAAAGTTGTTAATGAAGTGTTGTAAATTCTTTAAGGAAATGCAGAAAAGTAAAGATTACAAAGTAAAAGCTTTAAATTAAATGACAAGATCTTAAATTGCATCAAATGTAAGTTACAAGAAGAATCTTAAATAATCGGGTAAAAGTGTAAAATATGATGTTCATACGTACATTTTCACTCAAGAATACTATTTTCTCATACACAGGTACTTAGAGGAAATTTAGAGTTTTTGTACCAGTTGAACATCCTGAATCCTAACTGCTAAGACTCTATTTATACTAAATAAAAAATAACCGCTATCTAACGGTCTTTTCGCCAGAAAGCCCCACGTTTCCAATCTGCATGCATTGTGTCGTTTCAAAACTCTCCATGTGTCTTGAAAACGGATAAGGCCAAAAGACAGTTATCAGCCTCAAATTTGAATTGCACCTGTCGAGCGCTTCTTCAAGTGAGCATCGTCGAACTCCAATCTTGGCCAAAAATCTTTCTAAGTCCTAGACCATAGCGTCCTCCATGCAAGATCTCTTCGACTAGGTCTTCAAATACTTTCCTGTCGAAAACAACATTCCTTCTCAGAATAATTCTTCAAACTCTAATAACTCATATCAAACCTTCATACGCGTCGAAATGTTCTTATCATTATTTACTCTCAAAATCATCATATTCTTCTTCAGAATATATCTTTGAATTTCATGACTTATTTCCAACATTAATATGTGTTGAATCCCAACCAACAAATTGCCCCCCAAAAATGTCATTTTCGATTATAAAGAAAAAAGGACATTTTTTTGAAGCCTTTTCGACACTAAAGCATCTTTACTACTGTGAAATCATGGTCATCATGACCATGCCGCTTCAGTAGTCTCATCAAGACGTGTAGAAACCCAAAAGGTAATCAACACACACCTATTTCCTAGGAGGTAGTGGGCTACTAACTACAACTGTCCTATCACTCCACAACCAATCAACATGTGCCCCACGATCCCAACAACCGCTTAGAGTGGCTTGAAATGAAATGTTTCCCATTCTCCACTATAAATACTTTATTTTATTTCTTTTTTCTCTTTTTCACTCTCCTGAGCTCTCTTCTTCTCTCTAAAGCACAAGAACGATTCTTCATCTTCTCAAACTTCAAACAAAACTCAAATCTCTTTCAGTTTTCATCATCAATGACGTCCAAGATCAAGAACCCGAAGGATTCTAAAAAGCAACTAACTCTTCCTCCCGTTCACAAAATCTTAGGTCCTCAAATCGTGGGAAATCAACTATATTTCTCAGAACCTCCTCTTGAAGAAGAAAATAGGCGCATTTATGAATCCCAGGTACTTATTCCTATTTCAGTTTCTGGAAAAATACATGCTCTAGCTGGTCCATTACCAGATATTAATACAAATGCTGCAAAACTTATAGAATATTTTCTAACCTATCATAGAACTAAGCCTATATCCAGTAGGAAAAAGTCTAAGGATAGTATTGAAACTGTGAATGCTGAAACAACTAAGGTAGTTGATACTCAGGTAACGTCTTCGACTGAGCATGTAAAAAGACCCATTAACCTAGATTACATGAGCAATGCTCTTAGAGCATTTCGCTCTTGCCCATTGTAGAAAGACCCTGGGAGTTACCTATCTTGGCTGGCGAAGATAGAGAAGAAGAAAACTAAATTTTGGAAGGACATGGAAATTTTTGACATGATTCAGTTGTCAAAATCTGGACATAGTTATTGTCAAACCATGTTACTAACCTCTTTGTATTTTCGGGATAGTACACACAACAACTTCCACTTCTCGTGTGGAATGCTAACCCCAACTCTTTTCGACATCGCTGCAATTACTGGTATTCAACCAACTGGAGAATCTTTTGACCCAAACCAAATGACAGAAGACACTATTGGCTTCGACGGTAATCGAGCCACTTTCACTCACTATATCTCTGATCATCACAAGAAAGATACTAAAGAAGTATTTGACAAAGAACACATTACTTTCCTTGCTCTTTGGTTATCCCGCTGCATTTTTTGCTCGAGATCCTTACAAATTGCAAAAAAGTTTATGGCCATGGCTAACCAACTACATGCTGGTCGTAAACTTTGCCTTAGTCAATTGATTCTATGTTGCCTATATGAATCTTTAGGGGAAAGTGGGAACTCCTTAAACAGATTAAACTTGGGTCGAACTTAAATCTAGCTGGTCTATTCTGGCTACTTCAGTTATGGCTTAATGCCACCTTCGAACCCTCACTGTCGACTCATAACACAGTTAACGAAGAAGTTGATGAAATCAAGAACAGACTAGTCGAATGGACACGCCTTGTCCACGTGACTCCTAATGACGAAGGCATAAACCTCCAATAAACTTTCACTGAGTATTTAATGATGTATGCCAAGCGCTACAATTTTACTCTTTATATGGTCCCCTTCACCAAAAGGACTCATGACCTAGAATGGTTTACCAGGAAATTTCCTCTTATGTCAAAAGATCAAGAAGAAAAATCCTTCGCCATATGAGAGGCATTCTATTTACCTTGAAAATTGGTAAACAACCGCTGATCTTCTAAAACAACAAAGTTCTAGTAACTTACAAGATCGATCAGATTGATCCTAGGACATGTGCTATGGGTATATTTAGAATATCTCACAATTAGGTAAAGTATACATTTTGACAAGGAATATAAATAAAAGAACGTGTTTAAAATGTAAATGAAAGTGATAAAAATCAAAGAAAGGCTTAAGTCGAACCACACATCAAAGAAAAGAAAGGTTGAATGTAAAGGTTTGGTTAAAACTGGAGTTAAATGTTGGAGGAAAGTGCATAAAGATCTTAAACTGCAGAAATGTAAATGCTTGAAGGTAAAGACTTTTTAATGTAAAACTGCAAAGTAAAGACTCGGTACTGTAAATGACTTGAAAGGTAAAAGTTTGTGAAAAGACTTCAAAGTAAAGAATCTAAAACAGAAACTTCAAAGTAAATTGCATTGCAATAAAGGATAATGGTGATTACAATCACGTACATTCTCACTTTACTTGTTTCTCGACACACTGGATACTTTGAGTGAATATAGAGTTACTTGTACAAATATGATTTTTTTCACACTTATTCTAACTCTAGAACTAACCTATTTATAATACTCTAAAGTAACCACCATTTGACGGTTTACTCCTAGAATACGCCACTTGGCACTTTGCATGTCTTCAATCTTCTGGATATTCGCCATTTGTCCTCTTTTCAAATTCAAATAGTAGAACTTCCCTCCACTATTCAGTTGTAACTGCAGCGCATTATCCATAGCCTTTTTACCCCGTCGAGTTGACGCTTTGGACTTGGAAATGTTTGAAGTCTTAAAATCATTCTCTTCGACTCAGGCTTTCAACAAATATGGTCGAAGGCCTTCTGGTCGAAGCCTTCTTCTTTAGCTTATTTTAAAGAATAACTTCTTTAAAAGCCAAATTATTTGAAATCATGTAGCGTCGAAATTAGGAGCTAACAAATTGCTCCCCAAAAATGTCCTTTCGCCAGTGTTGGTAGGAAGGTCATTTTTTGATAAAATAATTTTTCGACGCCTGCCCATTCAACTAAAAAAACATAACTGACCAACCCACGATCTAGAAACCATTCAGTCTCTTTCCACCATGCTTATGACGTCATGTCATGATGGCAAATCTTCAAACGTCTTTTCAGCCGTATTTGTGAACAGTTTTCATCATCACCTTTCTTGGGACTAGACATTTGCAGTCTGATCATAACCACCACCATCAATAATTTCAAAAGAGGACACGCGTCCCACTATCGTATTTGTTTTAATGGTGGATTCACAATCCTTTTATCTTCCAAACGCCTATAAATACCCTTTTTCTCCAATTTGCTGACTTTCGCATTCTCAGACTTTTTTTTGCAACTTATTCTTTGTTCTTCAAACTCTCTCATGAAAAAAACCCAGAACACATTCTCATTTTTTTTCTTCAACTTCCAACAATGGCGTCTTCTCAAACCATTCCCCAAGCAACAAAAGGTAAAAAAGGTAAAGCCACACCGTTCAAGCAAACCCTTCCGCCATTTGCAAACATTCCAGGACCTAAGGTGGTGAAGAATCAACAGTTCATGCCAGAACCCCTTCTTGCGGAAGCGAGGAGCATTTACGAGTCTCAGGTAATGATCCCTCTCATTGTTTCTGATACATCTTTTGCTTTAGGTGGCCCCTTAGCTGATGTTAAACCCACTGATGAGAAGCTTAGGGAGTTTTTCCCTTCTTACCGTAAATCAAAACCTTTAGGGCAAAAGAGCAACCCTAAAGAAGATGAAGCTTCCCCTGATACACCCACTTTGACTAAGATGGATCTTAGGTATCTTCATGATGGTACTAGATTGGTAAGAGTTGTTAACCAGTTAAAGGATTTTGACCTCTGGCTGACCAGAATGGAAAAGGTCAAAGCTGATCATTGGAAAACCATTGGAATTTATGATCTGCTTATGCTGTCGAAGACCAATATTCCTTATTGTTTAAACCTGCTGGCAACATCACTCTACTTTTGGGATAGTACCCACTACACTTTTCATCTTCCTTGTGGGATGGTTACCCCCACACTCTTCGATCTGGCTGCCATTGCAGGTCTTCAACCATATGGCATATCATATGATCCTGATACTGATGCAGAGGATACCATAGGGATCTCTGATTCTAAGCTTACATACACCCACTTTATAAACTACCACAAACATGACACTGAAGAAATAACTGACAAGGAACATATTGCATTCCTCACCGTATGGTTGTCGAGGTATGTATTTTGCTCAAAATCCCTGCAGGTGGCCAAGAAATATCTCACTCTGGCCAACCAACTTCACAACAACAGAGGAGTTTGCCTTAGTGGGTTGATTTTGGCAAACCTCTATGAGTCTCTCAGCGAAGGGGCGGCTCGACACAAAGACTTGGAGGCCCAGGGTACTGTTCACTTGAATGGCCCCCTCTAGCTGCTTCAATTGTGGCTTAATGCAACTTTCGAAGCTAGCCTTCCCAGGAAAGGGCAAGTCGATGAGGACTCTGCTGAAATCAAAGAAAGGAGGGTCGAAGGTACACGCCTGGTGAAACTCACACCCACTGACGATGGGGAAACTCTCAAAGGAGCCTTCTCTAGTTACATTATGATGTTCGCCAAGCGGTATGATTTCACACCCAGTATGGCCCCTTTTGCCGAAAGAAAATGTGGACCTGAGTGGTTTACAAGGCCATTCCCTGATTCATCCAACAAACTCGATGCCGGATCTGTTTCAATCTGGGAAGCCTTTTTTATTCCTAGATTTATAATTCAGAGGCTGAATCTTGGAAGAGATATGGCAGCCTTGATTGCTTACCAACCAAACCTTGTCTCTCAACAGTTTGGGTTGGCTCAAATTTCCCCAAGTGTTTGTATGGGAAGAAAGGCCATGTAGTCCTTCATACTGCCAGTTTTGATGAGGGAAGTGTTGCAGTCGCTTTCGACCGGTGGAACATGAGAAAAACAACTTTTTCCCCTGTGAACTTTCGACCCACATTCTTGTGCACTAAACCATTTCACAACTGGTGATCGAAGTACTATAGTGAACAATTTCTTGATGTTGCTGCCTTCTCTTCATTAATTGACCAAGTTTTTCTTGATGTGCAGGAGAAGACCAAGAAGAGTAAGTTCATTCATGTCAAAGAAATTCAGGCCTTCCAAAAGTACTTTGAAACTGTCTATCGACCAGATGATATTAGTCGAACCGTTCGTGAGGCTGCTGTCACTTTGAAGGAGAAATTTCTACAAAAAATGGATCAGTTGAAAATCCCTTCAAACGTTCCTCTTGAGAAACGTTATGAGGTGGCTTTTGAACTCTTTCCTCCAAAGTTCCCTCGACTGCCTAACACTGATTTTGGAGTGGCACTTGCCCCCCCCCATTTCCAGACTGGTTTGTCTGTGGTGAGCACCTAAAACTCTTTCGACAGCTGTCTCGACCGAAAGCCTAACAGGTGGTTGCGACTAAACATACGCTGGACAGTTTCAAAGGACACCTTCATATAGGGGTTGAGGATGTTCGTGTCGAATCCCAAATATATGAAGGTTTGAGGCCCTCGATTTGTGATTTTTAACCAACTACTCAATTATTAATCTTGTAATAATCATCTGCCTTTCAGCTATGGCCAGGAAGACCAGCTCATCGAAGGGTACTGCAGGAGTCGAAAAAGAGACTGAAGGCACAAAGGTATTTTATATCCTTTGCGTACATCTTCTTGTGTAACCAACTTCTAATATTTGCATCATCTTTTAGACTGCTCGAAAACCTCCAACGCCTTCAAAAAAGGGCAAGAAAGGTGCTCAAGCAGTTGTCCCTCCAGATGCTGATGATGAATCACCTGAGGAGGTAGTGGTTAAAAAGAAAAGGAAGCTTACCAAAGCTTCTGGCGCCACCACCCAATCCTCCTCAAAGGCCGCCAGACTTCTTGAGAAGACACCTGCTGATAGTGGTGTCAAGAAACAACTCTCCAGGGTTGCGTCGAAAACGACCGCTGGTGATCCTGAGAGTGCAAACTTAAATCCTGATGTCGCGGCTGTACAGGTATGCATACTATCTTTACTCAATATTTGCCTTCCCTACTCAGATTTCTTTCAATCTTATTCTCTTTACTTGTGGTTTTCAGGCTGATGTAGGTGGTTCTAACCCACCACAATCTTTATTCAGCTTTGCAACAACTCTCCTGAATAGCCAAGGTGAGCCAACTTATCACCCTACCTCTGACCTTGGTTCTGGATATAGTTCACTGAGCGAAATTAACCAACCTATTCCTCTTACAGTTCTTCCTCCTGAAGCAGATGAAACAAACAAAAACTCACCTGCCAGGACCAACACTCAACAATCCCAAACCGATGGCTCTGAACATGAAGAGGATTATGTTTCTAATCAACAACCTCTCGACCATACATAGACCATTGGCATGGACATAGAAGGAAGGCCAACTGAAGCAGAAGAAGAGGAGGTCGAAGATAAAGAAGAACAAGAAGAAGAGAGGGAAATGGCTGAGCAAGATCAAACCCATACACCTGTGGCTAAAATAGGTCCTGTCAACAATCCAACTCCCGGGCCTACAGTTACTTCGACTGCTGGAGGATCCCCCACTGGAGACCCATTGGCTGCCCTCAAATGGTCGAATCCTCGAGAGTATGCCAGAATGATACTTGGGAAGAAGTACAGCTCTTCAGGTACTAGCCTTAGTACTTCGACCAGTTCTGGGGGTCCAGCTCCAGATGACTTTGCCAGCCCTATCCTTCAAAAGACAAAGACAAATTCTTCAAGGGAGACATCCACAATGTCTTACTTTCAGATCAAACTTCTCCTCTCTTCCTGAAAGATAGCCTCTAAAAACTGGACCTTTTGACTCTTAGTAAAGATGTGTCTGAATTCCTTGTGGAGTTAACTGCTTTAATAAATCAGATGTCTGAGGACTTCAAACTCCTCCCCAAGATCCAAGACAACATTGAAGTTACAACTGGACTGGAACATTCAGCTTGGGATGAAGCACACGCATCAGAAGCTAAGGTCGAAAGTCTAGAGATTGACCAACAGAAAAGGCAGACAGAGGTGAAGTCGAACCAAAAGGACATTGATACCTGGAAGCAACAAATTGAAGAACTGCAAAACAAGATTTCTAACACTAAAAAGCGCAACCTTGAGCTGAAAGACTTCGACGATACTGAAATGGCCAGAGAGCTAAAGCGCACTATAGACTTCCTTAATAAGGCCCAAACGCTTGAAAAGGAACTTTCAGCAGCTAAGCTCAACAAAGCTCTGTGTGAGAAACGCCTTCAGAATCACAAGGTCAACTTCCTTGAGTTGAAGTCGAAGCTCCCCTTCTGATTGTCTTATGATTTCTTGCTTGTAGTTCCTTTTTTGATCATCATGTTTTATGGCCCCTTTGAGGCCCTATGTAAAGACAATCTCAATGCCCTGTGGCATTTATCTAAATACTTCTGTTTACTATTAACTCTTCGACTTGCAAAATTTTCTCTTAAACTTTGCTAATCTTTGTAATTAAAGTACTCTGCCTCTTTTCTTGGAAATCATGAAAATAACGCAGCTTTTAACAGCTTAGTGTTCCAACGACACAAGTTTCTATTCCATAAAGGAATATTAATAGCGCAACCCTAGGGTATACTCCCAAGAGTAATTTCACGTGTTTCCACCGTTGACTGGCCAATCCTTACAAGGCCTTGCCTCTATAAAACCCTCTTCACGTGAGCCATATTTTGCACTTACTGAAGCAAGCATGAGTACTTCCTCAAAGAAGGCCATGACCAAGAAGGTGGCTGAGGAGACAAAGAAAGTTGAGGCAACAACTACTGCCCTCAATGACACTTCAACTGGAGCAACATCTCGCGCCAAGAAGAGAGAAACTAAGATGAAGGTACCCAAGAAAGGACATTCCAAAGCACAAAACTCTGATGATGAAGCTGACAAAGATTATGTTGCCTTCCTCAACTCTATTAATTGGAGAGACTATGAATGATCTTTCTCCTGGGTTTCATGTTATTGTACGTATTTTCTTTCCTTTGTATGCCATTTTGGCCTCACATGGCCTATTTTGGCTTTTATAATCTGAATAAAACTCATGTCTTAATATGAATCTCTTGTAAAATAGGCTTATATTTTTTCAAATATTTCCCATTTACCCTCAAGACTCTTAGATCACCCTCAATCTCCTGAACTTCGTAAGCACTATTACTGAATGCCTCAATAATTTGAAAAGGACCTTCCCACTTAGGAGACCACTTCCCTAAAGATCTGGTCTTTCGATCCATAGGCAAGATCACTTTCCACACCAGTTCCCCAGCTGCAAAAGTTTTACTCTTGACCTTTTTATTATAGGATTTCTCCACCCTTTTCTTTTGCCTTTTCAGCAACTCTAATGCATGGAGTCTTTCTTCATCTAAATCCACTAACTCATCAAGCATCATATTCCAATAAGATTCAAATGGAATCTCATGATGCCTTTGAATCCTTATGGACTGAAGATAAATTTCTACAGGCAAAACTGCATCATGACCGAAAGTCAGTCGAAATGGGGTAGTATTAGTTGCCTCTTTGGGGGACGTTCGACATGCCCAAAGTATTTGGTCCAATGTCTTATGCCAATTTCTTGGCCTTTTTTCCACGTGCTTTTTTATTAACCCAATAACTACTTTATTTGCCGCTTCGACCTAGCCATTAGCTTGAGCATAATAAGGTGTGGATGTTATAAGCTTGAATCCCATTTCTTTAGAAAACTCTTGCATTTTTCGACCAGTGAAGACTGATCCTTGGTCTGTTGTAATTGTCTCTAGGATTCCAAACCTATAGACGATGTGTTTCTGGATAAATTCAATCACATCTTCTTGATCAACATTTGGTAATGGGATAGCTTCGACCCATTTGGTAAAATAATCAATACCCACCAAAATGTACTTATGATTTTTAGATGATGCTGGTCAAATTTCTCCAACCAAATCCAAAGCCCATCCTCTAAAAGGCCAAGGTTTCACTATAGAGTGTAATTCACTTGCAGGGACATGTTGAATGCCAGCGTGAACTTGACATTCCTGACAACCCTTAGCAAATTCAATACAATCTTTTAACATGGTAGGCCAATACATGCCTTGTCGAAACAACAACCATTTCATTTTATGGCCTACTTGATGTGCCCCACATGCCCCACTATGGACAGTTGAAAGGGCTAAGTATGTTTCTGCCTCACTGAGGCACTTAAGCAATACTCCCTCAGGAGTCTTTTTGAATAATTCATTACCCAACAAGACATAACTCAAAGCTTGATACTTGATTTTCCTTTCTGTCGAAGATATTGGATTTTTTAGATAATCTACTATAGGTTTTCTCCAATCCTTATCAGTTAGGCTATCAACTGCCAGGATTGCAAAATTATCTTCATCAGCGTATCCAAGCTTAGCTTCTTCCAAATCTGATGGGGCTAATCCTACTGACACCACCCTTCCTCTGACTTCGACTTCGATTGCATCTTGTAATTTGTCTTTCGAAACTTTATACCCTGATGCAATCTGAGCCAAGTCATTAGCTACCTGGTTTTCCAGTCTAGGGATGTGTCGAAAACTAACTGCGTCAAACTTTTTCAACAGTCGATTCACAACTACAAAGTACATAATCAAGTTTTCTTTTATGCACTTGTACTCCTTGGTAACTTGTTTTATGACCAGTTCTGAATCTCCCATTATTTCGACATGCGTTGCCCCCAATTCCAACAATACTTCAAGTCCAGCAATTAAAGCTTCATATTCAGCTTCATTGTTAGAACAACGACCTTCAATTTTATACTTAAGTGTTGTTGGAATTTTATTAGGAGAAATAACAAGTACTCCTATGCCTGTCCCATCTTTATGGCTTGACCCGTCGAAGTATAACTTCCAAGGTTCCATTTCAAGATAGTTCAGAGGGATTTCATTCATAGAGTGGTCAACTATAAAATCTGCCACTACTTGCCTTTTAACAGCCTTTAAAGGCTTATAAGTTAAAGAATATTCAGTTAATGCTAATGCCCATTTTCCAATTCTACTGTGCAAAATGGGTTTGGACAACATATGTTTAATAACGTCATAACGAGAAGAAACATAAACATCAACTGGTTTTATATAATGCTTCAATTTGGTACAAGAGTAATACAAACATAAACACAATTTTTTGATCATGCTATATCTAGTTTCTGCATCATTTAACACTCTACTAAGGTAATAGATAGCCCTTTCGACACCATCATCATCCTCTTGAGCTAACATGCTCCCTAAAGTTCTATCTGACGCAGCTATGTACAATCTCATACACTTATTGCCACAAGGTGGTGAGAGAATCGGGGGGTGACTCAGGTACTCTTTGATCTTGTCAAAGGCTTCCTGTTGAGCTTGCCCCCAGTCGAACCCATCCTTGCTAGCTCGAAGCAATGGTGAAAAGGCTTGCGTTTTCCCACTTAAGTTGGATATAAATCTCCTTAAGAAATTTATTTTGCCCAAGAGAGACTGTAATTCCTTCTTTGTTGATGGCGCTTTTGCTTCCATAATGGCTTTGGTTTTATTCTAGTTAATTTCGATCCCCTTCTTGTGGACCGCAAAGCCTAAGAAATCCCCTGCCTGCACACAAAAAGCGCATTTGAGAGGATTCATTTTTAGACCATGCTTTCTCATCCTTTCAAAGGAATGTCAAAGATGGTTTAAATGATCTTTTCCTGAAAAAGACTTAACAACAATATCATCAATATAGATTTGCATAAAAGTCTCAATAAAATCATGAAAGATCGAATTCATTGCTCGCTGGTAAGTTGCCCCAGCATTTTTTAGACCAAAAGGTATTACTACCCATTCATAAGTGCCTAATGCCCCTGGACATCGAAAAGCAGTTTTTGGGACATCTTCCTCAGCAATGAATATTTGGTTATAACCAGAATAACCATCCAACATACTCAAGTATTCATGTCTTGCAGCAGAATCAATCAACATTTCTGCCACAGACATAGAATATTCATCCTTAGGGGTTGCAGAATTTAGATCTCTAAAATCTGTACAGACCCTTAAAGAACCATTTTTTTAATGACTGGTATAATATTAGCTAGCCATTCGACATACCTAGCAGTACGGATGAACTTGCATCTAAGTAACCTCTCAATTTCCTCTTTGATCTTTGAAAGGATTGTTGGGGCAAACCGTCTTGGATTTTGCTTGACTGGTTTTTTCCCAGGTATGATTGGCAACTTATGTTCAACAAGCTCTCTCCTCAAACCAGGCATTTCGTCATAGTCCCAAGCGAAGCAATCCTTGAATTCCTTCAGTAGCTGGACCATTTCGACTTTGAGTTGTGGGTCGAGATTAGCACTAACATAAGTAGGCCTTTTTACTCCCCCTTCACCCAAGTCAATTTCTTCCAAAGGATCTTGCGCCAGTATTTTAATGTTGTCTGACAATGGATCCTTTTCGAAACCCAAAGGCTCATTATCATAAATAGCATCAAGCCTTTGATTTTGGTCTTCGATTTGAGACCCATCAGGTGGCTCAGGCTCAAAGTCCTTACCAGGGCCTACTTCACAAATTTGAGTTGTGGCTTCGACAGCCATGTGGTTGTGTGCAGCCTCCAAGGCCGCTTGTAGTTTAGATTCGGCCACATAGGCCGAAATTCTTTGTAGTGCGTCGAATTTAGTCATTGTTACTGAATTCACTTCCCCAACCTGTGGGGTCTACTTCAGGCAGCCCATAGTATGGAACATTGCCTTCTTCCCTTATGACCTCTCTGTCCCATCGAAATCCCTCCACTGGGTGCAAGTGTAATGAGCAGAATGCATGGTCATCTGGGGTGAAATCAAATTCTGCTGGAGTACAAGGCGTAATATGCGCCAAGTTTTTGTCGAACTCAACACCATCAACATGATTAACAGGCACCTTAAAGTACCCTTGATCCGCTTCAATGTTTTCAACTATGCCATCAGGCCTCCAGGTGGTTATTCGTTGGTGCATTGATGAAGGTACTGCTCTAATGCCATGGATCCACTCCTTTCCCAGCAGAAGGTTGTAGTCAGCTTTGCTTTCGACTACCATAAACAAGGTAGGTCTTGTCACTGTACCCACAGTCAAATCAACCTGTAAGACACCTAGAGTGGTCTGAATCTTCCCTTCATAGTTAGAAAGGACCATGTTGTAGGGTTTAAGATCAGTGTCGAATTTACCAATCTTACTCAGCAAAAAATGTGGCATTAAATTGACAGTAGCCCCACAATCCATCAAGATCTTATTAACAGCCACATTCTCTATTTTCCCTGTAATGTACAGAGGTTTCAAGTGCTCTTTCATGGCCTCAGTTGGTCGTTCAAAGAAAGCATTCTGTTCTTCGACACAGCCATTGTTCATCACATAGTAGCACACAGGTTGGTGTGCTGCCATTTCAGCCTCAGCGTTGGCATCCAAGTTTTCCACCTCAGTTATCCTATCATATTCTCTTGGCATTATTGAGACTACATTGACAATGATGTTTAGAGAGGCATCAGAGTCTGAATCAAAATTATGAGTCGAATCTTCGTCCTCCGCTGCTACGACTGCAAACCTCTCGGTTTCTTCTTTCTTGTCAGAAAACAACCTTTGCCCCACAGGCACCTGGTTTTTTATTTTCGTCCCAACACCTTTATTGCTGGCAGGCAAAACATTGCTACTAGTCTCAGTCAAGTCTTTGGCGTGAGCCTCTCTCAAAGCCTTCCTTCGCCTCTGTTCCCTTCTCCACTGGGACCTGGACATAGGATTTTTTCCTTTGTAATTCTCAGAAATATAGGCAGCTTTATTGGAGGACTTGAATTCTTTCCGGTACTCCATTGAAGAACCTCTAGCCACGTCGAAATTCTTCCATCTCTGTTTCCCTTTTCCTGCTGCTTTAAATGGTTTGACCCACTTTCCAGTTGGCACATCACTGCTAGGCTTAAAAGTAGCCTGCTTAGCCCTTGGCATTTGTGGCCTTTGGCCATATTGTTTTTTAGTAGCCTTCCTTGGGTCGAAACGCCCTGGCCCTTGAGCAGCTCTTTTCTCACGTCCAGATTTGGCTTCTCTCCCCGCTTAAAGGCTATGAGCAGCTTCTTTGTCAAAGATAGCACTGCATCGAGGGCACAACATGACCTCGGAGTTCTTTCCTTGGCACCAGTGGAGAAAATCAACAATGGTTTCATCTTCTCTGGGATAAGCCAGCTTGTTGCAGTCTTCTTGACGAACCTGTTCATCAATATCCATGGCTTGTTCGTTAGTCACTTCAACCATGTTTATGTCAACTTCATCTTTTAAGCGCATTTTGGAGAAGTTGACATCAAGGCCCTCAGCAGCCTCGTCGATCTGTCTGAAATGGTCAGCAGTCTCTTTTGTCACCATCTGTAATTCTGATGCTTCAGCTTCAGCATGGATCTCGACTGTAGCCTCAGCGTCGAACCTTTGAACTTCAGAAGATGTCCTAAAATAGTGTTCAGCAGCCATACAATTCAAATGCTCGAGCTGGCAGCCATCCACTTCCTCGACTTCTCTAATAAACACAACATCATTGGTAAGGTCTTCGGTAACCTCCACCACTGTGGCATTTCTGCCAAAAGCTTCGTTGGTGTTAACACTATCTGAGCTACTGTCAGATTCCTCAACTAGTTCGACCATGTTAACCTCTTCGGGCTCTGTGTAATTTGCTTTAGCTACTTCAAGAGGGTTGGTATCAATTTTCATCTGGGTCTTAGTCTTCTCCCCAAATTTGAGTCTGCCTTCCTGAATAGCATTCTGCACCAGATCCCTGAAAAGGAAAACATTGAGAAGTTTTATGACCCAAATAATTATGGTATTTACAAAAGCCTCTCTTTTTTCTTTGCTCTAAAGGTGGTATTTTAGCACCAGGAGGCACTAGTATTTGACCATCCTTAACTAACAAATCAAAAATTTCGTCACATTTAGTGATGTCGAAAGTGTATGTTTTCTTTGGGAACCAATCATTCTTTTCGGTTTCGACAGGTTTTTACCCATTTGAAGGGACTAATAATTTACAAGAATAAGGAGGGCCTTGCTTAAGTTCAGCAAGATCTATTTCACTTTCGTCGAACCTAACGGGCTCGTCATACAATTCTTCGATGCCCTCCTGGTATTCGACGTAAGCTACCTTCTTGTTTTTGTTCACCCTAGCTTTCTCATCTTTGAGACGCTCTAGTTGTCGAACTCTGTCAGCTAACTGGGCCATATCCCTCAAATACTGGGTGTTTAGTTTTTTCCTGATAGAGTAATCAAGGCCACTAGCGGCCATTTCGACAAGTTCATGCTCAGGCACTTGTGTAAAGCACCTAGCCTTGAGTGGTCGAAACCTATTCAAGTAATCATCTATTGGCTCATTGAACTTTCGTTTTACACTAGCTAATTCTTTCAAACTGATTTTAGTCTGCCCCGTGTAAAATTGCTCATGGAACAAACATTCTAACTGGGTCCAATTACAAATCGAACCAGATGGTAACGTAGTGAACCACGTAAATGCATTTTGAGTGAGGGAACTAGGGAAATACTTCACACTTAGACTCTCATCATTTGCAATCTCACCAGCTTCGATCAGGTAGCGCGCCACATGTTCGACGGTAAACTCTGTAGTATCTCCTGAAAACTTAGTGAACTTTGGTACTTTTGTCCTGGGAGGCAATTCAGCTTGAAGTATATAGTCCACTATAGGCGAAGTGAAGTTTGCCCTAGAAAAACCCATATTCAGGCCATTTCGAGCCATTATTCTTTCGACCATGGATGCCAAATTGTTCTCTGCTGCTACATTATTACGTCGAACCTGATTCACCACATGATCAGCGTTTTGATTTCTGTTTACTAACACCATCCTTGGTTCTTCCTCTTCAAATATAGGTATTTGATTCCTAGGAGGCTCCTCCCTAGGTGGTTCGACCAACTCTAGATTCACGGGATTCACTTGTTGGGCGTTTTCCCTCCTCTCGACTCCTTGATTTTGGTGTTGAACAGGAGCGGGCATTCCCATGAATTCTACTATACGCGCCATCTGGGCTATCATCATTTGATTGGTTTGAGTAGTATTCTGGATTAATGGCTGGAAAATATCTCACATTGTCTGAGACAAAGTATGTACCATTTGCATGTTGCTCTCATCCATCTGTTGCCTCAAATATGCTACAGATTCATTTGTTAAGTTCGGTCCTTGAGCAGAAAATCCCAAACCTATGGACTGGCTGTTTCAACCCATGTTAATCTCAGAGCCTGACTCCTGCAAAGGGGAAGATATCACATTTTCTAAAAATATTGGGGGTGCAGTACGCAAATTCTGCATCATTGCCGTTGGCATGCCATATATTGGGTTCCTAGGCAAAGGCTGTGAAAATCCTGGGGGAGGAAACTGCCTATACGTCGAACTTCCTCCTGTTAGAGTCTGAGGATTTGTCACTGATGAGCCAATGTACTCCAAGACTGGCTGAATGTAAGGCCTCACATATGTCGCCCCTGGCCCTGCTGTCGAAGGCGCTGGCTGTGTCACCATGGTTAACATTGTTGATCCTCCTGTCGAAGGAACTGGAGTTGGCGCCACAGTATTTCTTGGTAACTCTTGAGGATTGATGGTGTTGTTCTGAACGCTTGAACTGTTTGGTTGAGGATTAGTCCCAGCAGAACTAGGATTTGAATTCCCTTGGCCAGATGCCATTTTTCTCGGGTTTCTTCTCTTTGGTCTATATTCGTTTGACCTGGCTACCTTTTCGCTTCTCAAGTGCATACAATAAAGTTTGCCACAATCTCGACCAATGAAACAAAAGATTAAAAAATGCAGTTATAAAACTTCCTTTTGACAGTTATTTAAAATCTACAAACTTCCAAATACACGTTTAGCACTGTCCCACTGGGCGTGCCAATTTGTTTACCTTGAAAATTAGTAAACAACTGCTGATCTTCTAAAACAACAAAGTTCTAGTAACTTACAGGATCGATCAGATTGATCCTAGGACATGTGCTATGGGTATATTTAGAATATCTCACAATTAGGTAAAGTATACATTTTGACAAGGCATATAAATAAAAGAGCGTGTTTGAAATGTAAATGAAAGTGATAAAAATCAAAGAAAAGCTTAAGTCGAACCACACATCAAAGAAAAGAAAGGCTGAATGTAAAGGTTTGGTAAAAACTAGAGTTAAATGTTGGAGGAAAGTGCATAAAGATCTTAAACTGCAGAAATGTAAATGCTTGAAGGTAAAGACTTTTTAATGTAAAACTGCAAAGTAAAGACTCGGTACTGTAAATGACTTGAAAGGTAAAAGTTTGTGAAAAGACTTCAAAGTAAAGAATCTAAAACAGAAACTTCAAAGTAAATTGCATTGCAATAAAGGATAATGGTGATTACAATCACGTACATTCTCACTTCACTTGTTTCTTGACACACTGTATACTTTGAGTGAATATAGAGTTACTTGTACAAATATGATTTTTTTCACACTTATTCTAACTCTAGAACGAACCTATTTATAATACTCTAAAGTAACCACCATTTGACGGTTTACTCCTAGAATACGCCACTTGGCACTTTGCATGTCTTCAATCTTCTGGATATTCGCCACTTGTCCTCTTTTCAAATTCAAATAGTAGAACTTCCCTCCACTATTCAGTTGTAACTGCAGCGCATTATCCATAGCCTTTTTACCCCGTCGAGTTGACGCTTTGGACTTGGAAATGTTTGAAGTCTTAAAATCATTCTCTTCGACTCAGGCTTTCAACAAATATGGTCGAAGGCCTTCTGGTCGAAGCCTTCTTCTTTAGCTTATTTTAAAGAATAACTTCTTTAAAAGCCAAATTATTTGAAATCATGTAGCGTCGAAATTAGGAGCTAACACATTCCTCACACCCATGCTAATTACAACAAGACTTTGACCATCCAAGAATCAAGTGATCCTCCTTAGCTACCAACCAAATCTTGTCTCTCGATAGTTTGGTATTAGCCAAATCTTACCCAGTCCTTTTTTCCCAAGAAAAGTTCTGTCATTCTCTACAATATGTATTTCACTGAAGCTCAAAGCAACAATGAAATGTCTAAGTACAATAGCACGACTCAACTCACTCCTATTCCTTTCACAACATCCTATTTTTGTTCCCAAGAATATAACACTTGGTGGAAACAATATTATTCTACATAAATGTTCGATGTTAATGCCTTCAATCAACATTTAACATCTGCTTTTGCTCTTATACAGAAAATAACCAAGAAAGGTACTTCGACTCTTATCAAGGAAATTCAAAATTTTCAAAAGTACTTTGAAACTGTCTATCGACCTGATGACCTTAGTTGAACCATCCATGAAGCAGCAGTTACTTTGAGAGAAAAATTTATGAAGAAACTCCCAGATTTAAAACTACAGTCGAACATTAAACCTGAACACGAATATAAGTTAGCTTTTGACTTACATCCACCCAAATTACCTCGACTGCCAATGACTAATTTCGGCATGGCTTTTAGCCCTCTGTTTCCTGACTGGTTCATCTGTGGGGATTTTGTGAAAATCCTTCGACAAGACTCTGAAAAACTGGTAAAACGGGTGGTTCTGACTAAGCATACTTTGGATAGTTTCAAAGGACATCTTCATATTGGCATAGTGGATGTTCAAGTACTCTCTCCCATATATGAAGGTGTGGAATAAGAGGAATCTTATAATTTAATTCATTTTATTTCTAACAGTTTCTTGACATCTTTTTTACTTGTGGCATTTCTTGACATCTTATTTTAGTCGTCGAAAGAAAACAACTAACAAAAGGTCCAACAAAGAAAACTGCTAGTTCGACCAAAGCAGAAGGTTAAGAAGAAGAAACAACTAAACTAGCAACCAAGGTACACTTTATTATTTTTTCCTTATTTCGCTTGATGCATCATCTTAATGTGCTAACATTCTATTGAAAACCTCCTCCGACTCCCAAGAAAAGGAAGGCTAAAGAACCTCAGGTTCTGGTAGTCGAATCAGATGACGACGACCTTTCGCCAGACACTTCTAAAGTCATCAAGAAGAAGAAGAAATCGAAGGTTTCCAACACCACTTCCCAACCAAAAATCAAAACCATCAAAATCACAGCCAAAAAAACTATCACTCCAAAAGTGACTAAGGCTAGTCCCAAACCTGCCCCTAAGAGCACTCTCGAACATCTCGAAAGTGACAACTCCACTCCTGGTGCTGAAGGCTCTAAGGTAATATAATCTTATCTCAATTATTCTTAACCATTTTTTCTTTCTTATTTTCGACTCATCACAATTCGACTCCTTTTGTAGGGTGGCGCAGATGGTGACGAACAGTCAAACATAAAACAAACTATCCCTGAGAGCACAAACACTCCCTCACACCAACCTACATCCAACTAGGATTCGACTAAAGGATCCATGGGTGAGGTAAATAAATCTACCGAAGAACTACAAGCATAATCACCCCCAAAGGACACCACCCAACATTCTCAGACCACTGAGTCTGATCATGAAGAGGAAAACGAAGAACAACACATCATGGATGTCGAAGAAACATTGCTGCCCAAAACATAGAAGAAATTGTTCAAGAAAAAGCTGATGATTCTTTGCCAAAAATTAATCAATGTGATAATGCCCCTGATGAGGAAGACTATCAGGAAGAACCTTAACCCCTGTTCGACTATGTGCACAACCCTGAGGATGAAGAAAAAGAAGAGGAAGAAGAGGAAGAAGAAGAAGAAGATGATGATGATGCAGGACGAAACAAGGCACCCAATACTACCTAGGCCACTGAGACTGTCAAGGAATTTAAAGCTCCTTAGACTGGAACAAACACTGCTTTCTCCCAGGAAGAACTGGATAACTTTAAGAGAAACAAACCAACGGAGTATTTGAAGGCAAATCTAAGTACGAGGGGCAGTTCGACTGAAAAATGTTCTAGATCCTCGACTGTCTCTGGTGGTCAATCTGCAAACGCGCCTACTGATGAACTCCTCAAGAAAATTAAGAGAACAACCTTTAATGTTGATTTGCTCAAAGTTTTGGAAGATAATTCTTCAGCCTGCTTTGGGGTCAAAGACATCTTGAAGCAAGTCGACATTTTAACTACTCCTCCAAAAATTGCAGATGTAATCATGGAGTTTGGACTGCTTATCGACCACTTCACTGCAGACCTCAACCGTCGAAGAGACCTCTCAAACAAAATTCAAAATAAAGTGGATAGTCAAACGGCTGAATGGGATGCTGCAACTAAATCAAACAATAAGGTCGCAGAGATAGAGAAAGGCTTCGAACAAAACCAAGCAGAACTTAAGACTCGCACTAACAACATTACTACTTGGGAAAAACATATTAAAGAGTCGCAAGCCAAGATTAAAAAGGCTAAAGAGCGTCAAGAAGAAATTCAGAAGCTCGACCGCTAAGAACTCGACAATGAGATCCGGGTAGGAGTACATCATGTCGAACGGGCTCAGACTTTGGGAGCAGAAATCGACACTCTCAACTCTACCAAGTCTGTCATTGACTGCTTGTTGCTACTTTCGAAGTCGAAATACGAACGCATGAAAGCCTCCTTTCCCTTCTGAGTACTTTGTTTATTAATGTTGGGTTGTAATTTGTTCGAACTTATTTCAAACTCTGATTTTGTAATATAATGACTTAGCCATTTTGGCATTTTAACTTTTATTAACATTTTGGATTTAATTTTTTATGTATGAATTATTCCATTAATATCTCGACTTCCTGAATCGCAGGCCTATATTTTTTAAAATATTTCCCATTCACTTTCAGGAGTCTTCGATCTTCAAATAACTCTTCGATTTCGTATGCATTATTAGAAAACACTTGAACAATTTGGAATGGACCTTCCCATTTTGGAGACCATTTACCCAATGTTCTATCCTTTTTGTCCATGGGTAGAATAACTTTCCACACTAAGTCTCCAATCGAAAATGACTTGATTTTAACCCTCTTATTGTATGCTTTTTCTACCCTCTTTTTCTGCCTCTTTAATAATTCTAAGGCATTCAATCTTTCTTCATCCAAATCAACTAGTTCATCTAACATCATGTTTCAATAAGTTTCAGATGGAATTTCTTTCTGTCTTTGAATCCTAGTTGATTGAAGATAGATTTCGACCGACAACACCACATTATTGCCCGTAAGTCAATCAAAAAGGCGTAAAATTTATTGCTTCTTTAGGGGATGTTCGACAAGCCCACAAAATCTGGTTTAATGTCTTATACGAGTTTCTTGGCTTTTTCCCCACATGCTTCTTTATTAATCCAATCACAACTTTATTTGTTGCTTCGACTTGACCATTCACCTGGGCATAATAAGGCATATACGTCAACAACTTGATTCCTATTTCTTTAGCAAAATGCTGAACCTTTCAACCAGTAAATATTGATCCTTGGTCAGTTGTAATCGTTTCTAGGATCCCAAACCTATAAATTATGTGCCTTTGAATGAAGTCGATCACTTCTTCTTGATCAACAAATGGCTTCGATCTACTTCGTAAAATAGTCAATACCCACCAAGATATACCTATGGCTTTTAGAAGACGCTGGTCGAATTTCACCAACCAAATCCAACGCCCAACCCCTAAAAGGCCAAGGCTTCAAAATGGAGTGTTATTCACTTGCAGGAACGTGTTGTATACCATTATGCCTTTGGCACTATTAACACCCTTTGGCGAACTCAATGCAATCTTTTAGCATGGTGGGCCAATACATTCCTTATCGAAACAAAAGCCACTTCATCTTATGGCCTACTTGGTGAGTGCCACATGCCCCACTATGGACATTCGACAAAGCTAAATAGGTCCCAATTTCACTAAGGCACTTAAGTAATACTCCTTCGGGCGTCTTTTTGAATAATTCATTCCCCATCAGAGTATAACTTAAAGATCTATACTTGACTTTTCGTTCCACAAGCATCGTTGGATTCTTTAAATAGTCCACAATAGGTTTCCTCTAATCTGTATCTGTCAGGTTGTCGATTGCCAAAATTTCAAAATTCGCATCATCTGTGTAACCCAACTTTGTTGCTTCTAAGTATGTCGGAGACAACCTGGTTTCCATCACTTTTCCTCAAACCTCGATCAAATCTTCTAACTTTTATTTCAAAACCTTGTAGCCAAAAGCAATCTGAGTCAAGTCATTGGCCTCCTGGTTCTTCAGTCGAGGAATATGCCTGATACTCACCATGTCAAACTTTTGTAATAGTCTATTGGCTATTACAAAGTACATTATCAAATTCTCTTTGACACATTTATACTATCTCGTTATCTGCTTCACAACCAATTCGGAGTCGCCAACGATTTCGACTCTAGTTGCCCCCAATTCCAGCAAAATTTCAAGATCGACTATTAAAGCCTCATATTCAGCGTCGTTGTTCGAACAAGGCCCTTCGATTCTATACTTGAATCTCATTGGGATTTTATCAGGAGAGATAATCAATATCCCAATACATGATCCGTCTCTGTGACTCGAACCATCAAAATATAATTTCCAAGGTTCAAGTTCGAGATAATTTTGGGGACTTTCGACTATAGAGTGGTCGACTATAAAGTCTGCAACCACTTGTCCCTTCATGGCCTTTAGAGGCACATAAGTCAACGAGTACTCCGTTAAAGTGAATGCCCATTTTCCAATTCGACCTATGAAGAATTGGCTTAGAGAGCATATGTTTAATGATATCATAATAGGACGAAACATAAACATCAACTGGTTTTATATAATATTTCAACTTTGTACATGAGAAATACAGACAAAGACTTAACTTTTCAATCATGTTATACCTAGTTTCTGCTTCATTAAGGACTCGACTAAGATAGTAAATGGTTTTTTCGACGCCATTTTCATCTTCTTGAGTAAGCATGCTCCATATGATTACATTTGATGCAGAAATATACAATCTCATACTTTTACTCTTACAAGGTGGCGACAAAATTAAAGGATGAACAAGATACTCCTTGATTTTGTCAAAAGTTTCTTGTTGTGTTTGACCTCATTCGAAGCCTCCATTCTTTAGTCGAAGTAGAGGAGAAGAGGCTTAAGTCTTGCCGCTCATATTCGAAATGAATCTCCTTAAGAAGTTAATCTTCCCTAGCAGTGATTGTAATTCCTTCTTTGTCGATGGCGCCTTCGCCTCTAAAATAGCCTTTGTCTTATTCTGATTTATTTCAATCCCTTTCTTGTGAACTACAATGCCTAAGAAATCTCCAGCCTATACACAAAACACACATTTTAGTGGATTCATCTTTAGACCATGCTTCCTCATTCTTTCGAATGCCTGTCGAAGATGGTCTATGTGACTTGCTCCTGAAACATACTTAACAACAATATCGTCAATATAAATCTGCATAAAAGCTTCTATAAAATCATGAAAGATCGAATTCATTGCTCTTTGGTAGGTTTCCCCAACATTCTTCAAGTCGAAAAGCATCACCACCCATTCATAGATACCTAAGGCCCCAGGACATCAAAATGTCATTTTCGGCACATCTTCGTCGACAATGAATATCTGATTATAACCAGAATATCCATTAAGCATACTAAGATACTCGTGGCCTACACGGATTCGACAAGCATCTCTGCCACATGCATTAGATACTCATCCTTTGGGGTCGCAACATTCAGATCCCTGAAGTCAATACAAACCCTCAAAGTCTCATTCTTTTTAATAACATGGACTATGTTAGTAATCCACTCAACATATCTAGTTGTACGAATAAACTTACATTTGAGAACTCTTTTGAAATTTTTGCTTGATCTTCGACATGATCACTGGTGTAAATCTTCTTGGAGTTTGTTTGATTGGTTTTCTTCCAGGTTTGATGGTCAGATTTAGTTCGACTAACTCTCTACTAAATCCCAGCATATCATCGTAATCCCAAGCAAATTAGTCCTTATACTCCTTCAAGAGTTGGATCACTTCGACTTTGAGTTATGGGCCAAGGTTAGCACTTATGTATTGTTGTACCTTCTCCTAAGTCAATTTCTTCCAAAGGATCCTGCGCTAACATCTTTATGTTGGGTGCCAGCGGGTCCCTTTCGAATCCCAAAGGCTCTTCGTCATAGATTGCGTCGAGCCTCTAGCCTTGCACTTCTTGTTTATTCTTATTAGGCGGCTCCGGTTCGAAGTCTATGCCAGGCCCCTCAAGGTGAATATCATCTTTTTTGGCTTCGATAGCCATATATCTAACTTTGGCCTCTAAGGCCACTTTTAATTTATTTTCGGCTACGTAAGCCGAAATCTTTTCCATTGTCTTGGATTCAGACATAATCACCAAATTCATCTCCCAGCCAATTGGTTGGATGTATGACGCCCCATCAAACTCGAGGTCTTCACCTACAACCTCTCTATCCCACTGAAACCCATAAGTTAGGTGTAAATGAAGGGAATAATATGCAACATCATTAGGATCGAATGCAAAATCTGCAGGTCTACAAGGGGCGATATTTTCCATATTCGTGTAGAAATTGCGTCTATCCACGTGGTTCACTTCAGCCAAAAATAACTTTGATATGCCTTTATATTCTCCACAATTCCATCACTTCGCCATATAGTAATCCTGTAATGCATAGAAGATGGTACCACTCCAATGCCATGGATCCACTCACGGCCCAACAATAGATTATAATTAGCTTTTGACTCAACCACCATGAACATGGTTGGTCTGGTAATGGTTCCAATTGTCAACTCCACCTAGATCACTCCTAGAGTGCGTCTAATCTTTCCTTCATAGTTTGAAAGGACCATATTATGGGGCTTAAGGTCTGTGACAAACTTTCCCATTTTTTGCAACATAAAGTATGACATCAAACTGACTGTCGCTCCACCGTCCACCAGGATCTTATTAATTGTCACATTTTCCATGTTTCCTCTAATAAATAGAGGCTTCAAATGACTTCTCATGGCTTCGTTCGACTTTTCAAAGAAGGCATTTTGCTCCTCGACGCAGCCATTATTCATGATTAATAGCACACTGGCCTATGCCTGGCGATTTTAATTTCCATCACATCCTCAGGTTCTTCGACCTCTGTAATCTGGTCGTACTCTCTAGGTAACACAGAGACCACATTACAAGTTATGTCAAAAGAAGACTCTGATTCTGTGTCTCGAAATTGTCAGTTAGCATGTCATCGTCATCCACTGGCAACCTTGACTTGTCCTCGAATTCCTCCTTTTGAGTGGGGAATAGGTTCTTTCCCACAAGTTTCTTCCCTTCGACTCCATTTTCCTCTGGAGGCTGATTGGTACTTGACTCAGCCACTGCCTTTTCGTTGGCCTCCCTCTAAGCTTTTCTCCTCCTTTGATGTCTTCGCCATTGTGACCTCGACATAGGGTTATTCCCCTTGTAGTTCTCTAATCTATAGGCTTGTTGCTTTGAAACTTGAAACTCCCTTCGATACGCAATCATAGAGCCTCGACTTACCTCAAAACTTTGCCACTTCTCCTGGCCTCTCTCTCTTTTTTCAGTAGGCCTTACCCATTTTCCCTTAGGTGCATCAGCAGTTATTTTGAAGGTAGCTGGCCTATTTGGCTGGAGACTTGGGCCTCCTTGCTCCATCCTTCGAGGGATTCCCCTCTTATCAAAGGTATAGTGGCTTCGAGTGTCTATCCAGTTCCCTATGCGACTTGCTATTCGAACCCTCTCGAGATTTTCAGCAGCTTTCTTGTCGAACATCGAACTGCACCTGGGGCATAGCATGACCTCCGACTTTTTCTTTTGGCAACGGTGGAGGAATTCCACCAAGCTTTCATCACTCTTAGGGTAAGCCACCCCCATTTTTTGCTCACTTTGTCGAGCACTTTCTTCGTCAGCTTCCTTTTCCTTGCTTATTTTGACCATGTTGACTTCCAGGTTGGCACTATCATTGATCTTCAGCTTCTCCAACTTAATCTTAAGGCCCTCAGTAGCCTCCTTCATGTCTTTATCCTAAGGCCCTCAGTTTTCTCCTTGACCTTAAGGCCTTCAGTAGCCGCAGTCTTATCGTCGACCTTAAGGCTTTCAGTAGCCTTAGTCACGCCAACCTCTTGCTTAAAACCTTCAGTAGTTTCAACCATCTTGGTTTTTTTGTCACAACTTTCAGATGCTTCAACCATGTTAATAATGGTCGGCTCAGTATAGTGGGCGTTTGCCACCTGGAGTGAGTCTAAGTCGATCTTTATTTGGGACTTCGTATTGTCTCCAAATTTCAGTCTTCCATCCTTGATAGCATTTTGCACCAAATCCGCGAAAAGGAAACATTGTGAGGTCTTATGGCCTAAAAAGTTATGATATTTACAAAAGCCTCATTTATTTTGTTGCTCTAACGGAGGCATTTTAGTGCCAGGAGGCACTATCATTTGGCCATCTTTGACTAACAAGTCAAAAATTTCGCCACATTTTGTGACGTCGAACATATATGTTCTCTTAGGGAACTTATCATTCTTTTTTGGTTCGACGGGATTTTTCCCATTCGAAGGTGCAAGAACCTTTCAAGAATAAGTGGCCCTTGTTTTAATTCAGCCAAATCAATTTTGTTTTCGTCAAAGTCTAAAGGGTCAGTATACGTCTCTTGATCATATTCATCTATATCAACATATGCTACCATTTCTCTCCTATTATTCTTAGTTGCTCTAGATTTTTCAGCCTTCAAACGTTCTACCTATTGAATCCTATCAGCCAACTGGGCTATATCCCAAAAATACTGGGTGTCTAACTTCTTCTTGATGGAATAGTCTATCTCTCCAGCGACCATTTCTACCAATTCATGTTCAGGAACTTGTGTGAAACACCTTGCCTTTAACAAACGGAACTTATTAAGATAGTCATCTATTGGCTCAGTAAACTTACACTTAATACTAGCCAATTATTTCAAACTTATCTTCGACTGTCCCATGTAAAACTCTTCACGGAACAATCTTTCTAAACGAGTCCAATCATGAATCGAACTCGCTGGGAGTGTAGTGAACCATGTGAAGGCGTTTTTAGTGAGTGAACTAGGGGAGTATTTTATTCTTAAGTTTTCGTCATTCGCAAGATCCCTCGCTTCGGTAAAATATCTCGCCACATGTTTGACAGTTGACTCACTAGTGTCTCCTGAAAACTTTGTGAATTTTGGGACTTTTAATCCCCTAGGCAATGGAGTTTGCAAAATATAATCAGATAATGGGAAAATATAATTTGGCCTATGGAGGCAACATTCACCCCATTTCGTGCCATAATCCTTTAGACCATGGCAGCCAAATTATTATCACCATCCATACCATCATTTCGAACTTGATGTACGACTTCGTCTGCACCTTGATTCCTATTAACTATCACCACCATTGGTTCTTGTTCCCTTGGAACTGGTTATTCGACCCTAGGAGGTTTGACTCTAACTCCTTGATCAGCCACCTCGACACGATAAACGTTTCGTTGGGCTTGGTTAATTGTTGGATCCTCTTCAATGACTGCCCCATGATTTTCGACTATCAACTCCCTTCAAATCTGTCGAGGTGCTTGTGGAACTCCAAATAAATCTGCAATTCAGTCATTTATGCTTCCAATTGTTGATTCGTTTGGGTGGTGTTTTAAATCAAAAGATTAAATATAATGCCCATTTGTTGGACCAACATATGGACCATATCATGGTCAGTTTCGTCCATTTACTGTCTCAGAACTGCTGCAGAATTCATAGTAAAATTAGGAATTTTGGTAGAGAACCCCATCCCTAGAGGTGGGTTAATTCGACCCATATTATTTACAACAGAACCAGACCCTTGCACAGGCAAAAACTTGTTCACCACAGGGTATTCGAACGCTACAGTTGCATTACATAAATTAGCCATAATTGAAGTTGGCATACCATATGGCTGTTATCGACCGTTTAAGGGCATTATGAATCTAGACACAAAAAGGTCTGAATGAACTAGCGCCTACTCGAGGGGGGGGGGGTCATAGGTTGACCCTGCGTCCTCACAGGGGACAAAATAGGTCCACTATAAGCATTCGACGATACGACCATCGTACTTGCTGTGGATGGAATTACTTCGGACGCAGACATTGTGGCCGTAGTTCCCCCCATTGAAGGAGGGGGTGGTTCTCCATTATTATTTGGCAGATTCACCATTGCTACACGTACATGTCTCCTTCTTGGTATCACTTCATTATTAGTGGTTATTTTACCACTTCTTAATCTCATGCAACGAAGTTTAAAGGAAACCAAAAATGAAGAACTTCTAGATATTTTTACAAATTCTAACTAACAACACCGGTCTCACCGGGCGTGCCAATTTGTTTACCGTCGAAATTGGTAAACAACTGCTAGTCTTCCAAAGTTATTAAATATTTGGTTACTTACATGATCGACTAGATTGATCATAGAACATGTGTTGTTATTTAGTTTACGGGTTTATTAATGATGAATATTTCGACAATGTTCTTAAAGTTGTTAATGAAGTGTTGTAAATTCTTTAAGGAAATGCAGAAAAGTAAAGATTACAAAGTAAAGGCTTTAAAGTAAATGACAAGATCTCAAATGGCATCAAATGTAAGTTACAAGAAGAATCTTAAATAATCTGGTAAAAGTGTAAAATATGATGTTCATACGTACATTTTCACTCAAGAATACTCTTTTCTCACACACAGGTACTTAGAGGAAATTTAGAGTTTTTGTACCAGTTGAACATCCTGAATCCTAACTGCTAAGACTCTATTTATACTAAATTAAAAATAATCGCTATCTAACGATCTTTTCGCCAGAAAGCGCCATGTTTCCAATCTGCATGCATTTTGTCGCTTCAAAGCTCTCCACGTGTCTTGGAAACAGATAAAACCAAAAGACAGTTATCAGCCTCAAATTTGAATTACACCCGTCGAGAGCTTCTTCAAGTGAGCATCGTCGAACTCCAATCTTTGCTAAAAATCTTTCTAAGTCCTAGACCATAACGTCCTTCATGCAAGATCTCTTCGACTAGGTCTTCAAATACTTTCCTGTCGAAAATGACATTCCTTCTCAGAATAATTCTTCAAATTCTAATAACTCATTTCAAACCTTCATATGCGTCGAAATGTTCTTATCATTATTTAGTGTCGATATCATCATATTCTTCTTTAGAATATATCTTTGAATTTCATGACTTATTTCCAACATTAATATGTGTCGAAATCCCAGCCAACAATTATATAATACATTCTTTTCTTTTTTATATTATATTATTTTGTTTAATTTTATAACACGTTAGCCGTACGAAACTCTACTAAATTTGAAAATGACAAAAATTGAAGATATTACTATCAATGGTAATATTTCTTTTTTATTCTTTTATTTTAAATTATTCATTTTGAATTTTGATACTTACTCTGATCCTATTTATATGAAAATTTTGATTTTTTTTAATTCATTGAATAATCAATGTATTTGATATTTGATACAGTCCAAATACATTTATTATTTAATTAATCTAAAAAGTGAATTTTTCTTTATAAATAGAATCGGAGGTAATATTGTATCTTATTAAAGTATAAGTATCTATGAAGGATAGAAAAATAATAAATTTATATAGTTCATGGAGAACATATAAATCATCCTGAAGAATAGAAAAATAATGAATTTTTTATATAGTTCTTGAAGAATGTATAGAACAAAATTATATAATTTTTTATATAATTTCTAAAGAACATATAAAGTATCTCTGAAGGATAGCAAAATAATGAATTTGTTATGTAGTTTCTAAAGAATTTATCAAGCAATCCTGAAGAAATGTAAATATTTTTATTTTTATTTTTATTAATAAAAATATTTGTGATTGAGTTTCTAAAGAACTACATAAAAATATGTGTGATTGAGTTTCTTAAGAACTTCATAAAAAGATTTATGATTTCGTTCATGAAGAATTAAAAAAAAAATTGTGATTAAGTTTCTGAAGAACTTCAAAAAAATTTATTATTGAATTGTTGAAGAATTTCAAAAAATATTATTATTGAGCTTCTGAAGAACTAAGCATTTATATCATACATTGATTTACCTGAGCATTTTAAAATATTCATAATGAATAATATTTTTTATCATGGATAACATGTATGATATAGTTCATCCAAAATTATAATAAAAGTAATATTAAAGCATTCTTCAAGAATTGCATATATCCATAAAGGATTGATTTATCTATAATTATATTTTTATTGTGATTTAATTATTTGTTTAAAGTTTGTCTATTCTTGACTAGAGAATTCATAGTATTGCACAAATTATTATGTTTTAATTTTGACTTATGAGATCATTTGTGATATAGTTTTTGAGGAACTACATAAGAAATATAAAAATAATTTTTTTAAAGAATCGTGATGGAAATAAATTTGAATGATATTATACAAAATTAACCTTTTGATTTTTTTTTATGAATAGTGATTGTATAATTTTTTAAAAACTAATCATTTGATATCTAACTTCAGTATATGATGTCAAAAATTATCATTATTGATCAATATTTGTGATTAATTTTTTGAATAACTATAAATTTATATTATGATTGATATCTATAAGATTTATTGGATTTTATTATAATTGAAAATAAAATAAAATAAGAAATAATATTAATTTTCTAATGAACTATAGATTTATATTATGCAAACTATGATCATTTAAATAGGAATTACATTATCTAGTATTGATACACTAATGTAATTTTTAAAATCAAAGTTATTAATGAATTTGAAGGACATTAATTTGAACTTATATTACATTAAGATGATTGTGTATATAATTATATTGTAGAAGTTTGACAAAATTTTATTATTTTAAACTATTTTTAATACTACGATTTAAAAAATAATGTATTGAACACTTAATGTCGATGTATATATAAAAATTTCATTCTATACGAAGAATGTCTAACATAGTAATTTTTAAATAATAATTATATCTTTCATATATTTATTTTTGATATTACTCTCTTGAATTATTTTTCTTTATGGTTTTTTTAAATAAAAAAAAAGCAAAATAAGAATGATGAAATTGTGAAATACAAAGCTTTATTTGTTGCTCAATAATTTTCGCAAAAATCTAAGATTTATTTTGATGAAACATATCCACCTATAGTGGATGCAATTCAATATTTGATATTTGATTAGTCTGGTAGCATATGAAGAGCTTAATTTGAACATGATGGATGCTATAAAAGCTTACTTGTATGGTTCACTTGATAGTGACATTTATATGAAACTCCCTAAAGGGTTTAATATATCATAGATACATAATTTTAGATCTCGATAAAGCTACTCCATCAAATTTAACAAGTCTCTATATGGGTTAAAATAATATGAACACGTGTGGTATAATCGTCTCAGTGAATATTTGATAAGGGCGAGATATACAAATAACTTCATATGTCCTTGTATTTTATGAAAAGATCTAGAAAAGAATTTGTTATAATAGATGTTTATGTAGATAATATAAATATTATTGGAACTCCTAAAGAGATTCAAAAAGCTATAAATTGCTTAAAGAAAGAGTTTGAGATAAAGGATCTAGGAAAGACAAAAATATGTCTAGGTTTACCAATTGAGCATTCAGATAATGGAATATTTGTACATCAATAATGTTATATAGAAAAAGTGTTAAAACACTTATATATGGACAAATGTCATCCATTGTCTACTCCAATGGTTGTTAAATCATTGGATGTGGAGAAAGACCCCTTTAAACCTCGAGAAAAGGATGAAAAATTACTTGATCCTAAAGTCTCATATCTCAATGTGATTGAAACACTGATGTACCTTGATAATTATACATGTCTTGATATATCATTACTATAAATCTATTAGCATCCCTTTTTGTGATGCTTTGGAACAAATGCCCGTATATGTCAAATTCATGAAGGAACTTTTGAACGGTAAATATAAATTAAAGGATGATGAAAATTGATCTTTCCGGTTGATCAGAACCTGAAGTGGGCTAGAGACTTCGTCTTCGATGCTGGATTCCAAGGAGGAGGAGGGTGTGTACCTGCAAGGCACTTCGATGCTAAAGTAAGAATCGGGAGAAGAGAAGGCAAGTACAAAGTAAGTATGTCTTAGGATGATTTTTGAATACCTGACCCTCTCAAATGAGGGGGTATTTAAAGTTCCCCCCAGCGCTTGGCCATTGGTTCCTATTTTCGGGGCGAGATATTCGCTCCCCAAAAATAGGTAACTGCCATAAACTAGCCGTTGGGACGAGCAGAGATGCTCGGAACTAGCCATTGCTACGAGCAAGGGCGTGGTTGCGGGCAAGAGCGTCGTGACCATTCCTAGATGGTTGAACCGTGCGTGACGGGTAGAGAAGTGATGATGGGCAGCTGATCCTGGGGTCAGCTGGCCAACTCTCCTCAATTGTGAGACAGGGGAGAAAATGCTTTCCTTTGCCCTTAACTGGCAGGGCTTAGGCTATTGGGTCGTCCTGGGTGCAGAAGTGGATTGGGTCATGCCTAGCCATTGGGTTAGTCCGGAACAGGAGTCCCCCAAGTCGTTGCTCTTGAGCATATGAGTGGTGACTTAAGGGTAACCTGTGGTCCCGAGGAGGAGCGAGCGTGGTCGACGCCGTTTGCTGAGACGGGGTCGTTTTGTGCTGCTCGAGGACACCTGTTCCCGGGGAACCTGAAACGTTGTCATGCGTGTTCGACGAACAGGGAGCCCAACAGTTGATGGGACTTGAAGGGATGGAGTGCCACGCGTGCATCAATCCACGTGCCTCATTTAATTCATAATGATGGCTATGCTAGGGTTATCATGATGCCCATACGCCTTCCTAGGCACGCGCGTGTTCGTGCACGTGCCCCTGAGTCGTCTATAAATAGAGGGATGAAGTGTTCATTTTCACTTTTCACTTCTCTCTCTTCTTCTGCTGCTATCGTCGTTTTCGCTGTCCACCGCCGCAACACCGCCGCACGAGCACCAACCAGGCTTTGACGACTACTTTTTTTATCTCTTCGACCACGTAAGTTTCTGGTCCTTCCTTGTTTTATGCAGTTTTAATCTTATTTTGCTTAGATCTGCATCCGGTTAGGACGAAAACTGGGTAGAGTAGGTGCATTCTGGCGAATGTTGGTGTCTGGCGGTGGTTGAGCCATTTTCTACCGCTGACGCCGTCTCGGAGTGTTAGGAACTTAGGTTTTTTGTTGATTCTGACACCGTTGCGACGACGAACGAGTTTGTCGTCGGTGGAACTTATGAAATTTCTGGTGTACTCATGAGTTTTCCAGTGTAGGGGTGTGCATGGATCATAAACCAAACCAAATTGAACCATATATATGGTTTGGTTTGGATCTTTAAACTGTTTTTATAAAACCGATTTATTTTTTTAAAACCGGTTTACAAATGGATCGGTTTTCAATTCTAAACCAGTTTTTCACAACAACCAGTTTTTTTTTAAATCGGTTTCTCTCAAAACCAATTTTTTACTTTCTTTAAAAAAACAAATTTTATAAAAAAAATAGTTTTAAAACCAGTTTTTTTTTTCAAATCAATTTTATATCAAAATTAGTTTTGTTTTCTTTAACTAATCTTTTTATTTTAACTAATTATAAAACTTACGATATCATTAACATGAGAATGAGTGTTTATAAATACACCTCCTGCCCTAAACCTTATTCACCATGAAATTCTAGTTCACACTACATAAATGTCTCCTCTATATCATTATCTTTAACAAAAACAATTGGTGTGAGAAATTTTATATCGTGATTTGTCGTTAACCGTTCTCCATATGTTTACATTTCGCATCCACTTGAATTATTCACGATAATCACTACTCTTGTGAGGTTTAGTTTATCATAATTCAAGGGCAAAGGAGTAATAATTTCTAACTAACTTTGCAGGTTTAGTTTATGTATATTCAGATTATAAATAAAGTCTACAACTTAATCAAACTAAATATATCACATAAAATTTAATTTCCTAAGTAACATATACTTTAAAAGAGTCTAAAATATAAAATTGGTTTATAATAAATATATGATAAAACATGAAAAGAAACAAACATATAAATTTAACACATAATAAAATTTGGATATCCAATAACTAAACCACATTATTATAATGGTTACCGGTTTATATTTGGATAACAAAATGGATATCCAAATTTATATTTTAACATTTGGTTTGGATTTTTAAAAGTGGAACAATTTGGATACCAATTTGGTTAACAATAACCAGTTTTTTTGCACACCCCTATTCCGGTGGATCTTCAACGGAATTCTGGGTAAAGTGTCCCGTGGAGGTTTAAGGGATTGCTATGAGAATCTCCTCGCACCATTGTTGTGCTATTTGAGTAAGGGCTTAGGTCGAGGACGTTGTCCTCGGACCTTTGTGTGCCCTTTCACTTGACTAGCGGTGGAAGGGTGGATTTGATTTTGCCATCGAATTCACTTTTGTCCTCTGCTTTTCAGGTAAAGGAGATGTCTCACAATCCTGAGGACGAAGTTATGCTCGAGCAGAAGCTGTCTGAGGAGAGCTTCAGAGGATATTAGTGCAGACGAAACCGCCGCTCCCAGGAGTACCGGGCATTCGATATTACATGCGAGTATTTGAAGATTGGAGCCACTCTCCCCCTCTTCTTCACTGTCTTCCACCTCCAACGCCAGGTCGTACGAGGGCAGTTCGGATGGGTTTCCCTGAAGCAGGGGAGGAAACTGTTCAAGGCCTTCTCTGAGTCCATCAGGATGTTTAAGGAGAGGTATTATATAGTGGAGCATATGTCGGAGAGGGCCAAAGACTCTTCGTTCCTCTAGGAGATTTTTACATATGAGAACGGGGAGCCCCTTCACGACGAGCAGGGCAAGATAAGGGGGCGTTGGGCGCTGAAATTCCGTTTCTCCTTGAGCGAGGACCACTTTACCAGGGAGACCGAGGAGTATATAGCCAAGTCGCCCATGTTGGAGGAGGATGACCTGGCCAGCTATAACAAGTTGGTGGCTTTTGTAGATGGCTTCCACTCTGCCCAGTGCGTGACCAGGGGAGGGGACATTATTTTCGAAGATGACGGGGGGCCTAAGGTGGAGGCCCGATATATCAATACTAAGGAGCTCTTCGAATGCGGCACGCGCGAGGAGGCTCTGGAACTTTTAGGTAGCCATTTTTTCGTCTTATCTTGTCCCGTGTTGTTGTTTTTCGTTTACTAACGTGTGTTCGTTGTTTTGCAGACAATATGTCCACGGCTGTTGAAATACAAATAGAGTTTGGGTTTTTTGTTATCGTTCCACAGAGATTGTTCGTGATATTACCGCCGTTCTACAGTCGTAACGTTTCAAACTTTAAAGTAACAAGGGGTTTTAGGTTGGTTTCGTAGCGTTCGCATTCAAATTTAACTAAAATCGGTAGAGATGTTGTTTTAACGGTTTTTAAAAGCATGTCAAGATTAGGGTTCGACAAACCACTTTGCACGTATATAATCGATAAGCTAATGAACTCGGTTAAATAATAAATACAATCACATATCCTCCCAATATGTTTATCTTTAACACATATTGTGAGTTTTGCCATTTTGATCCTTTGTTGATTTCTCACACAAACTATCAAAATGACAACATTAAAGTTCAATATTTGGTGAACATCAACACACATTACTATCTCTAGCTAATGTACATTGATGGATGAAAAACCTAGGTAAAGAGTAGGAACACATTTCTCAATCATGATCCAACACAAAGAATAAACCATATATACAAAGTTTTTCATCATACATTCATCATCCAAGAGTTCACAAGCTAGAATCAATCCATATACATACAAAGGAGAGGTTTACCTACCATCTAACCTTGACATAAAAGAGAAATTAGCTACATATCTTCATGGTAGCTTGAGCAACAAGTAATGGACAAAGTTTTTGGAGCATCAATCTTCAAGAATCAAGGATTGAAGCATAAAAACTAAGAAAGCAAGAAAATGGGTTTTAATGGAGTTTTCTCTCCAAAAATATCTAAGTTACAAAGTGAGAAGATGAAAAGTAGTAGGTGCACTTCCAAAATGACACAAAAATAAGCCTAAATATAAGTTCAGCCCAGAAAGGAGTGCTGGGCGGTGAGAAATTCTGCTGGGCGAAATTCGCTTTACAGCCCACGTGACAGCAACAGTGCCAAAAGTGGCACAAATATTTTCCAAAAAGCGCTGGACGAAAGAACGAGAGCGCCGGGCGAAACCAATTTTGCTGGGCGAAATCATAGAGGCACAGCAATGTCACAAATCTGGAACTTGGCTGGAAAATTGGAGGAAACATGGGATGAGGCTTCGCCTGTGAAGTGCCGGGCGAAACTTCAAAAGCGTCGGGCGAAACTAACATTGTGCCGGGCGAAATTCAAACGGCGCAGCAATGTCACAATTCTGGAACTTTGAAGTAGAAAACATGGGTTGCCCAACCGCCTCTGCTGCGCCGGGCGAAACAAGAGGCCAAAGAAACAATACTTTAAATTTTCACAATTCCAAATCCGGTCGAAACGATTAGCGATCAAAATACCAGAATTTCTGTAAAAAGTAGCAAACACATCAAAGCACCATATATTCACAAAAATGCAAGACTTGCTTAAATAATAAGTCATTTCCCGATTAAAGCAATTAAAAGAGCTTAAAAGGTGTCAAAATAAACTATGAAAATAAACACATTTTCACACCTAACAACGGCTCAAGAACGTTTGGTGAAAAGTGTTGCGGCCAAGCTCAAGCTGGGGACGAAAGTTGGCAAAAGCCGCCTTGGCGAGCAGGTAGCTCCGCCCCCGACGAGATCGGGAGACCTCTTTATTCGCAGCAGCTGCCGCCAAGACCTCCTCGATGCCGGTAACTTCGAGGCCCAAGCGCCTCCGGGCGGAGGACGTCCTCGACCTAATCGGCGAAGGAGAGAAGAGTAACTATGAGCTTCCCCTGTGCTTCCACAATAGGGGTTTATTTGAAGATTCCTCCCTTGCACTCCATCGGGCGGAGTCCTTGGCGTCGAGGAGCTTGATCGTCCGAGCAAGAGAAGACTGATGGCCCAGGATGCCGCTACCTTAATGAGGGTCATGGGCATGGCGGTGGTCTACACCGAGGAAGGGGCCCTCTAGGAGGCGGATCTGAAGAAGACTCAGGCCGCCAACGCGGTTCTGGAGGGGGAGCTAAAGGCTGTGAAGGAGGCGGCGAAGAAATCTAAGGAAGAGCTGGTCAAGGTTACCGAGGAACAGGATACCTTGGTTGCGGAGAAGAAAGTTGCAGAGGATATGGTCATTTCTTTACTAGCTTCCGCGGCTCCTTGTCATACCTTAAATTTTGACCACAAGGTTCCACATCATTGTGCAAATCATCACCACAATATGGATGTATCTTCATACCTCATCAATCCTCTCAAAGATAGTTGGGCATTCACCTCAATCAAGAATTAGGGCTTTGAGCCCTCTCAGAACATTCAGGCAGAGGATCAATCAAGAATTGACATGATCTTTAACTTGTCAAGCCTCTCAAACATCCATGAAGGATCAAGAGGTATCCCACATTAAGAATCAAGTATAGGAATACAACATTCCAGGCTGATCAAGCCTTAAGATCACCAGTGTCACCAAATTAGGGATTTGGTCGACCAAGGCCACCAGAGAGAAATTTTCATCTGAGCATGAGCCAATACTTCAAAACATGATTCAAGAAGTTCAAAGGGACCTCATGAGTCCAATCATGAGTTCAAAATAACCTCAGAGGATGCATTCATAAAAAATCATGAATTAGGGTTTTCTTGACCTAAGTCACCCCTAAGTTGACTTTTGGAGACCTCAAATATCTTATATTGATCCCCTCACAAGTTTAAATTGACACAAAGAACTTGATTCATGAGCAATATAAAGATTCAAATTCATCTGGACCACAAACTAGGGTTTCTAAGAAAAAGTCAACCATACCTTTGACTTTTGACCAAGACATGATCTCAAACCTTGGGAAATGATTCAAGACACTATAAAACACCTATGAAATCCATCCATTAGGTTTGAGTTAGCCCAAGAACTTGATTTCATAAAGGATCACAAAGTTTGAAATTCATCTGATAAAAAGTCAACTGTGCCCAAAACCAAGTTTGACTTTTGAGATTTTTTTTGACAAATATAGCTTCTTTAAGTCAAGAACAATGTCAACTTATGATTTGGATCATCATACATCAAGAAAAATCAAGAAACGTGAGGTTACTTGCAAAAGGGGCAACCTTAAGAAACTTAAATTTTCACTAAGTTATGGAAAAAAGTGATTTTCACCCAACTTTGCAAGACCATAACTTGTGATTAAAGCAACCTTTTTCTCCCATCCAAAGCTCAAATGAAATCTCTCATTACATACTACAAGATTGTCAACAACACCACATTCCAAATCTTCATGGATTTTGAGTTATGGATGGAGCAAAATCACAAAAATTAAGAAATGGACATTTCTTGACACTTAGTGAAATTCTGCCAAGTTTCTCAGCTTGGGACACCAATGTTCAAAGGCACTTTTCATCATGATCCAAGATGAATCAAGACCAGATGCAAACATCAAAGTTAAAGTATGATATGTGGGCTTTTTAAAAAGTACAAGAGCCTCCCATGATTCAATTTGAGCTAGGAGTTATGAATCTCACAAAATGTCATTTTTTACCCTGGCTACACAAGACAGATTTGGTGCACAAACTTGGTTTTGTCATTTTTATGACTTGGCAAGCTTTGTCATCATGCAAGACAAGTTTCTAAAGTACAATGAACCTGTTATTTGCAAGGCTATAACACCATAGAACCTTGCAAGTCAAAAACCTCATCCTTTAGGCATGTGATCTTTAAAGTTACAAATCCAAAAACTCCAATTTTGTCATGAAGCATTTAAAGGACGTATAGAGGTGGCATGTATCAGCCTGTGACTATCCAAATGAGTCAAGATTTCTCCAAGGATCAGAAGACCTAAACCTGCAAAGTTTGGCTCAAGTCAATGGCTAGAGGAGACTTTGAACACATAGCCATATCCATTGGAACATAGGATGATCCAACCCCCATTCACTATTCCTTACAAAAACAAACTTCCTCTACTATAAATAGAGGTCATTTGTGACTAATTTCAACACCCCAAAACATCACAACACATGTTTTCCACCATTTCCCTCTTATGAACCAAAATTCCATTTTTTAAAGAAGTGAGAATCGTGTTTTGAGATAGAGAGCAATTCAGCTCAAACCAACCATCCTAACACCTCGCATACATCATATATGAGTGATCTAAACACTTGAACAACATCTGAAACCTCAGATTCATCAAGCTCAAATTCATCCCAAAGCCACCTGCAGTTGGAGTCGTGCCCACCAATCCAGAGGTTTTTAATCCATTCCAAGCATCTCAACACACTACTTGAGGTCCAAGGAAGCTGTCCAGATCATCAAAACATTTCTGTAACACCTACAACTGAGGATTTGATTTCCTCTTGCAGAGGTAAGCCTGAACCTCTCAAACTCTATGATTCATGCATCATAAATGTATTTTCAAGTTACAAACATGTTTCTGCACTTGTGTAGAGTGTTTCCCCTCAATTTATTGCTTTGTAGCTATCGTGTTTAGAATTTCATAGTGTTCTTGCAAAAATTAAGGTTCATTTTTTCTTCACATGATTTCTCACTCCACACTTAAAAGAAATTCAATTAATTGATAGCATTGAAATCCTTGTTCAAAAACACACAACTTTCATGTTTGAATCGTGCAAAATCATTGCGTATTGAGTGAGATATGTGAGCTTTTGCAAATCAGCCATGGTGGGCACGAGCAAGGAAGAAGAAGGAGTCGTTGGCGCCCTTTTTCAAATTTTTGAATTTTTAAATATTTTTAATATTTTCAATTATTTTCAAAAATTCATATCTTTCTCATTTTTAATCTTTTTCAAATGATTTTTTAAACATAAATCATTTATACATTTTAATATTTTATTCCACAAAAAAATAAAAAAAAATATTTTATATTTGATATACTTTTGAATTTTATAAAGAATTTCTATTTATTTGTTTTAAACATTTTTTAAATAAATTCTTTCTCTTGATTTTTCAAAACAAACTTGAATTAAAAATCATCTTGTGAATAAAACATCTATTTTCAAACATTTATCATAGTTCAAAACATGTTCATTAAATATATTTGGTATTTTATATCATTTTTTATTTAATTTTCTTTGAAAAAATGTATTTTACTTAAAATTAGGGGTTTTTCTTGATTTTAAAATTTCAAACTTTCTTTATAACACTTGGGCCTCTAATAGACTGTAAGACCCAACCTATTTTGTAAATAAACAAATTTTGGGCCTTTGCTATAGTATAAGCCCCACAACGTCTTTCGGTATCGCAGTGCGATCATTGTTTTCAAATAAGTCATCTGGGTCCCTCTTTGAGTATAAGCCCCAATCTTTTGTACATAAACTTGATTTTAAACAATAAACAACCTCCACGGGCCTCTCCTTGAGTTATAAGCCCCATACCTCTATTTTCAAAATCATCTATCTGTTTTAAATTAGTACTAAGAGGAGCATTATTCCCGGTGAAACTGCTCTTAGACCACTTGGGCCTGTCTTTAAGTTATAAGCCCCAAAAAAAACATTTCTTTTCTTTTAAAACAACTTTCTTTTATTTCAAACTCAGAGTTTTCTCAAAACTTTCTTCAATTTCTTAAAACCCTAATTATACAGTTGTAGTCAATACAACCAATCACAATACACTTGGGTCTCTTTTCAGAGTGTAAGACCCAACATCTTTTTAATTCAATGCATACTTGTTTACATACCTGTTAATTTACTTGTTTGTACATACTTGTGCATATCTGGCTAGAGTTTTCCCAGTAGTTAGGTCTACACTTATGTCAAACAGTGGGATACTTCTAACTTAGTCAAAAACTAGTTCCCTCATAGGAAACTTCCCTCAATACAGTTTGCCTCCTTTTGGGCTTTATTCAATATGGAAATAAGAAAGGCATTATTCCTGGTGAAACTTTTCTTAAGACTGGCAAAACTTAGAAACATATAAAAGAAATTCATTTCCCCAGAGAGGATTAATTCCTGGTGAAACCTCTTTTGAATTTCTTCAAACCTTGGAATTGTTCAACAAAGAAAAGACTTATTCCCGATGAAACCTTTCTTGAACTTTTCATAGGCTTGGACCAACAGGCTTCTTAAAAGTTCCCCACACCCTCCTCTTGGGCTTAGTACAAGGGACCAACAGGCTTCTTAGAAGTTCCCCTTAGCCTCCTCTTGGGCTTAGTACAAGGACCCAAAGGCTTCCTAAAAGCATAAGATAGAATTTAGTCATCTTTACTAGTTCAATCCTCAGGAAAGTCCAAAATCTAGAACATTCAATCATTCAAGAGTTGATCTAGAACCCACAGCCTCCTTTTGGGCATCATTCAAATATCTCTTTCCAAACCAGAGTCTATCTCTTCTTAATGAGAGTTGGATAGTCTCAGCCTCCTCTTGGGCTTCATACAAGTAGACTTGGAAAGTCTCACACTCTTTGTCTCCTCTTGGGCTTAACACAAGGACCCTCAGGCTTCCTAAAAGCATAGGATAAATCCTGATCATTTTACTAATACACCAATCCCCAGAAGAGTTAGAACCTCTAAGGTTTTCTAACTCACTTTTAAATCCCTCCTGACCCCCAACAAGGCTTAAATTTCACCTTATAAATCCCCAGCCAAGGTCAATTTACCATCAATAAATCCTCAAAAGAATCAGAGCCTCATTGTATTTGATAATTCAACTCTTCCCTAATTCCCTAGCAAGAGTTTGTTTCCCTTTGGATTACCCAATACAGTCTAGACCTTCTCCTGGATTTTCCATAATCCTCAACAAGAGTCAGCCTCCTCTTAGGCTTTATATAATGATTTTCCCAGACAGCCTCAATCTTGGGCTTTGTACAAGACATATATAACACTCCCCAGATGAGTCATTTTCTTTCAGCTTCAACCTTGGGCTTTAAACAAGGCACACAAAACCCATCATCCCCTCAGATGAGACCATGAGTCCTCTATGTAGGAAGATACCTCTTCCATACATCACATATAAAAACAAACAATTAAAACCTTTTTCCAGATAATTGTTGTAAGTGTCACAACTTGTTGATTCAAAATCCAAGCTGGAGTCCCTCCTTTATCATGGCTAAAAATTCTCTTTCATATAACTGCTATAAGTGGCAAGCCTCTGGATTCTACACATCCCAGCCAATGTCCCTCTCTTAGCATGAAAGACTCATAAAGGATAAAGTGACATTGCTCTACACTGAGTTAAAGCTTCTTCCTTCATGACACTTCTCTTATAAAGGAAGATATGGCATTCCTGTATTCCACACATCCCAGTTAAAGTAACTTCCCTTATAATCAATTAATCAACATATGTGATGAATAGGTGAAATTTCTCCATTTAGAGATGACAAATTCTCTCTCTCAGTCACCCTTTTAGCTTCAATCTTGGGCTTTGAACAAGACACAAATACTCTGATAGCTTCAATCTTGGGCTTTTAACAAGACATCAAATTTTCCTCCCATAGAATAGGAGGAACTACGATTGCTCTGATTTCCCAAATCTCTTTACGGGAATACGTAGGCATAAGATTGCGAAATCTTAGCGAGCACACAAATAAAAAATCTTAGGTCAGGTACCTTCCCAAAAACAATATAAAACTTGAAAACAACAAAAACATTCTCTTAACCCTCCCAAAGGAGAAACTTTCCCAATCAATAGTAGATAAACACAAGAAATCATTTCAAACAGTAGAAATACATGTAAATGAAGGTTCCTATAGATTACTATAGATACTCTAGGTGTTAATAGCTTCCCTTTGTATAACCAAACCCCGATCCCCGATCTCTTTGCATTTGTTAAAGAAACATTTGCAAGTAGGGTTAGTTTAAGATATCTTCCCCTTCCTTTAGAGCTTCACAGGATAAATATAGAAATCAGAAAGTAGCACCCAAACACGGGGTAGGTGGTCGCGTCACCAAAAAACCGACGCTACAGAAAAATGGCGACTCTGTTGGGGAAGTTTAAAAAATTAGATTTCCTAAGAGTTTTAGGCCTTGTTTTGCATTTATTTTTCCTGCTATTTTACTTGCTTTCTCGTTTTTTATATATCATATGTTGTCATATTACTTGATATATTTGTTTAAATTACTGTTATCTGGGAATGCGATTAATACGCATGTGGAGAGTCCGAGAGAACCTTAAGATAAATGGTGGCATATTCAAGAAGGCTTATAGGGAGTGAGTCCCGACCAAGCTAACTTGAGAGTCCGCCAAATCAGTGGAGGTACCCTCGTGGAATTATTAATGTTGAACGAGCAAGTCGTGAAAACATTATTTTTCCCATTAGGCACCCTTGAAACTGAGGATTAGTAAACATTTAACCATTTGACCATTAGGTAGTGCTGTAACTATCGGGAATAGTTGACACACGATACTACACTCAAAGGAGATTCATCTTGGGATATTACAGCTCTCATGAGTCAGTCGGTTTGCTGTTAATATCCTTGAGAAGGGTCAATGATTTTGGGAACCTTTGTTAGAACCCGTTCTACAGGTACAAAAATTGACCTTTAGTACACACCTTGGGGATGGGTAGATCCATGACTCCATGCTCGTGACGATGAACCCTTAAACCCATGTTTTCAAATGTTTTTATTTGATGCATTCATGCATCCATGCATTCATTAAAAAACTCCATTTTAACAAGAAAAAAATATTTTTCTAAAAAAACTAAAGCAATAATTGCAAATACCAGAAGCTGCGTTATGGATTTCGATCGAAGAAAAATGCACAAGTACACCTTCAAGGTTCCAAAACTGGAAGACTTAAGGAAATTGGGAAGGATGATTACTAATCCTGAAGCTTTTAGAGCTAAGCACGGGGGACTATTGTCTCTTTTAAAGGTCAACATGGTGGAAGGAATCCTGTCTACATTGGTACAGTTCTATGATCTAGTATACCACTGCTTCACTTTTCCAGATTATCAGCTCACACCAACACTGGAAGAGTATTCTCATCTGATTGACTTGCTTATCACTGATCAAGATCCATTTTCTGGACTGGGTGAAATTCCAAAAGATAAAGCCATTGCAAGAGCAACCTCATTGGAAGAGTCGAATATTAGGACTCACATGACCACCAAGGGAGGAATCCATGGTTTACCAGCTAAATTTCTGATGGAGAAAGCCCTATGCTTTACCAGTATAGGAAATGTAACTACTTTCGAGAATTTCTTTGTCCTACTCATATATGGATTATTCCTTTTTCCCAACATTGACAACTTTGTCGATGTTAATGCTTTCAAGATATTCTTAATTGGGAACCCAGTCCCAACCTTGCTTGCAGATGCTTATCATTATGTACATTTAAGGAATTTGTACAGTGGAGGGATGATCACATGCTGTGTACCATTACTCTACAGATGGTTTATTTCCCACTTACCCAAGTCTACTGCTTTTTGGGATCACAAGAGTGGTCTGCGATGGTCGCAAAAGATTATGTCTCTTACCAATTCTGACATAGATTGGTACAATCGGATCTATGAAGGAATAAAAATCATTGACAAATGTGGAAGTTTCCCCAATGTACCCCTCATTGGTACTAAGGGAGGAATCAACTACCATCCAATTTTAGCTTGCCGTCAGCTTGGATACCCGATGAAGAATGTACCACATAACATTCATCTGGAAGGTCTTTTCTTCAAGGAAGGAGAAAATGACAGGGCACTAAAGAAAGAAATAGTGCATGCCTGGCAACATGTTCATAGGAAGGGGAGAGAGTCCATAGGAAGGCCAAATTGCATCTCTACAGAGGCTTACCTCCACTGGGTATAAACTAGAGCCATCAAATTGAGGATGCCTTACCCTCGTCAAGAATTTTTTCCCTTAAGGGAATTTGTCCTTTATTTCATGTCTGATGCGAAAAAACTCCAGACCACTCTTAACAAAGTCCAACGTGAGAAGAACTCTTAGAAGAACAAGTACCAGATTATTAATTTGGAATGCACAAAGATCCAAAAATTGATGAAGTAAAAGGATGCTCTGATTGAGATATTAGAGAAACATGCTATAGAAAGTTAGGAGGAACGAAGAAATTTTCTCTCCCCTTTCACATGGCAGATGATCATTGACCCGACAATGGTTGAAGGGTCCCGATCAAATAAAATAAAAATTCAGGGACCAGCATCTAAGCTTTCCTCAGAGAAAACTCAGGATTCATAGGCCTAATCTTCCTTTTCGCACTTTGTAAAATACTGTACCTTTCCCTGTAAAATACTGCAATCTTTTTAGTTCAATAAAAGGTTTCCACTACTATATGATATTTGCAACATAATTGTTAAAAAGTTATTTTGAAAACTAAAAACTAAAAAAAATCATTCTCATTCTTTGCATATCATTCATCATTCTCACATAACACGTCTTTGTCATTGAGTCTCACACATGTGTCGCACTCTAGAGTCAAACTGTCTCATTTGTACAATACTCGGGCCAATTGACAAAAGAAAATGGATGATCTCGAAGAAGAGAATAGAGAGCTAAGAGAAGAAATCAACGCTCTAAAAGAGAGTTTGGAGAAACTCCACAGCACGATTTAATCCCTAGCAGCAGCTCAAAATCAACAACCTCAAAGAACTGCAATCTCAGAGATTATGTCTACACCAGCATTTGAGACACCTGACAGTCATCCTCAGCACAACATGCTTAAAGGTTTTCCCTGGGGCATGCCTTTCAATTTTGTACCTGAAGGATATATACCTCCGGTCACTAAAGACCTGGAAGCCATGGCAGGAACCTCCAGACCTGAAGGTTACAAACTTCAGGTAAATGAAGATGCAAGAGTTACGGCGGAAGCTCTTGAAGGTTACAAACTTCAGGTCCCTGAAGCACCCAGAGTTACGGTAGTGATGTCAGTACCGCAACATGTGATGCATGCTACCCCTGAGGAACAGATTCTATAGGCCACTTCTGGCAGAAACGAAGAAGTATATGAAAGGATGAATGAATTTCAGGAACAGTTCTTGAAAATGCAGAAGGAACTGTATACCATTCGCGGACAAGACTTATTTGGCAAAGATGCCGCCGACCTCTGTTTGGTCCCTAATGTAAAGATACCGCACAAATTCAAGGTGCCTAACTTTGAAAAATACAAAGGCAACTCTTGCCCTCAAAGTCATTTGGTAATGTACGCTCGGAAAATGTTTACCCATACAGAAAACCAACAGCTACTAATCCATTACTTCTAAGACAGTTTATCCGGTGCCGCACTCAAATGGTACATGGGTTTAAACCGTACCAAGATCAGCACTTTTAGAGATCTCGGGGTTGCTTTCGTTCAGCAGTATAAATACAATTTGGACATGGCACCAGATAGGGACCAACTCAGAGCAATGTCCCAAAAAGATAAAGAAACCTTCAAGGAGTACGCTCACCGATGGCATGAATCGCCTCCCAGATCTGTCCTCCTCTCGAGGAAAAGGAAATGACAAAGATCTTCGTGAAAACATTAAGCTCGTTTTATTATGACCGAATGTTTGCAAGTGCATATAGTGACTTCACCGAAATGGTGAACATGGGAGTACGCCTTGAGGAAGCAGTCCGAGAAGGATGATTGGTCAAAGATGCAGAGCCATCCAGCAGTACTAAAAGATACGGTAGTGCTTTCCAAAAAAAGAAAGAGCAAGATATCAGTAATATCTCTCTGGGTAAACAAAGACGAAGGTATCAACCCCGACAGGTAGCAGCAGTAACTCCTGCTATCAACCCAGCGCCAGCTCTGACATATCAAGCTCAGGTTGCTCAGAGCCAGCCAAATCAACAACAGTATCAGCAAAAGCAGCAACAACCTCTTCAGCAGGATCGCCCGCAGTACAACAATAACAATCGTACTACGCGGTCTGCAGGATTTGACCCTATACCGATGTTATATACAGAGTTATTTCCACTTCTGTTAGCCAAGGGGCACGTTCAAACCAGGACTCCTCTTATTGTACCAGACAACCCACCTTTTTGGTTCAAAGTAGATCAATCTTGCCCCTACCATCAAGGAGGACCAGGGCATAACATTGAGAATTGCCTCAGCTTTAAATCTGATGTACAAAAGCGCGTCAGAAACGGAGTTTTATCCTTCAAAGATACAAACCCAAATGTTCAGACGAACCCGTTGCCGCAACATGAGAAAACTTCAGTAAACTTGATAGAAGGAGAACCCGGCAGCATCTATCAAATTCGCAATGTACGCCTACTGGGAATGAACCTGGTAAAGATGCATTGCAGGTAAAGCGGATACGGCCATGTGTCGTCTCATAATTATCATCAATGTGATATTTGTTCTAAGAATAATTAAGGATGTGTTATCATACAAGCACCTCTCCAAGAGCAGATGGATTTAGGCTGGATTCAGGATCATAGGATTCGTGAAGTAAATATGGCCCGTTCACATCTAAACATTGTTCAAAATCATGACATCCGTGCAATGAACGTTAATTTAGTGGCAATGCATTCAAGACAAAGTCAGTACTATAATTTGCCGCTGCACAATTACAACGCTTGTCTGATTTGCTCGAAAGACAATCAGGGATGCTCTTTTATAAAAGAGGCCCTCCAACGTCAAATTGATCTTGGATGGATTCAAGACTACCACAGAAGGAGTGAACACCAAGTCCATATGGTTCAGATCTTCGATATTTGTTTAATGAATACCAGCTTGGTAGAATTACATGCCAAGCAGGTCAGACTCGATTTTCTGTCATCACATAATTATCTGGACTGCATTGATTGCTCCAAAAATAATCAAGTTTGCGCACTTATACAAAGAATGCTTCAACATCTGTTGGACCAATGGTGGCTCCCAGTCTATTAGGATGAAGACACGCAACAAGTTAGCATAACCAATGGAAATCCAGGCAGACACCAGAGTTGTGACATTCGCTTACTGAAACAGATTTGGTAAAGATGCACTGGATACAAAGTGGGTACGGTCGGGTTCCACCTCACAATTACAAACGTTGTCGAGTATGTTCAGAAAATAACCAGGGATGTTACCTCATGTGGGAAACTCTCCAGCATCAGGTAGACCAAAGGGAAACCTAGTTACGCCTGAATTCTCAGTCGATCAACATGATACAAGATTGCCTTCTTGGCCAAAACAAGGTTCAAGAGTTAATGGACAAAAGAATTATCACCGTCTTCGACAAAAGAGAACTTTTCAATCATGGAATTAACAAGGATGTTTTCACCATAATTCCTCTGCTCGACGAGTCAAAAATCCCTCTTGACAGTAGAAAAGTATCTGACATTCCCAACCTGGAACCGATCGAGGTTGCTTATGACGATCGAAAGACCTAAAAAGCCCCTATAGTCATCTACCTGCCAGGACCAATACCGTACAGGTCAGAAAAAGCTATCCCATACAAGTACGGTGCGACTACAATAGAAGATGGAAAAGAAATTCCACTGCCATCCGTTGTAAACATCGCTGATATCAGTCGAGTCACCCGAAGCGGTCGAATTTTCAATAGAGGAGTTGGAGAACCTGCAAAAGAAAAGGAATCTCAAGTTGAAGTCCCTAATCAACAAATTGGTCAATCCAGCAACACAGAACCTATAAAGAACAACAATGAAATGCTAAAGCTCGTCCAGAAAAGTGAGTACAACATTGTGGCTCAATTGTTGCAAACTCCCTCTCGGATCTCCGTTTATCCCTCCTGCTCAGTTCAGAGGCTCACAGAGAAGCTCTACAGAAAGTCTTAGAACATGCCTTTATAGAACAAGATGTGATAGTGGATCAGTTCGACAACATTATTTCCAACATCACTTCCTGCAATAACTTGGGTTTTAATGATGAAGAACTCCCAGAGTAAGGCAAAAATCATAATATGGCACTCAATATCACAATCAATTTCCAGGGTGATGCTTTAGCCAGCGTACTGGTAGACACAGGTTCATCCTTGAACGTCATGCCAAGATCAACTTGGGTACGACTATCTTTTCAAGGTACTCTCATGAGAGGCAGTGAGATCATCATCAAAGCCTTTGACTGATCCAGGAAAACAGTTATTGGCGAAGTCGATCTTCCCATAACCATTGGTCCTCACACTTTCCAAGTCACTTTCCAGGTCATGGACATCCGAGTAGCATACAACTGTTTATTAGGAAGACCTTGGATACATGAAGCAGGGGCAATTACTTCGACACTTCACCAGAAGCTGAAGTTTGTCAAGAACGACAAATTGGTCACTGTATGCGGGGAACAAGCTTTAATTGTAAGCAACCTATCATCTTATCCTATGTAGAGCCAGAGGAGGTTGTTGGAACTCAATTTTAGGCACTCTCGGTGAGCAATGAGAATCACCAAAACAAAGGAACGTCAATCTCCTCTTACAAAGATGTTCTCTAAGTAATAGGAAGTAATGACATAAGAGGATGGGGGCAGGTTGTGATTTATACTGATAACAAGATAAGAAAAGGTCTTGATTTTTCTCCAACACGTACCCAGGCCACAAAGAAGGATGAAAGCTTTCGTCCCCTTCAGGATTTCTTCCACAGTGGAGGCTTCCTCCACCCGATTTCTCAAGAAGTCTGCACAATCGAGGATAACAACTCTTCTGATACAAATGAAGAGTGGAGATCCTATTTCAACGATGAAGGATATATATCTCAGGAAGACAAGTATATGCCATTTTAATCTCTGAAGCAAAATCCTAGATATATACCAAGATCAGACGTACGAATGATCTACGGAGATTGTGATCCCGAAGGATGCCGTGCTCCGCCTAACTCATTAGAGGAAGACACTCTGATGAAAGACAAATTTGACTATGGTTCTTATGATCCCACTGATGAGTTACATATCTGGAAGCCTTACATGGAAGACTCGGGGCAATAGAGTCAGTCGGATAATGCATATCTGCGGATTGACCTTGAGAAGAATACATCTGTTCTCCCAGAGACATGGAATCCTTACCCAAAATATTCTGAAGACGTCCAATGCCACGTTGATGAATTCACAAGGATCGCAAGACCATAATTTATTAACTATGCATTCCCTGATGTCAATGTCATTGAAGAAGATGACTCATCTATTCCCACAGAAACTTGGGATACCTTGGGGCAGCCAAGCGGCAAGTACGACTTTCTAGTAAAGTACACTGCTCTCGAAAGCTATCGCATCATATATGAGGGCATCCAGCCAACTGGATGGGGAGATCCTCTTGAGAGTGAAAATATTGTTGAAAATGCGACAGAAGAGTCTTCTTATGATAACTCTGCATGGAAAGAAGACCCCAATAATCCCACACCGCTAGAAATCAGTGTCATCACTGAAGAGAAACCGAGAAGAAAGATACCAGACTTTGTGATTCACAGAGGAGTTCGTCGCCATTGGGTCGCGGTTGATGGCCCGAATGTCGTTCATAAGTCAAAGTAATTTCCGCTTCTTTGTTTTGACCTTTCACTTTGCCCGGGTGAAAGGATGTTTTATAGGGCTTTCTTTTCTGTAAATGTCCCTCTTCGCTCCGCCCAAAGCGAAAGAGTTTTGTTTTATAGGGTTATGTTTCAAGAATCGACAAATCATAAATAAATAATGTCATTCTGAATTCCTCCATTTATTGCTATTTTCACTTTTCGCTTTTTCAGAAAATGGTAATCCTAAAAAAAAACAAGCGTTTTAAAAAAATATACACAACACACACTTTTGCAGTATCTCTGCCTTTTCTAGAAAGGAATCATCACGTCGTGCAGATTATTTGTTTTAAACCCCATTGAAACATACGATCCAATGCCTTCTCCCAACTTTGAGTTCCCGGTATTCGAAGCCGAAGAAGAAGAGGACGAAGAAATTCCAGATGAGATCTCTCGACTACTCAGACAAGAGGAAAACTCCATCGAACCTTACAACGAGCCGTTGGAAACAGTCAATTTGGGTTCAAAAGAAGAAAGGAAAGAAGCTAAGATTGGAGCACTGCTCAGTCCAATTGTCAGAGAAAGCTTGATAAAACTTCTCAAAGAATTTCCAAATATGTTTGCTTGGTCCTACCAAGGCATGCCAGGGTTGGATACCAGCATCGTGGAACATCACTTACCGCTGAAAATAAAATGTCCTCCAGTAAAACAAAAACTGAGAAGGACTCATCCAGATATGGCCATCAAAACTAAGGAGGAATTGTAAAAACAGATTGACGCAGGTTTCCTCGCCACTTCAGAGTATCCTCAATGGCTAGCCAACATAGTGCCGGTTCCCAAGAAAGACGGAAAAGTTAGAATGTGTGTAGACTACAAGGATTTAAATAAGGCAAGTCCAAAGGATGATTTTCCCCTACCACACATTGACATGTTGGTTGACAGCACAACAAAACTCAAAGTATTCTCCTTCATGGATGGATTCTCGGGCTATAATCAAATCAGAATGGCGCCAGAAGACATGGAGAAAACTTCATTCATCACCCCATGGGGCACCTTTTGTTACAAAGTAATGTCGTTTGGTCTAAAGAACGCAGAAGCAACTTATCAAAGGGCTATGACAACTCTATTTCACGACATGATGCACAAAGAAATTGAAGTGTATGTCGATGATATGATAGCCAAATCTAAAACAGAAGAAGAACATGTGAAGAATTTGTCAAAATTATTCGAGCGTCTGAGAAAATATAAACTCCGCTTGAATCCCAACAAATGTACATTCGGTGTTCGTTCAGGAAAGCTCTTGGGATTCATCGTCAGCCAAAAGGGAATTGAAGTTGATCCCGACAAAGTCAAGGCCATTCAAGAAATGCCTTCTCCGAAGACTGAAAAGCAAGTTAGAGGATTTTTGGGACGTCTAAATTACATCTCAAGATTCATATTCCTCATGACCGCGACATGCGCGCCAATCTTCAAACTACTCAGAAAGAACAAAAACTGTATATGGACAGAAGATTGCCAAAAGTCTTTCGACAGCATCAAAGAATATCTGTTAAATCCACCTATTTTGTCCCCTCAAGGGGAAGGATGACCACTGATCCTCTACTTAACAGTCTTGGAAGACTCCATGGGCTGTGTACTTGGCCAACAAGACGAAACAAAAAGAAAATAGTCTGTCATTTATTACTTAAGCAAGAAATTCACAGACCGTTAAAATACGATACACTATGCTCGAGAAAACTTGTTGCGCTCTAGCCTGGGCAACTAAACGTCTTCGTCAATACATGATTTGTCACACTACTTGGTTAATCTCTGAAATGGATCCAATCAAGTACGTCTTTGAAAAGCCTACTTTAACAGGAAGGATTGCCCACTGGCAGATGTTGTTATCGGAATACGACATTGAGTATTGTGCTCAGAAAACCATCAAAGAAAGTATTCTAGCCGATCATTTGGCTCATCAACTGATTGACGATCAGGAATCAGTCAGATTTGACTTCCCAGACGAGGATGTAATGTACCTAAAAATGAAATATTGCGATGAACCGCTACCACACGAAGGGCCAGAGCCAGGATCCCAATGGGGACTAATTTTTGACGGAGCTGTCAACGCTTATGGAAATGGAATTGGGGCAATCATTATTACGCCACAGGGTACCCATATTCCTTTCACCGCCAGGTTGACATTCAAATGTACAAACAATGAGGCCGAATATGAAGCTTGCATCATGGGTCTCGAAGAAGCAATCAACTTAAGGATAAAGAATTTGGATGTATATGGAGACTCAGCCCTGGTTATAAATTAGATCAAAGGAGAGTGGAACATATATCAACCAGGATTGATTCCTTACAAAGATTACGCAAGAAGATTATTGCTCTTCTTCAACAAAATCGAGTTTCATCACATCCCTCGTGAAGAAAACCACATGGATGATGCATTGGCTACTCTATCCTCCATGATTAGTGTAAGTCGATGGAACGACGTGCCCAAGATCGATATAATGCTCCTTGATAGGCCTACTTACATATTTGCGGTCGAAGCACTCATCGATGACAAACCATGGTATCATGATATCAAATGCTTTCTTCAAAGACAGGAATACCGGCCTGGGGCATCAAGAAAAGATAGGAAGACTCTCAGAAGATTAACTGGCAACTTCTTCCTAAACAATGATATACTCTACTAGAGAAACATCGACATGGTTTTGCTCAGATGCGTGGACAGACACGAAGTAAACATGTTAATGAAAGAGATTCACGAAGGATCCTTTGGCACTCATGCCAATGGACACACAATGGCAAGAAAAGTTTTGAGAGCAGGATATTATTGGCTGACAATGGAATCTGATTGCTACAAGTACATAAGGAAATATCACAAGCGTCAGATATACGCCGAAAAAATTCATGTACCACCAACACATCTCAAAGTTCTTTCTTCTCCAAGGCCTTTTTCTATATGGGGAATTGACATGATTGGCATGAATGAGCCTAAGGATTCAAACGGACACCGGTTCATCCTGGTAGCCATTGATTACTTCACCAAGTGGGTTGAAGCAGCATCATACGCCAATGTAACCAGACAAGTGGTGGGCAGGTTTATCAAGAACAATCTCATCTACCGTTACAGTGTCCCAAGCCAGATCATTACGGATAATGGATCAAACCTGAATAACAAAATAATGAAAGAGTTGTGTGTTGAGTTTAAGATTGAACACCATAACTTATCTCCCTACCGGCCTAAAATGAACGGAGCGGTAGAAGCAGCTAACAAAAATATCAAGAAGATCATTCAGAAGATGGTTGTAACTTACAAGGATTGGCATGAGATGCTACCATTTGCTCTTCACGGTTATCGCACACCTGTCCGCACTTCAACAGGGGCAACCCCTTTCTCTCTAGTATATGGCATGAAAGTAGTGCTCCCCATAGAAGTAGAGATCCCATCAATGAGAGTCTTGATGGAAGCCAAGCTAACAGAAGCTGAATGGTGTCAAAGCCGACACGATGAACTAAATCTAATCGAAGAAAAAAGAATGACAGCTTTATGCCATGGTCAGTTATATCAGCAAAGAATGAAGAAAGCATTTGACAAAAAGGTCCAGCCTCGTGTATTCAGGGAAGGCGACCTCGTTCTCAAAAAGATCCAATCATTTCTCACTGGTCCCAGGGGCAAATGGACTCCGAATTACGACGGCCCCTATGTTGTTAAGAAAGCCTTCTCAGGCGGTGCCTTGAGACTTGCAACCATGGATGGAGAAGAGTTTACTTATCCCACAAATGTTGATGTAGTCAAGAAATACTTCGCCTAAATGAAAAAAAAACGTCTCGTTGGAATGAAAACCTGAAAGGGCGGTCCAGGCAAAAATTAGAGGCATAAACAATGATCATCCCGATGGATTGAAAACCCAAAAGGGAAATCTAGGAAAAAATTAGGGATTCATGGCAAGTAACTGCATCCGACAAGATTGGCTCCTCGGCGGCAACATCATCTATCAAGAAATCCACCATCAAGGTCATCTTCGACAGAAGCTCAAAAATACCCAGAATTTAAAGTTTGTGGAAGGATAGCGGTCGTTATGTTTCAATGTAGCCTCTTTTCCTTTAAATTATCATTTTCTAAACTTTGTATTGCTCCATGGGATCTTGCATTTGGCTGATTACCATTCTATCAATAAAAACTTGAGCCCTTGTGCCCTTTATTTGCAATTTTCATTTATTTCTGCTTTGCAAAATGACATTTTAACATGACTAACATTCTTGAAACGCAAAAATGAATTTACTTTTATTTTCAAATTTACTTATGCTTTTGAAATAAAGATGGCAATTCCCTTTCAATTACTGAACACAAAAAGAAACATCGATGGCTTCTCCAGAAGTGATCAAACCTCGAAATGCAGAATCAAAATACTCCTTGAGGTCAGTACACCCTGAATGAAGGATCAATTGTTTCAGATGGAATGTCCTATCTGTCACACCCGGTAGAGTTTTTTTACCTCTGAGAACCAATTTTTGGTTTTTCTCCGCAGTAAAGTCTACCCTTAAAAAACAAGGACGAGTTTCTATCCCTAGCAGGTTCGTACCTTCGGAAACCAGAACAAACGCAGGAATCCCCGTGCTCAAACAGAAGTGCTACCTTCAAAACCTCCAGTGATACCCTCATCTCTCATAGTGGCCGAGTATCCAGTTGTGTTCATCACCAGTCCGTATGTCATGTCTGTTTCGTCAGCATAAGCATTTCATACATACATCATGAATAATTTATTCATATTCATATTCATATTCATGTTGCATTACTATCACTTTGGTCATACTCATCACCAAGTGATAAACGTCTTCTCTCTTGTCAGTCTTTCTTTCTATGTCAAATAGGACAAAATCTCGGTTTAAGTTCTTTCCTCATCAGGAAATGTGTCGTCTAAACAATCTCTCTCGAGTTTATTCCTGGATTGAAGTCGGTCTTCGACCACTTTGACAACTTGAACCTACAAAAGGCAAGAAGACATTTGGATATACACCTTTGGAACATCACTCTTCACCATTGAAGATGATATTTTGCTTTCCCGGATTAAGGAAAATCCCCCCCGCGCGGAAGCTTCTCAACGAAAAACTCTTGGCAACATGGACATCACATCCTCCAAGAAATATCTACCGATCGGCAAACAAAGAAGTTTGTTTCTGCCCTCATAGATTCCCAAATAAAGTCGACAAATGGCAGTCTCTCCCTGAGAAATTTGTCTTACTTTCAAAGAGGTCATCAACACCTCAAAATTAAATTACATCACATGGCATCTCTCCGACAAAGGCTCGAAGGGAAGTATGATGTAACATCTCCAAGAAAATCGCATCTCCAACAGAGAAGTTTGCACACCTCTACGGTTCAGAAAAAATGGTTATCCCCAGCAAGTCTGACATTGGATCTTTTTCCATCAAATGGCATCTCCCCAGCGAGAAGTTTGGTGAAGACCCTCACAGATAGCATTCCTTGTCAAGAAAAGGACTCGACAAGAGAAACTGAGACCAGTTCCGTGGCTGAAGACCAGGATCGAGAGGAAGTTTATTTCAAGAAGAAACTGAGACCAGTTTCGTGGCTGAAGACCAGGATCAAGGGGAAGTCTATTTCAAAATAAACTGAGACCAGTTTTGTGGCTGAAGACCAGGATCAGGGGGAAGTTTATTTCAAAATAAACTGAGACCAGTTCCATGGCTAAAGACCAGGATCGAGGGGAAGCTTTACCATTTTCTAAGTAGTATTAAAGAGCAAGAGAAGATGGACGAGTAAATCAACTACCATTCACAACCACGATCAAAATTTCGAGTATTCTGATATTTAATCCTCTTTTACCTTGAATGTCTGAATGTCTTCGCCATTCACACCTTCAGATCTAAGAAGATTAAATAGGGGCATCTGTCATACCCTAAATTTTGACCACAAGGTTCCACATCATTGTGCAAATCATCACCATAATATGATGTATCTTCATACCTCATCAATCCTCTCAAAGATAGTTGGGCATTCACCTCAATCAAGAATTAGGGTTTTGAGCCCTCTCAGAACATTCAGGCAGAGGATCAATCAAGAATTGACATGATATTCAACTTGTCAAGCCTCTCAAACATCCATGAAGGATCAAGAGATATCCCACATCAAGAATCAAGCATGAGAATGCAACATTCCAGGCTGATCAAGCCTCAAGATCACCAGTGTCACCAAATTAGGGTTTTGGTCGACCAAGGCCTCCAGAGAGAAATTTTCATCTGAGCATGAGCCAATACTTCAAAACATGATTCAATATGTCCAAAGGGACCTCATGAGTCCAATCATGAGTTCAAAATAACCTCAGGGTATGCATTCATAAAAAATCAGGAATTAGGGTTTTCTTGACCTAATTCACCCCTAAGTTGACTTTTGGAGCGAGGCATGAGCCAAGACCTCAAGAAATGTTTTGAAGAACTCAAATATCTTATATTGGTCCCGTCACAAGTTTAAATTGACACAAAGAACTTGATTCATGAGCAATATAAAGATTCAAATTCATCTGGACCACAAACTAGGGTTTCTGAGAAAAAGTCAACCATACCTTTGACTTTTGACCAAGACATGATCTCAAACCTTGGGAAATGATTCAAGACACTCTAAAACACCTATGGAATCCATCCATTAGGTTTGAGTTAGCCCAAGGACTTGATTTCATAAAGGATCACAAAGTTTGAAATTCATTTGATAAAAAGTCAACTGTGCCCAAAACCAAGTTTGACTTTTGAGAATTTTTGACAAATATAGCTTATTTAAGCCAAGAAAAATGTCAACTTATGATTTGGATCATCATCCATCAAGAAAAATGTCAACTTATGATTTGGAACATCATCCATCAAGAAAAATCAAGAAAAGTGAGGTTACTTGCAAAAGGGGAAACCTTAAGAAACTTAAAATTTCACTAAGTTATGGAAAAAAGTGATTTTCACCCAACTTTGCAAGACCATAACTTGTGATCCAAGAAACCTTTTTCTCCCATCCAAAGCTCAAATGAAAGCTCTCATTACATAATACAAGATTGTCAACTACACCACATTCCAAATCTTCATGGATTTTGAGTTATGGATGGAGCAAAATCACAAAAATTAAGAAATGGACATTTCTTGACACTTAGTGAAATTCTGCCAAGTTTCTCAACTTGGGACACCAATGTTCAAAGGCACTTTTCATCATGATCCAAGATGAATCAAGACCAGATGCAAACATCAAATTTGAAGTATGATATGTGGGGTTTTATAAAAAGTACAAGAGCCTCCCATGATTCAATTTGAGCTAGGAGTTATAAATCTCACAAAATGGCATTTTTCACCCTGGCTACACAAGACAGATCTGGTGCACAAACTTGGTTTTGTCATTTTTATGACTTGGCAAGCTTTGTTATCATGCAAGACAAGTTTCTAAAGTACAATGAACCTGTTATCTGCAGAGCTACAACACCATAGAACCTTGCAAGTCAATAACCTCATCCTTTAGGCATGTGATCTTTAAAGTTACAAATCCAAAAACTCCAATTTTGTCATGAAGCATTTAAAGGATACATAGAGGTGGCATGTATCAGTCTGTGACTATCCAAATGAGTCAAGATTTCTCCAAGGATCAGAAGACCTAAACCTGCAAAGTTTGGCTCAAGTCAATGGCTAGAGGAGACTTTGAACACATAGCCATATCCATTGGACCATAGGATTTAGCCCCCATTCATTATTCCTTGCAAAACAAACTTCCTCTACTATAAATAGAGGTCATTTGTGACTGATTTCAACACCCCAAAACATCACAACACATGTTTTCCACCATTTCCCTCTTATGAACCAAAATTTCATTTTTCAAAGAAGTGAGAGTCGTGTTTTGAGATAGAGAGCAATTCAGTTCAAACCAACCATTCTAACACCTCACATACATCATATATGAGTGATCTAAACACTTGAACAACATCTGAAACCTCAGATTCATCAAGCTCAGATTCATCCTAAAGCCATCTGCAGTTGGAGTCGTGCCCACCAATCCAGAGGTTTTTAATCCATTCCAAGCATCTCAATACACTACTTGAGATCCAAGGAAGCTGTCCAGATCATCAAAACATTTATGTAACACCTATAACTGAGGATTCGATTTCCTCTTGCAGAGGTAAGCCTGAACCTCTCAAACTCTATGATCCATGCATCATAAATGTGTTTTCAAGTTACAAACTTGTTTCTGCACTTGTGTAGAGTGTTTCCCCTCAATTAATTGCTTTGTAGCTATCGTGTATAGAATTTCATATTGTTATTGCAAAAATTAGGGTTCATCTGTTGAAAGAAATGCAATTAATTGGTATCATTGAAATCCTTGTTCAAAACCACACAACTTTCATGTTCGCTAAGTGTCATGCATTGCTCGTCGTGAGTGCCCGTTGTATGGGCCATTTTTGTGGACGATTTTTCACTATGTTTTGGGGTTTGCTCGACAAATTGTTGTTCGACGGTGAGGGGAACTGGTCGAAAGGCCTGGGTAGCTTCCGGGCAAGAGAGCGGAGCTCAGGTTGCGTTCGGGGCTTGAGTTCGGCGGCATGAACTTCCCATCACGAGCTGGGCATTCTGCCTTTCGTGGCACGGCGGTGACGACGAGCTCGGTCAAGGGACCGCTGTCGGGAAGGAGTTTTGCTTGTCCTAGAGTAAAAGCGTGCCTTGATTGATTTTAGTATGCAGCGCTTGTATCGGGCGCGCACTTTTGGTCGGTACGCTATGCTTGTCGTTTTGACAGAGCATGCCGACTGTTGTGGCCTTAGTTGTAATATTATTTTAGATTTTCGGCGTTCCATGGTCGAGCGAGTTCTTCCCAGTTGAGATGTTATAAGTAGTAGGCCCCATTCTCCATTTTTGCTCAAACACGATAGGGTCCTTCCCAGTTTGCGGAAAGTTTGCCTTCACGAGAATCTTTGTGATTTCTCCTTAGGACGAGACTGCCCACTTGGAAGTCCCGTCGTATGACCTTGGCGTTATGCCTGATTGCGATTCTTTTAACGATGCCTCGCGGTGGGTTGCTCCTGATCAGACCTCTTCGACGAGATCGAGCTCCTTCCTCAGTGCCTCGATGTTCGCCTCCTCGTCTTGAGGGGACGTGTATTTCAATAGGAATCACTGCCTCAGTCCCGTATGCTAAACAGAAAGGGGTTTCCCCGGTCGAAGAGTGGGGCGTAGTTCAGTACGCCCAGAGTACGCTGTGCAGCTCCTCGACCCATTGTTTCTTAATTTTGTCCAGTCTCTGTTTGAGACCTTGCAGGATTACCCTGTTCGCTGCTTCAGCTTGCCCGTTCATCTGCGGGTGCTCGACAGACGCGAAGTTTTATTTGGTGCCCAGTTTGGCAACGAATTCCTGGAATTTTTTGTCCATGAACTGTGTCCCGTTGTCGGTGATGATTTCCTGGGGAATGTCAAAGCGGGCAAGAATGTTTCATTTGTAGAAGCAGAGTATATTTTGGGGAGTTATTTTGGCTAGAGCCTCTGCTTCTATCCACTTTATAAAATAATCTATGCCCACTATCACGTATTTATTCTAATTTGATCCTACAAAGGCCGGGCAAGGTCATCTCCGCCACGAATTCAGCCAGAGCCTGAGCTTTGAGGGCTTTTCTGTTCTCGTACTGGATCTCAAACTCAAACAGCTCCAACGACCATTTGAGCATTCTGACGGCCATGTCTGGGCGGCCTAATAGTTGTCTCACGGGCTGGTTCGTGCGTACCACGATGGTGTGGACTAGAAAATTATGCCTCAGCCTCCTCATTGAGTTGATGAGGGCTAGAGCTACTTTTTTGATCTGTTAGTATCTTAGTTCCGGTCCTTGTAGTGCCTTGCTCGTGAAGTATATCGGCTTCTGCCCTTCAGTGGTTTCACGAATGAGGGCTGCGCTGACAGCCTCGGTTGTGACGACGAGATAGAGATAAAGCGTCTCCCCGTTGTCTGGTCGGGAGAGGACCGGTGGTTCCGATAGTGCTTGTTTTAGGTGGAGGAGGCTTTGTCGCATTCCTCCATCCACTCAAAAGCTGTCTCTTTGCGGAGGAGTTTGAAAAATGGGGGCGCGTGCTGAGCAGATTTTTCCACGAAACGGAATAATGAGGTGAGCGTCCCATTCAGAGCTTGGATTCATTTTTTCGAATTCGACATGGGGAATTCGGAAAAGGCTCTGCATTTTTTGGGTTGGCTTTGATTCCTCGATCTGTTAGGTAGAAGCCGAGGAACTTGCCTGCCCGTACCCCAAACATGCACTTCTCCGGATTGAAGCGCATCTTATATTTCCTAGCCTGGTCGAAGACCTTTTTTAGATGGAGCGTATGGTCAGATTCCTCGTGGGATTTCATGATCATGTCGTCCATGTAAACCTCGAACATATCCCCGATCTCTCCTCGGAAGACTTTGGTCATCATTCTTTGGTAGCTAGCTCCAGCGTTTTTCAAGCCGAAAGGCGTTACGTTATAGTAATAGTTGCCCGATTCGGTCATGAAGGTTGTGTAGCTTTTATCACTTTTGGCCATGGGTATTTGCTTATAGCCCGAATATGCATCCATGAAAGACTATAATTTAAAACTGGCAGAATTATCAACTAATTTGTCTATGTTGAGAAGGGGATAGGCGTCTTTAGGGCAGACCCTATTAAGATCAGTATAGTCAACACACATTCTCCATTTCCATTCGATTTATTTACAAGTACAATGTTAGACATCCAAGTAGTGTACTTGGCTTCCAAAATGAAATTTGCCTCTAAGAGGTCTTTTACAGCTTTCTCGGCAGCCTCCATTTTTTTCGGGGACTGCTTTCGCCTACGTTGAGCTACTGCCCTAACGACGGGGTCGATGGTGAGATGGTGGCAGGCCACCACTAGATCCATCCCGGGCATCTCCGAGGCGCTCCACACAAACAAGTTCGCGTTCTCTCTGAGACAAGCTTTCAGCTGCTTCCTCGCAAGGTCGGGGAGGCCGGTCCTAATCTTCACTCCCTTGAGGGGGTCGTCTCCAAGGAGGACTAGCTCGAATTCTCCATCCGGTATTGGCCGCATTGGATGGACAGGCTCGCCGCTGCTTACTGATGTTGAGGGGTTGCTCGAGTTTGACTGAGTCTCCTTCCCCTTCTTATTCTGGTCCCTAAAGTTATCCTTAGAGAAACGGCTGTGAGGTCGATGGAGTCGATGCGGGGCAGCGATTTCGTCTCGTCGGAGCTGCAGGGCAGGGAAGGCTTACGGGACGTCTTTGGTCGGGTGACGATGGTGTTCAGCCCTTTTGAGGTTGCCTCGAAGCACCTTCTCGCCGCCTCTATGTCTTCGTGTAGGGTGGCGACGAGCCCTTTGGAAGTGTAATACTTCATATTCAAGTGAACCGTGGAGGCCACAACTATCAGTTCGACCAGCATTGGTCGTCCGAAGATGCACTGGTAAAGGGATGGCAATCAGTCACCAGGAACTGGACCTTGATGGATCTGGCCATCTCTGCTGCCCCGAAGGTAACAATCAGCTCCACGTATCCCCATGGCTTCGTTACTGAACCGTTGAAGCCTTGTAGATCCGAGCCTACATAGGGTGTCAGGTGTGTCTCATCCAGTTGAAGTGTGGAGAACAGCTGGGAGTACATAATGTCGACCAATCTTCCTTGGTCGACCATAATTCATCGAACATCGAAGTTGGCCATCTGCGCCCTTACGAGCAGAGGAATACTTGAGTTGGAGGCTCCGTCGAGGAGTTCCTCACGATAGAAGGTGATGGGAACCGACTTTCCCCAGATTTTGTCAAGGGTAGAACTCCGGTTCGAGCTCGTGTTTATGAGGTGCTCGAACTTCCTCTTTACGGACCCCACAGTCACCTTGTTAAATCCCCCTCCCGATATGACCAGGATGGAGGGGAAGGTTTCCCAAGGGCTGTGTGCAGCGAAGTAAAGAGGGACGTTGAGCCCATCAGGGACATAGAAGTCTTATGGCCATGAGATGCTCATGGAGACCTGAAGACTGGCCTCGTCCGAGGAAGGCACTTCCTCTTCGACCTTCTTCGATTCTTGGGAGTCCTGCCGAGGAGCATCCTTCTTCTTTGCGGACTGCTTTAGGGGCCTGTCCCTGATCAAGATTTCAATTGAAACCTTGAGATGGATGCAGTCGTCTGTCATGTGCCCATGGCTCTTGTGGAACCGGCAGTACTTCATTTTATTCGTGATCAGCTTGGCAGGTATTTGCTTTGGGAAACGGACCCCTGCCCGCCGAAACTCCGAGTTTGCGCATTCGGAGAGAATCTCCTCGTGCGAGGTGGTCAGTAGCGTGTACTCATGGAAATGGCTAAATGGCCCTTTGTGATCTCGGGATTCTCGGGAGCGGTCATCCCTTATTTTCTCTGCTCCCTAGCGAGTTGACGAGGAGTCGTTCGAGTCTCGGGTAGTGTTTGCCGCTTCTTTTTCTCATACTGGATGTATGCCTGAGCCTTGAGGAGGAGGGCGTCCAGTGTTGGTGGAGTCTTAATGCCAACCACTTTGGCAAAGTCGCTGTGGGGATGGAGCCCTTGTTCGAGCAAATATTTTTTCATGTCGTTAGTCGTGGAGACCTGAACGGCTTCTTTATTGAATATTTCGATGTATGCTCAAAGAGATTTGTCCTTTCCTTGAATGATAGCCTCAAGGGAGGCTTCTGTCTTTGGATGACGGTGAGAGGCTGTAAATTGTCTTGAGAAAATCCTCCCCAACTGCCTCCACGAGGTGATGGATTCGTAAGGGAGGCTCTTGTACCATGACATTCCTACCTTCCTTAGCGTAGTCAGGAACAATATGCATTTTATGGCGCCTCTGACGTCGCAGTAGTCGAGCAGGGCATCGATGTTCTCGATGTGCTCGTCGGGATCTGTCATGCCATCATATGTGCCCAGGGGTGGGGGTTTCTCCAGCCCTTTGAGCAATCGGGTGGCCATGATCTCCTGGGACAACGGGCCTCGAGGCTCGTCGTCGTCGCTGTAGCTGTTCGACTGCAAATGAGAGCGGGCGTTCCTACCAGGGAGAGGACCACGATCTCGACGGGGGGAAGGAGTTCGTGATCGGCCCTTGGATCTGGGTGGAGGCGGACGCTGGTGTCACACCCTAATTTTTGACCCTAAGATCCCTTTTCATTTTGCATAGCATCTTTAGGTTGTGCGATCTTTGTGTGCATGTTTATTGTGACTAACCAGTTTATTCAGGTGCAATACTTTCAAGTGTAGATTTACAGTCAAGCATTACAGGAGCGTGGCCTTTTGATCCTGAGTAGTCCTAAAGTTTCTGCTGTCCATTTCCCTCAAGATCTTTTCAGTGTATGCCCCAAAGATTTAGGGTTTCCTGCTATTGGTATTGAGCACAGTCATTTAAGAACCGGTTAGGTTTTTCGTGGCAAGTTGCATGTGGTGTCAGGACATGACTCCTGTACCAAATTCATCTTCGATTGTGAGGGTAACACAGTTCATTACTCATGCTCTTCTAAACCTAAGAGAATAAAGTTTGGATTTCCCTATTGTTGGTTTGAAGTTACGAGTTTGAATAAAGATATCGAATCAAGTCTTAGAAGTTTTAAGAGTGAATGATCAAGATTAATAATTCTTAACAAATTCAAGATATGGTTAAACTCAGTCAATTTGCAAGACTCTCCCATTTTCTAGTTTAAAAGTTTTTCTTTTACAAAGATGAAAATGGTTCATATGTCACCATGAAGAAAAACGCACCGTTCAATGGTTTGAATTACAAAAGCCAGAAGTCTGAATGTTCTCCTTGATGCATTAGACTTCAATCAAGTTGTGATACTTGTGAAAAGTGTTAGTGAAGTAGCTAAACTAGACAAAGTGTGGGGGAATGGAACTTTTCAAGTGGACAGTTGTTTTTATGGTCCCATAAACCTTATCTCAGATATTAATACTGCAATTAGCTCCTCAAATAACTCAAAGCTATCGTCTACCGAAGCAAGATTATGTGAACATTGAAAAGCGATTTGCTTTTGAAGTTAGTGGCTTACATCAACTAATAAAGGAATTTTTTTTTCTAGAACAGTAGTGGTCTGGAGCACTGCTGGGTGGTCTACTACTTACATCAAACCATACACCTCTTTTTTCAGTATCCTCATCAGACATACACAGTTCTCGTTACAACTTCTTTTTTGAATTTTTTGCTAGTAATGGAAGCCTTCTAAAAAGGGTAACCGCAGTAGCAAGTGCAAGTTCAAGAACAAATCAAAGCATGGTTTAAGAAGTCCAAAGTACATTCATTACAAAGCTCCACATAAATGGATTAGAATGTTTTAAATTACAAATTCCACGTTGCTTTTTCACAAGACTTATTACAGATGGAATAAGCACTATTACTGCTTTCAGTTGACATTACACGATTGTGACAGTATTTTATACTCACTTGCCAGCTTTCTATTCTTGCCCCGCGGATAGGCTTTGCTCCAAATTGCTTCAAAGCCACTGTCGTTATTGGGTTAAATGGCAACCCTTGGCAAGAATTAGTACCATTACCAAGTGGAATTCCAGCTGCCAGGACGTGGCCCTCATGCCCATGTAACATTGACTTTGGATTTCCTGCATTTAAGACAGCAGCAACTCAATTAGAAATTAAAGCAGGGCCAAGCATATCAAGATGAAAATGACACAGAATCAAGAGCATTTAACTCACAAGTACAGCACAAGAACGACCATATCCTTTGAATTCTTGAGTTTATACTTCAATCTGCCAATTCAAGTTCACGAATCTAATTTTAAAATATGACTCAAGTTTTGAAAGGTTACAAGCTCAAACCAAATCCGGCTGAAAATTTCCAGGTGCATTGTTCCTAAGGGCCACATAGCCTAATGCAAAAAAAAAAAAAAAGATTGAATCTTAATTGAACTAAGAACGTGTAATTTTGGTCATCTTTATTTGCCCATAATCCTACAATGACAATGTTGAAAGCAAACACAAAAACAATTATAGCTCCTTGGAATTACATGAAAAGAAATCCGTCTATCCTCATTTGAAGTCAGTTTACATAAATCGCAGCAGCCAGAGCCGACACTTCTCCACCCGTAAGATGAGTGGCATATGTCTTGGGCATAAGAGCTCCTCTTTGAAACTCACCAGCCATGTTTGAATTTTTCACCTTCAAGCTTAGTCAGAGTTTGTAGAAGCCATTGTGAGAACCGTGTGCATTATGAGAAAGTTTAGGAAGCATTGTTTTTAAGACTTGATCATACGAGTAAAAGTTCGAGTCCTTGTCTGGCCTCCGTAATCGCAGCTTAACCTGAATACCAGTCAACACCAATAATCAGGCACTCTATTCTAAAACTACCATTTCTATTCACTCCAAAACCAAACGATACGCGCTTATGAACTAAAAAAAGGAAAACCCCATGCATGATAATCACTTGTCGTGCATGGTCATTGCATATGCATTTCATACCTCCTCATAGGCTTTTTATACCCTATAAGATAAATTTATTTATTAGACAACTTTAGGATAGACTTCCTAAGTTAGTCCCCCTCAAGTTCGATTTTACAATCAAACTTTAGCTTACCTAATTCTCCACACAAGAGAATTAGATGTGAATCATCTCAAAGAAGGGACATACAATCCCATACCCCACAAATACAAACCAGTCTCAAAACTTTGGTGGTTTCTTAAGATGATGACTCATCGTTTCTCCTAAAATTTTAAACAAACCTTTAGTATCCTTCAGAGAGGAACTACATGTGCTCTGATTCCTTTTCCCGACAGGATATGTAGGTACAAGATGCGATATCTTGTCGAGCACACTTAGGAATAGAACTTTAGGTCTTCCTATCCCTTAACCCTTAGCAACCAGATAACAATTAATAAATAACATAGTAAAACAAGATGTTCCTGTAGAGTACTACAAATATCTAGGATGCTAACACCTTCCCTAGGTATAACCAACCCCCGAACCTTAGACTCTTAGCTTTGCATTTGCATTGCATATTGTGGGAAATTCAATCTTTCTCCCTTCCCTTGGATAAATCAAAGACCAGTGGTGAATAAATGATTTGCGATTCAAGTTAATATAATAGCTTGATATCCAATTCTCACCGCGACAGAAATGGCGACTTCAATGGGGATACTCATAAGAGGCTTCCCCCTAACTTGTTTATTTATGTTATTTGTTATATGTTTATACTTATATTTGTTGCTATCTGCTTGTTTGGGGGATTACATTGTGAGATAAGTCCTAACCCGGACTTGAGAGTACATATATGATAGGATTATGGTGTAATCAATAGTTGGCTGTTGGGAGTAGTCCTAACAGATTTTGGCATATGATGACCATGCTCAGTGGAGGCCCCTTTAGGATTGTTGATGTCTGGTGCGAGTAGTCGTACTGATGTCACTCTTTCCAACCTGGGAGCCCGAGAAGCTGGGGACCGTAGTTACCTTACCCCACTTGTCCTTTTAGGACGTAGTGTGGTGGCTATGAGGGAGTAGTCCCAAATACTTGTTACGCGATACTACACTCAGACGAGTATATCATGAGAATGTTATTAACCCACGTGAGTAGTCTCGTAGGCCGATAATATCCGAAGGATTCACGTAGACTCTGGGAACTTTGTAGAACCCCTATAGATACAAATAAACCTCTAGTACATACCTTGGGATGGGTAGACCTTGGCTCCATGCACGTAACTCCTATACCTAGGACTTGTGTGCTTTGATGTATGTACACCTGTTTGTGCTTGTGCTTACGTGTTTGTGCATTGCATACATCTCATTGCATCCATTGTTGGTTTTAAAGAACTTAGTCATCTTTTCCTTTGCAAATCGAAGGTATCATGGATCTTGAGAAAAGGCATACTAAGAAGTACAATTTCAAGAAACCCAATTTGGTAGAGTTGAAAAAGCTAGCATCTTTGGTTACTGGCCGTGAAAATTTCGCCAAGCGTTATGGAAGATTGATTGGCCTTCTCAAAACCAAGATGGAAGAAGGAATTCTTGACACATTGGTGTAGTTCTATGACCCCCTTTACCATTGCTTCACCTTTCCGGACTACCAACTTATTCCAACCTTAGAGGAGTATTCTTATTGGTGTAGTCTGCGTGTGAAAAAGCAAAAATCCTTCAGTGGTCAGGAGAAGATTCCTACACCAAAAGAGATTGCTGATTCCATCAACTTAGAGATGTCAGAAGTTAAGCCTCACCTCACCACTAAGGATGGGATCAAGGGACTACCTTCCAAGTTTTTGTTTGAAAAAGCCTACTACTTTGCCAAGATGAATAGCATAGCTGCTTTTGAAGCCATCTTGTCCTTACTTGTCTATGGTATGTTTCTGTTCGCCAATGTTGAAGATTTTATTGATATCAACGCCATACGGATCTTCATCAGTGGAAATCCTGTACCCACACTGCTCGGTGATACTTATCACTCCATCCATCATAGGACTCTTCAAGGGAAGGGTACCATCTCATGTTGTGCACCTTTACTCTACCAATGGTACATCACACATTTACCTCGAACGTCTCAATTCAGAGATAATCCTGACAAGCTTCGTTGGTCTAAGAGAATCATATCTCTCACCCACAATGATATCTTTTGGTATGATTCATCTTATGACAAAGGAGTAATCATTGATAGTTGTGGCCCATTCCCCAATGTACCACTTCTTGGTATCCAAGGTGGAATTAGCTATAACCCCGTCCTTGCTAGACGACAATTTGGATTCGCAATGGAGGAGAATCAGCTGGGACCAAAAATAGAGCTTGGCATGCTTGGGACACACTCCACAAAAGGACTAAGGATGATCTGGGAAAGAGAAATTGTGTGGCTTTGGAACCGTTTCTTCAGTGGGTCCGTTCTCGAGCTCGTGATCTTAAGATGCCTTATCTCCACGAAAGACCGCCACAACCTACTGTTGTATCTCCCTCTGTCATTCCTATTGAGCGTATGGGGGAGTATCAGGAGACTCTAGCAAGAATGAAGCTTGAGCGAGACATGTAGGAAGAGAAGTACCGTGTCATCTATGCTGAATAGATGGAGATGAAGAAACAGATGAAAGAAAAGGATGACTTGATTGAATGGCTTGAGAGGCGTGTGATTGACAGACCGGTGGCGCAAGAGAATTTATTTTTCTCTGGCGTGCAACCCACCCCTAGTACTCACTGATACTCAAGTGTGTAATTCCATGTATCCAAGGGAAAATACCATGTATGATAATCATTTGTCGTACATGGTGCATTTCATCTGTATCTCATCCTCCCCTTAGCGGTTGTAGGTATCCTTTTAAGATAAGTTTTTCTTAGACAACTTTAGGATAAATTTTCCTAAGTTAGTCCCCCATGATCTTGATTAGACAATTAAACAACTTAGATCACCTGATTCTCCACACAAGAGAATTAGATGTGAATCATCTCAAAGAAGAGACATACAATCTCAAATCCCATAATACAAACAAGATGTGGATTTCTTTTCCACTTAGGAGAGGTATGAGGCATACTCGTCGATTTTATATCCGAGTTAGAGCCCTTCTCCTAAGATGAAGCAAAGGTCCATTCTCAAAACTGTGGTGGTTCTTAAGATGACGACTCATCTTTTCTCCTAGACTTTTAAACCAAACCTTTAGTATCCTTCAGAGAGGAACTACAAGTGCTCTGATTCCACTCCCGACAGGATATGTAGGCACAAGATGCGATATCTTGTCGAGCACACTTAGGAATAGAACTTTAGGTCTTCCTATCCCCATTACCCTTAGAAACAGATAACATTAGCAAGTAACATGATTAAAACAAGAGGTTCCTATAGAGTACTACAGATGTCTAGGATGCTAACACCTTCCCTAGGTATAACCAACCCCCGAACCTTAGACTCTTAGCTTTGCATTTGCATTACATACTGTGGGACAATCGATCTTTCTCCCTTCCCTTGGATAAATCAAACACCGATGGTAAAATAAACGATTTGCAATTCAAGTTAATCAATAGCTTGGCATCGAATTCTCACCGCGACAACTGGTGTTCTGCCCGCAGATCCCTTCTTGTTTTCTTGGTCCCTGAGGAGTGTTGGCTCCGGGGAGGAGTATGGTCGCATTTCCTTATTGACAGGGATTCTGGCTCTGCTGGGATCTGGCGATTTCTTCCTCGTCTGGGAGAAGGACTCCGAGATCTCCGATGCCCGCGCCTTGGCGGAGGAGATCTTGGACGGTGGGTCTTTTCCAAGGCTCTAATTCTTGCATTCTGCTGGAGGATCAGAAGATTCGTCTTGTTGAAGGCTTCAACCAGGGCTGCCATGGTCTGGTCGGCATTGGGCTGAACTGGGATGAGTTGATGGCCCTCTGAGGATTGGACCTCTACGTTGTTGGCGCGATCCGGGGAGGGAGACGTGGTGGCTCCGTCCCTCTGTTGATGAACGTCGTCTCTAAGAAAGGGGTTTGCCCCGTCATTGTCTGTCTTGCTGACAGGGAAGACATCGGTGTTGCGAGCATCGTTGACATTGTCATGGCTGGCCATGATCGGAATCTTGAAAAACTGGTTTGATCTTTGGTTTACGGGGAAAGAAAGACGGGGAGAACAAAGTTTCCCACAGACGGCGCCACTGATCTTTGCGGTTGATCAGAACCTGAAGTGGGCCAGAGACTTCGTCTTCGATGCTGGATTCCAAGGAGGAGGAGGAGGTGTACCTGCAAGGCACTCCGATGCTAAATTAAGAATCAGGAGAAGAGAAGGCAGGTACAAAGTAAGTATGTCTTAGGATGATTTTTGAATACCTGACCCTCTCAAAGGAGATGGTATTTATAATGCCCCCAGTGCTTGGCCATTGGTCCCTATTTTCGGGGCGAGATATTCGCTCCCCAAAAATAGGTAACTGCCAGAAACTAGCCGTTGGGACGGGCAGAGATGCTCGGAACTAGCCGTTGCTACGAGCAAGGGCGTGGTTGCGGGCAAGAGCATCGTGACCGTTCTTGGATGGTTGAACCGTGCGTGACATGCAGAGAAGTGATGAGGGGCAGCTGATACTGGGGTCAGCTGGCCAGCTCTCCTCGGCTGTGGGACAAGGGAGAAAATGCTTTCCTTTGCCCTTAACTGGAAGGGCTTAGGCTATTGGGCCGTCCTGGGTGCAGAAGTGGATTGGGCCATGCCTCGCCATTGGTCCAGTCCGGAACAAAAATGTAGCTTTAGCAGAGGAATGTAGTGCCATCATTCAATATAAATTACCACCTAAACTGACAGATCCAGGTAGATTTATTATTCCTTGCTTTATAGGTTCATTAAAAATTGGCAAGGCACTATCTGATTTAGGAGCAAGCATAAATTTGATGTCGTTGTCTATGATGAAAAAACTATATTATGGAGAACCAAAACCTACAAGAATGACTTTGACTCTGTCCGACCGATCTGTCACTTATCCATATGGAGTACTGGAAGACGTATTAGTAAAGGTTGATGATTTATTGTTTCCTGTTGATTTCGTCATTTTAGATATGCCAGAAGATGCTGAAACACCATTGTTGTTAGGAAGACCTTTTCTTGCAACGGGAATATCATTAATTGATGTGGAAAGAGGAGAGTCGATTCTCCAATTTAATAAAAAGCAAGTAATATTTAATGTTTTTGAAGCCATGAAACATGCTCAAGAAGACTTGCAATGCTACCAAATTGATTTAATTGATGAATTGATAGAAAATGTTTCGAAAGAAAAAGAACTGTCATCTCCAATGGAAAAGCTTCTAATGCAATCTATTGAAGAAACAATGACAGACGATGATAATGAGGAGGTAAACAAGGTGGTACAACAATTGCAAGTAGCACAGTTGGATCATGCTTATAAAAAATTCGAAGAATTAGGAGAAAGTAGTGAGGAGAAATCGTCAGATCTCGAACTAAAAGAACTCCCTAAACATATGAAAAATGTTTTTCTAAGTCAAGGAAATAAGCACCCTACAATTATTAGTAGCACTTTGTTAAAACTCGAAGAGAAGTTGTTACGAGTACTAAGGGAAAAAAATAAGCATTGGGATTGAGAGTGTCAGACTTGAAGGGAATAAGCCCATCATACTGTATGCATAAAATCAAGTTGGAGGAAGAATTCAAGCCAGTTGTCCAACCTCAACGACGATTAAATCCAGCAATGAAATAAGTGGTAAGAAAATAAAGCCTTAAATTACTTGAAGCAGGTATGATTTATCATATTTTTTATAGTTCGTGGGTAAACCCAGTGCATGTAGTTCCGAAAAGGGGATACCGCTGTTATTCGTAATGAAAAAATGAATTAATCTCAACCCGTAGTGTTAAAGGATGGAGAATGTGTATTGATTACCGCAGGTTAAATATAGCTACGCGGAATGATTATTTTCCATTGCCATTTTATGGATCAAATGCTTGAAAGACTAGTTGGACAAGCCTACTATTGCTTTCTGGATGGATATTTCGGATTATGGACGCGTTTTTGGTGCATCGGAGACCAATCTATTGGATTAACTTGATTCTCAAATAAAATATCGCCACCGAACTTTAATTTATCCAAGGGAACGGGTAAAGAAAGAATAACCCATAAATATGCAATGTTAAATAATGGAATAAGAGATCTAAGGTTCGGGGGTTGGCTATACTAAGGGAAGGTACTAGCACCCTAAGTATTTATATAGGAACCTCTTAAAATATTTGTGTTATTTGCTTAAGTTATTTGCTATTGATTGGGAGAGTTGACTGTTTTTGAGTGAGTGATGGGAAATGTTTTTGTTATTTTTTGTATATGAATAAAGGGCGGTGAAAATAAAAAGATGTGCTCGCTAGGATCTCGCAATCCTATGCCTATATATCCCTAGAGGAAGTTAGAGCATTTATAGCTCGGGGAACAACGGGTAAAAGCAATGTTTGTTGGTTTTTTAGGAAAAGAGACAAGTTGTCATCTTAAGAGAAACTGCTCAACTATACCACCACAAACATAGAAAGACAGGGGATCTTTGCATAATAAGAAAAGGAATTCAACTTGGATATATAATCAACAAGTATGCCACTTACATCACTTAAATGAAAGAGTGTCTCTGCACCATAATAAGAGAGGGACATCAACTTGGATATAGAATCAACAAGTATGCTACTTACATCACTTAAATGAGAAAGAGAGTTTCAAAGTTTTATTTATATTGTGGGGATAGAAGAGATATCTCTTCTATAGAGATGACTCATGTATAATCTCTTGGGGAAGAGTTTTGAGTTTGAAGCCAAAGATGGCTAGGGTTTGATTGAAGTTGAATTTTGAAGGGAATCCTAATGTTTGAACTAAGTCTAAACAAAGGGTGAGTGGAATGCAATAGCTTATATGTATGCATATGACATGAAGTCAACAACTATTCTTTTTCTAGGATTTGCTACAATTTATAGCATAAGATTAATCACAGTTTAATGCAAAAAGGAAAACCACATAGCAATATGATTCTATCAAATTAGGGTTTAGGGTATGATGAACATAAACACTAATGTCAAGAGAAACTTAACAGACAAAGTTTATCAACTGTCAACAAGTAAAACATTAAGAATGAAATGAATATACAAATATGATTAAGCATGGTATCAAGACATGTGTATAATAGGCAAAGCATAAGATAGAGATACATGCTTGACATTATGGAAGTTTATGAAGGAAATACTTGAATATGTGAGCAAAGATTTAATCAATTGAAACATCACAAACAAGTTTAAGCAAGTACATGAATCATGGATCAGATGAACATGGTAAGGCAAAACCCTAAAGAGAGTTTATGAAGGAAATACTTGATCATGTTAATAATTTTCACATATTAATCAAGGTGAGCATATGAACAAGATATTTAACATGGCTGAATCAAGGGTTAAAGGAACCAAACTCAAGTGGAAGCCCTAGTCATGCATCAAGGTGGTTCAAAGATCAAGCAAGATTAAGCCCTAAAGGTATCACTTAAAAAAACTATTTAATCAAAGCTTTTTCAAAAGAAAAGGGTACTTAAGCATGGTACAAGTCATTAACAAGACTTAAACAAAGCATACTATAGCCACATAAGCACATATGTTCAATTAGGTCAAAGAAATCATCAAAAGAACATCATTAAAAGCTTTTAAAAACACATAAAAGGTACATGTTTTTAACTACACAAAAATACATGAAATAAATATTATTTTTTGTATTTTTTTTATATTCTCAAAATAGAGGGGATAAATGACAAGTGTGCAAAAAATCATTCAAAAATAATTAATTTTGCATATAGAAATAATTAGGAGAAAATGAGAAGAAAACATAAAAAATTAGCGTTTAAAGAAAATAAAGGATTGTCGCCAAAGGGACTTTAACTCGTGCCCTTATGGTTACAGGCCCAAAATCTTAGCCATTGGGCCATGCACTGCATGATGTCTAATAATGCGTGCAGGCAATAATATATTAAGGTTTCAAGTGAAAATGCTAAAAAAAATAAAATGCAAAAGGTCTGGGGCGAGGGGGATCCGAACCCCAGACCTTGAGCTCACTACACACACAAAACACACACACACACACACACTAACCACCATGGTGCAATGCCTATTTAGTTAATATATGGAAACTATAAAATAAATAATAAAACAAGTTTCAAAAACTTCCAACGATGGTTGGAACACCATAATGGCATATGAGATTGTTCTTGATAAACTGGACCACCAATTGCTTGGTTACATTGGCGTACAATGCCGATTCAACCCACTTAGTGAAATAATCAATGGCCACTAGGATAAAATGATGTCCGTTTGAAGCTTTGGGTTCAATCATGCCAATCATGTCAATTCGCCACATAGAGAAAGGCCATGAAGAAGAAAGAACGTTGAGAAGAGTTGGAGGTACTTGAATTTTGTCCGCATAAATCTGACATTTGTGACATTTCTTCATATACTTGCAGCAATTAGATTCCATTGACATCCAATAGTATCCTGCTCTTAACATTTTCTTTTCCATTGCTTGTCCATTGGCATGAGTACCAAAGGAGCCTTCATGAATTTCTTTCATCAACATGTTTGTCTCGTGTCTATCCACACATCTGAGCAAGACCATGTCGAAGTTTCTCTTGTATAACACGTCATTATTTAGGAATAAATTGCCAGCCAATCTTCTCAAAGTCTTCTTATCTTTCCTTGATGCCCCAAGCGGGTATTCTTGTCTTCGAAGGAAGCATTTAATGTCATGATACCACGGTTTATCATCAACAACCTCTTCTACTGTAAACACATGAGAGGGCCTATCAAGGAGCATAACATTGATTTTAGGCACATCGTTCCATTGATTCACAACAATCATGGAGGACAATGTAGCCAGTGCATCAGCCATATTATTTTCTTCACGGGGAATGTGATGAAACTCAATTTCATTGAAGAAAGTTGACAACCTCCTTGCATAATCTTTATAAGGAATTAAACCAGATTGACGTGTTTCCCATTCTCCTTTGATCTGATTTATTACCAAAGTTGAGTCTCCATATACATCCAGAATCTTGATCCTTAAATCAATGGCTTCTTCGAGACCCATGATGCAAGCTTCATACTCAACTTCATTATTTGTACATTTGAATGTCAACCTTGCAGTAAAAGGAATATGGGAGCCTTGAGGCATAACAATGATTGCCCCAATTCCATTTCCATAAGTGTTGACAGCTCCATCGAATATCAAACCCCAACGGGATCCTGGCTTTGGCCCTTCTTCTGGCAAGGGTTTAACACAGTCCCTCATTTTTAGGTACATCACATCTTCATCTGGGAAGTCAAATTTGATTGATTTATAGTCATCAATTGGTTGGTGAGCCAAATGATCAGCTAAAATACTCCTTTGATGGCCTTCTGAGCGTGGTATTCAATGTCGTATTCTGATAACAACATTTGCCAACGGGCAATCCTTCCAGTTAAGGCGGGCTTTTCAAAGATATACTTGATCAAGTCCATTTTGGAGATCAAGCAAGTGGTATGACAAATCATATATTGGCGGAGACGACGGGCAGCCCACGCTAAAGCGCAACGTGTCTTTTCAAGCATAATGTAACGAGACTCACAATCTGTGTATTTCTTACTTAGGTAATAGATGACATGCTCCTTTCTACCTGTTTCATCCTGTTGACCCAGAACACAGCCCATGGAATCTTCCAATATAGTTAAGTACATGATCAGAGGTCTTCCTTCCACTGGAGGGATCAGAATGAGAGGTTCTAACAAATACTCTTTAACGTTGTTAAAGGCTTTCTGGAAATCTTCTGTCCATACGCAACCTTGGTTGTTCCGAAGAAGCTTGAATATAGGCCCGCAAGTAGCGGTCATATGGGAGATAAATCTGGAGATGTAGTTTAAACGGCCTAGAAACCATCTTACTTGCTTCTTAATTTTGGGTGCTGGCATTTCATGAATAGCTTTGACTTTGTCAGGATCAACTTCAATTCCTTTTTGGCTAACAATGAAACCTAAGAGTTTCCCTGAACAAACACCAAACATACATTTGTTAGGATTCAAGCGAAGTTTGTATTTTCTCAAACGCTGAAATAACTTCAACAAATATTCCACATGTTTTTCTTTAGTTCTGGACTTAGTAATCATGTTGTCGACATATACTTCAATCTCTTTGTGCATCATGTCGTGGAAAAGAGTTGTCATGACCCTTTGGTAAGTCGCACCTGCATTCTTCAGACCGAAAGGCATTACTTTATAGCAAAAGATTCCCCATGGTGTAATAAATGATGTTTTCTCCATATCTTCAAGCACCATCATGATTTAATTATAGTCTGAGAAACCATCCATGAAAGAAAAGACTTTGAATTTTGCAGTGCTATCGACCAACATGTCAATATGTGGTAACGGAAAGTCATCTTTAGGACTAGCTTTGTTTAAATCTCTGTAGTCTACACACATTCTAACTTTACCGTCTTTCTTGGGAACTGGCACTATATTGGCCAACCATTGAGGGTACTCAGATGTGGCAAGTAAGCCTGCATCAATCTATTTCTGAACTTCTTCTTTAATTTTTATGGCCATATCCGGGCGATTTCTTCTCAAATTTTGTTTGATTGGTGGAAATTCTAGTTTTAACAGCAAATGATGCTCCACAATATCGGTATCCAACCCTGGCATATCTCGGTAGGACCAAGAAAACACATCTGGGTATTCTTTGATAGTTTTATTATACTTTGTTTGACTGCTGGAGCAAGCAATGCTTCAATCTTGATTTCTTTTTTATCTTCTTCTGAACCCAGATTGACTACTTCTACTGGCTCTTTATAAAGCTGAATGGTTTCTTCCTCGTGCTTGAGTAACCGAGAGATCTCATCTGGAATTTCTTCATCCTCTTCCTCTTCAGCTTCGAACACTTGGAACTCAAAGTTGGGACAAGGCATAGGGTCATGTTTTTCAATGGGGTTTTCTATGGTTAATCTGCACATATGATTGATGCTGGATTTTAGAAAACAGGTAAAATGCAGAGTGTGTGCAGATTATTGAAAGTATTTATTATCATTTTTTTGTTTTTTAAGTTACCATTTTCCGAAAAAAAGTAAAAAGTAAAAACAATAGTATGGAATTGTAAACAACATCTTTATTTATGATTAATCAATTCTTGAAACAAAAGCCCGATAAATAAACTCTTTTGCTTTGGGCAGAGCAAAGAGGAAACATTTTTAAAAGGGGGCCCTACAAAACATCTCTCGCCTTGGGCAGAGCAAAATGACACAACATACGACAGAAAATTACTTTGATATGAGAACAACAGTCGTGACGTCAACGGCTATCCAATTCTGACAAACCCCTCTATGTATCAAAAAGTCTCGTGAATACTTCTCAGGATCATCTTCAAGGATGGCACTGACTTTTGGTGGAATAGAGACTTGTTCTTCAATTGTATCGTTGTCTGGCCACAGGGTATACTTAAATTTCTTGCGAGGAGAGTAAAAAGGCACATATGCATCTTCCTGTGATAGGTATCCAGGATCCTCAAGGTAAGACTCCCAGTCTTTAGCAGGAATAGATGAATCATCTTCAAAGTTATCTTCCATGATAGTATCAATTTCTGTAGAAATAGGAGGATCAAGATATTTCTCAGCACTGTGATCTTCCTCAATCACCTTGTCGTCTGATTCAAGTATATACTTAAATTGAGGAGATTAAAATGGTACATATGCATCTTCCTGTGATATGTATCCAGGATCCTCAAGGTAAGGCTTCCAGTCCTCGGCAAGAATGGATGAATCATCTTCAAAGTTATCTGTCATAATAGCATCAACTTCTGGCGAAGTAGGGTACATGAAACCTCCACTACGAAAAACATCTTGAATAGGATGAAAGACTTTATCCTTCTTTGTAGCTTCTGCAGATACTGAAGAAAACCCGAGGCATCCTCTAGTCTTGTTATTAGAAGGGATCATAACCTCTCCCCATCCTTTACTGGTCCCACTTTTAACTGCTCGTACTGCATCTTTGTAAGAAGAAATGGATGTTCCTTTCTTCATATCTTCATTACTTACAGAAAGTTCTTGGAATTGAGTTCCAATGGCCTCTTCAGGTTCCAAGTAATAAAATGACGATAGGTGACTTACGATCAGAGCACGCTCACCACATACTGTTATTAATTTCCAGTTTTTCACAAATTTTAATTTATGATGAAGCGTTGAAGTGACGGCCCCGACCTCATGGATCCAAGGATGACCCAACAAACAAATGTACGCTGCTCCGATATCCACTACCTGGAATGTAATCTAGAATATATGAGGTCCAATAGTTATGGGACGATCAACCTCTCCAATAACAATCTTTCGAGATCCATCAAAAGCTTTAACAACGATTCCGCTGCCCCTTATAGATGCTCCTTGAAAATATAATCTTGAAAGAGTGGACTTCGGCATGAAATTCAATGATGAACAGGTGTCCACCAACACGCTAGACAAAGCGTCATTAATACAGTTGATTGAGATGTTCAGTGCCATGTTATGGTTTTTTCCCTCTTCTGGGAGTTCTTCATTACAATGCTCGGATTGTTACAAGCGGTGATATTAGCAATAATGCTGTCGAATTGATCAACGGTCACATCGTGGCCCATAAAGGCTTGTTCTAATACCTTCTGCAAAGCTTCCTTATGAGCCTTAGAGCTCATTAAAAGGGACAACACAAATATTCTGGAGGGAGTGTGCAAAAACTTATCCACAATATTATATTCACTCTTTCTTATCAGTCTCAACACCTCATCATCATCTTTCGTTTGATTTGTATCACTGGATTGGCCTGTTTCAACAAGTTCCACAATTGGAGATTCCTTTATTGCAAAGACGTCCTCAGCTCTTTTGACAAATATGCGTCCACTTCTTGTGACTCCGCCCATATCCGCGATGTTAATGACTGATGGTAGTGGAAATGCTCTGCCATTTTCCACCATAGTTGCACTGTATTTGTAAGTTATAGTCTTTTCAGACTTGTATAGGACTAGACTTGGCAAATAGATGACAAAGGAGTCACGGTTGTCTTTTGACTGTCATAAGGGATCTCTATACGTTCAGGTAAAGGAGCAATAGGAATCCTTTGTCTGTTAAAAGGAATCTCCAAACGTTCAGGTTCGTTAAACTGAGGAATTATGACAAAAACTTCCTCCTCAACATCAACAAGTTCCCTTTCATAGTGGATTGAGATAACTCTCTGGTCTAGCAATCCCTGAATATCATTGCGGACAAGGGGACATCCTCGTGGGTTTATGGAAATTTTTTTGTAAGCTACATGATTATGGTGATCGAGACCAAAGTAAGCAAGCCTACATAAGTATTTGTGCATCTTCACCAAGGATTCTCTGATGTATTTGATTTCATAGACTGCGTACTGCCCTGGACAACCATGAACCATGTTGACTGGATTGTAATCCCTCATTCTGTATACTTGGATATAGCCCCTGTCCATTTGATCTTGAAGAGCTGCTTGCACAAATTAACATCCTTGATTATTCTTAGAACAGATTCTGCAACGGTGCTAATTGTGCGGCGGTATCAAACCTTACCCACTCAATTTGTAATACATTTTCACCAAGTTTGTATTCATCAGACGAACATCGTAGATTTTGTAGTTGCCTGGGCATCCATATACCATGTTCACGGTAGCTCCCCCATGCTGAGGTAGCGGGTTTGCTTGAACATTTGAATTAGTGTCTTTGAAAGACAAAATTCCATTCTTGATGAGCCTCTGAACATCAGCTTTAAAGCTAAAGCAGATTTTGATACCATGCCCGGGCGCTCCTTGATGGTAGGCACATAATTGGTCAACTTTAAACCAATAGGGAGGATCCTTTGGTATAACTGGAGGAGACCTGGTCTGAATATGACCTTTTGCTAACAAAGCTGGGAATAGCTATGCATATGTCATTGGTATGGGATCAAAGTTGGGTGTCCTTTGAATACGATTATTGTTGTTGTATTGCGGGCGAGCCTGTTGTGAAGGTTGTTGCTGCCGGTGCTGGTATTGTGATTGTTGTTGCTGATGTTGATGTTGATACTGTGGATTAGACTGCTGATTCTAAGAGAATGGTGGTTGGTAGGCCGGAGTTGGCACTGAGTTGATAACAGGAGACACTATTGCTACCTGTCATTGTTGGTATCTTCGTCTTTGCTGGCCTTGTAAGATAGTGTTGACGTCTTGTTCTTTCTTCTTTTGGAACCCACTTCCATGTATCTTGATACTACTGGATGGCTCTGCATCCTTAGTCAAATTTCCCTCGCAGACTACTTCCTCAAGTCGTACCCCCATGTTCACCATCTCAGTGAAATCATTGGGTGTGCTTGCGACCATACGGTCATAATAGAATGAACTCAGTGTTTTCAGATATATTTTCGTCATTTCTTTCTCCCCGAGGGGAGGGCATATCTGGGCGGCAACTTCACGCCATCTCTGAGCATATTCCTTGAAACTTTCCTTTTCCTTCTAAGACATAGCCCTGAGTTGATCTCTGTCAGGAGCCATGTTTAGGTTGTATTTGTATTGTCTTATGAAGGCTTCACCAAGATCATTGAAATTAATAATCTTCATACTATCCAGTCCCATAAACCATTTGAGTGTTGCCACAGTCAGGCTGTCTTGAAAGTAATGAATTAGCAGCTGATGATTGTCCGTCTGAGTAGACATTTTATGGGAATACATAACCAAATGACTCTGGGGGCAAGAGTTACCCTTGTATTTTTCAAAGTCAGGCACCTTGAATTTGTGCGGGATTTTAACATTTGGAACCAAACAGAGGTATGCGACATTTTTCCAAAACAAATATTGTCCGCGAAGAGCCTTAAGTTCTTTTTGTATTTCCAAAAACTGATCCTGGAAATCGTCCATCCTTTCATCTACCGCCATACCTTCACTGGGAGCGGCATGGAAGATCTTCTCTTCATTGTATGGAATAATGTGTACTATAGGAGGTGGCATAAACATGATTGCAATGACTTTTGGAGCTTTAGGAGCCAGATGTCTGTAACCCTCTAGCATAAATTTGAGAGGCATTCCCCAAGGAAATTCAGGAGGCATGGGATATTACGGAGCACTAACGGGCGTACCAGAGATATGTGTCGGGATGATCTCTGAGATCACATTCCTTTGTATAGCTTCTTGAGAACTAGGTGGCAGCTGATTCTGAGTAACCGACATTGCTTCCATCATGGTGTTGAGTATTTCCATACTATCTTTCAAGGTAATAACCTCTTCTCTAAGCTCCCTATTTTCTTGCTCAAGTTGGTCCATCCTTTTCTGACGACTTGCCCGAGTATCGTATTGATGAAACTGTTTGACTTTTTGAAGTAAAAGATACATGTGAGTTTTCTGAAAATGCAAAATGTTTGAATGATGCATGATGTGCAAAAAAATGCAAAAGACTTTGTTTTCAAAGAACTTTAGCAATTATGTTGCAAACATCATAAGATGGACAACATTTTGAATAACTGAAAAATCTCATTTCATTAATGAATAGGAAAAATTACAAATTTGGAAGTACAACTTCAAAGGATCTTAAAATACAAGAGAAAAGCTAAGTTTTATGAGTCCTAAGGATTTCTCTCTGATGAAGGTCCAACTTCTTGCTGCTGCTTCCTCTTCTATCTTTTCAATTGAGCATTTTCAATCGTAAGTTGGTCGACGATACTCTTTCAAGCACCAGAAGTAGGAGGGATACTACCAGAGAAAAATAAATTCTCTTGCTCTTCTTGTCTTTCCACAGCATGTTGCTCAAGTATCTCAATTAAGTCATCTTTTTCTTTTATTTGTTCCTTCAACTTTCTCTTTTCGGCTCTTGAAGCATGATACTTGCCTTCCCAAGTGTCTCTTTCCAACTTCATCCTAGTTAAGAGTTCTTGATACTCCTCTCTGTTCTCAATAGGGATGGTAGATGATGATGCTATAGCAAAAGGTAATGAAGGTTTCTCAAGAGCATAAGGCATCTTGAGTTCACAAGCTCTGGTGCGTACCCACTGAGTGTAGAGCCCAAAAGCAACACAGTTCTTCCTTTTGAATTAATCTTTTCTTTTCCTATGAATGGTGTTCCAAGCACTTACAACTCTTTTTTTTTAAATCTAGATCTCCTCCTTCATTAAGGTAAAAGAAACCTGATATCGGAAGGTTTCTAGGTTTGTCTTTCATGGGGTACCTGAACTGACGTCTTGCGAGAGTGGGGTTGTAGTTAATCCCCCCATGTATACCAAGAAGAGGTACATTGGGGAATTCTCCACAACTGTCAATAATAACTCTTGTGTCATAAGCTGGGTCATACCAGTTTAAATTTGTATGAGAGAGAGACATAAGCCTCTGAGACCATCTGAGTTTGTCTGGATTCTCTATGAAGAGTCTAGTTCGAGGTAAGTGTGACTGAAGCTATTTGTACAACAAAGGTGCACAACATATGATCGCTCCACCTCCCTTCTTGGTCCTGTTATGAATAGAATGGTAAGTGTCTCCAAGCAGAGTAGGCATTGGGTTACCACTTAAAAATATCCGGATAACATTAACATCAATATAGTGATTGATGTTTGGGAATAACATAAGACCATAGATGAGTAGTGCAAAGATAGCTTCAAATGCACCCATACTATTTACTTTAGCCAACTCTGTAGCTTTCTCTATCAAGAACCTGGAAGTTAACCCCTGAATTCTTCATTTGGAGGTAAAGTTGTTTTTTACATCTGATGTCTCCAAATGAAGAGCCTTTGCAATGACTGAGTACTTAGGGATTTCCTCTGAGCCATTGAAAGGAATCTTTTCTAACACTGGCAAACCAACCCAATATGAATACTCTTCCAAAGTTGGTGCAATATGATAATCTGGGAATGTGAAACAGTGGTAGATTGGATCATAGAATTGCACAAAAGTTTCAAGAATCCCATCTTCAATATTAGTCTTCATAATACCCAAGAGTCTTCCATAGCTTCTTCTGAAATCCTCTGGACAAGAGATCATACGTCCTAGCTTTCTCAATTCATTTACATCACGATCCTTGAACCTGTACTTCCTAGTGTTTCTTTTCTCAATATACATGGTAAAACCTATGATAAATGTTTTAAGTTCCTTGAATGATTTAAAAAAATATATGTTTAATGAATGTATGAACGCACACACACAAGGTTACAAACATGTGGGTTTAAAGGTTCGACGTCACGAGCATGGAGTCATGGGTCTAACCATCCCAAGAGATATGTATTATGGGTTTATTGTACCTATAGAACAGGTTCTATTAAGATTGCCAGAGTCATAGATCCATCTTTTGGATATTATTGGCTTGCATAACTACTCATGCAGGCTAATAATATTCTCAAGAGAAACTCGTCTGAGTGTAGTATTGCGTGACAACAACCTCTGGTCTACACCTTGATAATCACCGCACTACATCTTAGAAAAAGGCCAAGTGGGGTAAAGGGATACTAAGGTCCTCAACTTCTCAGGATCCCAGGTTGGAAAAAGTAATAACAGTACGACTACTCACAATGACATCAGTAATTCCAAAGGGGCCTCCGTTGAGTGTGATTATATCATATGTTACTCATGTGTAGGATTACTCCAGACATGTAACTTTTGATTATACCAGCATCCTATCTCATTTGTGTACACTCAAATTCGGGTTAGGACTTATCCACTCATAAGGATCCACCAAGAACCCAAACAAATGCAAGTAAATAATATATTAACAATAACACAAATCAAACAAGATAGGTTTGACCCTCTTATAAATCCCCAGTGAAGTCGCCATTTTTCTGTGGACGCATTTTTGGTGAATCGGAGACCAAGCTATTGGATTAACTTGACTCGCAAATCAAATATCGCCACCGAACTTTAATTTATCCAAGGGAAGGGGTAAAGAAAGAATAACCCATAAATATGGAATGTGAAACAATGCAATAAGAGATCTAAGGTTCGGGGGTTGGTTATACTAAGGGAATGTACTAACACCCTAAGTATCTATAGTATCCTATAGGAACCTCTTAAAATATTTGTGTTATTTGCTTAAGTTATTTGCTATTGATTGGGAGAGTTGACTGTTTTTGAGTGAGTGATGGGAATTTTTTTTGTTGTTTTTTATATATGAATAAAGGGGGGTGAAAATAAAAAGGTGTGCTCGCTAGGATCTCACAATCCTATGCCTACATATCCCTAGAGGAAGTCATAGCATTTTTAGTTCGGGGAACTACGGGTAAAAGCAATGTTTGTTGGTTTTTTAGGAGAAGAGACAAGTTGTCATCTTAAGAGTGACTGCTCAACTATACCACCACAAACATAGAAAGACAGGGGATCTTTGCATAATAAGAGAAAGACTTAAACTTGGATATAGAATCAACAAGTATGCCACTTACATCACTTAAATGAAAGAGTGTCTCTGCACCATAATAAGAGAGGGACATAGACTTGGATATAGAATTAACAAGTATGCCACTTACATCACTTAAATAAGAAAGAGAGTTTCAAAAGTTTGATTTATATTGTGGGGATAGAAGAGATATCTCTTCTATAGAGATGACTCGTGTCTAATCTCTTGGGGAAGAGTTTTGAGTTTGAAGCCAAATATGGGTAGGGTTTGATTGAAGTTGAATTTTGAAGGGATTCCTAATGTTTGAACTAAGTCTAAACAAAGGGTGGGGGGAATGCAATAACTTATATGTATGCATATGACATGATGGCAACAAATATCCTTTCCCTAGGATTTGATACAATTTATAGCATAAGATTAATCACAGTTTAATACAAAAATGAAAATCACATAGCAATATGATTCTATCAAGTTAGGGTTTAGGGTATGATGAACATAAACACTAGTGTCAAGAGAAACTTAATAGACAAAGTTTATCAAGTTTCAACAAGTAAAACATCAAGAATGAAATGAATATACAAATATGATTAAGCATGGTATCAAGACATGTGTTTAACAGGCAGAGCATAAGATAGATAGACATGCTTAACATTGTGGAAGTTTATGAAGGAAATACATGAATATGTGAGCAAAGATTTAATCAATTGAAACATCACAAACAAGTTTAAGTAAGTACATGAATCATGGATCAGATGAACATGGTAAGGCAAAACCCTAAAGAGAGTTTATGAAGGAAATACTTGATTATGTCAATAATTTTCACATATTAATCAAGGTGAGCATATGAACAGGATATTTAACATGGCTGAATCAAGGGTTAAAGGAACCAAACTCAAGTGGAAGCCCTAGTCATGCATCAAGGTGTTTCAAAATATCAAGCAAGATTAAACCCTAAAGGTATCACTTAAACAAACCATTTAATCAAAGCTTTTTCCAAAACAAAAGGGTACTTAAGCATGGTACAAGTAATTAACAAGAGTTAAACAAAGCATACTATAGCCACATAAGCACATATGTTCAATTAGGTCAAAGAAATAATCAAAAAAACATCATTAAAAGCTTTTAAAAACACATAAAAGGTACATGCTTTTAACTACACAAAAATACATGAAATAAATATTATTTTTGGTATTTTTTGATATATTCTCAAAATAGAGGGGATAAATGACAAGTGTGCAAAAAATCATTCAAAAATAATTAATTTTGAATATAGAAATAATTAGGAGAAAATGAGAAGAAAACATAAAAAATTAGTGTTTAAAAAAAATAAGGGATTGTCACCAAAGGGACTTGAACTCGTGCCCTTATGGTTGCAGGCCCAAAATCTTAGCCATTGGGCCATGCACTGCATGGTGTCTAATAACACGCGTAGACAATAATATATTATGGTTTCAAGTGAAAATGCTAAAAAAAATAAAATGCAAAAGGTCTAGGGCGAGGGGGATTCGAACCCCAGACCTTGAGCTCGCTACACACACAAAACACACACACAGTAACCACCATGGCGCAATGCCTATTCAGTTAATATATGTAAACTATAAAATAAATAATAAAACAAGTTTCAAAATACAAAAACACGCTCCATGGCATCATCATCTTCTTCCTCCCTCGTCCACCATTTTCAAAATCTGGGCAAGTGTTATCTCTCTCTTTTCTCCATATTTTTGCACGACGTAAACATGAAAAGTGTTTGTTTTTTCTCAAGGAACATGATGGTATCAATTAATTCAATTAATTTTCAATGCATAACAAATGATTAATCATGAACCAGAAGGAACCCTAGAATGAAAATCTACAATGAAATTCCATACAACATAGATTCAAATCAATTGACATAGGGTAAATGATCCTCACAACTGCATTTGGAAGGGAGTGAGATATGCTCTTATGGATTGAGGTGTTACAGAAGTGTTTAGATGGCTTGGATCACTTCTATTAAGTGTATAGAAGGTGTTTGGATGCTGAGATTGAATGGAAAAATGATTAAAATGAAGAATTCGAATATTCTTGCAAGTTGTGCAACAATGGTGATATGAAAATGCAACTTCTGGTTATGGATGGTTTGGTGATGTTTAGAGTGTTTCAGAAGCTTGGATAAGTTGTATGAGATGTGTTTGAAGTGTTGGAATGAAGGTTTAGTGTCTGGTTTGTGAAATTCAAGTTTTCACTTTGATGGATTTTGAAATTTGCAAGAATGTGCAATTCTGGTGTGGAGAGGTTTTGGGGTCTTGTTGTGTGTTTCAAATGATCAGAAATGACCTCTATTTATAGAAAAACAAGTTAGTTTTTTGGAGGAAAATTTTTGGATTGGGATGCATCCTATTATCCAATGAATCATGACATGTGCCTAAACTTGAATGCAAAGTACAAGTAGCTTTCTTTCTAAGCATGATCAAATCTTGACATTTTGGACCATAGTCATTCAGATTGTGACTTTAGCCTTGATGTTTAGAATAAATCCTTGACTTGGTGGACAAGTTTCTTGACTATTTGGCATTGCACTTAATGCACCAAAATAAAACTTAAGTTCATGCCTTGGGATGAGGTTTTCTACTATGCAAAGGGATATAACTTCAGCAAATTTGGTACTATCTTGAAGATATCATGGGATACTACAAGATTCATGTTGATCTTGTGTAGAGATAAGGTTGGGAAAGTGGTAAAAAGTGTGTCAAAAGTCAGGTGCTACAAGAAATCTGTCTTGAATTTCAGCTTCATCAATGCCTCTTGCAAAAATCATAACTTCTAGCTCAAGTAAGATAATTATTTGTTCTTCGACTCTTTGGAAAGCTCGAAACATCCTCTACAACTTTCATGTTGACAACTTTACTTGATTCAATTAGGATCATGATGAGAAATGCTTGCAAAATTAGCTTCATGACATAGGCAAATTTGATTGAAAAATTTTCTAAATGTTTTTGTTCCAAAAGTAGTGAACCCTCAACTTCGTGGCCTCATATCTCTTTATCCATGCATTTTTTGGAAATCATCCCATAGGAAAAAGTTGTAGTATGGAACAAGATCTTCAATTTGGTCTTTGGAGCAAAAAAAAAAGGTTGCTTGAGGAGGAAGTTATGGACTTGGAAAGTAGGGCAAAAATCATAGGATTTCATAACTTAGTGAAATTTCCCAAAACCCTAATTTTGTAATTTCGATCTTTTCTTTGATTTTCTTGATTGATCATGATCAAATGCATTCATCAATCATATTTCATGATATTTGACTCGAGGAAATCATGTTTGACCTAAAAGTGCCAAAAATAAGGCTTTGACTTGATCAATTGTTTCGCTTTGTATCGGATGAATTCAACTTTATAATTGCCAATGAATCAAGCTTCTTGGGCAATTAGGATCTTGTGAATGGTCTTCAAATATGTATTTGAGGTCCTTGAATCATGTTTTAAAGTGTAAGATCATCCTCAGATGAAAAAGTCAACGGTAAGCCTCACTCAGTCAAAACCCTAATTTGGGTGCATCTGATGAACTTGAAGCTTGATGAGTTTGAAATGATGCAATCTTGTACTTGATATTTGATAAAGGGAAACTCTTGATCTTCATGAATGAAAGAGAGATTTGAGATGTTGAAGATCACAAACTCTTGATCTTCATGAATGAAAGAGATATTTGAGATGTTGAAGATCACACTAATCCCTGGTTAATCATCAGCTTGAACATCTTGAGGCACAACCTAACTTGTAAAGCAAGCAGGCACACATTTCTTGTATTTGTAATGGGTTAGTAATGCATAAATACACACACACACACACACACACATATAATGCTAAATGTCATGCAAATGATGTAAATGAGGTGGAATCTTAGGGGTAAAAATTAGGGTATGACAGGGATACAACCAAATAGCCGTAGACTCGACTGATCAAGAGAAAATCGCATTCACATGCCCATTTGGAATTTTTACATATAGACGAATGTCTTTTGGATTATGTAACGCACTAACAACTTTCCAAAGGTGCACGCTTTCTATTTTCTCTAACATGATTGAAAATTCAACAAATGTATTTATGGATGATTTCTTTGTATTTGATAAAATCATTTGACTGTTGTCTTGATCGATTCAATAATGTCCTAAAAGATGCACCGAGACAAACTTAGTGTTAAATTGGGAAAAGTGTCATTTTATGGTCACTGAAGGTATTGTTCTTGGCCACAAAATCTTTGCTAAAGGTATAGAGGTCGATCAAGCAAAAATTGAGGTGATAAAAAAACTTCCATCCCCAGTAAATGTCAAAGGAGTAAGGAGTTTTCTAGGTCATGCAGTTTTTTACAGGAGATTTATTAAAGACTTTTCAAAAACTACAAAACCATTGTGTCACCTGCTGGCCCAAGAAAACGAATTTAACTTTAATAAAGATTGCCTACACTATTTTTCTATAAAACATAAATTAATAATCGCTCCAGTCATTGTATCACCAAATTGGGAGCTTCCTTTTGAAATTATGTGTGATGCCAATGATTATGTTGTTGGTGCAGTACTTGGCCAAAGGCATGCTAAATTTTTCCATGCAATTTACTATGCCAGCAAAGTTTTAAATGAAAATCAAGTTAATTACACCACTGCTGAAAAAGAATTACTAGCAGTAGTATTTGCTTTGAAAAATTCCATCCTTATTTAATTGGTTCCAAAGTTATTATTTTTACAGATCATACATCTTTGAAGTATTTGTTCAATAAAAGCGACTCCAAACCAAGATTGCTACGATGGGTGCTTCTGTTGCAAGAATTTGATATGGAAATTATGGATAAAAAAGGAGTAAAAATGTGGTGGCAGATCACATCACCTTTCAAGATTAGAAAATGAGGAGGTGACCAAAAATAAACACAACATAACAGAGATATTTTTGGATGAGCAACTAATGGCGATTAGTGAAAGACCTTGGTTTGTGGACATGGAAAATTATAAGGCGACAAATGTTATACCAGAAGAGTACACATGGTAACAAAGAAAACGCTTTTATAAAGAAGCAAATTTTTATCTTTGGGATGACCCATACCTGTTTAAGAGAAGTCCAGATGTTTACTTCACATGTGTGTTGCAGGTAAAGAAGCAGACAACATTATGTGGCACTGTCATAGTTCAACATATGAAGGACACAATAGTGGTGAGAGAACGGAGACAAAAATATTACAGAGTGGGTTTTGGTGGCCTACCTTATTCAATGACTGTAAGTTGTATCTACATGTCCTGAATGCAATAGGACTGTTAACATCTCAAAACAAGATAAGATGCCTTTAAACATTATGCTTGAGGTAGAACCATTTGATTGTTGGAGAATTAATTTCATGGGTTCATTTACCCAATAAAATATATATCTTTATATTCTTATATGTGTTGATTATGTTACCAGATGGGTGGAAGCGATTGCTTACAGTGCTAATGACGCCCGAACTGTTACTAATTTTTTGAAAAAGAATATTTTTTCTAGGTTCGGTGTGCCCAAAGTCTTAATCAGTGATGGTGGGACACATTTTTTGTAATAAGTACTTGGAAAAACTGTTAAAAAAATATAATGTAAAGCATAAGGTGTCAACACCATATCACCCTCGGACCTACGGTCAAGTTGAAGTATAAAATAGACAACTAAAGCAAATTCTAGAGAAGAAGGTGGCAACCTCAAGAAAAGATTGGTCAACCAAATTGGATGACGCCCTGTGCGCATACATAACAACTTTCAAAACACATTTAGGTTTCTCTCCGTATTAACTTGTGTATGGAAAATCATGTTATCTTCCCGTTGAATCGGAATGTAAAGCATATTGGGCAGTAAATTTTTTAATTTTGACGTGAAATTAGCTGGAAGGAAGAGATTATTGAAATCAGATGAATTTGTGGAGATACGATTGTCTGCGTATGAAAATGCGTTAATTTATAAGGAACAAACTAAAAGAAACCATGACAGAAAGCTAGTAAGGAGAAATTTTCAGGTCGTTCAACAAGTATTATTGTTCAATTCAAGACTGATGTTGGTTCCAAGTAAGTTGAAATCCAAGTGGTTAGGACCGTTCATGGTCACAGAAGTTTGTTAAAGCAGTGCCATTGAAATTCAGAATCCTGGTGATAAGAGAAGATTTAAAGTAAATGGACAATAACTAAAGCATTATTATGGAGGGGAGATTCTGGATGAAAAAGCCTCCCTAATATTGTCGAACCCCTGATGAAAACTATCAAGCTAATGACACAAAAAGAGCGTTTCATGGGAGGCAACCCATGTGTTATAATCAATCTTTGTTTTTGCAGGAATTATTTTATGTCGATAGCAAGACTCAGCTGGAGGAATTAGCAACTCGTGCATGCCTCTCATTGTTTTATCCATGTTTGTCTTTACTAAACAAGGTTGTAGCTGTTTTTTTCTTCAGATTTACAAGTTTATCCCTTTAGCATTAAACAAATGATCCAAGAAAAAAGAAAAAAAAGGACTTGATCATTCAGAAAGAAACTTACGACTTAAAGGCAAAGGATTAGAAAAGAATCAAATGACTTATACTCAACCTTCAGATACCTCATCTAGTAAGGTTTGAGATAAATAAATTATAGTTTTCACTTTTCTTTCTTTTTGAATGTATCCATGCATTACTATATTATTTGGTTTGATATATTTCTGATTAAGTTTATCTGGTTCGATTGACACGCACTGTAGTAGTTCTTTATTTATAACTTTGAGCCTTTGTAACCACCCTATATTAATAGGAATATCCATTTGCTAACCACTTTTAGCTTAACATTTCTTTCGTTGTCGTAGCCTAAAATTCTTAGCCATATGACTTGAAAGATCTTTTCTTTCCACCCTCTCTTTGGAGTTAGGTAGAGATAGAGTCTTAAGTTGTATGAAAAAGATAATGTTTGGGGTTGCTCTTGGAAGTGAGCAAAGTTCTAAGTTTGGGGTATTAGAGAAAATTGGTCGAAATCCAAAATTTTGAGAAAATAAGAAGTGGAAAAAGACACTTCTTAAAAAAAAATATATAAACAAGTAAAAATAAGGACAAAATCTCTAGTACCGTTAAAAAGGAACAAAAAGGTATGAAAATAGAAGGAGAACTAAACACCTAACTCCAAAGGTTTAAACATTTTTTCCTAAAAGTATCCTACCCGAACATAAGCCAAGATAAAACCTAAAAAAAGGCCCTCAAATGTGTGCGTTATGACTTCTGTGATGAATTATATTAGAACATGATCAAGCTATGCATAACTTATTTTGCATGTTGATTGAGAGATGACCTTATCCATTGAGTGATTCAAAGTGAGCTGAGATACAAGTTAAGTACTAGTCAATGTTTGAGGATGTTTTCCGAATTTGTCGGATGGAAGTTGGAAGCTAGAACAATGTTCAGGTAACAAAAAAATATATATGGTGATGTTCAATTGTTATTGTGCGACTTGTTTTCTGTTAAAATGTGCAGTTGCAGGCGAGTTACTTGGGGACAAGCAACAATTCAAGTTTGGGGTTGTGATGGCAGTCCGTCATTGCATGAATTTAGGCGAAGAATCGAAGAAAAATAGGTCAAAGATGAGCTAAAATGAAGAAGAAAGACCAAAGAATGAGAGAAAAATATCTAAGTATGAAAAAATTAGACTTAGTGAAAAATCAGGTGAAAAAAGGAGCAAAAGCATGCAACTACTGGAATAATCACGCGTGATAGGTTTGTACAAGCTGCATTGCGCGCGCGATGGCCCATTTTTTTGGGTTTTTTCTGATGCGTTTGATACATTATGATCCATTTTTAAGAGGAAATTCTACATTTTTGCAAGGGTTACAAAAATTGGCACTGCAAGTACGATTTTTACAGCATAAAGGGTGATTTGGAGAGCATTTGAAGCCATTGGAGACCAAACCTTCAAAGGAAATCATATGCTATTTCATTTTATTCAATTTGTATTGTAATTTGAATTATGAGTAACTAAAATCCTCTATGTTAGGTTGTGTATGATGAACCTGTTTCAATATTGTTGGGTAATATGTTGATTTGACTTTGTATGAATCCTTTGATATATAATTATTTGCTATTGCTTATTGTTCTTAATGCTTTTACGCGAGATACTGTTTTAAACTGATTTTGGGAACATAGGGAATACTGACCATTAGTCTATGTGTTGGACCTAGGGTAATTGTGGTACTTACGCTGGTTGAATAGGAATAAGAGACCCCGAGTAGTGGCATAGGTAATTAACATTATGTGCATCGCCTAATCCTACTTACGCTGGTGGACTAGGGATAGGAAACTCCGAGTAGTGATTAGTGAGCTATTTCACAAGGGAATGGTTGTAGCGGCTTTTTTGATTCGCCATAGGATTATAATGATAAGATCATTCATATAAGGCATCAAACATCAACAATAGAGAAATAGGGGATTCAAAACACAACCTGACCACTTTTGTAATTCTGTTTAAACACTTTATTTACTTTTTCGCACTACAAACTGAACCCTCCCCCCATTTTACTATTTTCTTTACATTGTACAAATTTGTCTTGTTCAAACATAGTCCCTGTGGATTCGATCTTAATTATTATTGTGACATTATCGGTACACTTGCCGAGAAGTCATCATCTAGCATATCAAAAAGGGAAGTTTCACACGCCTCTCCTAATATTTCCCTTAGTTTCATTCCTATTTTAGGGTTTTTGCAATTGATTGATAGCCTCCAATTGTGCTTTTATGAACTTCATGTCATCCAGAGGTGTTATTCTATTCCACTTTTGAAATATAAGCCATGAGTTTATGAAAATCTAGGGACTCTCCTTTAGAATGCAATTGTAATCTTTCTTTATTTCCATGGATATCTTGAACATAGTGGGCTTGAGTTCTTAAAATGTTAGGTTTAGCAGGTTGCTCCATATATTGGCTAAGACTGCTTGAATTGACCCTATATGTATTAGTTTTTCTGCTATGATTTTTCTCAAGATGACACATTAAGAAAATTCTTGAACTTATTGAATTTCTTCTTCTCCATAGACTAATAATTTAGGCTTCTTCATTGTTCTGGTTTTGACTTTGGTTTTTATGCAAAATTTTAATGCTTTCTAGGGTATTGGATTTCATGATAGTATTGTTGATCAAATTTCTTTACTGATTGGTGTTTTGTAGAATTTGGAAGTACTTAATTTTTTGTTTTGTGAATTTTTCACCATGATTTGTATCATAGATAGTACCAATGTGTTTAGGACGTTCAGTTAAAATGCGATTCGTTTGATGGGGTTTTAACTCATAAAATTTTTGCGGTTTCTCCATGGGAGGACATAAAGAAAGACTAAGGTAGAAAGAAAAATACCAGAGAAAAACAAAGGAAATAATAAAATTAACATATGACAAAATTAAACCACACCTAAGGGGTTTGGGTACCTATGACAGGGATCACACACAAGGTGGAATGAGGTACTTATACGCATTCTTTCCGACCACTATTATAAGAGAAAAAGTAATCAAAATTTGGATTACTTTTATATTTAAAAATTGATAAATTTTAAACTATTTAATGCTATTATTTTTTAATTTAATTGATATGTATAGACAATATAAATATATTTTACACGATCAATTAATCATAATCATTTTTTTAAAGTTGTTGATTTATAAGTATCTGCAATTTATTTACATTAATCAAACTAGAAAATGTTAGTTGTACTACCACATCAAAGACCAAAGACCTAGCCATAATGGGTTGAACCATGAACCAAGAACTCACATCCATTTCACCCAACTAGTAAATACCTATTAAGCTACCCTACCCACCCCTAGTCATAGTCGTTAGATGTTTATAAGTGTTTGTTTTTTCTTGAAAGGCAAAATAATATTATAATACAAGGGAAAAATCCAACCAATGTACAAATGAGTATACAGTTGACACAAGATGTGCCAAAAGCTACATCAAAACCAAAGAAATAAAAATACAAGAGGAAATAACTATAGGGCCATAAACAAACAAGGTGTTACAAATAAAATTCTAGAAAAAATGACAACCAAAAACTGCATCTTAATGAAAGATCAAGTTATATCTCAAACCAACTTGACCACCAACATCAAATCAGAGACTACTAGGAAAGAAAGAAGAAACACATCCCTCTCAACTTAGCCAAAATATCAATCTGCTATTGATTAATCAGAAGGCCGTGGTTATGAAATCATTTTGTGAAGGTGTAAAAGTTCTCCATTGTTCTTCCCAAAGACCATTTCAAAGTAAAAAAAAAAAATAGTTTTCTCTTTCACTTCTTTCACGTTTGATGAAATACTAGAAAACACAATCTCATTACGGCCCCTCCATATGATCCTGATTACGACATGCCAAATCATAGAAAAACTCCTTCAGGTTTTGCTTTACCACCTAAAGAAAGGAAACTCTTAAAGAGGATACTAAGATCCCTATGTAGAACTATCTACTACCCTAACAAGGTAAAAATCTTATACCAAACACTATTAACTAAGTCACAAGTGACAAACAGACTCGACATAGACACCACCACAAAACAGAAACATAGTAAGATCAGGATCCACAATCATCATTCTCTGAAATATGTTTTCTCTGGAGGGGGAACCTATAAAGGAAAAGTTGTCAAGAGAAAATAATCACCTTAGAAGAAGTCCATCTATCCCAAATGAGAGGGAGAGTCAGATTTCCCGTAGAAGAGGAGTGACTTGAAGAAATAGATGAAGCCAAAAAATAATGATACACAGATGGGACATAAAAATATCGTTCATAGAAAACTTCCAAATCCATTTATTTCTATCTAAGGAAAAAATATGTTCTCGGATGACTGAAATGATTTAAACAACAAAAGATTCCTCGTGATAGAAAAAAGACTTCCTCCACGCCCTAAATTAGAGTCTCATTTACCTACGTAGCTATCTCTCCAATACTTCCTTTATAATAATCAGATATCATGAACAATATAGTAAGCCTATATTTAAGGGGAATACATATTTTACTTTTAATTTAACTACATATAAAATATCTGATCTTGACGGCTGATTAGAACCTGAAGTGGGCCACAGATACGTCTGCGATGTTGGGTGTGAAAGATGAGGAGGGGGTTGTACCTGCAAGGCACTCCGATGCTAAAGTAAGAATCGGGAGAGAGAGAGAGAGAGAGAGAGAGAGAGAGAGAGAGAGAGAGCAAGACAAAGTATGTGTTTCGTAGGATGATTTAGAATACCTGACCCTCTCAATTGAGAGGGTTTTTATAGTGCCCCAAATGCTTGGACATTGGTCCCTATTTTCGGGGCAAGATAACCGTTTCCTGAAGAATAGGTAACTTCCAGAAACTAGCCGTTGGGACGGGCAGAGGCGCAGTTGCGGGCACGGACGTCGTGACTATTTCTGGAGGGTGGAACCGTGCGTGACAGGCAGGAACTGCCGAGGAGGGGCACCTGACCCTTGGGGTCATCCGACCAGCCTTGCCCGGTAGAGGGCGAAAAGGTAAATGCTGCCCTAAATTGGCTGGACTTAGGCAATTGGGTCATTCTGGGAGCAGAAGTGGATTAGGTCATGCCTAGTCATTGGGCCAGTCTAGAACAGGAGCCTCCTAAGTCATTGCTCCCGGGCATTAGAGTGATGACTTAAGGGTAGTTCGCAGTCCCAGGGAGGTCCAGGAATGCTCGTCGCTTGTCGGTGAGATGAGGTTGTCTTATGCTGCCCGAGGGGGTTCGTGCCCGAGGGAAACCTAACGTTATTTGGCGTGCCCGACGTACGGGGAGCCCAACGGTTGATTTGATCTGAAGAGGTGAAATGCCACGTGTGCCTCGAGCCATGTGCTGTATTTAATATGTCATGATGACTAGGCTAGGGTCATGATGACGCCCCTAGCCGCGCGTACTCGTGCACGTGCCCACAGGTTGTGTATAAATAGAGGGAGAAGCTGCTCATTTGCACTTTTTGCTTCTCTCTCTTCTTCGTTTCACTGCTCTGCATTTTGTTGTTCGCTGTAGTCTAGCCATCGTCCAACCACCGTCCAACCGCTGTACAAGCACCGACCAGCTTTCTTCGACCCCCTAACCTTTTCCTCGACCATGTAAGTTACTTGACTTGATCTTTATTTTAGGCTTTTTCGCTTTCTGTTCTCTTAGAATGCATGCTGTTAGGGTCAAACTAGGTAGCGTAGGAGCAGTTTTCGGTGATTGTTGGTGGTAGGCGGTGGTTTGGCCATTTTTTGCCGCTGCCGTAGTCGCCGGAACCTTAGGAACTTAGGAATTTAGGTTGATTCTGACACCATTGCGACGACGAGAGCGTTTGTCGCCGGCGAAGCTCATGAATTTTACGGTGTACTCATGAGTTTTTCGGCGGATTCATGAGTTTTCTGGTAGGCCTTCAAACAATATTCTGGGTAGCGAACCGGAGATGATCTCCCCGTGTGCGTTAGAGGGGTGGCGCTGGGCATCTCCTCGCGCTATAGCTGTGCCGTTTGAGTTAGGCTTAGGTCGGGGACGTCGTCCTCGGGCCTTTGCGCGCCCTTTCACTTGACTAGCGGTGAAATGATGGATTTGATTTTGTCATCGAATTCACTTTTGTCCTCTGTTTTTCAGGTAAAGGAGATGGCTCGCGAAACTGAGGACGAAATCCTTAGAGAATTTTCCGAGGAGATCTCCTCGGAAGATAGTGATACCGAAGACACCGCTACTCCCCACGATGCTGATGAAACCCCTCCCTTGAGGACTTCCGCGGAAGAATGGTCTGTTGCGGAACCTACGGAGCATGCCTCCGTCTTTTCCTTGTACACTAGAGACGCTTTCATGACCGTGGGGGCTGAGGGGGAGTGGAAGGTCCATTTCCCCGGAGAGGATGACCGTATCTGCCCAGACTACGGGGAAAGGTTCCCGATGTACGAATATGTCTTCAGGGAGATAGGGCTGAGATTGCCCTTTACTAATTTTCAGAGGTCGACTTTCGTGCATTTAGATTTGGCCCCTTCGCAACTGCGTCCCAATTCCATAGCCTTCATTTGGGCGTTTGAATTGACGTGCGAGTTCCTGGAGATAGGAGCTACCCTCCCCCTGTTCTTTACAGTCTTCCACCTCCAGCGACAAGTCTCGGGGAGGAAGTTCGGCTGGGTCTCCCTAAAGCAGGGGAGGAAGTTGTTTAAACCCTTTTCTGAGACCATCCAGACTTTCAAGGAGAGGTACCATATCATTAAGCCTATGTCAGCGAGAGCCACTAACTCCACGTTCATCTGGGAGGTCTCGACAGATGAGAACGAGGAGGATATCATCGACAAGGATGGCAAGATCGTGGGGCAGAGGTTGTTGAGGTTCCCCTTCTGCTGGAGCGGGGACCATTTCACCATGGGAGCGGATGGTTACACCGCCACCCCCAAAATGCTGGACGAGGATGACAAGGCCGGCTATGCGAAGCTGGTGGGCTTTGTCAATAGTTTTACCCCTGCTCAGTGCGTGACTAAGAACGGGGAACCAATCTACGAGGATGATGGGGGCTCAAGGTGGAGAGCCGTTTTATCAATACAAAGGAGCTCCTCGAGTGCCGCTGTAACACCCCAATTCTACCCATCGAATATTAATAAAAATCAGAGTATTTTAAAATTTCCAACAAAATCAGGATGTCACATTTTTCAACTTAAAAACAACAAACTACTTGTATTTCACTTATCATTTGATACATAGCATTCGGCATACAACTGTCAACTTAAACTTCACTCACAACTTTATTCAGTTATTACAATTTTCAAATTAATATTATTCAACATTTAGTAATAACAACAACTTAGGAACAACTTCAAACAACTAGTAATAACAACTATTCATCAACTTAAAATAACAACGACATAAACAAAACATGCCCTCCCGAGTGCTACGTATCAGAGCATGACACCAACTCGAACTAACAGCAACTAAAGACTTCATAACGCTACTTCGAACATCCAACTGCAAATCTTGAGTACCTGCTCAATTACCCATAATAGGTAACATCATTACAGAAGGGGTGAGATATCGAATAATATAACAAAAGTATGATAATTAATATGTTAGATAGAATCATGCAATTTCACTACTATCCATCAACAACCACTTACCAATCACCCGCAATTTATAAACATACTTTATCAACTTATTACACACATCAACATTTTTGACATAATCACATAATCAACATAATCAACTTCTTTAACATCAACATAGTCAACTTTATCAACATAATCATATAAGCAACTTCATCGACATAATCCACATAAACAACTTAATCGACTTAATCAACATAAAACAACTTCATCAACTTGCTCAACATAAACAACACAAATAATACGACACAGGATGCGACTCGGCTAAGCACATGCATGTGGTACCATCGGAGTAGAACTCCCAACTTAAACATATGCCAAGTTATCGAGGCATTTCAACTTAATCTGGTGCCATTAAGGCCAACTTAATCAATGCCATCAAGGCCAACTTAATCAATGCAAATGTATGCATGCCACAACAACCACAACGTCACGACATCAACAACGCATCAACAACAACGCAAACAATAACTTAAACATGCATCAATTTCATCAACTTAATCCAACATTGGTCGTTCGACCTACAACTTAAACATGCCCATAAACCGGGACAATTCAACTTATTCAACTGTACGAGAAAATCCACATATTCAACCAAAATTCAACAAAACAAACCGACTAAAATCACCTACTAATTATTACGAACTACCTCGACAATTTTCGTTAAATTCCGGACAACTAAGTTTTTCGCCTAAACCGGCTAAACCGACTAAAACTGCGCTATTTTTAACTTCTGTTACTAATACCAATTTATTGGAAAATTCTGTGATTTTTCTGATTTGAATACAATATTAAGATCAATCCTGTAACTAGAAACATGATTATTAAAAGTATTAAAAAAAAGTAGTGTTATTGTTTATAAGTAACTAGAAACATGAATAAACAGTATCACTCCAATAACACTTCGTTTGCCAATGGTGTATGCGCTACTATTCATCATTTAATAAAACTATCTCTTATCATATTGCTTAATTTGATGGGGCGACTAAAATTCCTACTGTTTTCAACTTCCAGCATCTTTTCAACAAAATAAATTAACCACACTGCCTACTAATTATTACAAACTTTCCCAAAAATTTTCATTCGATTCCGGGCAACTAAATATACCGCTTAATTTTACCGGGCGACTAAAATTACTACTGTTTTCAACTTCCAGCATCTTTTCAACCAAAATAAAATCAACCACACTACCTACTAATTATTACGAACTTTCCCAAAAATTTTCATTCGATTCCGGACAACTAAATATACCGCTTAATTTTTGCTCCCGGCACTGTTTTCTGTCCTGTTCTGCCACTAATTATTTTTCTGCTACAATAGATTATGCTACTAATTTTTTTACTGTCATCAAAATCAACTCTGTTACCAAATTATCACTACCTACTAGGACCTGTTATCTGCTATTTATAATAAAAAAAAATTAACCAATTACTATGCTACTATACACTACAACGCCTGGAAACGAGAACAAGGTGAATTCCACCAATATCACTGCGGGCCCCACATTCCATAATATATAAAAATCACAATTTGTTTCTTCTTTCCTTGTGTTTCCTGCGCTGCTTCATTGCATCTATATATATTATCCAATCAATTAATATACACTAATCTATTTTTCCATCACATGCTCTTATATAATTATATATTAATTAACTAAAGCAAAAGTAACCAAAAGTGTGTTACCTAATCCTCACTGTAGCGCATGGAGTAAGGAAAAATGGTGGATTTCTACTATCAGGTTTCAAATTACTCTATCAATTGATAATGGGTCTCTATAATATACCAATTCCAATCCAATAAATATCACATAGTGAAAAATTATATAAATCCCAATTTCTACATACTAACTATCATTCTCCCGATTATAAAATTCGAACCCCACCCTTACCTGATTGGATCGAAGGTAGCTCGAATTTCTTGATTTTTCCACCGGTAGCAATTTCTCCTCTCCTTCTTCTCCTTAATTTCACTGTTCGTGACTTGTTCTTCTCTTTTCCCCCAAATGCTCACGTTCTGTTTCTTTTTCCTCTAACTGATATCCCACTCCCTACTACTATTCTTTTCTATTATATTAATTTAATAGAATTATAATTATTAGTTTCTAATTGGGCTTAAGTTCTCACACACCCTTAATTGCTACTAAAACCCCAATGTAGGCCCAATAGTACTATTTCTTACAAAATCAATTTAATAAAAATACAATATTAATTCTAGTGTTAATTTCTCGGCTAATTTATACTCGACTATCAACTTACCGACTTAACCACATAATCGACATATTCATAAATTATTCGGAAATTACTTAATAATATTTTAATTATATTATTTCTAATATAATTCTACGACTAAACCAACTTAAATACCAACTTACCAATTAAATCTCCTCAACACAAAATTAACCGAAATAATAATTCGCGACCAACTACTTACTCCCGCCTTAATAGATTAATTCCGATTATCAACCAAATGGTCCAACAATTCAACTTAGTTAATTAAATAAGATAGTCCAATAAATAAATAATATTATTCTTAATATTATTCCTCCGATTTAACCGACTAAAATCCGACTTTAACTTAATAATCCCAATACGCCTCTTAAAATAATACCGACAAATCCAACTACTCCGATTAATTCTCAACTTCGTCTAAATCCAATAATTAAATCCTTCAATAATTTAATTAACTAATTAATTAAATTCAGGCGTTACAGCCGCACTCGGGATGACGCCCTAGACTTGCTGGGTAGCTTTTATTTCTTAGCTTGCTTGAACTGTTACCTTTCTTTGTGCTAATGTGCTCGTTATGTTTTTGCAGGTAAAATGACTTCTGCACATGAACGAATGGTGAAGAATGCCCAGGCGAAGGGCAAAGGTGGACTAACAATAGGGAAGAGTCGGCTCAGCCAGCGGGGGCCTCCTCCGCAAACGGGGCCGAGGACCTCCTCGTCAACTCCCCCACCCGTCCATACCTCCCCTGTGCCCGTAAACTCGAGGCCCAAGCGCACACAGACGACCGAACTGGTGGACCTCAGCAAGGAAGGGGACAAGAGTAGGTTCGAGCTGCCTCCGTGCCTCCACAATAGAAGGTTCTTCGAAGGTTCCTCCTTGGCGATCCCTTGGGCGGAGTCTCTGAAGCTCGAGGAGATGGGTCGCCCGAGCAAAAGGGCAATGCTAGCCCAGGATGCTTCTGCCCTGATTAGGGTTCTTGAAATGGTGGTGATCAACACCGAGGAAGGTTCCCACCAGGACTTTGAGCTGAAGAAGGCCCAGGCCACTATCGCGTATCTGGAGGAGAAGTTGAAAAAGTCCAGGGAGGAGCAGGCTAGGGCCGTCGAAGAGGCGCTGAAAAAATTCCAAGATGCAATGACCAAAATTAATGGGGAGAAAGATACCTTTGCCGAGGAGAAGAAAGCCGCGGAAGATCTGGTCGAGCAATTGAGGAGTGTTGTTTCTCCTACTAAGGACGAGCACGAGGAAGTGAAGAAATTGAAGACTCGAGCTGAGCTGGTCGCGCGCATCAACCAGGCAGAGGACGATTGCAACGTCATCGCTGAGGACTCCTTCAACAACACCGTGGCGTAATTGAGGATCTTGAACCCTGGGGTCGAATTGGCCACCGAGGGGTCAGGGTTCCTCTATAGCGTTGAGGACAACAAAATCTTCATCCCCAAGTTTTTTCAAATCGACAAGGAACATACACAGACTCTCCGCGATGAGCCTCAACACATGGACGAGTGATTTCTTCTTTGTTGTATCTTTGGCTTGCATGTCGTATTTATGTAACTTTATTTTTTGTACGGGGCATGGCCCCTTATTGATGTGACTGGTACACTCGTGGTCCTTGTGGCCACTTTTATTGTAATATTTATCCCCGACGTGGTCGGTTTTGTATGATTTATTTTTGCGCATGACTTTACTTTTCTTTATTTTGCTAAGTGTTGAATTTTTGCTCGATACGCGCGTGTGCCCGTCATAAGGGTAACTTTGAGGCCTCGCAGGATTACCCTGTTTGCTGCCTCGGCTTGCCCGTTAGTTTGGAGATGTTCGACGGACGCGAAGTGTTGCTTGGTGCCCAGTTGGGCGACGAACTCCTGAAACCTTTTGTCCGTAAACTGTGTCCCGTTGTCGATGACGATTTCTTAGGGGATGCCGAAGCGGGCAAGGATGTTCCGCTTGTAAAAGTAGAGTATGTTGTGGGCCGTTATTTTGGCCAGAGCCTCTGCTTCAATCCATTTGGTAAAGTAGTCAACGCCCACTATCATGTACTTATTCTGATAAAACCCTACGACAAATGGTCCCAGAATATCCAGGCCCCACCATGCGAAGGGCCACGGGGAGGACATTGCTTTGAGTTTATTGGGCGGTGCCAAATGCATGTCCCCGTGCCGTTGGCATTTGTCACATTTCTTCACATGTTCTTTTACATCCTACTGCATGGTTGGCCAGTAGTAACCTACTCGTAGAGCTTTCTTGGCGAGGGATCTCCCCCTGAGGTGCTGGGCGTTGATCCCTTCGTGAATCTCACGCAGGGCGTGGGCGACCATCTCTTCCTTGACACATTTGAGTAGAGGGATGGAGAACCCTCGCCTGTAGAGCTTATTTTCGACCAGGACGTAGGAGCAGGCTCTGCGCCTGACTAAGCTGGCCTCCTTGGGGTAGGACGGTAGTTTGTCCTTGGCGAGGTAGTTGTAGACGGCGGTCATCTAACAATTGTTGTCGCCGATGACATGCACGTCGAGGATCGCGGAAGCTTTCTCGATGCTGGGTCGAGGAAGTACTTCTTGGATGACGGACTTATTTTTGCCTTTTTCTTTGTGCTCTCCAACTTTGACAAAACATCTGCTTTGCCATTATGTTCGCGGGGAACATGCTTTACTTCTACCGATGCGAATTTCGTCATTTTCTCCTTGACTAGGGTTAAGTATTCAGACAAGTTGTCGTTCTTGGCCTGGTATTCTCCTCGAACCTGGAGGGCCACGAGTTGGGAGTCGGTGCAAATGACGACTTCCTCGGCTCCCAGGTCTTCGGCGAGGCGCAAACCTGCGAGGAAAGCTTCGTATTCGGTCTGATTGTTGGAAGTGGGGGAAAGATAAGGTAAGAGAGACTTTGACGAGGATTCTTTCCTCATTTTCCAAGATGATACTTGCCCCGCTTCCTGTCGAACTGGATGCCCCGTCGACGAAGATTGTCCATTTGCACGCCCCGTAAGTGGGGGAGTCGGTGAATGTAATCTCCGCGACAAATTCGGCCAGCGCCTGGGCCTTGAGGGCTTTTTTACTCTCATATTGGATGTCGAATTCTGGCAGTTCCAATGACCACTTGACCATTCTTCCGGCCATGTCTGGTCGGCCTAACAGTTGCTTCACGGGCTGGCCTGTTCGTACCACGATTGTGTAGGCTAGAAAGTAATACCTTAGTCTCCTCGCAGTGTTGATGAGGGCCAAGGCTACTTTCTCTATCTATTGGTATCTCAGCTCTGGCCCTGCATCACTTTGCTCGTGAAGTATATGGGATTCTGCCTATTGGGCATTTCATGAATGAGGGCGACGCTGACGGCCTCGGTTTCCACGGCGAGATAGAAGTACAGAGTTTCGCCGTTATCTGGTCGAGAAAGGATGGGTGGTTCTGACAGTGCTCGCTTTAGGTGCAGGAGAGCCTGGTCGCATTCCTCCGTCCACTCGAAAGGTGCCTCCTTACGGAGGAGTTTGAAAAAGGGCAGTGCGTGCTGAGCAGACTGCGCCACAAAATGTGATAACGAAGCGAGCATCCCGTTGAAGGATTGGATGGGCTTCTTCGAGTTTGGCGTTGGGAACTCGGAGAAGGCCTCACACTTGTCGGGCTTAGCTTTGATTCCTTGTTCTGTTAGATAGAAGCCGAGGAATTTTCCCGCTCGTACCCCGAACGTGCACTTCTCCGGGTTGAAACGCATCTGATACTTCCTGGTCTGCTCGAAGACTTTCCTCAAATGGGCCGTGTGATCAGATTCCTCGTTGGACTTCACGATCATGTCGTCCATATAGACTTCGAGCATGTCCCCGATTTCTCCCCAGAAGACCTTGTTCATCATTCTTTGGTAGGTAGCACCAGCGTTTTTCAAACCGAAGGGCATTACGTTGTAGTAATAATTGCCCGATTCGGTCATGAAAGCTGCGTACCTTTTGTCGCTTTTTGCCATGGGTATTTGATTATAGCCCGAATATGCGTCCATGAACGATAATAATTTAAAACCAGCAGAATTATCAACTAATTTATCTATATTGGGGAGGGGATATGCATCTTTAGGGCAGGCCCTATTGAGATTGGTATAATCAACACACATGCGCCATTTTCCATTAGACATTTTAACGAGTACAACATTGAACAACCAAGTAGTGTACTTGGCCTCCGAAATAAAATTTGCCTCGATGAGGTCTTTTACAGCTTGTTCGGAAGCCTCCGTTTTCTCCGGAGACTGCTTTCGCCTATGTTGAGCTACTGCCCTAGCGGCGGGGTCGATTGTGAGCTGGTGGCAGGCGACATCAGGATCTAGGCCAGGAATTTTCGCGACGCTCCAAGCGAATAAATCTGCATTCTCCCAGAGACAAACTTTGAGCTGTTTCCTCGCTAAGTCGGGGAGTCCAGTCCCAATCTTCACTCCTCGCTGGGGGTTATCACTGAGCAGGATAAGTTCAAACTCGCTATTCGGAATTGGGCGTATCGGATGGGAGGTCTCGCGGGTACTGGTTGAAGTTGAAGGGCTGCTCGAACATGGCTGGATCTCCTTCCCCTTCTTCTTCTTCTCCTTTTGGTCGCCTTCGGAGAAGCGGCTGTCAAGGTCGATAAAGTCGACGCAGGACAGCGGCTTTGCCTCCTCGGAGCTGCTGGGCAGGGCCGGCTTTCAGGAAGTCTTCGGCTTGGCGGCAATAGTGTTCAACCCTTTGGTGGCTGCCTCGAAACATCTCCTTGCTGCTTCGATGTCCCCGTGCAGAGTGGCAACCAGATCCTTAGAAGTGCAGTACTTCATCTTCAGGTGCACGGTTAATGGTACGACCACCAATTCGGCCAAAGTTGGCCGCCCAAAGATGCACAAATAGAGAGAGGGGCATTCGATGACCAGGAATAGAACTTTAATAGACCTGGCCGTATCTGCAGATCCGAACATCACGATCAGTTTTACTTATCCCCAGGGCTTTGTGACCGACCCATTGAAGCCTTGTAGGTCAGAGCCTACGTAGGGCGTTAGATGTGTCTCATCTAGCTGGAGGGTGGAAAACAACTGCGAATACATGATGTCGACCGAGCTGCCTTGATCGACTAGGATTCGACGAACATCAAAGTTAGCTATTTATGTTCTCACGAGCAGTTGATAACTTGAGTTAGGAGCCCCACCGAGGAGTTCCTCGCGGTAGAAGGTGATGAGGATCGACTCTCCCCGGACTTTGTCGAGCGTGATACTCCTGTTTGAGCTCGTGCTAAGAAGATGCTCGAACTTCCTTTTAACGGAGCCCACAGTAACCTTGTTGAAGCCCCCTCCGAAGATGACCATGGCGGAGGGGAAAGTTTCCCATGGATTATGCCCAGCGAAGTAGGGGGAGCGTTGAGTCCCTCGGGGATGTAGAAGTCCTCAGGCCGCGATATGCTTATGGCAACCTGAAGGCTCATCTCTTTCGAGGAAGGCACCTCTTCCTCGACCTTCTTGGACTCTTGGGTGTCATGCCGTGGAGCTTCCCTCTTCTTGGCAAACTGTTTCAGGTGCCCGTCCCTGATCAGTATCTCAATGACATCCTTCAGGTGGATGCAGTCGTCGGTTGTATGGCCGTGGCTCTTGTGGAACCGGCAATATTTCGACTTGTCAGTATTCGGCTTGGCCGATATCTGTTTAAGGAATCAGACCCTTACTTGCTTGAACTCCGAGTTGGCACATTCGGAGAGGATCTTCTCCCTGGAGACGGCCAGGGGAGTATACTCGTGGAAGCGGCCGGAGGGTCCTTTGTTGTCCCGGGACTCCCAGGGGCAGTCCTCGCGTCTTCTATCTCCTCGACGAGATGTCGAGGGGTCATCGTGCTTAGAGGTCCGAGCACTCTCTTGGTTCCATGAGTCCCGGCCGGAGCTGGCAGCTTCTTTCTCCTCGTACTGGATATACGTTTGCGCCTTTAGGAGGAAGGCGTTCAGAGTCCTCGGAGTTTCAATGCCAACTGCTTTGGCAAATTCTGTACCGGGACGAAGTCCTCGCTTGAGCAAGAACTTCTTCATGTCATCGGTCGTTGAGACCTGGACTGCTTCTTTATTGAACCTCTCGATGTAGGCTCGGAGAGGCTCGTCTTTCCCTTGAATTATGGCCTCAAGGGAGGCTTCGGTCTTCGGGTGGCGGTGGGAGGCCATGAAGTGTCTGGAGAACATTCTCCCCAACTATCTCCATGAGGTGATGGATTGGTCGGGGAGCTTCTTGTACCAGGTCATCGCTCCTTTTCTGAGCGTGGTAGGGAACAATCTACATTTGATGGCGCCCCGGACGCCACGATAGTCCAGCAAAGCATCAATATTCTCGATGTGCTCGTCAGGATCTGTTGTACCGTCGTATATGCCCAGAGACGGTGTTTCTCCAGCCCCTTGGGGAGGCGCATGGCCATGATTTCCTGAGACAACGGCCGCGAGGCTCGTCGTTGCTGCTGCTACTGGACCATGACGAAGAGCTGGTGCTTCGCTCAAGAATAGGACGACGATCTCTGCGGGGAGATGGGATTCGTGCTCGGCCCTTGGATCTAGGCGGAGGCGAATGCTGGTCCCTTCTGGTCCTCTTGGATCCCGGGGAGTACTGGCTCCATGGGGAGATGTGGTCGCGCTTTCTAGCGGCTTGGGACTCTGGCTCAGGTGGTGCCCGACGGTCTCTTTCGCGTCGGGGAGGTGGACTCCGAGATCTTCGGCGCTCTTTCCTCGGTGGAGGGGATCTTGACCGGTTAGACTCCTCTAGGGCTCTGATATTCGCGTTCAATTGGAGGATCAGGAGGTTGGTTTTGTTGAGAGCTTCAAGAAAGGCCTCCATGACCGGGTCAACGTTGGGCGGAACAGGGACATGCTGGTGGTCTAGGGAGGGTTGTTCCTCAACATGATCAGCGCGAGCAGGGGAGGGAGACGCGGTGGCTCCATCTCTCAGTTGATGGGTGTCGCCCCTAAGAAAGGGTGCAACTCCATCAGTATCAGTTTTGCTGACGCGGAGAAAAACAAAGTTACAAGCATCGTGTACATGATCTTGGCTTTCCATGATCAGAATCTTGGAAAGAGGGATGTTTTGGTCTTGAATCTACGATGGAGGAAAGACGGGGATAATAGAAGTTCCCACAGATGGCGCCACTGATCTTGACGGTTGATCAGAACCTAAAGTAGGCCAGAGATGACATCTGCGATGCTGGGTGTGAAAGATGAGGAGGGAGTTGTACCTGCAAGGCACTTCGATGCTAAAGTAAGAATCGGGAGAGAGAGAGAGAGAGCAAGTACAAAGTATGTGTTTCGTAGGATGATTTAGAATACCTGACCCTCTCAACTGAGAGGGTTTTTATAGTGCCCCCAGCACTTGACCATTGGTCCCTATTTTTGGGGCGAGATAACCGTTTCCCGAAGAATAGGTAACTGCCAAAAACTAGCTGTTGGGATGGGCAGAGGTGCCCGAAACTAGCCGTTTCCACAGGCAGAGGCGCAGTTGCGGGCACGGGCGTCGTGACTGTTTCTGGAGGGTGGAACCGTGCGTGACGGGAAGGAACTACCGAGGAGGGACAGCTAACCCATGGGGTCATCCGACCAGCCTTGCTCGGTAGAGGGGCAGAAAGGTAAATGCTGCCCTAAATTGGCTGGACTTAGGCAATTTACCCGTTCTGGGAGCAGAAATAGATTAGGTCATGCCTAGTCATTGGGTCAGTCCGGAACAATGTCATTGACAAATAAATGTGATGTATTGATTGTGTAATTTTTGTACATTGCATAATAATTAATCTCTTATTTTTTTAATTGTAAAACATTTATTGTTTAAATTGGTCTATTAAATATCAACAAGATACTTTAATAAATTTAATTTATTTTACATAAAATCTAAAAAGTTAATTTTATTTAACTAATTTCTTAATCAATTAAATTCTTTTTATAATAGTGATTAAGGCTGGAAATGAGTCGAGTCGAGTCGAACTCGCCTTAACTCAGTTCGACTTGTTAAGAATTAGCCGAGTTCGAGTTAATCACGAACTTTTTTTTCAGGTCAAACTCGACTCGTTAAGAATTGGCCGAGTTCGAGTTCGAGTTCGAGTTCATCACAAACTTTTTTTTCAGGTCAAACTCGACTTGTTAGAAGTTCACGAATATCTTGGTTCAACTCGTTAGGTTTATCTTGTTAGGTTTGTTAGTTCTTGTGTTGGCTGGAATTTTGGTAAAACAAAGTTGAACAATGTTGATGTCATATGTCTGATGTCATAACATTGGTTCTTATCATTAGCTGTTGTAGGGTTGGAAGTTTTATATGCTGATGTTATAAGTGATGTCTTGACATCACTATACCAGAACATCAGAACATCAGTTTGTGATGTTTTAGGGCTGCACGTGTTAGGATGTTTTGAGGAGATCTGTTAGAGAGATTGGATGCGAATTTCTTGGAGAAGATATTGGCAATCAGAGATGGAGCAGATCATGGAGCAAATCATATAACAAACATGAGGGCTGATTTGAAAAGATTTAGGAGATCAAATCTGCATTAATTTCTGATTTCAAAAACAAATCAAATCAGTATCTTGGGAGCAGGTCCAAGCCCAAGTCAGAATGATATTTAAAGCAGCCTCAACCCTAAGTTAAATAACGAAGAAAGAGAGCTAAAGACTGAGTGTCATTTGTGTCTTCGTGTGTGTTTTTGTAAACCATTCGTGTGTGAATTGGTGTTACTATTTTGAGTTGTAAGTGTATTCACTCTAGAGCTTTTAAGCAAGAGTGTGTTGTTCTTGATCAAAGCTGTTAAGCAGAATCAAGTTGGGTGACTAGTGTGTAATCATTGGATTGTATCACTGTGGTGAATTAGGGAGTGAGTGGTTTCTCATATCTACGTGGTTTCTTAGGTAGAAGGTTCATTGGGTAGTGATTAAGTTTAGTAGATGTCAACTGGGATTGTTGATTCTGTAAATTAATACTACTAATAGTGAAATTCCTCCCTGGCTTGGTAGCCCCCAGACGTAGGTAGTTAGACCGAACTGGGTGAACAATTCTTTGTGTTATTTACTGTTGCTTTTACCTTATTCATATAGCAGAGTGTGTTGTTGTGACATCACACCTTAACATCACACATCTGATACCAGAATTTCAATTGGTATTATAGCAGGCATCCTGCTCTGCATCTGGGTGAGATCTAGGGCTGATACTTTCTGGTACAATGGACAAGGAGACTGGTGGATTTGTGAATAGACCCCCTATTCTAGATGGCTCTAATTATGACTATTGGTAACCAAGGATGGTTACCTTCTTGAAGTCATTAGACAGCATGGCTTGGAAGGCTATTGTGAAAGAATGGAAACATCCTGTTATTGTGGAAAAGGATGAGAATGGAAAGGAAGTAGAGGGTGAAGGAGAATGAACCAAGGAAGAAGATGAGCTTGCCCTTGGGAACTCTAAAGCCTTGAATGCCATATTCAATGGTGTTGATAAGAACATCTTCAGGTTGGTCAACACTTGTGAAGTTGCTAAGGAAGCATGGGATATCTTGAAGACAACTCATGAAGGGACCTCTAAAGTCAAGATGTCAAGACTTCAATTTTTGACAACAAAGTTTGAAAATCTGAAGATGAAGGAGGATGAGACAATCCATGATTTCCACATGAACATCCTTGAGCTGTCAAATGCTTCTAGTGCCCTAGGAGAGAGGATGACTGAAGAGAAGCTGGTGAGGAAAATTATTAGATCCCTTCCCAAGAGATATAAGATGAAGGTGACTGTAATTGAAGAAGCTCAAGACATCAGCAAAATGAGGGTTGATGAGCTAATTGGATCTCTTCAAACTTTTGAGTTAGGGTTGAGTGAAGAGGAACCTGAAAAGAAGACCAAGAGTATAGCTTTGGTATCTAATACTCAAGAAGAGAAGAAAGGGAATGGTGCTGAGTCTCAGGAGGACCTGTCCCAGGCCATTGTCTTGCTGGGAAGACAGTTTAATAAGGTTATGAAGAGGATAAATATGAGTTATAATCCTAATGTCAAGAACATCACATCTGACACCAACAGATCAGGAGATCAGGGGAAGAAAACTAGAGATGAAGAAAAGTCCAATAATGACAAGGGAGTTCAATGCTATGAGTGTGAAGGGTATGGTCATGTCAAGAAGAAATGTCCTACTTATCTCAAAAAGCAGAAAAAGGGGTTATCTGCTTCTTGGTCTGATAGTGAAAGTGAATCAGAAGATGAATCAGCCAATCTTGTTAGAGCTATGATTGGGGTTTGTGAGTCAGATGATGATTCGTGTGATGATGAGGTTACTTATGAAGAGCTTGCTGCCTCGTATAAAGAATTGTGTATGAGAAGTGAACAAGTGTGTCTTGAAGGAGAGAAGCTGAAGAAAACCATAGTGCAGTTAGAGGCTGAAAAGACTGAACTTGAAAATGAAGTCAGTATGCTTAACTCTAAATTGGATTCTATGACCAAAACTGTCAGAATGTTGAACAATGGTACTGATGCTCTAGACAACATTCTTAGTTAAGCTTCAGTCTTCAGGTCATGTTACATTTGGTGATGGTGTCAAAGGAGAAATCAAGGGGATGGGAAAGCTGAATTGTGCTGGTGCTCCTAGACTGGATGATGTTCTTCTTGTCAAAGGGTTGACAACAAATTTGATCAGTATTAGTCAACTTTGTGATCAAGGATTCAAATTAGACTTTACAAAATCTGAGTGCAAAGTCACAAATGAGAAAGGAGAAGTCATCATGAAGGGTGTTAGGTCTAAGGACAACTGTTATCTATGGGTGCAACAAGACTCAAGTACCTCAACATGTGTGTTTGCTAGAGATGATGAAGTCAAAATTTGGCATCAAAAGTTAGGACATCTTCATCTGAAGGGAATGAAGAGAATAATATCCTCAGAAGCTGTCAGAGGAATTCCTAAACTCAATATTGAAGAGGGAAAAGTTTGTGGAGATTGTCAAATAGGGAAGCAGACCAAGATGTCACATCAGAAGCTTCAACATAACACCACCTCCAAAGTTTTGGAACTTCTTCATATGGACTTGATGGGACCTATGCAGGTAGAAAGTCTAGGAGGGAAGAAGTATGCTTATGTTGTTGTAGATGATTATTCTAGGTACACCTGGGTGAGCTTCATTAAAGACAAATAAGAGGTGTTTGATGTTTTTAAAGATCTTTGTCAAAGACTCCAAAGGGAAAAGGAGAGTAATGTTATTAGAATAAGGAGTGATCATGGAAGAGAGTTTGAAAATAGCAAGTTTGCTGAATATTGTTCTGCTGAAGGCATAAGTCATGAGTTCTCTTCTCCAATCACTCCTTAGCAAAATGGAGTTGTTGAAAGGAAGAATAGAACTATTCAAGAGTCTGCTAGAGCAATGATTCATGCCAAAAAGCTTCCTTATCATTTCTGGGCTGAAGCTATGAACACTGCTTGCTATATTCACAACAGAGTTACTTTGAGAAGGGGCACTTCAGCTACTCTGTATGAACTGTGGAAAGGAAGAAAGCCAAATGTGAAGTACTTTCATGTTTTTGGAAGTAAATGTTACATTCTGTCAGATCGTGAACAGAGGAGAAAATTGGATCCTAAAAGTGATGAGGGAATCTTTCTAGGATACTCTACAAATAGCAGAGCTTACAGGGTTTTCAACTCCAGAACAAAGGTTATGATGGAGTCTATAAATGTGGTGATTGATGACATTGATAAGCAGGAAGATGCTGATGTCCTGGATGATGTTGAAACATCAGTTGAAGAAGTCACAGAAGAAACTGAAGACAGCAGTGGGTCTCCCAGTCCTGTTGATGCTGAGCCTGAACCTGAACAATCTAATAAAGAACCATCTATTAGAGTGCTAAAGGACCATCCAAGGGAGCTTATCATAGGTGATCCTAAGTAAGGGGTCAGCACTAGATCAAGAGAGGTTGTGTCAAATTCTTGTTTTGTTTCTAAAATTGAGCCCAAGAATGTCAAAGAAGCCTTGACTGATGAGTTTTGGATCAATGCCATGCATGAAGAGCTGAAGCAATTCAAAAGGAATGAAGTGTGGGATCTTGTACCAAGGCCTGATGGAGTTAATGTGATTGGCACAAAGTGTATTTATAAGAATAAATCTGATGAACAAGGAGTGGTCACCAGAAACAAGGCCAGATTAGTTGCTCAGGGATACACTCAGGTTGAAGGAATTGATTATGATGAAACCTTTGCTCCTGTGGCAAGACTGGAATCTATCAGATTACTCTTAGGGGTGGCTTGTAATTTCAAATTCAAGCTTTTTCAGATGGATGTTAAGAGCGCCTTCTTGAATGGTTACTTAAATGAAGAGGTGTATGTTGATCAACCAAAAGGATTTATTGATCCAACATTTCCTGACCATGTGTATAAACTAAGGAAGGCTCTATATGGTTTGAAGCAAGCACCAAGAGCTTGGTATGAAAGGCTTACTGAATTCCTGGTTGTTAATGGCTACAGAAAAGGAGGGATTGACAAGACCTTGTTTGTTAAAGAGGAAGGAGGAAAACTGATGATAACTCAAATCTATGTTGATGACATAGTATTTGGTGGGATGTCAGATGCAATGGTGAAACATTTTGTGGAACAGATGCAGTCTGAGTTTGAAATGAGTCTTGTTGGAGAGCTCAACTATTTTCTTGGTCTACAAGTTAGACAAATGGAGGACTCCATATTCATTTCTCAGAGCAAGTATGCAAAGAACATAGTGAAAAAATTTGGTCTAGAGAATGCTAATCACAAGAGGACACATGCTCCTACTCATTTAAAGTTGTCCAATGATGAACATGGTGTTAGTGTGGATCAAAGTGTATACAGAAGCATGATTGAAAGTCTATTGTATCTCAGAGCCAGCAGACCTGATATTTCTTTTGCTGTTGGAGTTTGTGCCAGATATCAAGCTGAGCCTAAAGTTAGTCACTTAAATCAAGTGAAGAGGATTCTGAAATATGTGAATGGGACTAGTGACTATGGAATGCTTTACAGTCATGGATCAGGCACTGAGTTATGTGGTTTTTGTGATGCTGATTGGGCAGGGAGTGCTGATGATAGAAAAAGTACTTCAGGAGGGTGCTTCTTCTTAGGGAATAATCTGATATCATGGTTTAGTAAAAAGCAGAACTGTGTGTCTCTTTCTACTGCTGAAGCTGAGTACATAGCAGCAGGGAGTAGTTGTTCTCAACTTGTTTGGATGAAGCAGATGTTAACAGAATACAATGTCAAGCAAGATGTCATGACATTGTAATGTGATAATTTGAGTGCTATTAATATCTCTAAGAATCCTATTCAACATAGCAGAACTAAGCATATTGATATAAGGCATCATTTTATAAGAGATTTGGTTGAGGATAAAGTAGTTGCCTTGGAACATGTTGCTACAGATAAGCAATTAGCTGACATTTTTACTAAAGCCTTAGATGCAAATCAATTTGAAAGCTTAAGAAGCAAACTGGGAATTTGCATTTATGAGGATTAGGTGTGCTGAAAGGAGTATGTGTGCAGTTGTGATTTTGCATATGTTTAATGAAAACAACATTTTATTCAACTGCTGAAAGCATACAAGATTGGATTTTGGTACATCAAAAGTAATTTATATGTTCTAAAGATTATCCCAACCCCCTGCATCAAGAAAAGTTTTCCAATCTTCATCCCATTCATCATCAGAAGCATGTAGTTGCACTGGAGGTTTCTTGATGGTTTTTGTCTCTGATGGTTTTCTTGTTCTTGTTGCTCCTGAAGAAGTTCCAGCGACTTTCCTTGTTGTGTTCTTGGTCTTCAGTGGATCTGGTTTATTGTCCTCATGCTTATGTTGCTTTCCTGCATCTTTATTTGACTGACTCATTCTTGTGTGGTGTTTGGTGCTGTTAGAAGGAAGAAGGCATGAACTTTATAGTACTATAAGAATCCATAGGTTGTATCGCCTGACCAGTCAAAGTTTTTGGGATATTGTGTTCCTTGGGAAGCTTGCTTTTGACCATGTCTTAATGGATGTCAGATCTTTGTGTTTGATGTTGTCAAATTAAGGCTAAAAAGGTGGAGAGAGTTGCCAAGATGTGGTTGTGAAGTTTTTTTCTGATATGGTGCAGAAGTTGAGGGGGAGAGTGTATGAACAGTTGTGAGCTGGTTCTTGTTTTGAGGGGGAGTTTGCCCTATGCTGATGTGAAGGTATTTCTGCTACTTGTTGGTTTTTGTTGCTGCTGGTTAGTGAGTTTGTGCAGCTTGAGGTGCTGCTAGGTGTTTTGAAAATTTATCAATTTTTATCCGCTGTTGGGTTCTCTGATGGTGGCAGAGTTTGTTTTAGCCAAAATTAACCAAAGGGGGAGATTGTTAGTTCTTGTGTTGACTGGAATTTTGGTAAAACAAAGTTGAACAATGTTGATGGCATATGTCTGATGTCATAACATTGGTTCTTATTATTAGCTGTTGTAGGGTTGAAAGTTTTGTATGCTGATGTTATAAGTGATGTCTTGACATCACTATACCAGAACATCAGAACATCAGTTTGTGATGTTTTAGGTCTGCGTGTGTTAGGATGTTTTGAGGAGACCTGTTAGAGAGATTGGATGCGAATTTCTTGGAGAAGATATTGGCAATCAGAGATGGAGCAGATCATGGAGCAAATCATATAACAAACGTGAGGGCTGATTTAAAAAGATTTAGGAGATCAAATCTGCATTAATTTCTGATTTCAAAAACAAATCAGATCAGTATCTTGGGAGCAGGTCCAAGCCCAAGTCAGAATGATATTTAAAGCAGCCTCAACCCTAAGTTAAATAACGAAGAAAGAGAGCTAAAGACTGAGTGTCATTTGTGTCTTCGTGTGTGTTTTTGTAAATCATTCGTGTGTGAATTGGTGTTACTATTTTGAGTTGTAAGTGTATTCACTCTAGGGCTTTTAAGCAAAAGTGTGTTGTTCTTGATCAAAGCTGTTAAGCAGAATCAAGTTGGGTGATTAGTGTGTAATCATTAGATTGTATCACTGTGGTGAATTAGGGAGTGAGTGGTTTCTCATATCTAAGTGGTTTCTTAGGTAGAAGGTTCATTGGGTATTGATTAAGTTTAGTAGATGTCAACTGGGATTGCTGAATCTGTAAATTAATACTACTAATAGCGAAATTCCTCCCTGGCTTGGTAGCCCCCGGACGTAGGTAGTTAGACCGAACTGGGTGAACAATTCTTTGTGTTATTTACTGTTGCTTTTACCTTGTTCATATAGCAGAGTGTGTTGTTGTGACATCACACCTTAACATCACACATCTGATACCAGAATTTCAAGGTTCAACTCGCTTATTTCACAAATTTAAAAGTAATTTTTTAAAGTCTATTTTTTATATATATATTTGACATTTTAAATTACTATTTTTTAAATAAAAAATATAGAAATAAAATAAAAGTTATAAGATTGAAATTTATACTATGTTAATTTTATTTGTATAATTATTCGTAGAAATATTTTACTCACTTGAGAATATAAATTATCAATTAAAACCGTTAAATTAAAAGAAAATATGAGACTAAGATTTAGAACAAATCTTTAAACCTACTCTTAAAGACAATATAATCTATCTCATATATAATCGAATTGACTCATGAACCTAACGAGTCGAACTATGTATAGTTTAAATTCAGATCATTTAGTTAACGAACTTAGTTTTTAGTTCATATTCAGCTCATTTGGTTCATGAACATAGTTCAACGATTTAATTTTCGAATCGAATTTCGAATTATTTTCGAGTTGGTTTGGTTCATTGTCAGCCCTAATAGTGATTAAAGAATACATTATTATTATTATTATGAAACTAATGGCAAGACATTATTAAAAAAAGTCATTAATATAAGTCAAACACTTTTTAAAGTAGCAAATACATCCGATTCTATATAAAAAATGCTCCTTTCCTTTGATTCTTAAAAAATACAAGCATATTAATTAACATTATTTTTATATTTAAATAATTCTTCTTCATAAAAGGACACTTTACAAACTAGTAATTGGCCGATTAAAATGTAATTCATCTGTAGCATGCCCTTATAAGTTATTCAACAATTAAATCCAAGTCTTCAAATTTGAAACTCATCAATCACCTAATCAAAATGTTACCTTGAAGCCAACGTCACAAACAGTCCCCAACTTCCAAAAGGAATATACTTTTCCTTTAATTATCATTTTATATTTTATCACAATTTTACACAAATCCAGATTCCCCACAACCAAAAAACACTGCATTCACATATTCAAACATATCTAACCCTACGATAAAGATCAAACGGTTCTAATTTAAAACTAGTAATTTAAAGAAAATCAAACCCATTTTTTATGATCTGTGCGATCGAGATCGAATGGTTAATAACACCTTAATGCAGCAAAAACATGACTGCATAAGATTGAATTTCATTTCACAAACACTCTCGTCTCCCCTCCCTTTCTTTTTATTTTTTTCTTTTTATGTCCCTATGGTGTGCTCTCCAATCATCATTACCGTAAACTCCTCCCACGCCCCGTTTCTTTCTCACACAAAACAACACAACTCATCCATTTCAATACATAAATCAAAAGAGAGACAATCGCTAAACCCATAAAATTCATTTTCCATTTTTTCATCTCCAATCCCACCCATCCCAACACATCCCAACCCCTATACAAACTTAACCTCCAAAACAAATTACAAATTGAGACCTTGTGTTATAAGCTTGTTTTGCTTGCATATGTAATGCATCAAAAGAAATCAGAGGTCCAAATCGGAAAAGAAAGCGTCGGCGTTTCTTCCGATTTCAATCCAACACCACCGATTCAACACAACCACCACCAGAATTACCAACGGCAACACCTCTGTCCACGTCATCACTCCATTGATATTTCCCCAACCCAACCTCCGCTTCCGCAAAAACAACCTCCGGTTAATAAACCGCCTTTCAAGCCGCAAAATACGCCGTTCTTTTCGCTCACCGTCGCAACTTCCTCCGCCGCCTTTCGTATCCTCCGCCGCCTCAAGAAACACCGTTCCCTCTTTTTAATATCTCTCCCGCTTCTCTACCTGTACCTCCTCGCTTCGCGGTCTTTCTTACTAGATTTTCTCACCGCTTTGGCTTTTTCCACCGCGTTGCTATTTTCCCTCAACATAGCGCTTCCTTCTCTACGTTCTTTTCCTCTTCACCTCACGCTCCGGAAACTCCATTCGTCGTCTCCGTCTTCGCGATCGCCTCCTCCTCTTCCTGTTTTCTGGACGATTGGATCGCGGCCGAAGTCGGAGAAGCGGTTAGGGTCGGGCTGTTGGGTTCAGGTTTTTGGAAACGGAGATTTTTACGAAGGGGAGTTTCATAAAGGGAAGTGTTCTGGGAGTGGTGTGTATTATTATAGTATGAGTGGGAAATATGAAGGGGATTGGATTGATGGGAGATATGATGGATATGGTGTTGAGACATGGGCGCGTGGGAGTCGTTATAGAGGGCAATATCGACAAGGATTGAGACATGGGTTTGGTGTTTATAGGTTTTATACCGGTGATGTTTATGCTGGGGAATGGTCGAATGGACAGAGTCATGGGTGTGGTGTTCATACTTGTGAAGATGGGAGTAGATATGTTGGAGAGTTTAAATGGGGTGTTAAACATGGCCTTGGTCATTACCATTTCAGGTTTGTTTCTTGTTTTCCTTTTGTTTAACTGTTGTTCAGCTCAAGGATTTAAATAGGCCGCGTTGCTATCCCGTAAAAACTTTCGTGATTTCGATCGGGCTTACGCGGTGAATAATGGTTATGTATTGTTGTATTGTATTGTTGTGATTAGGGTTTTAAATAAAGGTTTGCGACCTTGACATATGTTGCTGCATAGTGGTTTTTGTTGTTGCCGAAACCACTATGCGGCCATGATTGAACCTTATGTAGCACTAACGCCTCAGATTGATGGATGTTTGGTGTCTCACACAACCTCGACACTTGTGGTTACATTCAATTATTCTAGTTTTTCAAATTATTGCTGGGTTGTGTGTCAATGCTTCATAGGTTGTGGTATGCAATATCAACAATCACGATTCGTGAGAGTAACCTTTTTACTTGACTGTTATTTATTTAAAACCATGGTTGTGATATTGTTCTTTTGAGGATGTTTGATTTTAGTACCTTTGGCTTTAGAAACAATTTGGGTTGATTTAAAACCATGGTTTTGATATTGTTGTTTTGAGGATGTTCAATTTTAGTACCTTAGGCTTTAGAGACAATTTGGGTTGATTCAAAACCAATATCGAAGTTTTTTTTTTGTGTTGTTTGTACTAGTTATGGTGGGATGTGTTTATTAAGGATTAATAGTACGCCGAGAGGAATATAACTACTGAAATGGAGAAAATGATGCACTGAATAAGAAGTGTAGCCTAGTATGCAAATATGATCTTAAGGGTTTATTTTTATTTTTATTACTTTCTCTTCACATGAAAAAATGGTATTTGATGTCAGGCAAATCTTTTGTTTCAAACGATAGCTTTTACGTACCACTATGCATAAGTCAAACAAAATCGGAAGGATAAGATTTTTCTTTTGTTTATTTGTTGTTGTCATGAATCTTGATGACAATGTATCACATTTCATCTTGGATTGCTCTGGGACCATGTTGGTTTAGAAAAGCTTTTTGGAATGGTTGAGATGTTGTGTACTTTTATTTGGCTGTTGGAATCCTTTTAAGTTTTTTTGGCTGGTTTGGATTAGCTTCTATATTAAGAGAGCTTTTCAATTAAATAGATTTATGGTTCTTCACTTGCAAAAAGGTCTTTATAAGCTTATACTTTAATTCTTTATGGCAAAGTTAAATGAGAGAATTTATGAAGTAATTGAGAGGCGTAAGCTAATTTTAACTTACACAACAAACTATTGCTCAATTAACTCTTATGTAATGTAAAATCCTTCTAATGTTTCTTTTGACAAGTATTGTTCAATTGAAATGCGAACAGATTTGTATGCTACCTTTATCTTTTCTCACTTTTAAAAGTTAATATGCTGGATTTTTCATTGTAACTGAAATTTTCTACTTGATTAGAAACGGAGACACATATGCGGGGGAATACTTTGCCGACAAAATGCATGGATTTGGGGCATACCGTTTTGCAAATGGCCATCGATATGAAGGAGCCTGGCACGAGGGAAGAAGGCAAGGACTTGGAATGTATACATTTAGAAACGGCGAAACCCAGTCCGGTCACTGGCAAAATGGAGTCCTCGATGTTCCAAGCACACAGAACACCACTTACCCAGTTTCTCCTGTTGGTGTTAATCATTCCAAAGTACTTAATGCTGTGCAGGTACATTATTTATGTCTTTTGATTTCCCTTAGTTCTTGTTAAATGTTATTTTGTAATGGTTCTGATTAATGGGCAGAATACAATTTTGACTAATAATTACAAATATCCTTCATTTACAACAATTGATCGTATTTATTTGTTTCACAAATAGGAAGCAAAACGAGCGGCGGAGAAAGCCTATGAAGTGGGCAAGGTAGATGAAAGGGTAAACAGAGCAGTATCAGCAGCTAATAGAGCAGCCAATGCAGCTAGAGTAGCTGCTGTCAAAGCTGTTCAAAAGCAAATGCATCATCATGTCAACAATGAAAGCTTCCAAATTCCTGTTATGTAAAACTATCAACTTTTGCTTTTATATTAGCGGTCAAATTTTAGATTGTCGAAGAGGATGGTGGCAACAACTATCAACTAGTTCACATACAGCTTCATGACCATTGCAATCTTCTCTTTGGCATTATGCTTTCTTTGAAAGAAAGCAGATCTGTTGTTAACTATCTGCCATGGTCCTTGTATAGAGGGACGATTAGTGATACCATATTTATAGATAAGTTTTCCAATTTTGTCCCCTTTTACTACATTTTTGTAAAATTATATAGGTGAAATGCTGGTGTCAGGTTAAACCTACCAGCGACTGTTGTATTATTATGGGTTGGTAAGAAATAAAAAGAGGAGAATCATTGGGCCAGTTTGTTTCAGCTTTAAAAAAATGGATTTTTTCTTTGTATTTTTGAAAATAGATTTTACAAAAACGTTTTTCAAAATAATACAAGTTTTTTTAAATTTGTTTTTTATAAATTAAAAGACTAATTTTGACATTCTATAACATTAATATATATTATTGAAGATCAAAACATAGTCAAAATCACAATTTTTTTAAAAAGTTGTATTTCAAAAATGATTTTCATGAAAAGCTATTTGAAATAGCTTTAAAATTAAGTGATTTTTTGAAATTTTGATATCTAAAAAAAGTTTCGATAAAATGATGAAATATCTAAAATAACATTTGAAGAATAACTATTCAAACCAAATTTTTATTTGAAGCTTTTATGAAAAGTTTCTTTGTAAAATTTTTTTCTACAAAATTATGTTACACTATAAAAATCATTTTTAAAATTATGTTACGTATAATAAAATTTTTCCTAACTTTAAATGAGTTACTTAGTGTGGTGAAACTCTCTATTGTAATTATTTGCGTTGTCTCTGTTTTCCAGGAGTAGATATAGTTTGTTTCTTTTATGAAACTATACATAGTTTGTTAGGTTTACTAATGAATGATGATATTTGCCCCCAATATTAGGGAAATCCTCTTTCCATCCTTGGTGGTGTCTTATATACTCTTAAAAATCAGAAAATGTTTTTATGCTTTGGAAATATATCTTCGAATGCATTTAAAATCACATCAATCTTCTCTTTTGAGTTTCACCTCGATTTTAAAAAGATATTTGGAGTTGCATCTTTGTGTAATATTTATGTGTATCCGGAGATGCATCTTTGAAATATCCCCTGCACTTATTCATGGGGTTTTGGTATTCATGCAACTAATTTAAATAACAAGTCGGAGATGTATTTTCGGATATGTCCAACGTAAAATTTGACAAAACACCATGATTTTTCCGGTTGATCAGAACCTGAAGTGGGGCAGAGACTTCGTCTGCGATGGTGGACTTTAAGGATGAGGAGGGGGTGTACCTGCAAGGCGCTCTGATGCTAAAGTTAGAATCGGGAGAAGACAAGTACAAAGTGAGTGTCTTAGGATGATTTTAGAATATCTGACACTCTCAAATGAGAGGGTTTTTATAATGCCCCAAACGCTTGGCCATTAGCCTTTATTTTTGAGGCGAGATATTCGCTCCCCAAAAGTAGTTAATTATCATAAATTAGCCATTGAGACGGACAGACATGCTCGGAACTAGCCGTTGCTGCGAGCAAGGACGTGGTCGCGGGCAAGGGCGTCATGACTGTTCCTGGATGGTGGAACCGTGCGTGACGGGAAAAAATGTGACGAAGGCCAGCTGATCTTGGAGGTCAGTTGGCCAGCCTTCCTCAGCGGAGGGGCAGAGGAGAGAATGCTTCCTTTTGCCCTTAACTGGCAGGGCTTAGACTATTGGGCCGTTCTGGAAGTAGAAGTGGATTGGGCCATGCCTAGCCATTGAGCCATTCCGGAACAGGAGCCCCCCAAGTCGTTGCTCCTGAGCATATGAGTGATGACTTAAGGGCAGCTCGTGATCCCGAGGAGGAGTAAACGTGGTCGACGTCTGTTACTGAGACGGGGTCGTTTCGTGGTGCTCGAGGGTACTTGTGCCCGAGAAACCTGAAACATTGTCCTGCGTGCCCGACGAGCGGGGAGCCCAACGGTTGATGGGACTTGAAGGGATGGAGTGCCACACGTGCATCGAGCCACGTGCCGCATTTAATGCGAAATGATGGTTATGCTAGGGTCATGATGATGCCCCTACGCCGTGCGTGCTCGTGCACGTGCCTCTGATCTGTCTATAAATAGAGGGAGGAAGCGTTCATTTTTACTTTTTGCTTCTCTCTCTTCTCTTGCTGTTGTCTTTGTTTTCGTCGTCCACCGCCGTAACGCCGCCACACGAGCACCGACCAGACTTCTTCGACCAGCTCTTTTCTTTCTTCGACCACGTAAGTTTTCTTATCCTTCTCTGTTTTACGCGTTTCAACCTTGTTTTGCTTAGATTGCATGCGATTAGGATGAAAACTGGGTGGAGTAGGGGTGCATTCCGGCGAATGTTGGTGTCTGGCGGTGGTTAAGCCATTTTCTGCCGCCAGCGCCGTCGTCGGAGCGTTAGAAACTTAGATTTTTTGTCGATTCCGGCCTGCGTGCCATACGTTGTAATTTATTTTCTTTTTAGATGAGCTTGGCTCCATTTTAGTGTAATAAGTATAATTACGGTCCTCGTGGCCGTTTTATATTATAATATTTATTTTTGGCCGTGGTGGTCGGTTATTTATGAATTGTTTTCGATGTTTGTGCATGCATGTTTTTACTTTGCTTAATTTCACTAAGTGTCACGCGCTGCTCGTCACGTGTGCCCGTTGTATGGGATATTTTTGTGAACGATTATGTTTCGGGGTTTGCTCGACAAATTGATGTTCGACAGTGAAGGGAACTGGTCGAAAGGCCTGGGTAGTTTCCGGGCGAGAGAGCGGAGCTCAGGTCGCGTTTGTGGCCTGAGTTCGCGGCGTGAACTTCCCATCGCGAGCTGGGTGTTCTGCCTTTGGTGGTACGTTGGCGACGGCTGGCTCGGTCAAGGGACCACTGTCGGGCAGGGGTTTTGCTCGTTCCAGAGCAAAAGCCTGCCTTGATTTACTTTAGTATTCAACGCTTGTATCGGGGCGTGCACTTCTGGTCGGTACACTATGCTCGTCGTGTCGACGGAGCACGCCGACAGTTGTGGCCTTAGCTATAATATGTTTTAGCTTTTCGGTGTTCCATGGTCGAGCGAGTTCTTCCCCGTTGAGATGTTCTAGGTAGTAGGCCCCATTCTCTGTTTTTACTCGAACATGATAGGGTCCTTCCCAGTTTGCGGCGAGTTTGCCTTCACGAGAATCTTTGTGATTTCTCCTTAGGGCGAGATTGCCCACTTGGAAGTCTCGTCGTATGACTTTGGCATTATGCCTGATTGCGATTTTTTGTTTTAACGAGTCCTCGCGGAAGACTGCTCTTGATCGGACCTCTTCGACGAGATCGAGCTCCTCCCTCAGTGCCTCGCTGTTGTTCTCTTTTTTCCAGGGGAGCTTCCGTCCGCCTGGAGGGCACGTGTATTTCGATAAGGATTACTGCCTCGGTCCCGTATGCTAAACGGAAAGGGGTTTCCTCGGTCGAAGAGTGGGGCTTAGTGCGGTAGATCCAGAGCGTGCTGTGCCCGTTCGTCTGCTGGTGCTCGACGGACGCAAAGTGTGTTTGGTACTCAGTTGGGCGACGAACTCTTAGATTTTTTTGTCTGTGAACTGTGTCCCGTTGTCGATGACGATTGCCTGGGGAATGCCGAAGCGAGCAAAGATGTTTCGCTTGTTGAAGCGGAGTATGTTCTGAGCCGTTATTTTGGCCAGAGCCTCTGCTTCTATCCACTTTGTAAAATAGTCCATGCCTACTATCAAGTATTTGTTCTAATTTGACCCTAAGACAGACGGTCATAGGATGTCTAGGCCCCACCATGCGAAGGGCCACGGGGAGGACATCGTTTTGAGCTCATTGGGCGGTGCCAAGTGCATGTCCCCGTGACGTTGGCATTTGTCACATCTTTTCACATGCTCCTTCGCGTTATGCTACATGGTCCGCCAGTAATATCCTGCTCGTAGAGCTTTCCTGACGAGGGATTTTCCTCCGAGGTGCTGGGCGTTGATTCCTTCGTGAATTTCGCGCAGGATGTGGGCGACCATTTCTTCCTCAACGCATTTGAGGAGAGGAATGGAGAACCCTCGCCTGTAGAGCTAATTTTTGACCAAGACATAGGAACAGGCTTTGCACCTGACTACGCTGGCTTCCTTTGGGTCGGATGGTAGTTCGTCCTTGGCGAGGTAGTTGTAGACTGGGGTCATCCAGTAGTTGCTGTCGCCGATGACGTCACGTCGAGGGTCGGGGGAGTTCTCTCGATGCTTGGTCGAGGAAGTACCTCCTGGATGACAGATTTGTTTCCTCCCTTCTTTTTCGTGCTCACCAGTTTTGATAGGACATCTGCCTGGACGTTATGTTCGCGGGGAACATGCTTTACCTCCACCGATGTGAACTTCGTCATCTTTTCCTAAACCAAGGTCAAGTATTCGGATAAGTTGTCGTTCTTGGCCTGATACTCTCCCCGAACCTGGAGGGCCACGAGCTGGGAATCTGTGCAGATTACGACTTCCTCGGCTCCCAGGTCTTTGGCGAGGCGTATACCTGCGAGGAAAGCCTCATACTCTGCCTGATTGTTGGAGGTGGGGAAAGATAGGGTGAGCGAGATGCTCCGTCGACGAAGATTGTCCACTTGCGGACTCCACAAGTCGGGGAGGCAGGCAAAGTCATCTCCGCCACGAAGTCGGCCAACACTTGAGCTTCGAGGGCTTTCCTGCTCTCATACTGGATGTCAAACTTGGAATTTCCAGTGACCATTTGAGCATTCTGCCAGCCATGTTTGGGCGGCCCAATAGTTGCCTCACGGGCTGGTCTGTGTGCAACATGATGATGTGGGCTAGAAAATAGTGCCTCAGCCTCCTCACTGCGTTGATGAGGGCCAGGGCGACTTTTTCGATCTTCTGGTATCTAAGTTCCGGTCCTTTCAGCTCCTTGCTCGTGAAGTATATGGGCTTCTGCCCTTTAGGGGTTTCACGAATGAGGGCGGCGCTGACAACCTTGGTGGCCACGACGAAATAAAGATAGAGGGTCTCCCCGTTATCTGGCCAGGAGAGGACCAGTGGTTCCGATAGTGCTTGTTTTAGGTGGAGGATGGCTTTGTCTCATTCCCCCGTCCATTCAAATGCTGCCTCTTTGCGGAGGAGTTTGAAAAAGGGGAGCACGTGCTGAGCAGATTTGGCCACGAACCGGGACAGATAGGCGAGCGTCCCATTTAGGGCTTGGATTAATTTTTTTGAATTCGGCGTGGGGAATTCGTAGAAGGCTTTGCATTTTTTGGGGTTGGCTTTGATTCCTCGTTCTGTTAGGTAGAAACTAAGGAACTTGCCTGCTCGTAGCCCGAACGTGCATTTTTCTGGGTTGAAGCGCATCTTATACTTTCTGGCCTGCTCGAAGACCTTATTTAGATGGAGCGTATGGTCGGATTCCTCGTGGAATTTCACGATCATGTCGTCCATGTAGACTTCGAGTATATCCCCGATTTCTCCTCAGAAGACTTTATTCATCATTCTTTGGTAGGTAGCGCCAACGTTTTTCAAGCCGAAGGGCATTACGTTGTAGTAATAGTTGCCCGATTCGGTCATGAAAGTTGTGTACCTTTTATCGCTTTTGGCCATGGGTATTTGCTTATAGCCCGAATGCGCATCCATGAAAGACAATAATTTAAAACCGGGAGAATTATCAACTAATTTGTCTATGTTGGGGAGGGGATAAGCGTCTTTAGGGCAGACCCTATTAAGATCAGTATAGTCAACACACATTCTCCATTTGATTTCTTTACAAGTGCAACGTTGGGCAGCCAAGTAGTGTATTGCCTTCTGGAATGAAATTTGCCTCTAGGAGGTCTTTTACAGCTTGTTCGGCAGCCTCCGTTTTTTTCGGAGACTGCTTTCGCTTACGTGGAGCTACTGTCCTCACGACGGGGTCGATGGTGAGCTCTCTGGATCTAGCCTGGGCATCTCCGATGCGCTCCACGCGAACAGATCTGCATTTTCCCGGAGATAGGCTTTCAGCTGCTTCCTCGCAAGGTCGGGGAGGCCGGTCCCGATCTTCACCCCCTTGTGGGGGGTCGTCACCGAGGAGGACTAGTTCGAACTCTCCATCCGGGATTGGCCGCATCGGATGAGCGGTCTCGCCGCTGCTGGTTGATGTGGAAAGGCTGATCGAGCTTGGCTGGATCTCCTTCCCCTTCCTTTTCTAGTCCCTCAAGTCGTCCTTGGAGAAACGGATGTCGAGGTCAATGAAGTAGATGCGGGGTATCGGTTTCACCTCTTCGGAGCTGTAACACCCTTCTACGCCACAAGATACTCGCGAATAAAATAACTAATTAAAGATAAATAAATCATAGTACGTCACCACATGGGTGCCACATTTCGTCAAAAACATCCAAATAACACCCTGCTCCATAACACGGGTTCTTTCATCAATACAAATTCCAAATCAAGACTACATTGCAGCGGAAAATCTTAATCTCAAGTAATTAAATCCAAACGACAAAATAGTAAAATCACATTGACATCATGTCAAAAAAACTAGAACATAAAAGTTCCACTCGAGGACGTCCCGACCCGATGTTACATATCAGAGCAAGACACCTTCTAAGTTCAACGGAAAGTAAAACTAAACACTCCAAAAGCTAAACCTTTATGCACCAAGAGAGCTAATCCTGATCACCTACACGTTACCCACGTGGAGGTAATATTCAAATAGGCAGGGTGAGTAATCACAAATCATTATACGAGATATAAAGAAAAAGATAAACAGGTACAACAGTATCAACAAAATAAGCATCAATAAGACATCATCGTCATACTTCACTTAAAATCACATCATCAATAACATCATTTATCACAACTATACAATGCCGCATATTATGAAATGCAACAACATAGACTCATACATGTGGTACCAATTCAATTGATGGACACTGAGCCATCACCCTCCAAAGATCCCCACCATATGATCGATTCCCCCTTTGGAACCGGAGCACACATAAACACTTTAATCCACACAATGGGATTGCAACCAACACTGGACCGAAGTCCTAACATCAACACTAGACCGAAGTCCTAAATATGCCATGAATGCATGATGCAAAACGTCATAATAATCACTATCATAGAATCGTCAAAGTTGCATTATCATTCATGAAAATTTCTCCACAACATCATAGCACAACATCATTTACATTCGTCACTGTTCATCATATTACTTCACAATTCATCATGTTATAATCGGTAATACCCAACACGTCAATTACCCCACGACACAAGGTCAACAAAGGAAGAGACGACACGAGAAAAAGGAAACAAAACACAATAATTAAAGAAAACATCTGCTGCTGCTCGCCTGGTGCTCGCCTGGGCTTCGCCCGACGAAGTAGGGGCGAAAACCCTCCCCCATACAATTTCCAGTAGCACCCATTTTTTACCCTTCGCTCGCCTCTATTTTCGCCTGGCGAGGCTGGGGTAAAATTGCTTCGCCCGACGACACGGAAACTCGCCCGACGAATTATGCGAACCTGCAACTTCTCAGTTGCGATTCTGCACCAATTCAGTCCCAATTTATCTTGTGATTTCAATATCATTCAGTCCAAAAATAAACATCAATCACAAGTCAATCAATACTACAACAACAACACATCATACTAGACAACATATACGTTATTTCCTCTCATCCTTCACATCCCTAAATCACAAAATTCATCATAATTCGTCAGATTATCATCCAGTTCCCCAAAATTCCCTAAAACCCCAATTACCTACATACCTCTAACCTTATATCAATTATAATGATAAACGATACTCCCCATACCTTAGAACTCATAGTTCTGATCTTCCTCTTGAGTTCTTCAAAGTTCTCTCTGAGCCCTAGTCTCTTCCTCTTTCTTTCCTCAGAGCGCTCTCCCAAAAACACGATCGTACAAAAGTGGACTTCTCCCTTTCCTCTTTTCCTTTTGTCATTCTTACCCATTGGACCCTTATTATGACTTTACCCGTCTTACCCTCACTTATCCCCTTACAAAAGACCACCTTGCCCTTAGTGTTCTACTCCTTTTTATTTTAATTATTAATAATAATATTATTCACATTATTTCTATTATTATTAACACAAAAATAATTCCAATTCATCACTTATTTTCTAAATACTCTAATTATTCCCTTAGCTCACCAACATCCCACAACGCACAATACAAATACACCATGCGTCATAATATTTCATCAAAATTCACCAAAAATCATGAACAATTATAATAAATCAGTTGAATAAATATTATAATTATTTTGAGGTGTTACAACTCTCCCCCACTTAATGAGTTTTCGTCCTAAAAAATTACCTGAAGGAAACATAGTCAGATACGACTCCCTCATCTGATCTTCACGCTCCCAAGTCCAACTTTCACCAGCTGGTCTACCCTACAATACCTTCACTAATGCAATCTCTTTACCTCGCAGCTGTTTCATTTCTCGACCATCTATCCGCATAGGTGACACTTCAACCGTCAGATTGTCTCTCATTTGTACGCCATCCATTTGTATCACATGAGACGGATCTGGAATGTATTTCCTCAACTGAGATACATGAAACACATCATGAAGATTTGCAAGCGACGACAGTAAAGCAACTCAATAAGCCACTTCTCCTATCCTCTGCATAATCTGATACAGACCAACAAAACGCGGAGTGAGCTTTCTAGACTTCAAAGCTCGACCCACAACAGTTACCGGCGTAACTCTCAAAAACACATGATCTCCCTCTTGGAATTCAAGTGCTTTCCTCCTCTTATCGTGATAGCTCTTCTGACGACTCTGCGAAGCTCTCATCCTCTCTTGGATTATCTTAATCTTCTCGGTCGTCTCCTGCACAATCTCAGGTCCGAGTACAACACTCTCGCCTGACTCATACCAACACAATGGAGTCCTACACCTCTATAGCTCGGTTTTTGTGACGCGATCACTACCGCATTTAATTCTACTTTTTGATTTCTATATTTATCCTATGAAGCTTAAAAGGAAGGGAAAGATATCTCAAACTAACCATGCATGCAAATGTTTTCTTTAACAAATGCGAAGAGATCGGGGATCGGGGGTTGGTTATACAAAGGGAAGATGTTAACACCCAGAGTATCTATAGTAATCTATAGGAACCTTTATTTGCATATGTTTCTACTGTTGAATTGGTCGGTTGCTTAAATCCATTTACTGTTGAATAAAGAAAGTTTCTCCTTTCTGAAGGTTGAGGAAATGTTTTTTTTGTTTCAGGGTTTTATATTGTTTTTTTGGAAGGTACTAGACCTAAGATTTTTTATTAGTGCGCTCGCTAAGATTTCGCAATATTATGCCTACGTATTCCCGCAAAGAGATCTGGTGTCTTGTTCAAAGCCCAAGATTGAAGTTAAAAGAGTGTTTGTGTCTTGTTCAAAGCCCAAGGTTGAAGCTAAAGGAGTGTTTGTGTCTTGTTCAAAGCCCAAGATTGAAGCTAAAAGAGTATTTGCGTCTTGTTCAAAGCCCAAGATTGAAGCTAAAGGTTTGACTGAGAGAGAATTTGTCATCTCTAAAGGGAGACATCTCACATATTCATCACAAACATTGAAGGATTGATTTATAAGGGAAGTTACTTTAACTGGGATGTGTGGAATCCAGTAATGCCACATCTTCCTTTATAAGTGTTTGCATGCTTAAGAGGGGGACATTGACTTGGATGTGTAGAATCCAGAGGTTTTCCACTTACATCACTTAGATGAAAGAGAAGTTTTAGCCATGATAAAGAAGGGACTCCAGCTTGGATTTTGAATCAACAAGTGTGCCACTTAGATCAATTATCTAGAAAAAGGTTTTTGATTGTTTGTTTTGAAATGTGATGTATAGAGGAAATTTCCTCCTACAGAGAATACTCATGGTCTCATCTGTGGGGATGATGGATTTTGTGCCTTGATCAAAGTCCAAGGTTGAAGCTGAAAAAGTTGAAAAGTGACTCAACTGGAGGAGTATTATATCTATCTTGTACAAAGCCCAAGATTGAGGCTAACTGGGAAAAATCATTATATGAAGCCTAAGAGGAGGCTGAGGGAATTTAAGTGGAGACTGACTCTTTGCTGGGGGATTTTAATTCTAAGAGAAGGTCTAAACTGTTTTGAGGAATCACAAAGGGAAACTAACTTTTACTGGGGATTTAGAGAAGAGTTGATTTATTAGATGCCATAAAGATTTGATTCTTTTGGGGATTTATTGATGGTAACATGGTTCTGGCTGGGGATTTTAAAGATAAAAACCAAACCTTGTTAAGGATCAGAAGAGGCTTTAAAGGATAAGCTTGAGTGCCTTAGAGGTTTTGACTCTCCTGGGGACTGGTGTATTGATAAAGATGACTAGGGTCTCTCATATGCTTTTAGGAAGCCTGAGGGTCCTAGTATAAAGCCCAAGAGGAGCCTGGGGATGCTTCTAGGAAGCCTGTGGGTCCTTGTATGAAGCCCAAGAGGAGGCTGAGTTGATTGAGACCTTTCAAGTCTAGGAAGAGTTCAAGAAAGGTTTCACGTGGAAATAATCCTTTCTTTGTTGAACTGTTCCAGGATTAAAGGGATTAAAGAAGAGGTTTCACCGAGAAATAATCCTTTCTTTATTGAAATGTTTCATGGTTGATTAAACTGAACAAAGCCCAAGAGGAGGCTGACTGTATTCCTTTGTACAGGGGGAACTAGTTATTTGAACTAAGCTATACTGATTGAAAGGATCCTATTGTTTGAACTAGTCTAAACTAAGGATGATTTAAATGCTAAGAAACATTTAACAAGATATGCACAAGTATATATACAGACATATGAACAATTATATAAACAAGTATGAATTGAATTGAGAAAGGTGGTGGGTCTTATTCTCTGGATAGAAGCCCAAGAGTATTGTGATTGATTAGATGTTTTCTTCAAGATTGAATTAGTGTTTTGAAGAAATTGAAGAAAGTTTTGAATTTGAAGATGACTTGATCACAAGTAGGCAAAGGTGTTGGGTCTTACACTCTAGATAAAGGCCCAGATGATTATTTGTATCCTATACAAAGCTCAGGATGAATGAGGCTAAAATATTTTCTATTTACAGAAGGGTGTTGGGTCTTACACTCTATCAGAGGCCCAGATTATTGTTTAAAATAAGGTTTATGTACAAAGGGATGAGACTTACACTCCTAACAGAGGCCCATGATTATTGTGAAAACAGTGATCGCATCGTGATTTTGAAAAGCGCGATGGGACTTATACTATAGCAGAGGCCCATGAAAAAGGTTTATTTACAAATAGAGTTGGGTCTTACACTCTAATAGAGGCCCATGAGTGTTGAAATGAAGTTTGAAAGATTGAATCAAAACAAAACCCTAATTTCATTTTTTAAAGATATTTTCCAAAGAAAAATCAAAATAAAAAATGATAAAAATATCAAATAAAATCATTAATCATGTTATAAACAATGATTAAGGTTTATGAAAAAGGTATTTTATCCACATGAATATATAAAATGATTTTGCTTTAAAAAAAATCAAGAAAAGGAAATTATTTTAAAACATTTAAAACAATTTAAAAATATATCAAATAAAAATTATTTTTGTGATTTTTTGTGGATTAAAATAATAGGGTATTTAAATGACATGTGTAAAAAAATTGGGATTAAAAATAATTAATTTGATAAGAAAAATCAATATTTTAAATTTTTTTAAAATAATTTAAAAATAATATATTAAATATATTAAATATATATCAAATATAAAATATTTTTTTGATTTTTTTTGTGAATAAATTATTTAAATATGTGAAAAATATTTATGCAAAAAAATCATTCGAAAATAATCAAAATTGGATGTGGAAAATAATTTTTGAAAATAAATGAAAATATTAAAAATTCAAAAATTCAAAAAATGGCACCAAGGCCACCTTCTTCTTCCTCGTGCACCACCATTATCACTGATTTGAAAAACCTCTCATATCTCCCTCAATACGTAATGATTTTGCATGATGTAAACATGAAAGTTGTTCATTTTTAAACAAGGAATTCAATGGTACCAACTAATTTCATTTCTTTTAAGTGTAGAGTGAGTTATCAAGTGATGAACAAATGAACCCTAATTTTTGCAAGAACATTGTGAAATCTTATACATAATTGATACATAGCAATTGATTGAGGGAAAACATTCTATATAAGTGCAGAAGCATGTTGGTAACTTGAAATATAAAAAATGATGCATGTTTCATGGAGTTTGAGAAGTTCATGCTTACCTGTACAAGAGGAATTCGAATCCTCGGTTGTAGGTGTTACAGATGTGAAATGATGACCTGAACAGCTTCCCTAGACCTCAAGGAATGTGTTGATGTGCTTGGAATGGTTTGAAACCTTCTGGTTTGATGGGCTCGAATCCAACTGCAGTTGGCTTGGGATGAGATGCGATCTTGATGGATTTGATGTTACAGATGTTATTCAAGTGTTTGGATCACCCATATATGATGTATGTGAGGTGTTTGCATCATTGGTTTGGATTGAATTGCTCTCCATTTGAAAATTTGATTCTCACTTCTTAAGGTTTTAGAATTTTGAAGTGAAGAGGGAAATGAGAGAAAACATGTGTCCTGATGTTTTGGGGTGGTTTGAATGATCAGAAATGACTCCTATTTATAGGAGGAGAAGTTTGTTTTTGGAGGAATTATGAATGGATGAAGGATCACTCTATTACCCAATGGATATGGTTATGTAGCATGCCTTAAATGCTAAGGTACCTCAAGTCTCCTCTAGCATAGCTATGTGTTGACTCCCATCAATTTTGCAGGTTTGAAGTCTTCTTATTCTTGGATATGTCTTGACTGGTTTGTGCTTGATCCATGCCACCTCAATGGATCACATTAATGTTTGATACAAAAATTGAAATTCAAGGTTCATGTAATGATGGATTTGCACATGCTAGGCTAGATACTTGACTCCTTGGTCCAAAGTTGAAAATATCAAGTGATTCATCAAGATTCCTTCTGATCTTGGATGATGCCAAAGCTTGCAAGATGACAAACTTGTTGTGGAAAATCGTGTGGTGCAAGTAATGTGCCAAATGCCGTCATGAAAATCAGTTTGAGCAAGGCATGTTGTGAGGTTCATAACTTCTTGCTCAAGTTGAATTAATGGAAGTTCTTGTACTTCTTAGAAAGCTTGTATATCATGTACATGCCAAATATATTTTAAGTCGCGTTGTGTAGCCGGACAAGGTTAAGCATGAAATAGACTATGATAGCAAGAAAGGTCGAGCAATGCAGAGAGCTAGGCAAGTATCATCCATAACACGGGCCGGTCAGGGAGCCCGACTCCCATCAGCCGAACTCCTACGAGGCCGAGTACTGACATCCATCAACCCGGTACTTACGCCGAACATGAACACAACTGGCACACCAACAGTTGTAACGGTGGCGGAGCATAAATGCGGATGTTACCAGAGCTTCAAAGCCTACATTCATGAAGGGGAGTTACAACAATGTTGGCCATGTAATGTCAGAAGGCCAAGAGACTTCTCTTAATGGCATATCTTAATGGAAGACTATAAAAAGGGCTCCCACATGAGGGTTAAGCAAGACACAAACATCTTGAGACAATATACAACACTTGTATAACTCTCAAATCCCCAAATATACTACACAATATAGACAGCGTAGTTCTCCTTGTCCAGAAGAGGAGAACTAGCACTTTTGGTGTATCTAACCATTTTCGCTAGAACATTTGGCGCCCACCGTGGTGCCTAGGTAAAACTCTCCCAGGCCACACCTTACACTAACAACATGTCCTCTGAAGGAGATCCTCCAGACATGGCTCAACTTCTAGCCATGATGGAGACCACGCGTCAGCAGAATGAGACGCTACAAGACAACATACAAGTTCTGCAACAACAAAGTCAGGCTGACGATGACCGCGAGGAGGAGGTACTCGAGCCACAACCTCTTTCTCAAGAGATATGGGACGACCACGTCCCATAAAACTTTAAAGCACCATCACTAACCTTTTATGATGGGAAGACGGATCCTCAGGAGCATGTTATTTCCATTAACAATTAGATGGCCATAGTTGCCCCTTCGGATTCACTGAAGTGCAAGCTCATGGCCGGTACCTTTAAAGATGTATCTCTAAGATGGTACGTGAGCCTTCCTTGGCTCTCCATCGTATGCTACCAAGACTTGACTAAGGAGTTAGTACAACACTTTTTGGTAAGCAAGCGCCGGAAGGTGTCCACGACCACACTGTTCAGCGTTCGACAGAAACAGTCAGAACGTGAGTACCTGGCTCGATTCAATGAGGAAACCCTCAAAGTATCTCATCTAAACCAGGAACTATTTGTGGGATCTTTTCAACATGGACTACGAGCCAGAAAGTTCAATGAGTCGTTAGCTCAGAAGTCGGCTATCAGCATGGACGAGATCACTACTCGGGCTGAGTGTTACATCAAAGGGGAAGAAAGTAACCAAGAGAAAAGAGCCCGAGACAACAGTGAAAAGACAAAGAGCAAGGAAGAGGCGTCGAACAAAAGAAAGGAGCATCCTCGGGTAGCTATGCGCGAGCGACATACTCCCAGACCATACAGACAGTCATATGAGCCAGACAGAGACCTCACCCCATTGAATGAAAGCAGGGGAGATATCCTTAAAGAAGTCGTCCATATGAACCTGTTACCGGAGCCTCATCGTCCCAAAAGAGTCAACGCTATCATGGGAAGACAACCTGAGGCTTGGTGTAATTACCACCGTATACGTGGACATCACACCGAGGACTGTCAACAGCTGCAAAAAGAAATTGAAGCTCTTATCCAGAGAGGTCATATCTTGGCATATGCGAAGGATTCTCGACCACAAAATAATAAGAGAAGTTCTCGCTGAGATGAACCGGGACCAGAAAAAGTCAGCCCGGAAGAAGAGTTCAGATGCCGAAGAGGGTCACGAGACAAAGACAGCTCAGCACACGCTTAACACCATCGCTGGAGGGTTCGCTGGTGGTGGAGAAACAAGTTCGTCCAGAAAGAGATATGCTAGGGCAGTCATGCATATCGACTAGAGATCTCCAGAGAAATCAGAAGGCAACTTAAATGCTGTAACATTCTCAAAACGAGACGCCATAGGAGTCCTAGTTCATGAAAATAATCCCATCGTTATTAAAGTAAAAATAAGAGACTGGAGCGTGAAAAGGGTATTAATAGACCCCGGAAGCTCAGCCGACGTATTGGGATGCTTTCAGAGGAATAGGGCTCGATACAACCGAGTTACTACCATTCAAGGGCACTCTAGTAGGATTCTAGGGAGACAGGTGCAGGTGCTCGGGCACCTAGCGTTGCCGACCACCTTTGGAAACACGGCTAATGCGAAGACCGTCAGAGTGAGGTACCTGATAATCAATGCTGCTTCACCCTATAACATCATTATAGGCCGACCATCATTCAAGGCCCTGGAAGCTTTGCTTTCAACTTTGTATTTGACCATGAAATTCCCACTCGGAGGTGGCCGGGTTGGTATTGTCAAAGGCAACCAGGGGCTGGCGAGAAATTGTTATAAGGATAGCCTAAAGTTGAAAAGAAAGGAACCCGCAGGAGAAGAAGATCCTAAGAATACCCTCAAAGTTCACCTGGTCGACGTGGACCCACGTGATGATTTAGTTGAAGACAACATAATGCCTAACTAAGAAATAAAGCAAGTCCAAATTGGGCACCTACCGTCCCATGTTACACACATCAGATTCAACTTGTCCCCCGAAGAGGAGAAAGAGATCGTTCAAACACTAAAAGACAATGTGGATCTTTTAGCCTGGAAACCTTCAGACATGCCAGGGATATATCCCAATTTCATGTGCCATCACTTAGCAATCGATCCGGATATCAAGCCAGTTTCCCAAAGGAAAAGAAAGGTTGGTGATGAAAAGAGGAAAGCAATTGCAGAGGAAGTCGAGAAGTTGTTACATGCCGGGTTCATCAAGGAGATCAAGTATCCGACCTGGTTATCCAACGTGGTGATGGTAAAGAAGAAATCCAGGAAATGGTGAATGTGTGTGGACTTCACGAACCTCAACAAGGCGTGTCCTAAAGATCCGTATCCATTGCCAAACATTGACCGGTTGATAGATGCTACGTCTGGGTTCCGTTTGCTCAATTTTATGGATGCATACTCCGGATACAATCAGATCTGGATGAATCCAATAGACACACCAAAAATCACCTTCATGACACATAAGAGCAATTATTATTATGAGGTCATGCCCTTTGGACTCAAAAATGTTGGGGTTACTTACCAAAGGCTGATGGATAAGGTGTTCGCTACTCAGATAGGTCGGAAGCTGGAGGTCTATTTAGATGACATGGTTATCAAGACAAGCGCAAACTGGTCACATGTAAAGGATTTAATAGAAACCTTTGCATCCATAATAAGCTACAACATGAGACTGAATTGGGACAAGTGTATCTTTGGAGTTCAAGCCAGGAAGTTCCTAGGATTTATGCTCACCCACCGGGGAATCGAAGCGAACCCGGACAAATGCCAGGCTATAATAGATATGAGAAGTCCAACCACGAAAAAGGAGGTCCAACAACTGACCGGGAGACTAGCCGCATTGTCACGATTTTTATCATGTGCAAGAGACAAATCAATACACTTCTTTGCAGCTATAAGGAAGTCTAAGGAGTTTGAATGGACAGAGGCATGTGAAGAGGCTTTTCAAGAAGTAAAGAGTTTTCTGTCCTCACCTCCTATCCTAGTAAGGCCCAAAGAAAACACACCTTTAGTCTTATACTTGTCGATCACGGATAAAGCTCTTAGCTCAGTTTTAGTACAAGATGGAGAAGACGGAGAGCGACCCGTGTACTTTATCAGCAAAGTTCTAAAAGGGGCAGAGCTAAGGTACCAGAAGATTAAACGGTTGACGCTGGCAGTAGTTATCATGGCCCAGAAGCTGAGACATTATTTTCAAGGTCACCCCATCACAGTCAAAACGAATTACCCAATCAAACAAATAGTGAAAAAGCCTGAGTTAGTAGGACGGATGGTCAAGTGGGAAGTAGAGCTCTCAGAGTATGACATCAACTTTGTGCCCAGAACCAGTATCAAGTCACAGACACTGGCCAATTTTGTGGTAGAATTAAGTGCACCATCCGGAGAAGAGATCTCAAACAGATGGATCCTCTATGTAGATGAATCTTTAATTCTTAAGGGAAGCGGAGCCAGAATAATTCTGGAAGGACCCAAAGATCTAACATTAGAATACTCTTTAGGTTTCAATTTTCAGGTTAGCAACAACCATGCAGAGTATGAAGCTTTGATTGCTAGAATGATATTGGCGAGAGAGTTCGGAGTAACACATTTATTAGTGAAGATCGACTCCTAGCTAGTGGCCGGATAGATGAAGAACGAGTACCAGACGAAGGACTCCACCCTGATAAAGTACCTTCAGAAAGCTTCAGGAATATCCAAAGTGTTCTCAGAATTCGAAGTCGTCCACACCAAGATAAGACAATGCCCGGGCCGACCTCCTAGCCCGATTAGCAAGCTTAAAGAATTCAGGAATGAATAAGACTGTGATCCAAGAAGTTCTCAAAGCACCCAACATTTAATCAGAGGAAGTATTAACAATAGAGGATGTCCAAGGATGGATGAGGCCCATCATCAGCTATCTAACCCAGGAAATATTACCTAAAGATGTCAATGAAGCCCGTAAGATTAAAAGAATAGCTTCCCAATAAGTTATAATCTTGGACACGCTGTACAAGATGGGTAGATCAACACCTATGCTCAGATGCATGTCAGAGCCTGAGATTGAACTGGTAATTAAAGAGGTCCACGAGGGAGCCTATGGTAGCCACATCGGTGGGAGAGCATTATCCGAAAAAATCCTAAGAGCCGGGTATTACTGGCTGCATATGATGCGAGATTGCATCTAGTACGTTAGCAAGTGCGAAAAGTGCCAAGTATTCGCTCCAATTAAACACATAACAGCTGAGTCGCTCCATTTGATTTCATCTCCATGGTCATTCCATCAGTGGGGAGCAAACATCCTAGGACCATTCTCAGTTGCTTCAGGACAGCTCAAGTTCCTAATCGTTGTAGTTGACTATTTCACAAAATGGGTGGAAACCGAGGCTGTTGCTCGGATCTCTACCGAGAGGGTTCGCAAATTTTATTGGAGGAATATCATATGCCGGTTCGGTTTGTTGGGAATCATAGTCTCAGACAATGGAGCCCAATTTGCAAGAACTTCCATCATAGACTTTTGTAGGGATTATGGAATAAAAAATAGGTTCACATCTGTGGAACACCCCCAAACCAATAGCCAAGTAGAAGTTGCAAACAAGGTTATCCTAGAAGGAATAAAAAAGAAGCTGGAGGAAGCAAAAGGAATGTGGGCCGAGTACCTACCCGAGATCTCGTGGTCATACCACACAACACCATATTCTACTACTTAAGAGACACCCTTTAGGATGATGTATGGAGCTGATGCAATGATACCGGTGGAAATCAACACCCCAACTTGGAGGCGTGAACACTTTGATGAAGTTGCCAACATGGATAACTTGAACATCTCGGCTGATCAGATAGATGAGGTTAGAGAGCCATCACAGGTCAGAGAAGTCGCTGCAAAACAGAAGTTGGCAAGAAGATACAACCTGAAAGTCTGGCAGAGGGAGTTCCAGGAAGGCAATCTGGTCTTGAAGAAAATCACAGACCCAAAAAACAAGGGAAAGCTTACCCCAACTGGGAAGGCCCATTCAGGGTACTTCAAAAACTAAACAATGGAGCCTACAAGCTGGAAACATTAGAGAGAAGAAATACCTAGGACATGGAATGTATCCAATCTTAGGCTATATTTCAGCTAAATATTATGTAATTCAATAATGAATAAAGGATCCGGGTTGCACTCTTTTCTCTTGCAAGGGCAAGGGTTTTTAACGAGGCACCTGGACTTAATTTTTTTTTATGTCTTGTTTATAGGTATTCGGCTGAAGATGGTGAGTTATAACTCGGAAAACTCCTATAAACATGTTGACTTGCTCCGCGTACATAGGTCGCCCATAAACGCTCTGCGTACAAGGGTTGATTAAACTCCTATAAACGTGTTGACTTGCTCCGCGTACATAGGTCGTCCATAAACGCTCCGCGTACAAGGGTTGATTAAACTCCTATAAACGTGTTGACTTGCTTCGCGTACATAGGTCGCCCATAAACGCTCCGCGTACAAGGGTTGATTAAACTCCTATAAATGTGTTGACTTACTCCGGGTACATAGGTCGCCCATAAACGCTCTGCGTACACGGGTTGATTAAACTCCTATAAATGTGTTGACTTGCTCCGCGTACATAGGTCGCCCAAAACGCTCTGCGTACACGTGTTGATTAAACTCCTATAAACGTGTTGACTTGCTCCGCGTACATAGGCCGCCCATACAAGAGTTGATTAAACTCCTATAAACGTGTTGACTTGCTCCGCGTACATAGGTCGCCCATAAACACTCTGCGTACAAGGGTTGATTAAACTCCTATAAACGTGTTGACTTGCTCCGCGTACATAGGTCACCCATAAACGCTCCACGTACAAGGGTTGATTAAACTCCTATAAACGTGTTGACTTACTCCGCGTACATAGGTCTCCCATAAACGTGTTAACTTGTTCTGCGTACACGGGTTGAACAAACACTTTTAAATGTGTCTACTCGTTCTGTGCACATAGGCCGGACAATCAATTATGAAAATGATGAAACATTTAGGCCTAAGCACACCAAAAGAAACATGGGGCTTATGGGTATCAAAGTCATTCTTGCCAAACTGCCAAAAGCTTATAAAGAACTGGGAGCAAGTCTCTGACAAAAGGACACCCAAGTCAATATTGTAATCGACACCTAAGACTATAAGAGTTCTGGACTCTCTAAAGTGTCAGAGCTATATAGCCCAGGGCTTTAATAAAAGATAGCCGAGAAACGAGCTATCCAAAAAGTCTTAGGAATCAAACTAAGCAAAGGAAAAAGGCAAAATAATGCCCGACATTTTATAATCGGACACCTTAAATTATTTTTACTTAGTGTCCGAGGGGCTGGATATACGCACAGGATTATTTTGCAAAGGAATCAAAGTGATTGTAAACGAAAATAACATTAGCAAAATAAAGGCCACAAAAGGGCCAAATTGTGTTAATTTTTGTTCATTACAAAGCCTGAAGGTTGAAAAGATTACTTCAAAAATGCATCCAGAAGGATTACTAACTAAAATAAGAAAACATCAAGATCATGTAGCAGCCGAAGTCTCATTGGCAACATCATTGTTGGCCAGGTTCACATTCCCGTCAGCGCCATTGGCTGGGCCTTGAGATCCTTCCGAGTTATCTTTATCCAGCTCGCCAAGATCCACAAGGCGGCCACCATGCACCACCTTGAAGTAGTCAATCTCTGAAAAATCCAAGTCAGGATGGAGACAAAGAACTTGATCTTTGGCTCTATCAAAAGCTTCATCACCAGCAGACAAAATATCGATCTGAGATTTCTTCAGAGATTTTCTAAGATCGTTATTGGATGATAAGAGCTCGACATTGGAGGCCTCGGATAGCCTCAATTGATCAACAAGTTGGGCTAAGGCCGACTTGTGATCCGACTCCAAAGTCTCTATCTCCTTCCTCGCATTAGCCAAATCCTTCTCCAAGCTGGAAAGCTTCTCAGACTGAGATTCTTGGGTACTCTTCAACTGAGCGATTTTATCCTTAAATTTCGACTCAATCTTTTCAGAGTCGTCAGATAATTTAAATAAACCACGGGAGAGGACGACACATCTCATCAGATAGGAACTAATGTTTTGGGTAATCTTTTACTGTCCAATGAATTTAGATTTATTAACATCCTCGATAGCATTGAGGTGATCACGCAGAAATCTGAAGCCATCAAAGTCATTGGACCAAAACTTGAATTCCCCAAACGCATAATTTCCCCCAGGGCCTCTCATGAGGGAGTTGATCTCCATTTCAGCTTGATGGATATCTTTATTCATTAGAACCTTCAGCTTCTTCGGATCACCTTGAGAGATCTCATCTTGAACAGGAAGAACAAGAGCCTGGGGTTCACCTTTACTCGGGGCGGCTTTAGTACTCGTCCCCCTGGACTATTTTGGCGCTCAGACCTCTAACCCACTTAAATCGGATTTGGATGCAGACGCACCCCCAACCCCTCTTTGGGCTTCCCGAGCTGCCTACATCAATCTCTTTTGCTCTGCTACAGTCAGATCAGTCATCTTGTCTGCAAGCAAGCAACATAAGGTTAGAATAAATTGAAGACGAGAAATATTTAAAGCAAAAGATGATGATTACCTAGAAAGATAAGAAGTCGGTCGTCATCTAAGAGCAACAATTCTTTGATCCTCATCATACAAAATGAGTCAAGAATGGCCAAGGATCGGAGCTCCAAGTCATTCTGTTTGTCATAGTTAAAACCAGTAACCAACAAGGGATCTTTGGTCAAGTAGTGAGGAAAGCGCGGATGTCCATCTAAGGGGTATAACACCTGCGGACATCTCGGCCCACATCAGACCCTCAAGAAACGATCTTTATAATTCTTATAACTTGAGGTATAAGCCTGAAGGAAGCTTCAGATAGGAATTCCACTAATTTGAACCCAACTCCGGTTATCAACTCCTTTTACCTCGAAGAAGGAGAATAATAAGCCTATGGTCGGAACAATGTTCAAAACCTCACAAACCTTCTCAAAAGCCTTTATAAATCCCCAACTGTTGGGAATGAGTTGGGAAGGTGCTATATTGACGGTCTTCAACACGTCAACCTCGAAGTCGGAAAAAGGGATACGGATATTGAAATCTTCCAAAATACTAGGATAGAAGTATAAAAATTCTTCGGAAACATCTTTTGGCCGAAGTACACACACTATTTCCTTTGGAGCACATGGTTCCAAAATAACATCGTCCTCGGAACCAGTAGAGGATATAATCTCCAGGGGTCAGATTTTGGCAATATCCATGTCATCAGCAGTACTATTCTTATGGTTCATAACCTCAGAATCAAAGGGAGCAACAGTCTCCATTAGAATTTCTACAGAACCTGAAGAGTCAGAGTCAAAGTTACTTTCAGAAGTGAGAACATCATTATAAAATTTGTCCATGACTCGCCTATACTCTTCTACCCCTAAAGAACCACTCATCTCTTGCATGTTTTCTTGCCATAATCTTCTCCTCTCCTCGTAACTCTTATGGATGACCTTACCCTCATCATCACATTCCCTAAGGACTACCATTTTTGTTAAAGAAAAATAGAGGAAAATCAAGCGCGAAAGAAAAAAATACCTAAAATGATGAGAACACTTGAAGTTGAAACGAACTTGTTTAAAGGAGAATAAGAGCGTAGGAGTAAAGGGAAGAGAAAGATGACTTTAATAGGAGCCTAACGTTAAAAAACAGCTAGAGAATAGTCACTCATGACATATTAAAGTCATCATAACTCTAGGGAAGATTAGGGGACACGGCCGTTCGAAGGTTTTGTTTGACACGTAAGAACCTAAGAAGAAAAGCCGACCTATAGCATGACACCAGTCAAATATATTCGGGCTCATGTTACTGTCGAGTATTATACCCTTATAAACAAATATAGTACTCGGGGGGCTTATGTACATGCCAAATATATTTTAAGCCGCGTTGTGTAGCCGGACAAGGTTAAGCATGAACTAGACTACGATAGCAAGAAAGGTCGAGCAATGCAGAGAGCTAGGCAAGTATCATCCATAACCCGGGCCGATCAGGGAGCCTGACTCCCATCAGCCGAACTCCTACGAGGCCGAGTACTGACCTCCATCAACCCAGTACTTACGCCGAACATGAACTCAACTGGCACACCAACAGTTGTAACGGTGGCGACGCATCAATACGGATGTTACCAGAGCTTCAAAGCCTACATTCATGAAGGGGAGTTACATCAATGATGGCCATGTAACGTCAGAAGGCCAAGAGACTTCTCTTAATGGAAGACTATAAAAGGGGCTCCCACATGAGGGTTAAGCAAGACAAAAACATCTTGAGACAATATACAACACTTGTATAGCTCTCAAATCCCCAAATATACTACACAGTATAAACAACATAGTTCTCCTTGTCCAGAAGAGGAGAACTAGCACTTTTGGTGTATCTAACCATTGTTGGATAGAACATATCAAACTTCAACTTTGATGTTTACATTTGGTCTTGATTCATCTTGTATCATAATGGAAAATGCCTCCAAAGTTGGACAAAACACGAGACAGATTCTGCCTAAAAAATTCTAAGTGTTAAAGTTCAAAATCTCATGAAACCCTAACTTTAATGCTTCATATCTCAAAATCTATGCATTTTTGGGGGTACTTGTGCTTTGCAATCTTGTTGTATGTAAGAAAATCTACCATTTGAGCTTTGGATGGAAAAAAATGGTTTCTTGGATCACAAGTTATAGCCTTGCAAAGTTGGGTAAAAACCATTATTTTTCATAACTTGGTGAAATTTTAAGTTTCTCAAGATTGCCCTTTTTGCAAGTAACCTCACTTTCCTTGATTTTTATTGATTGATCATGATCCAAATCACAAGTTAACATTGTTCTTGACTTAAAGAGGCCATGTTTACCAAAAAATTCCAAAAGTCAAACTTGATTTTGATCACAGTTGACTTTTTGTATCAGATGAATCTTAAACCTTGTGATCCTTTATGAAATTAAGTCCTTGGGCTAAATTGAACCTAATGGATGGATTCCAAAGGTGTTTTGAGTGTCTTGAATCATGTCCTGAGGTTTGAGATCATGCTTTGTTCAAAAGTCAAAGGTATGGTTGACTTTTTCTCAGAAACCCTAGTTTATGGTCCAGGTGAAATTGAATCCTTATATTGTTTATGAATCAAGTTCTTTGAATAAATCCAATCTTGGGAATGGATCAATATGAGGTATTTGAGGTCCTTAAAGCATATCTTGAAGTTTTAGATCATTCCTTGCTCCAAAAGTCAACTTAGGGACTGAATTAGGTCAAAACCCTAATTCCTGAGTTTTGATAGATGCATCCCCTGAGGCTATTTTGAACTTATGAATGGACTCATGAGGTTCTTTTGAGCTTCTTGAATCATATATTCAAGTATTGGCTCATGCCCAGATGAAAATTTCTCTCTGGAGGCCTTGGTCAACCAAAACCCTAATTTGATGACACTGATGATCTTGAGGCTTGATCAACTTGAAATTTTGCATTCTTGTGTTAGATTATTGATCTGGGAGACCTCTTGATCCTTCATGGATGTTTAAGAGGTTTAACAAGTTGAATATCATGTCAATTCTTGATTGATCATTGACCTGAATGTTCTGAGAGGGCTAAAAAACCCTAATCCTTGGTTAAGGTGAACACTCAACAATCTTTGAGAGGATTAATGAGGTATGAAAGTACATCCATATTGTGGTGTTGACTTGCATAATGTTGTGAAATCTTATGGTCAAAATTTAGGGTATGACAGATGCCCCTATTTAATCTTCTTGGGCCTAAAGGTGTGAATGACGAAGATATTCAGACGTTCACGGTAAAAGAGGATTAAATATCAAAATACCCAAAATTTTGATTGTGGATGTGAATGGTAGCTATTCTTGCTCATCTTCTTTTACTAAGTAATGCCACTAGAAAAAGGTGTAACTTCCCCTCGATCCTGGTCTTCAGCCATGGAACTGGTCTTAGTTTCTTCTGAAATAAACCTCCCCTCGATCCTGGTCTTCAGCCATGGAACTGATCTCAGTTTCTTTTGAAATAAACCTCCCCTCGATCCTGGTCTTCAGCCATGGAACTGGTCTCAGTTTATTTTGAAATAAACCTCCCCTCGATCCTGGTCTTCAGCCATGGAACTTGTCTCAATTTCTTTTTGTCTAGTTCTTCTCTTGACAAGGAATGCTATTCGTGATGGTTTTCATCAAACTTCTTGCTGATATTTTATTGGAGAGATTCTGTTTGATGAAAAAAATGCTTCATCATATTTCTCTTCGAGACTTCTTCGGAGAGATGCCATGTGATGTAGGACAATTTTGAGGTGTTGATGACTTCCTTGAAAGTAGGACAAACTTCTCGGGGAGAGACTGTTATTTGTCGACTTATCGGGAATTTATGAGGCAAAAACAGACTTCTTTGTTTGTTGATCAGTAGAGATTTCTTGGAGGATGTGATGTCCATATTGTCAAGAGTCTTTTGTTGAAAAGCTTCCGTGGGGGATTTTCTTTAATCCGGGAAAGCAAAATATCATCTTCAATGGCGAAGAGTGAAGTTCCCAAAGGTGTATAACCAAATGTCTTCCTGCCTTTCAGAGGTTCAAGTTATCAAAGTGGTCGAGGACCGATTTCAATCCAGGAATAAACTGGAGAGAGATTGTTTGGACGATACATTTCCTGATGAGGAAAGAACTCAAACCGAGATTTTATCCTATTCGAGTGTGGAAAGGAAAACTGATAACTCTAATGGAGAGAGAACATTTATCACTTGGGGATAAACATGACCAAAGTGATTGAAATATGATATGCAATATGAATATGAATATGAATCAATTATGCATGATGTATGCATGAAATGCTTATGCTGATAAATCAGACATGACATACAGACTGATGATGAGCACAACTGGATACTCGGCCACTATGGGGAATAAAAGTTTCACTGATATGTTGAGGAAACAAATTCCTGCTACTAAACTTTACATATTCTTGGTAGTAACAAAATGCGGCTCCTGGGGAGTGATAGATGTGATACTCCATCTTGTCAATCTGAAGTAATTGATCCTCCACTAGGGATATACTAATCACAAGGAATATTTTGATTCTGCATTTTGAAGTTTGATTGCTTTCGGAGAAGAGGTTTGTGTTCCTTCTCGAGTTCATTAATCAAAAAGGAAATTGTCATCTTTATTTTTAAAGCATAAGTAAATTTGAAAACAAAAGTAAATTCTTTTTTTTTTGTTTCAAGAATGTTGATCATATTAAAATGTCATTTTGCAAAGCAGGATGAATGAGAATTGCAAGCAAAGGGCACACGGGCTCAAATTTTTATTGATAGAATGGTAATCAGCCTAATGCGTGATTCCATGGAGCATTACAAAGTTTAGAAAATGGTTATTTAAAGGGAAAGGGGTTACATTGAAACATAATGACCACTATCCTTCTACCAAATTTGAATTTTGAGTATCTTGAGATTCTGCTGAAGGTGACTTCTGATTGAGGATTTCTTGACAAATGACGTCACTTCTGATGATCCAATCTTAGTTGGATGCAGTTACTTGCCATAAATCCCTAACTTTTGCATAGATTTCCCCTTTTTAGGTTTTCAATCCATCGGGATGTTTACATTCTGTGCATGTCTCTAATTTTTGCCTGGACCACCTTTTCGGGTTTTCAGTCCAACGAGAAGTTTTTATTTATTTATTTTTATTTAGGCAAAGTATTTCTTGACTACATCAACATTTGTGGGGTAGGTAAATTCTTCTCCATCCATGGTTGTGAGTCTCAAGGCACCGCCTGAGAAGGCTTTTTTAACAACATAAGGGCCATCATAATTTGGAGTCCATTTGCCCCTGGAATCAGTGAGAAATGATTGGATCTTTTTGAGCACGAGGTCGCCTTTTCTGAATACCCGAGGTCAGACCTTTTTGTCGAAAGCTTTCTTCATCCTTTGCTGATATAACTGACCATGGCACAAAGCCGTCATTCTTTTTTCTTCGATTAGGTTCATTTCATCGCATCTGCTCTGACACCATTCAACTTTCGTTAGCTTGGTTTCTATCAAGACTCTTATTGACAGGATCTCTACTTCTATAGGGTGCACTGCTTCCATGCCATATACTTGAGAGAAAAGGGTTGCCCCTGTTGAAGTGCAGACGGATGTGCGATAACCGTGAAGATTAAAGGGTAGCATCTCATGCCAATCTTTGTAGGTCACAACCATCTTCTGAATGATCTTCTTGATATTTTTGTTAGCTGCTTCTCCCGCTCCCTTCATTTTAGGCCGGTAGGGAGATGAGTTATGGTGTTCAATTTTGAACTCAACAAATAATTCTTTCATCATCTTGTTGTTCAGGTTCGACCCATTATCAATAATAATCTGGCTTGGAACACCATAACGGTAGATGAGATTGTTCTTAATAAATTGGACCACAGCTTGTCTGGTCACATTGGTGTATGATGCTGCTTTGACCCATTTGGTGAAGTAATCAATGGCTACTAGGATGAACCGATGTTCGTTTGAGGCTTTGGGTTCAATCATGCCAATCATGTCGATTCCCCATATAGAAAAAGACCATGGAGAAGAGAGAATTTTGAGATGTGTCGGAGGCCCATGAATTTTGTCGGCGTATATCTAACACTTGTGACACTTCCTCATGTACTTGTAGCAATCAGATCCCATTGTCAGCCAATAATATCCCGCTCTTAGAATTTTTCTTGCCATTGTATGCCCACTGGCATGAGTGCCAAAGGAACCTTCATGAATCTCTTTCATTAGCATGTTTGCTTCGCGTCTGTCCACGCATCTGAGCAAAACCATGTCGAAGTTTCTTTTGTAAAGCACATCATTGTTTAGGAAGAAGTTGCCATCTAGTCTTCTGAGAGTCTTCTTATCTTTTCTTAATGCCCAAAAAGGGTATTCTTGTCTTTGAAGGAAACATTTGATATCATGATACCATGGTTTGTCATGGATGATGGCTTCCATTGCAAATATGTAAGTGGGCCTATCAAGGCACATTATGTCAATCTTGGGTACGTCGTTCCATCGACTCACACTAATCATGGAAGATAAGGTAGCTAGTGCATCAGCCATGTGGTTTTCTTCACGAGGAATGTGATGAAAATCAATTGATATGTGTTCCACCCTCCTTTGATCTGATTTATAACTAGGGATAAGTCTCCATACACGTCCAAGTTCTTTGTCCTTAAGTCAATAGCTTCTTCGAGACCCATGATGCAAGCTTCATATTCGGCCTCACTGTTTGTACATTTGAATGTAAATCTGGCAGTGAAAGGAATAAGGGTACCCCGAGGTGTAACAATGATTTCCCCAATTCCATTTCCATAAGCGTTGACAGCTCCGTCGAATATTAGTCCCCATTGGGATCCTGGTTCTGGTCCTTCGTCTGATAACGGTTCATCGCAATCTTTCATTTTTAGATACATTACATCTTCGTTTGGGAAGTCAAATTTGATTGATTCCTGATCGTCAATCGGTTGATGAGCCAAATGATCGGCTAAAACACTTCCTTTGATGACTTTTTGAGCATAGTACTCGATGTCGTATTCTGATAACAACATCTGCCAACGGGAAATCCTTCCCGTTAAAGCAGGCTTTTCAAAGACGTACTTGATCGGATCCATTTTGGAGATTAACCAAGTAGTGTGACAAATCATTTACTGGCGAAGACGTTTAGCTGCCCAAGCTAGAGCGCAACAAGTTTTCTCGAGCATAGTGTATCGAGTTTCACAGTCCGTGAACTTTTTGCTTAAGTAATAAATGACAGCCTCTTTTCTTTATGTTTCATCTTGTTGGCCAAGTACACAGCCCGTGGAGTCTTCCAAGACTGTTAAGTAAATGATCAGTGGTCTTCCTTCCACTGGAGGAGATAGAATAGGCGGATTTAACATATATTTTTTGATGCTGTCGAAAGCCTTTGCCGTTTTGGTTCTTTCTAAGTAGTTTGAAAATTGGCGCGGATGTCGCGGTCCTGAGGAATATGAACGTTGAGATGTAATTTTGACGTCCCAAAAATCCTCTTACTTGTTTTTCAGTCTTTGGCGAAGGCATCTCTTGAATAGCCTTGACTTTGTCGGGATCAACCTCAATTCCTTTTTGGATGACGATGAATCCTAAGAGTTTTCCTGAACGAACACCGAACATGCATTTATTGGGATTTAAGTGGAGTTTGTATTTTCTCAGACCCTGGAATAACTTTGATAGATGTTCCACATGTTCTTCTTTTGTTTTAGATTTGGCAATCATGTTATCGACGTACACTTCAATTTCTTTGTGCATCGTGTCGTGAAACAGAGTTGTCATAGCCCTTTGATAAGTTGCTCCTGCGTTCTTCAGACCGAACGTCATTACTTTATAGCAAAAGGTGCCCCATGGGGTGATGAATGAAGTGTTCTCCATGTCTCCGGGCGCCATTCTGATTTGATTATAGCCTAAAAATCCATCCATGAAGGAGAAGACTTTGAATTTTACTGTGCTGTCAACTAGCATGTCAATGTGTGATAGGGGGAAATCATCTTTCAGACTTGCTTTGTTTAAATCCCTATAGTTTACACATATTCTAACTTTTCCGTCTTTCTTGAGAACTGGAACTATGTTGGCTAGCCATTGGGGATACTCTGATGTGGCAAGGAAACCTGCGTCGATCTGTTTATGCACTTCTTCCTTAATTTTGATGGCCATATCAGGGTAAGTCCTTCTCAATTTTTGCTTGACCGGAGGACATTCTGGTTTCAGTGGTAAGTGATGTTCCACGATGTTGGTATCCAACCCTGGCATGTCTTGGTAGGACCATGCAAACACATCTGAAAATTCTTTGAGCAGTTATATCAAGCCTTCTTTGACAGTTGGACTGAGTAGTGCTCCAATTTTAACTTCTTTTCTCTCCTCTTCTGAACCTAAATTTACCGTTTCCAACGGTTCTTTGTAAGGTTGAATGGATTTCTCCTCATTTTTGAGTAATCGAGAGATCTCATCCGGAATTTCTTCGTTCTCTTCCTCTCCGGCTTCAAATACCAAGAACTCAAAGTTGGGAGAAGGCATTGGATCATATGTTTCAATGGGGTTTAAAACAAGTAATATGCATAACATGATGATTCTTTTCAGAAAAGACAGAGAGAATGCAAAAGTGTGTGCAGTGTATTTTGAAAAAATGCTCATTTTTATTTTATTTTGGGATGTTTTTTTTAGGATTACCATTTTCTAAAAAAAGCAAAAGTGAAAATAACAATAAATGCAGGAATTCATAATGACATTCTTTATTTATGACTTGTCGATTCTTGAAACACAAACCCTATAAAACAAAACTCTTTCGCTTTGGGCTAAGCGAAGAGGGACATTTACAGAAAAGCAAGCCCTATAAAACATCCCTTTCACCCGGGCAAAGTGAAAGGTCAAAACAAAGACAAGGCAATTACTTTGATTTATGAACGATATTCGGGACATCGACCGCGACCCAATTGTGACGAACTCCTATGTGGATCACAAAGTCCGGTATTTTTCTTCCAGGATTATCTTCAGTAATGACACTGATTTCTGGCGGAGTTGAATCACTAGAGTCTTCTCCCCATGCAACATTATCATAAGAGGACTCTTCTATTTTATCTTCAATAGTATTTTCATTTTCAAGAGGATTTCCCCATCCTGTTGGCTTGATGTCTTCATATCTGATATGAGAGCTTTCGGGAGTAGTGTACTTCTCTAGAAAGTCGTACTTGCCGCTTGGCTGCCCCAAAGTATCCCAAGTTTCTGAGGGGATAGACGAGTCGTCTTCTTCAATGACATTGACCTCAGAAAATGCAAAGTTGATAAATTCTTGTCCTACGATCCTTGCAACTTCATCAACATGATGTTTGACATTTCAGGATTTTCCCGGTAATGTTTCCACGATTCTGGGAGAACAAGTGGATTTTTCTCAAGGTCATTCAGTAGATATGCATTCTCTGGCTAACTCTTATGCCCTATATCTTCCATGTAAGGTCTCTAAATGGGCAAATCATCCATGGGATCATATGAGTTGTAATCAAAGTTGTCTTTCATCAGAGTATCTTCTTCTAATGAGTTGGGTGGAGCACGACGTCCCCCAGGATCGCAATCTCCATAGATCATTCTGACATCTGATCTTGGTATATATCTAGGAGTTTGCTTCGGAGAGCAAAATGGCATGTATGTTTCTTCCTGAGATATGTAACCTTCATCGTTGAAATAGGATTTTCACTCTTCATCAGTATCAGAAGAATTATTTTCCTCAATGGTGTGGACTTCCTGAGAAATTGGGTGGAGGAATCCTCCACTGTGGAAGAAATCTTGAATAAGTCAAGTGGCCTCATCCTTTTTTGTAGTCTTAGTAAGTGCTGGAGAAAAACCGAGACCTTTTCTTGTCTTGTTATCAACAGGAATCACAACTCTCCCCCATCCTTTTATGTCACTGCTTCCCATTATTTGGAGAGCGTCTTTGTACGAGGAAATTGACGTTCCTTTTTCTTGATGATTCTCATTGCTCACAAAGAGTGCTTGAAATTGAGTTTCAACGACTTCTTCTGGTTCTAAATATGAGAATGATGATAGATTGCTTACAATTAAAGCTTGTTCTCCGCATACTGTGACTAACTTGTCATTCTTGACAAACTTCAGCTTCTAGTGAAGTGTCGAAGTGACTGCCCCTGCTTCATGTATCCAAGGTCGTCCCAATAAACAAATATATGCTGCTCGGATGTCCATGAATTGGAAAGTAACTTGGAAAGTGTGGGGACCAATGGTTATGGGAAGGTCGACTTCGCCGATAACTGTCTTCCTGGATCCGTCAAAAGCTTTGACTATGATCTCATTGCCTCTCATGGGAGTACCTTGAAAAGATAACCGTACAAGAGTTGACCTTGGCATGACGTTCAAGGATGAACCTGTGTCTACCAGTACGATGGCTAAAGCATCGTCCTGGCAATTGACTGTGCCTTCCTCTGGAAGTTCTTCATCACTGAAACCCAAATTGTTGCAGGAAGTGATGTTGAAAATAATGCTGTCGAACTGACCCACTATCACATCTTGTTCTACAAAGGCCAGTTCCAAGACTTTCTGTAGAGATTTTCTGTGAGCTTCTGAACTGAGTAGGAGAGATAACACTGATATTCGAGAAGGAGTTTGTAATAATTGATCCACAATGTTGTATTCACTTCTCTGAATGAGTTTTAACATTTCATCATTATTTTTCACGGACTCTGCACTGTTGGATTAACCAATTTGTTGATTAGGAACTTCAGCTTGAGGTTCCTTTTCTTTTGCAGGTTCTCCACCTCCTCTGTTGAAGATTCGGCCACTTCGGGTGACTCGACTGATATCAACAATGTTGACAACAGACGACAGTGAAATTTCTTTTCCATCTTCTATTATGGTCGCACCGTATTTGTACGAAATAACTTTCTCTGATTCGTATGGCACCGAGCATGGCTGATAGATGACCAAAGGGGTTATTTGGGTCTTTCGACTGTCAAAAGTAACCTCAATTAGTTCAAGCTTGAGACTGTTGGAAATTTTTCCACTGTCGAAAGGGAATCCAGAGTGCTTTGGCTCATTGAGCAAAAGGATTATGGTGAAAACATCCTCGTCAATTCCATAATTAACAAGCTCTCTTTCTTTGAAAACCATGATGGTTCTTTTGTCCAACAACTCTTGAATCTCATTATGGACAAGGAGGAAACCATGTCGATTTTTGTGACATTTCTTGCAAGTCGAATGATTGTGGTGATTCGGACCAAAATAATCAAGTCCGCACAGGCATTTGTGAAATTTGACCAATGATGTTTTAATGTTTTAATGTCGTAAACTGCGTACTGCCCTGGGCAACCTTGAACCATATTGATGGACTGAGAATTTAGGCATAGTTGGGTTTCTCCTTGGTCTACTTGATTCGGGAGAGCTGCTCGCACGATGTAGCACCCTTGGCTATTCTCTGAACATATTCGACAGCGTTCATAATTGTGAGGTGGCACCCGGCCGTACCCACTTTGTATGCAGTGCATTTTTACCAAATCCATTTCTAGGAAGCGGATGTCACAACTTTGGTGTCTGCCCAGATTTCCATTGGTTATGCTAACTTGATGTGTATTTTTATCCTGGTAGATTGGAAGCCACCAATGGTCCAACAGATGTTGAAGAGTTCTTCGTACAAGTGTGCAACCTTGATCATTTTCGGAGCAATCTTTGCAGTCCTAATAATTATGGGCTGATAGATAACCGAGCCTGACTTGCTTGGCATACAATTCTGCCAAGCTGGTATTCATTAAACGAATTTCAAAAATCTGAACCATGTTGACCTGGTGATTATTCCTTCCATGGTAGTCTTGGATCCATCCAAGATCCATTTGACGCTGAAGGGCTTCTTGTACAAAAGAACATCCTTGATTATCTTTTGAGCAAATCGGGCAAGCGTTGTAGTAATGCAACGACAAATTGTGATACTGAATTTGTCTTGAGTGCATTGCCACTAGATTGACATTCATTGTGCGGATGTCATGATTTTGAACAATGTCTGGATGTTGATAGGCCATATTTATTCCACGAATCCTATGATGTTGGATCCAACCTAGATCCATCTGCTCTTGAAGAGCTGCTTGTACAATGATGCACCCTTGATTGTTCTTGGAACAAATGTCGCATTGGTGATAGTTGTGAGATGACACATGGCCATACCCGCTTTGCTTGCAATGCATTTTTACCAGATTTGTCCCTAATAAGAGTACATCGTGGATTTGATAACTGCTGCCAGGTCCTTTATCTATCAAGTTTACTGAAGCTTTTTCATGTTGTGGCAACGGGTTCGTTTGAACATTTGGGTTCGTATTTTTGAAAGATAAAACTCTATATCTGACGAGCCTTTGTATGTCAGATTTGAAGCTGAGGCAATTCTCAATGTTATGCCCCAATCCTCCTTGATGATAAGGAAAAAATTGATCAGCTTTGAACCAATAAGGGGGATTTTCCAGCACTGTGAGAGGAGTTCTGGTTTGAACGTGCCCCTTGGCTAGCAAAAGTGGGAATAGTTCTGCATATAACATTGGTATGATGTCAAACCCTGGCGATCGTGGAAAACGATTGTTGTTATTTTATTATGGGTGAGATGGAGTCTCTTGCCTAGGGAGGACTTAGGTAGAAGGGTCATTGGGTAGTGATTAAATTAGGTAGATTGTCAACTGGTCTGTTGAGTCTGTAATTTGATACTACTAATAGTGGACTTCCTTCCTGGCTTGGTATGCCCCCAGATGTAGGTTGTTGAACCGAACTGGGTGAACAATTTAGTGTGTTATTTACTGTTTCTATTATTGCCTTGTTCAGCAGATTGCGATGTTGTGACATTGCACTAAGACATCACACATCTGTACCAGAATTTCAGTAAGAATTCACATTGATTCTTGCTTAACTTTGAGCTAAACCTTTATCATTTCTTATTTTTGTTCATCAATCACAGTAGATCAAGGTTTTGGAGTGTAGATCTTGAAGCAATTTGAAGGAATTTTCAGATTTGAAGTGGTAATTCATCTTTCACCATTGTTGAAGCTTCATCTTCCATAATGTAGATCTTTGGAGATCCTTGTTACTTGATCCTTTGGATCTTATAATTGTGTTTAACTGCTATTTTTTGCTGTTATTTTACTTTAAATTTCGTGCAATTTTAGTTCCATGATCATAAGGTGTTTGTAAAAAGGTTGTTGTTGCCTTTGCTGATACGGTTGTTGATTTGGCTGCCTTTGAGCGACCTGTGGTTGATATGCCGGGATGACTGATAACAGGAGATACCGTTGCTACCTATCGAGGTTGATACCTTCGCCTTTGCTTACTCTGTAAGATATTACTGATATCCTGTTCTTTCTTCTTTTGGAAAGCACTCCTGTATCTTTTGCTACTGCTAGATGGTTCTGAGTCCTTAACTAATCGACCTTCTCGGATTGCTTCTTCAAGGCGTACCCCCATGTTTACCATCTCGGTAAAGTCACTAGGTGCACTGGCGACCATCCGGTCAAAATAAAATGAGCTTAAAGTTTTTAAGAAGATTTTCGTCATTTTTTCTCCTCAAGAGGAGGACAAATCTGGGCGGAGATTTCACGCCATCTTTGAGCGTACTCCTTGAAGGTTTCTTTATCCCTTTGGGACATAGCTCCAAGTTGATCTCTGCCGGGTGCCATATCCAAATTGTACTTGTTTTGCTGAACAAAAGCTGCCCCAAGATCTCTAAAGGTACTGATCTTGGTACGGTTTAATCCCATGTACCACTTGAGCGAGGCACCGGTTAAACTGTCTTGGAAGTAGTGGATTAGTAGCTGTTAGTTTTCTGTCTGGGTAGACATATTCCGAGCGTACATTACCAAATGACTTTGAGGGCAAGAGTTGCCTTTGTATTTTTTCAAAGTCGGGTACCTTAAACTTGTGGGGTATTTTGACGTTTGGGACCAAACAGAGGTCGGCGGAATCTTTGCCAAACAAGTCCTGTCCGCGAATGGCATGCAGTTCTTTATGCATTTCCAAAAACCGTTCTTAGAATTCATTTATTCTTTCGTAAATTTCTTCATCTTTGCCAGGGGTGGCATGAATGATCTGTTCCTATGGGATAATATATATCACAGGTTGCAGTATAGACATTATTGCAGTAACTCTTGGCGCTTTGGTGACCTGAAGTTTGTAACCTTCAGGTACATGAGTCTCTGTCGTAACCCTTGCATCTTCGTTCACCTGAAGTTTGAAACCTTCAGGTCTGAAGGTTCCGGCTGTGGCCTCTAGGTCTTCAGTGACCGGTGGTATGTATCCCTCAGGTATGAAATTAAAAGGCATGCCCCAGGGAAAACCTTTAGGCATATTATACTGTGGAATATTGACAGGTATCTCAAATGCTGGTGAAGACACAACTTCTGAGATTGCAGTCTTTTGAGGTGGTTGATCCTGAGCTGCTGCCAGGGATTCAATCATGCTGTTGAGTCTTTCCAGACTTTCCTTCAGAGTGTTGACTTCCTCTCTTAGCTCTCTGTTTTCCTCCTTAAGATCATCCATTTTCTTTTTCCGATTGGCCCGAGTATTGTACGAATGAGACAGTTTGACTCTAAAGTGCGACACATGTGTGAGACTTTGTGACAAAGATGTGTAATGAAAGAATGATGAATGATATGCAAAGAATGAGAATGATTTTTTTTCTTTCAAAAGAACTGTTAACAATTGTATTTCAAATATCAAATGGCGGTGAAAACTTTTTTTATTGAATTCAAAGGATTACAATATCTTACAGGGAAAAGTACATTATTTTACAAAGTGCAGGAAGGGAAACTAGGCCTATAAATCCTAAGGGATCTCTGACAAAGGTCTAGATGCTGGTGGCTAACTCCCTTTCTCTTCTTTGATCGGGTCTCCTCAGCCGTTTTCGGGTTGATGATCCTTTGCCATGTGAAAGGAGAGAACAAACTTCTCTGTTCCTCTTGACTTTCTACAGCATGTTGCTCTAGTATTTCAATTAGAGTATCTTTCTCTTTTAGTAACTCTTGAATCTTTGTGCACTCCAAGCTGACAATATGATATTTGTTCTTCCAAGAGTTCTTTTCACGTTGAGTTTTGTTAAAAGCGACCTGCAGTTTCTCGGTGTCACTCATGAAATAAAGAACAAATTCTTTTAAGGGAAATACTTCTTGATGAGGGTAAGGCATTTTTAACTTGAGGGCCCTAGTTTGTACCCATTGGAGTTAAGGCTCTGCGGAGATGCAGTTTGGTTTTCCCAGAGACTATTTTCCTTTCTTATGAACATGATGCCAGGCATGCACAATTTCCTCCTTGAGTGTTTTGTCATTTTCTCCTTCCTTGAAGAAAAGACCTTCCAGATGAATATTGTAAGGTACGTCTTTCATCGAGTATCCAAGCTGACGATGAGCTAAAACTGGGTGATAATTGATCCCTCCTTTAGTACCAATGAGGAGTACATTGGGGAAACTTCTACATTTGTCAATGATCTTTATTCTGTCATTGACCTGATTGTACCAATCTATGTCAGAATGGGTGAGAGACATAATCTTATGCGACCTTTGCATACCACTTTTGAGATCCCAAAAAGCAGCAGATTTGGGTAAATGGGAAATAAACCATTTATAGAGTAATGGTACACAACATGTAATCATCCCTCCGCTGTACAAGTTCCTTAAATGTACTGAGTGGTAAGCATCTGCAAGCAAAGTTGGGACTGGGTTCCCAATTAAGAATATCTTGATATCGTTTATGTCGACGAAATTGTCAATGTTAGGGAAAAGGAATAATCCATAAGTGAGTAGAAAAAATTTATCCTCAAAAGCAACTATGTTTCCTATGCTGGCAAAGTATATGGCTTTTTCCAAAAGAAATCTAGCTGGTAGACCTTGAATTCCTCCCTTGGTGGTCATGTGGGTTTTGATATCTGATATTTCCAAAGAGGTGACTCTCGCAATGAATTGATCTTTAGGAATTTCTTCCAATCCAGAGAATGGATCCTGGTCAGTGATGGGCAAGTCAATCAGATGAGAGTATTCCTTCAATGTTGGTGTGAGCTGATAATCCAGAAATGTGAAGCAGTGGTACACCGGATCATAAAACTGAACCAATGTAGCTAGGACTCCTTCCACCATTTTAACTTTCAAAAGAGACAAAAGTCCTCCGTACTTAGGTCTGAAAGCATCAGGATTAGTAATCAACCTTCCCAATCTTCTCAGGTCTTCAAGTTTTGGACTTCTGAAGGTGTACTTCTGAGTTTTTCTTCTACCAAAATCCATAACGCGGTCTCTGATATTTGCAACACCCCGTTTTTTAGTTTTTTTTGAAAACTTTTTAGAAAATATTTTTTTTCTTGAAAGTTTTTTATGAATGCATGAATGCAGCAAAAACAAATATATGAAAACATGGGTTTAAGGGTTTATCGTCACGAGCATAAAGCCACGAGTCTACCCATCCCAAAGGTATGTCCTAGGGGTTCTTTTCGCACCTGTAGAACATGTTCTATCAAGGTTTCCAAAATCATTGACCCCTCTTAAGAGTATTACCAGCAAACCGACTGACTCTTGAGAGCTATAATATCCCTAAGATGAATCTCATTCGAGCGTAGTATCGTGTATCAACTATTCCCAATAGTCACCGCACTATATCCTAAAAATGGCCAAGGTTAAGTGTTTACTAATCCTCGGTTTCATGGGTGCCCGGTGAAAAAAGTAATGTTTTCACGAATTGCTCGTTCAACATCAGTAATTCCAAAAGGGTACCTCCACTGATTTGGTGGACTTTCAAGTTAGCTTGGTCGGGATTCACTCCCTATAATCCTTCTTGAGTCTGCCACCTCCTATCTTAAAATATGCTCTCAAGCCCACTGAGGACTTTTTGACTCACCACATGTGTATTAATCACATTCCCAGATAACAATAAATTAAACAAGTATGACAGATAAGCAGATAGTATGATGGAAAATAATAAATGATATCAAATGAGAAAGCAAATAAAACAACAAAAAATATGCAATGCAAGGCTTAACCCTCCTAGAAAAATATTGAAGTCCCCAGCAGAGTCGCCATTTTTCTGTAGCTCGGTTTTTGTGACGCGACCACAACCGCATTTAGTGCTACTTTCTGATTTCTATATTTATCCTATGAAGCTTAAAAAGAAGAGGAAGATATCTCAAACTAACCCTGCATGCAAATGTTTTCTTTAACAAATGCGAAGAGATCGGGGATCGGAGGTTGGTTATACAAAGGGAAGCTGTTAACACCCAGAGTATCTATAGTAATCTATAGGAACCTTTATTTGCATATGTTTCTACTGTTGAATTGCTCAGTTGCTTAAATCCATTTACTATTGAATAGGGAAAGTTTCTCCTTTGTGAAGGTTGAGGAAATGTTTTTGTTGTTTCAGGGTTTTCTATTGTTTTTGGGAAGGCACTAAGATTTTTGATTAGTGTGCTCGCTAAGATTTCACAATCTTATGCCTATGTATTCTCGTAAAGAGATCTGGGGAAATCAGAGTATTCGTAGTTCCTCCTATTCTATGGGAGGAAATTGTTTGGTGTCTTGTTCAAAGCCCAAGATTGAAGCTAAAAGAGTGTTTGTGTCTTTTTCAAAGCCCAAGGTTGAAGCTAAAGGAGTGTCTGTGTCTTGATCAAAGCCCAAGATTGAATCTAAAAGAGTATTTGTGTCTTGTTCAAAGCCCAAGTATGAAGCTAAAGGTTTGACTGAGAGAGAACTTGTCATCTCTAAAGGGAGACATCTCACCTATTCATCACAAACATTGAAGGATTTATTTATAAGGGAAGTTGCTTTAACTGGGATGTGTGGAATCCAGCAATGCCACATCTTCCTTTATAAGTATTTTCATGCTTAAGAGAGGGACATTGACTTGGATGTGTAGAATCTAGAGGTTTGCCACTTACATCACTTAGATGAAAGAGAAATTTTAGCCATGATAAAGGTGGGACTCCAGCTTGGATTTTGAATCAACAAGTGTGCCACTTACATCAATTATCTGGAAAAAGGTTTTTGATTATTTGTTTTGAAATGTGATGTATAGATGAAATTTCCTCCTACAGAGAATACTCATGGTCTCATCTGTGGGGATGATAGATTTCGTGCCTTGATCAAAGCCCAAGGTTGAAGCTGAAAAAGTTGAAAACTGACTCAACGAGGGGAGTATTATACTTGTCTTTTACAAAGCCCAATATTGAGGCTAACTGGGAAAAATCATTATATGAAGCCTAAGAGGAGGCTGAAGGAATTTAAGTGGAGACTGACTCTTTGCTGAGGGATTTTAATTCCAAGAGAAGGTCTAAACTATTTTGAGGAATCACAAAGGGAAACTAACTCTTGTTGGGGATTTAGAGAAGAGTTGATTTATTGGATGCCATAAAGCTTTGATTCTTTTAGGGATTTGTTGATGGTAACATGGTTCTGGATGGGGATTTTAAAGATAAAAACCAAACCTTGTTAAGGATCAGAAGAGGCTTTAAAGGATAAGCTTGAGTGCCTTAGAGGTTTTGACTCTCCTAGGGACTGATGTATTGATAAAGATGACTAGGGTCTCTCCTATGCTTTTAGGAAGCCTGAGGGTCCTTGTATGAAGCCCAAGAGGAGGCTGGGGATGCTTCTAGGAAGCCTGTGGGTCCTTGTATGAAGCCTAAGAGGAGGCTGAGGTGATTAAGACTTTTCAAGTCTAGGAAGAGTTCAAGAAAGGTTTCACCAGGAAATAATCCTTTCTTTATTGAACTGTTCCAGGATTAAAGGGATTAAAGAAAAGGTTTCACCGGGAAATAATCCTTTCTTTATTGAAATCTTTCATGGTTGATCAAATTGAACAAAGCCCAAGAGGAGGCTGATTGTATTCCTTGTACAGGGGGAACTAGTTATTTGAACTAAGTTATACTGATTGAAAGAATCCTACTGTTTGAACTAGTCAAAACTAAGGATGATTTAAATGCTAAGAAACATTTAACAAGATATGCACAAGTATATATACGGACATATGAACAAGTATATAAACAAGTATGAATTGAATTGAGAAAGGTGGTGGGTCTTATTCTCTGGATAGAAGCCTAAGTGTATTGTGATTAATTATATGTTTTCTTCAAGATTGAATTAGTGTTTTGAAGAAATTGAAGAAAGTTTTGAATTTGAAGATGACTTGATCTCAAGTAGGCAAAGGTGTTGGGTCTTACACTCTAGATAGAGGCCCAGATGATTATTTGTATCCTGTACAAAGCCCAGGATGAATGAGGCTAAAAGATTTTCTATTTATAGAAGGGTGTTGGGTATTACACTCTATCATAGGCCTAGATTATAGTTTAAAACAAGATTTATGTACAAAGGGATGAGACTTACACTCCTAACAGAGCCCATGATTATTGTGAAAACAGTGATCGCACCGTGATTTTGAAAAGCGCGATGGGACTTATACTATAGCAGAGGCCCATGAAAAAGGTTTATTTACAAAGAGGGTTGGGTCTTACACTCTAATAAAGGCCCATGAGTGTTGAAATGAAGTTTGAAAGATTGAATCAAAACAAAACCCTAATTTCATTTTTTAAAGATATTTTTCAAAGAAAAATCAAAATAAAAATGATAAAAATATCAAATAAAATCATTAATCATGTTATAAATAATGATTAAGGTTTATGACAAAGGTATTTTATCCACATGAATATTTAAAATCATTTTGATTAAAAAAAAATCAAGAAAACGAAATTATTTTAAAACATTTAAAACAATTTAAAAATAATATTTTTAATATATTAAAAATATATCAAATGAAAATTAATTTTGTGATTTTTTGTGGATTAAAATAATATGGTATTTAAATGACATGTGTAAAAAAATTGGGATTAAAAATAATTAATTTGATAAGAAAATCAATATTTAAAATTATTTTTAAAACAATTTAAAAATAATATATTAAATATATTAAAAATATATCAAATATAAAATATTTTATTTTTTATTTTTTGTGTGAATAAATTTTTTAAATATGTGAACAATATTTATGCAAAAAAATCATTTGAAAAATATTAAAAAATATTTAAAATTTCAAAAATTCAAAAAATGGAGCCAAGGCCACCTTCTTCTTCCTCGTGCACCAACACCATCACTGATTTGCAAAATCTCTCATATTTCCCTCAATATGTAATGATTTTGCACGATGTAAACATGAAAGTTATTCAATTTTAAACAAGGAATTCAATGGTACCAATTAATTTCATTTCGTTTAAGTGTAGAGTGAGTTATCAAGTGATGAACTAATGAACCCTAATTTTTGCAAGAACATTGTGAAATCTTATACACGATTGATACATAGCAATTGATTGAGGGAAAACATTCTATATAAGTGCAGAAACATGTTGGTAACTTGAAATATAAAAAATGATGCATGTTTCATGGAGTTTGAGAAGTTCAGGCTTACCTGTGCAAAAGGAATTTGAATCCTCAGTTGTAGGTGTTACAGATGTGAAATGATGACTTGGACAGCTTCCCTAGACCTCAAGGAAGTTGTTAATGTGCTTGGAATGGTTTGAAACCTTCTGGTTTGATGGGCTCGAATCCAACTGCAGCTGGCTTGGGATGAGATGTGATCTTGATGAATTTGATGTTACAGATGTTATTCAAGTGTTTGGATCACTCATATATGAAGTATGTAAGGTGTTTGCATCATTGGTTTGGATTGAATTACTCTCTATTTGAAAATTCGATACTCACTTCTTAAGGTTTTAGAATTTTGAAGTGAAGAGGGAAATGAGAGAAAACATGTGTTGTGGTGTTTTGGGGTGGTTTGAATGATTAGAAATGACTTCTATTTATAGGAGGAGAAGTTTGTTTTTGGAGGAATAGTGAATGGATGAAGGATCACTCTATTACCCAATGGATATGGTTATGTAGCATGACTTAAATGCTAAGGTACCTCAAGTCTCCTCTAGCATAGCTATGTGTTGAATCCCATCAATTTTGTAGGTTTGAAGTCTTCTTATTCTTGGATATGTCTTGAATGGTTTGTGCTTGATCCATGCCACCTCAATGCATCACATTAATACTTGATGCCAAAATTGAAATTCAAGGTTCATGTAATGATGGATTTGCACATGCTAGGCTAGATACTTGACTCCTTGGTCCAAAGTTGAAAATATCAAGTGATTCATCAAGATTCCTTCTGATCTTGGATGATGCTAAAGCTTGCAAGATGACAAACTTGTTGTGGAAAATCGTGTGGTGCAAGTAATGTGCCAAATTCTGTCATGAAAATCAGTTTGAGCAAGGCATGTTGAGAGGTTCATAACTTCTTGCTCAAGTTGAATTAATGGAAGTTCTTGTACTTCTTAGAAAGCTTGTATATCATACTTCAACTTTTATGTTTACATTTGGTCTTGATTCATCTTGGATCATAATGGAAAATGCCTCAAAAGTTGGACAAAACATGAGACAGATTCTACCTAAAAAATTCTAAGTGTCAAAGTTCAAAATCTCATGAAACCCTAACTTTAATGCTTCATATCTCAAAATCTATGCATTTTTTGGGGTACTTGTGTTTTGAAATCTTGTTGTATGTAAGAAGATCTATCATTTGAGCTTTGGATGGAAAAAAATGGTTGCTTGGATCACAAGTTATGGCCTTGCATAGTTGGGTAAAAACCATTATTTTTCATAACTTAGTGAAATTTTAAGTTTCTCAAGGTTACCCTTTTTGTAAGTAACCTCACTTTCCTTGATTCTTATTGATTAATCATGATCCAAATCACAAGCTAACATTGTTCTTGACTTAAAGAAGCCATGTTTACCTAAAAATTCCAAAAGTCAAACTTGGTTTTGATCACAGTTGACTTTTGGTATCAGATGAATCTTAAACCTTGTGATCCTTTATGAAATCAAGTCCTTGGGCTAAATTGAACCTGATGGATGGATTCCAAAGGTGTTTTTAAGTGTCTTGAATAATGTCCCAAGGTTTGAGATCATGCTTTATTCAAAAGTCAAAGGTATGGTTGACTTTTTCTCAGAAACCCTAGTTTGTGGTCTAGGTGAATTTGAATCCTTATATTGTTTACGAATCAAGTTCTTTGAATCAATCCAATCTTAGGAATGGATCATTATGGGGTATTTGAGGTCCTTAAAGCATATCTTGAAGTTTTAGATCATTCCTTGCTCTAAAAGTCAACTTAGGGACTGAATTAGGTTAAAACCCTAATTCCTGATTTTTGATAGATGCATCCCCTGAGGCTATTTTGAACTTATGAATGGACTCATGAGGTTCTTTTGAGCTTCTTGAATCATATATTGAAGTATTGGCTTATTCCCAGATGAAAATTTCTCTCTGGAGGCCTTGGTCAACCAAAACCCTAATTTGGTGACACTGATGATATTAAGGCTTGATCAACTTGAAATATTGCATTCTTATGTTAAATTATTGATGTGGGAGACCTATTGATCCTTCATAGATGTTTTAGAGGCTTGACAAGTTAAAGATCATGTCAATTCTTGATTGATTATTTGCCCGAATGCTCTGAGAGGGCTCAAAAATCCTAGTCCTTGGTTAAGGTGAACACTCAACAATCTTTGAGAGGATTGATGAGATATGAAAGTACATCCATATTGTGGTGCTGACTTGCATAATGATGTGAAGTCCTATGGTCAAAATTTAGGGTATGACAACCTCATACTTGTAGCGCGATTTTTGTGGTTTCGAATCACTATCGCTTGGGTACTACAGTTCGATTCATTTTTTATCCTGTTGAGCTGATTAAGGAAGGGAAATAGATGTCTCCAATTAACCCTGCTTGCAAACTGAGATTAAACAGTCAAAACTGTTGGTTTACAGATGCTATCAAAATAGGGGGGGGGGGGTTTCCTTTAGGATTATTTTCTTAAAACACATGAAGGATCTGGATTATGGGTGAGGGTTTTGGTTAGGATACTAGATTGGATTTCCTTTAATTGATGTATGGAGGTACTGGACTTTGGGTTTTTGATTAGTGTGCTCGCTAAGATTTTGCAATATTATGCCTACGTATTCCCGTTTAATGAAACAGGGAAATCAGAGTGATCGTAGTTCCTCCTATTCTATGGGAGGCAAGAGATGTTTTGGTGTCTTGTTCAAAGCCCAAGATTGAGGCTAAAGGTGACTTGTATCTTGTTCAAAGCCCAAGATGTGAAGCTAAAGGTGGTTTGTATCTTGGTCAAAGCCTAAGATGTGAAGCTAAAGGGTTTGACTTAGGGAATTTGTCATCTCTAAAGAGGAGTTGTTGATGTTTGTATGCTGTGGGCAAGGCACAACTTTGATGCTAAAAGGTTGATTGATTCAACCGGGGTTTTCTTTATACAAAGCCTAAGAGGAGGCTGGAAGTTTGAATTTTCCGGGGAAAATGTTCTTTCTGTCTTGTACAAAGCCCAAGATTGAGTCTAAAAGGGATTTTGACTCCGTTTGGGAGAATGTATCTTGTATAAAGCCCAAGATGGAGGCTGAAAGTATTTGACTCAACAAGAGAGCGCTTGTATGTGTCTTGTACAAAGCCCAAGACGGAAGCTAAAAAGGTCGACTCAACAAGAGAGTTTGTGAACAGGTGATTGACTCAACAAGAGAGTCTGAAGGTTGATTTGAATCAACAAGAGAGTCCTTTAAACTCAACAGGAGAGTGATTTTCTATCTCGTACGAAGCCCGAGATTGAGGCCAAAAGAGTTGACTCAACAAGGGAGTCTTTTATACTCAACAAGAGAGTGATTCGCTATCTCGTACGAAGCCCGAGATTGAGGCTAAAAGAGTTGACTCAACAAGAGAGTCTTTTATACTCAACAAGAGAGTGATTTATATGTCTTGTACAAAGCCCAAGATGGAGGCTGAAAGGGGATTGACTCAACAAAAGAGTCTTTTTATACTCAACAAGAGAGTGTTTTTCTATCTCGTACGAAGCCCGAGATGGAGGCTAAAAGGAGGTTAACTCAACAAGAGAGTCTTTTATACTCAACAAGAGAGTGGGTTTTTTATATGTCTTGTACAAAGCCTAAGAAGGAGGCTGAAAGGGGTTGACTCAACAAGAGAGTCTTTTATACTCAACAAGAGAGTGTTGTTTTTTTATGTGTCTTGTATGAAGCCCAAGACGGAGGCTAAAAGGGGTTGACTCAACAAGAGAGTCTGAAAAGGTTAGCTCCGCTAGGGAGAGTCATTTGTACACAGCCCAAGAGGAGGCTGACTTCGCTGAGGAAGAATCATTATACAAAGCCTAAGAGGAGGCTATCTTACTGCCGAGGATTATTGAGATCCTTAGGCAGGTCCAAGTATGGGGAACTTTCATGAGAAAGATCGGGTTTCTGCTGGAGATTCATCCAGAGTGATCGGTGTTTTTTCCTATGTTTGAAAGTAAATTGAGAATGTCTTTAAGACTCAAGAGGTTTAGACTGTCCAAGTCTAATGGTATGAAAGAGTTTTATCTTTTGTACAATGCCCAAGAGGAGGCACGGGCATTGAGGGATGAGTATCAACCCTACAATAGCCGGAGTTTTGACGCTGGAAAGACTGCTATAGCAAAGGATGACTAAGTTCTATCTTATACCTTTAAGAGGTTGTCAGGGTCCTTGTATGAAGCCCAAGAGAAGGCATGAGAACTTCTAAGAAGCCGAAGGGTCCTTGTACAACGCCCAAGAGGAGGCGGGGATGCTTTTAGGAAGCCTGTGGGTCCCCAAACCACGAGAAGTTCAAGACATAATATTCACAGAGAATAGATCAAGCCAGGAAAGTTCGAGAATTTGAAAGAAACTCAAGAGATGCCATTCACGGAGAAAAGATCATCTCTGGGGAGTTAGAGTTTCTTTGACAATTTCTAAGGGTGACAGTCTGAGAAAAGGTTCACCGAGAATGCTGCCTTTCACGTTTCCATATTGTTTAACCCCAAGAGGAGGGAAGTCTGTATCTAGAATCCTACGGGGGATCTAGTTTTGTTTGTATTTAAGAGTGACCAACAGGCTTTACCTAGTTCTAGACGTAGTTGTCGGGGAAAACTCTAAATAACTATACTAGTATTACACAGTGGATATAAAAGGATGTGAAAGAAGACTTACAGTGAAGCAGCCCCACAATACAGTTATTTATATGAAAGAAGATAAAAGAAAGCGGATAAACACTTACCCGTTGTAGAGCTTTCATGCTGTGTTGTTAGTTGTTCAACAAAGAAATTAAAGAGAGTTTTGATAACAACATATATTTGAATTTAAAATCAAAGGAGAAAGTGCTTTGAAAAGATTGTTGGGGCTTACAACTCAAGGAGAGGCCCAAGTTTTGACGATGATCGCACCGCTGTTTAAAAAAAAAACTGTACAGAGGGACTTATACAATACGTGAGGCCCGAAATTGTTTTTATGTACAGGAGGATGGGTCTTACACTCTATTAGAGGCCCAGATGATTTGTTTGAAAACGGCGATTATACCGAGGTTTTCTTTTAACGCGGAGGGACTTATATAATATCTGAGCCCAAAAAACCTTTCGGTTAAAAGGGGATATGGTCTTACACTCTATTAGAGGCCCGTGGATAATTTAAAGAAAAAGAATGGGGCTTATAACTCAAGGAGAGGCCCAAATGATTTTTGTTAGAAAGGCGACGATCGTGCCGAACTTTATAACGGTATCGGGACTTATACAATACACTGAGGCCCAAAATATTTTGGTTTTTAAGAAAAGGGTTGGGTCTTACACTCTATTAGAGGCCCATGGAGTTTGAAAAAGTTTTATGAGGGTTGAATTAATCAAAACCCTAATTTGTTTTCAAAATATATTTTAATTGAATAAAAATTCAATTAAAATGATCAAAATTGTTAAACATGTGTGAAAACAAATTGTGATCTTGGATTAATGTTTCAAAAATCATGTTTCTATCCACAAAATGATGGGAAATCAATGAAGTTTGGAAAAATCAAGGGAGAAAAAACATTTTAAATGTTGAAAAACAAATAAAATATTAATTCTTTGCAAAAATATCAAGTATATGAAATAATTAATATTTTTGGGATTTTTGGTAAAATAAAATATTTTAGTATTTTTGTGAATTATTAAAAAAAGAATCAACTCAAAATCATTAAAAACCAGAGAGAAATTAATTTTTGAATCAATTAAATAAAATCACAAAATTCAAATATTTGAATTTTCAAAAAGGGCGCCAAGAACATGGCAAGAACACGCGCCACCCTCTGTTTCTGCAGATTTGCATTTTCTATCCAATCTCACTGAATACTTGATGATATCCTGCAATCTACATATCAATCTACTCGTTTTCACCTCACGATCATGTCTATGGGCTTTAATTTCATTTATTTTAAGCATAGAGTAAGAAATCAAAGAGAAACCTCAAGAACCCTAAAATTTGCATGAAGGCTCAGAAATTCCATACACGATTCAAACAAAACAATTGATTGAGGGTAAACACTCTATGCATGATTATAAACATATGGCCAAATTATTGTGCAACAAAATATGCATGGATCACAGAGTTAGAAGAGCTCATGCTTACCTCTTGCAGCTGGTGATCGTGTTTTGTGTTAGATGTGTTGCAAGCTGGTTCCAATGATTTGCACAGCTTCCTTAGGTGCCAAGTGATGTATCTAAATGCTTGGAATTAATGGAAATGATCTGGAACTTGAGATGGTACCCCAACTGCAAATTTGTCAAGAACTTGAGCAATTGGCTAGTGATTTTGTGATTTTGGTGTTCCAGATGTTATGTGAGTGTTTGGATCATTTCTATATGATGTTTATGAGGTGTGTGTGTGATTGGTTTGGTTGTAATTGCTCTCAAACTCAAAACCCGATAGTGACTTGCTTTGGAAGGCAATTTTGGAGTGAAGGAAGAGATTTTGAGGAAAACATCTGTTTGATGGCTTTGGTGTACTCAAACTGATCACAAATGAGCTCTATTTATAGTAGAGCAAGTTTGTTTTGCAAGGAATAGGGAATGGCAACTGCTGCAGAAGTTTGGCAAATGTTGATCAATAGGAATCCAAGTCTCCTATAGCCATTGACTAGAGGTTAGAGCACAGGCTGCTGGTTCCCTAGTTCTTGGATAAGTCTTGACTGAATTCAGTTGGCAATGGCTCAGTCCATGCCACCTTGGTGCATCCATTAAATGCTCCAAACCAAAATTGGAGTCTTGTGCCCCTTTTAGGCATTTCTAGGTTTGGCATGCTACTTTTGATTCCAAGGACTTGGGAGGCTGATGGATCAGTCTTTGTCCCTCCTTGGTCTCCCCCTGAGGTGTTCAGATGGATAGACTTGTTTTTCATTTGCACAAATTTCCTAAATCGAGCAAAATGCACAAATCTGCCTTGTTATGACAGTTGCAGCAAGGCATGTTGCCACTGTCATAACTCTTAGCTCAGGTTGAGTTTGATGGAGTTCTTGGCCATTTTGGAAAGCTCTCATATGATACAACATATGTGTGATCATAGTTTGTTTTAAAGATTTTTGGATCCAAGTGAAAAATGCACCTACATTTTGGAAAAAGTGAAACAGATTATGACTTAGTGAAAATTTCACTAAGTGTTGGAAAAAAGTGACATTTCATGTTTTTGTGATTTTGATCCAACCATAACTCAAAATCCATGATGAATTGGAAGGAGGTGTAGTTGAAGCTTTTGAAGTATGCCATGAGAGCTACAAATCCATCTTTGGATCAGCCAAAATGGTTGCTTGGATCTCAAGTTATGATCCTTGGAAGTTGGTACCCTAGCCACTTTATTCCATAACTTAGAAAATTTCTAAGTTTTTTATGGTTACCCCTTTTACAAGTTATCCCACTTTTCTTGATTTTTCTTGATGAATGATGATTCAAATCATACATTAACATCATTTTAAGGTCAAAGAACCGTAATTGTGAACAATCTCAAAAAGTCAAAGTTGACTTTTGTGCACAATTGACTTTTTGTCAGATGAATTCCAAACTGTTTGATCCTTTATGAAATCAAGTCCTTGACCTAAATCAAACTTGATGGACATGTTCCATGGGTGTTATAGGGTGTATTGAATCATGTCCCAAGGTTTGGGAGCATGCCTGGGTCAAAAGTCAAAGGCACAGTTGACTTTTCTCGCGAAACCCTAACTGTGGTTCTGATGAACTTAAAACTTGTGAATCAAGCTTCTTGGATCAATCCATTGTTGTAAATGGATCAATGTAGTCTAGTAGAGACAGTAAAATCATGTCTTGAGGTCTTGGCTCATGTTTTGTCCCAAAAGTCAACTTAGGGGTGAATTAGGTCAAGAAACCCTAATTCCTGATTTTTATTGTATGCATCCCCTAAGGCTGAATTGACTTGATGGTTGGGTTCATGATGTCCCTTGGAGCATCTTAAGTTGTGCTTTGAAGCATTGGCTCATGCCCAGAGGAAAATTTCCATCTAGAGGCCCTGGTCGACGAAAACCCTAATTTGGTGACACTGGCGATCTTGAGGCTCGATCCACTTGGAATGTTGCAGCCTTGTGCTTGATCCTTGATGTGGGAGTCCTCTTGATACATTGTGAATGTTTGAGAGTTTTAGACAAGTTGAAGATCATGTCATTCCTTGATTGATCCTTTGTCTAAGAGCTCTGAGAGGGCTTGAAACCCTAAGTTTGATTGTAGTGTGTAATACCCCAAATTTTGACCACTTAGATTTCCCATCATTGTGAAAATCATCATCATAATATGGATGAACCATCATGCTTCATCAGTCTCCCCAAAGATGGGTGAGCATCCAATACAATCAAAATTAGGGTTTCAAGCCCTTTCTGAGTGCTTAGACAAAGGATCAATCAAGAAATGACATGATCTTCAACTTGTCTAATCTCTTAAATATCCACAATGGATAAAAAAGGACTCCCACTTCAAGGATTAAGCACAAGGCTGCTCCCTTCTAGGTGGATCAAGTCTCAAGATCGACAGTGTCACCAAATTAGGGTTTTGGTCGACCAGGGCCTCCAGATGGAAATTTTCATCTGGGCACAAGGCAATGATCCAAAACATGACCTAATATACTTCATGGAACCTCATGAACCCATGCATCAAGTCAATTTTGACTCAGGGGATGCATTCATCAAAAATCAGGAATTAGGATTTCTTGACCTAATTCACCCCTAAGTTGACTTTTGGGACAAACCATGAGCCAAGACCTCAAGACATGATTTGAGGGTCTTTAATATACTATATTGATCCATTTGGAACAATGGATTGATCCAAGAAGCTTGAGCAACAAGTCTCAATTTCATCTGCACCACAATTAGGGTTTTAAGAGAAAAGTCAACTGTAACTTTGACTTTTGACCAAGACATGCTCCCAAACCCTAATACATGATTGAATATACCCTATGGCACCCATGGAACATGTCCATCAAGTTTGATTTAGGTCAAGGACATGATTTCCTGAAGAATTGCACAGTTTGGAATTCATCTGATAAAAAGTCAACTGTGCACAAAAGTCAACTTTGACTTTTTGAGATTTTTCACCAAAATGGATTTTTAACCCTAAAATGATGTTAATGTATGATTTGAATCATCATTCATCAATAAAAATCAAGAAAAGTGAGATAACTTGTAAAAGGGGTAACCATAAAACTTAGAAATTTTTCTAAGTTAAAAATAAAGTGGCAAAGGTACCAACTTTGGAGGACCATAACTCCTAAACCACAAGGCCATTTTTTCTCATCCAAAGATGGATTTGTAGCCCTCATTATCACCTACAAAAACTTCAACTACAAGTCATTCCAATTCATTAAGGATTTTGAGTTATGGAGTGATCAAAGTGGCTGAAAAGTGAAAATGTCACTTTTTCCAACACTTAGTGAAATTTTCACTAAGTCAGGTTCTGCCTCACTTTTTGCCAAATGTAGGGGGATTTTTCACTTGGAATCAAAAGAGATCAAAACCAAACTTGTTCAAACAGTTGTTGTATCATGTAAGAGCTTTCCAAAATGGCCAAGAACATTGCCAAATTCAACCTACACCATGAGATACAACATTGCCAAGTTGCCTTGCTGAAATCTGTCAAGGCAAGGCAGAATTTGCAACTTTGGTCGATTTGCCAAAATCAGCCAAATTCAATTGCTCCTATCCACTTGGACACCTCAGAGGATTGAATCTAAAGGGGACAATCACTGAGCCAAGCCTCCAAAGTCCATGGAACAATAAATAGCATGTTGAACCTAGAATGGCCAAAATAGGGACAAGACTTCAAATTTGGAATGAGGCATTCAATGAAACCATCAAGGTGGCATGGACTGAGCCATTCTCATCTGAAATCAGTCAAGACTTATCCAAGACCAAGGGAACCAAAGCTCTGTGCCCTAACCTCTAGTCAATGGCTAGAGGAGACTTGGATTTTCATTTGCCAACATTGGCCAAACCTACTTACCAGCTGCTATGCACTATTCCTTGCAAAACAAACTTGCTCTACTATAAATAGAGCTCAATTGTGGTCAGTTTGAGTACACCAAAGCCATCTAACAGATGCTTTCCTCAAAATCTCTTCTTTCACTCCAATTTTGCCTTCTAAGGCAAGTCACTATCGGGTTTTGAGTTTGAGAGCAATTCCAATCAAACCAATCACTCACACACCTCACATACATCACATATGAGCTGATCAAACACTTAGATTACTTCTGAAACATCAATTTCGCAAAATCACCAGCTGGTTGCTCAAGGTTTTAACCAAAGTGCAGCTGAGGTACCACAAAATGATCCAGCCAATTTCAATCAAGTCCAACCATCCAAACACAATCCATAGGGTGTAGGGAAGCTGTTCAGATCATCACCACTCATCTGTAACACCTCTAAATCAAAAATCACTTTGAACTTGTTGTCACGGCCTAGAGGTGAGCACATACTTGGTCATCTCTCAATCTATGCATATTTCCTCGCACAATAATTTGGCCATATGTTCATAATCATGCATGGAATGTTTTCCCTCAATTTATTGCATTGTTTGAATCGTGTATCAAAAATCCTAGCCTTCATGCAGAAATTAGGGTTCTTGAGGTCTCTCAATGATTTCTTGTTGTATGTTTAATTTAAATGAAATTAAAGTACATAGACATGATCGTGAGGTTGAGGCGAGCATAATGATATGTGGATTGCATGATATGATTACGTATTCATGGAGATTGGATAGAAAATGCAAATCTGAGAAACCAAGAACACGCGCGTGTTCTTCAGCTTGTTCTTGGCGCCATTTTTAGAAATTCAAATATTTGAATTTTGTGATTTTGTTTAATTGATTCAAAAATTAATTTCTCTCTGAGTTTTAATGATTTTGAGTTGATTATTTTTTTAATAATTCACAAAAATGTTAAAATATTTTATTTTATCAAAAAATCACAAAAATATTATTTATTTCATATAATTGATATTTTTGCAAAGAATTAATATTTTAATTGTTTTTGACATTTTAAATATTTTTTCTACATTGATTTTGCAACTTTTAATGCTTTCTAATTATTTTGTAGGTCAATACTTAATTTTTGAAGCATTAATCCAAGATCACAATTTGTTTTCCATGTGTTAAACAATTTTTGATCATTTTAATTGAATTTTTATTCAATTAAATACATTTTGAAAACAAATTAGGGTTTTGGATTAATTCAACCCTCATAAATCATTTTCAAAACACTTTGGGCCTCTTGAGAGAGTGTAAGACCCATCCCCCCTGTACAAAAACTTTTTTGGGCCTCACTCATTGTATAAGTCCCTCTGTACAAGTAAACGGCGCGATCATCGCCCGTTTAAAAATAAAAACCTTTTGGGCATCTCCTTGAGCTATAAGACCCATTCAAAACACTTTGGGCCTCTATTAGAGTGTAAGACCCAATCCCCCTTTTAACCAAAACATCTTGGGCCTCACTTATTGTATAAGTCCCTCTGCGTTAAAAGAAAACCTCGGCGCGATCGCCATTTTTAAACGAAAAATCATTTGGGCCTACCCTCGTGTTATAAGCCCCTCTCTTTTCTTTAAACCTTTTTTTTGGGCCTCTTGAGAGAGTGTAAGACCCATCCCTTTGTACAGAAAACCTTTTTGGGCCCCAGTCACTTGTATAAGTCCCTCTGTACAAAATCAAACAGTGTGCTCACTGATAAAACCCTGGGTCTCTCCTTGAGCTGTAAGCCCCAAATCTTTCTTTTTCAAAGCACTTTCTCCTTTGATTTTGAATATACTGTTGTTTTCAATCTTTCTTTGTTGAACAACTAACCAAACAGCATGGAAGCACTACAACCGAGTAAGTGGTTATCGCTTTCATTTACTGCTTTCATATTATAAACTGTATTGTGGGGCTGCTCACTGTAAGTCTCCTTTCATAAACTCATATCTACTGTGTAATAATAGTATAGATATTTCGAGTTTCCCCGACAACTACGTCTAGAACTAGGTGACGCCGTTTCATTTATTCGTAGAAATAGACGCCTAGATCCCCAATAGGAGCACCAGATACAGTCTTCTCTTCGGCTGTCCTCCTTAGGAATCGTCAAGAAGCTCTACTCCCCAAGATGAATGTATTCTCCGTGAATGGCATCTTTGAGTTTCTTCCAAATTCTCGAACTTTCCTGACTTGATCTATTCCTTGTGGATAGCTTGCCTTGAATGTCTCGGGGTTTGGGTACCCACTACGGTCATAATCTTGGACCTTAACTAAGGAACCCTCTTTAAAAGCTAAAAGTCGCTGGATAGTAAACCTCGCACGTTTACCAGTGGTTTTTATCTTTAAAAGAGTTATTTCTCCTAATGGAAAGGAGATGATAAGACCCACGGGCTTCTTAAAAGCATCGGCCTCCTCTTGGGCATTATTCAAGGACCCGTCGGATTTTTAGAAGTATTCACAGCCTCCTCTTAGGCTTCGTATAATGATCTCTTCCTTCGGGAATGATAGCCTCCTCTTGGGCTTCGTACAAGGACCCGTCGGCTTCTTAAAAGTTTCCAGCCTCCTCTTGGGCTTCGTACAAATTGTCCCGACGACCTCCTAGAGGTATAGGAACAGAACCTAGTCATCTGCATAGAACAGTCCTTTCATAGAGTCTACTACTGTTTCTCAAAGCATAGTACAAAAGAAAAAAACTCTAGACTTGGACAGTCTAACTTCCTTGAGTCTCAAAGACATTCTCGAGTGACCCCTTCGTTAAATAGGAAGGAAACCCGCAGACTCGGACAGTCTCAATACCCTTTGGATTTCCCATTTCCTCAAAGAGAAGGAAATATCCCCAAATCAAATCCCTGAGTACAGTGTTGCTCATATAAGAACTGATTTTCTCTTTTAAAATCAGTATATTGGATCTGTCACTCAACTGAAACAAACCTTTAGCCTCCATCTCGGGCTTCGTACGAGATACAAAAACACTCTCTTGTTGAGTATCAAAGACTCTCTTGTTGAGTCAAACTTTTAGCCTCTATCTCGGGCTTCGTACGAGACACAAAGACTCCCTCGTAGAGTCAAACAAACAATAGCCTCTATCTTGGGCTTCATACGAAACACAAAGACTCCCTCGTAGAGTCAAATAAACTTTTAGCCTCTCTCTCGGGCTTTGTACGAGACACAAAATAGCCTCCTCTTAGGCTTTGTATAATGATTTTCCTAGCGGAAATTAGCCTCCTCTTAGGCTTTGTATAAGAAAACCACTGGTTGATCCAATCAACCTTTTAGCATCAGAGCTGTGCCTCGTTCACAGTACACAAACATCAACAACTCCTTTTCCTTTCATCTAATCGCTGTAAGCGGCAAGCCTCTGGATCATCTATATCCATGCCACTGTCCCTCTTTTAGCATGAGAAATTCCTAAGGAAAGATGGCATTGCTCTACACTGAGTTAAAGTCTTCTCCTTCAGGTTAAAACCCTTTCTTCGGAAATTATGGCATTGCTCGGATCCGCGTATCCCAGTTAAAGTAATTCTCCTTCCCCCTCTTTAGAGATGACAAATTCTCTCTAAAGTCGAGGTCTTTCAGCTTCACGTCTTGGGCTTTGAACAAGACACAAATAGACCTTTCAGCTTCACATCTCGGGCTTTGAACAAGATACAAACCACCTTTCGCTTCACGTCTTGGGCTTTGAACAAGACACCAAAACACCAAAAACACCCATTTCCTCCCATAGAATAGGAGGAACTACGAACGCTCTGATTTCCCTGTTTCGGTAAACGGGAATACGTAGGCATAAGATCGAAAGAAAAGATCTTAGCGAGCGCAATCAACAAAAAACCCAAATCCCATATCTCTATCAATTAAAAGCAGTAATTCAAAAGCATCAGTCCTAACATCCTAATCCTTGTTCCCCGCCAGAAACCTTCTGCCCAGGTAAAAAAGAAAGAAAACAGTATTGGCGAAAATACAAATAACCAGTACAAAGGCCCCCCCACATTGATAGCATCCGTAACCTAACAGACCGCTGTTTAAACTCAGTATGCAAAGCAGGGTTAATTGGAGACATCTATTTCCCTTCCTTATTCAGCTCACAATAGGATAAAAAATGAATCGACCTGTAGTTTTAAGCTCAACCGCAGAGAGCGACCAGCGCTTAAGAACCGCGTCCAAAATCGCTCGCTACAGAAAAATGGCGCCCACCGTGGGTCCGGTTCTTTCCTTCTTACAATTTAAACCTTGGGTAAGTCATTTTCATGGCGGTGGCCGCCAACAGAAAAATGGCGCCCACCGTGGGGCCAATTTCTGATTTCCTTTTTCTTCACTTGTGTGAAAACCACAGATTGGGGTTTCCGCCGGGGAACCCAATTTCTGTCAGGAACTTAGGAATCATAGCTTTATAAGTCTAGGATGATTAGGACAAATATATATACTGCTTTTCCTAATTGCTATACGTGTTTATTTTTCTGCTAATGGGAATGCGGGTGATGCCGTATGTGGAAAGATTGAGTATGCACCTAGAAAATCCAACCCTTTCGTAGCGCGGAAGCTATCGGAAATAGCTGTTACGCGATACTACCCTCATTTGAGGCTGGTGATCTATTCTCGGTGAATAGCACTTACTCTAAGATTGCACACAATTCGCTGGCGATCCGCTTGTTGTCTGCCTTCCTGGGAGGAGCTGATGATAATGAGTACAGGTACAAAAATCACCCTAGTATAAACCTTTGATGGGTAGAGCCTTGACTTCATGACAACGACCCTTTGACCCCATGTTTTTTCTATGTTTTTGTGTGCCGCATTCATTTAATAAAACATTAAAACATTCAAAAAACTTTCTCTTCTAGTCTCTCTGTTTTTCAAATTAAACTAAGACTGTGATTGCAAATATCAGAGAAAAAGATTACGCTAATGGATTTCGGTAGAAGGAGAACTCGCCAGTATACCTTCAAGGTTCCAAAACTAGGGGATTTGAGAAGGTTAGCAAGGATGATCACTAACCCAGAGGCTTTTAGAGCCAAGCACGGAGGTCTGCTATCACTGTTAAGAGTCCATGTGATTGAGGGAATCATGGATGCGTTCATCCAATTCTACGATCCAGTTTATCATTGTTTCACATTCCTGGATTACCAGCTATCACCAACGCTGGAGGAGTATTCTCATTTGGCTGATTTACATATCACAGATCGAGCTCCATTTTCTGGACTGGAAGAAATTCCAAAGAATCAGATCATTGCAAAAGCAATTCATTTGGACGGGTCTGAGGTCAGGACTCACATGACCACTAAGGGTGGCATCCAAGGTTTGCCAGCCCAGTTCTTGACAAAAAAGGCTCTATACTTCGCTAGTATAGGGAACGGGACTGCTTTTGAAAGCATCTTTGTCTTGCTCACCTACGGATTATTTTTGTTTCCCAACATCAATAACTTCGTCGATATCAACGCTATTAAGGTTTTTCTCATTGGAAACCCTATGCCGACTTTGCTCGCAGATGCGTATCATTCTGTACACTTGGGAAATTTGTACAGCGGAGGGGAGATCACATGCTGTGTACCTTTGCTCTACAAATGGTTTATCTCTCACTTGCCCAAGTCTGCTGCTTTTTGGGATTGCAAGAGTGTCTTACGTTGGTCGCAGAAGATCATGTCTCTCACCAATTCTGATATAGATTGGCGTAATAGGATTTATGAGGGAATCAGAATCATTGACCGTTGTGGAAACTTCCCCAGCGTACCCCTCATAGGAACTAAAGGAGGAATCAACTACCATCCGATATTGGTTCTTCGTCAATTTGGATACCCGATGAGACACATCCCACTGGGTGTTCATCTGGAAGGTCTTTTCTTCAAAGAAGGAGAAAATGACAGAGCACTAAAGATGGAAATAGTGCAAGCTTGGAAACAGGTTCATAAGAAAGGACGAGAGTCTTTGGGAAAACCGGACTGTGTCTCGGTGGAGCCTTATCTCCATTGGGTACAAACTAGAGCTCTTAAGCTAAAAATGCCTTATCCTCGTTACAAAATTCTTCCACCGAGGGAAACTGTCATGTACTTCATGACGGAAACTGAAAAGCTTCAGGTTACTCTCAACAAAGTTCAAAAGGAAAGAAGATCTTGGAAGAACAAGTACTGCACCCTCGACGTAGAGTGTATCCAAATACAGCAACTACTAAAAGAGAAAGATGCTCTGATTGAAATTTTGGAGCAGCATGCTGTAGAGAATCAAGATGACCAAAGGAATTTGCTCACTCCTTTCACTTGGCAAAGGAATGACAACCCGACAACGGCCCAAGCGCCCCGGTCAAAGAAAAGGAAGATACCAGAATCAGCACCCGGTTTCTCCTCAGAGAGGACTCGAGACCCATTAGTTTAGGTTTCTGTTTCTGCACTTTGTAATCTACTGTATTTCCATTTCTGTAATCCTTTGAATTTCAATAAAAAGGGATTTACCCACTGTTTGATATTTGCAATCTAATTGTCGAAGTTTATTTTGATTAAACCAAAAAACAACAATTAATATAATCATTGCATTCATCATTCTCACATCGCATATTCTTCTTCCCTACGAATCTCACGTTTGTGTCTCGATTCTAGAGTCAAACTGTCTCATTCGTATAATACTCGGGCCAATCGTCAGAAAAAGATGGATGATCTTGAGGAAGAAAACAGAGAGTTGAAAGAAGAGACCGACACTCTGAGAGAGGATATGAGAAAGCTTCGTAACGACATGCAAGCCATGGCAGAAGCTCAGCTACAAAGAACTGTGATCTCAGAGATCACCTCAACGCCTATCATAGAAAAGTATGATCCTAGGTATCAGATGCCGAAAGATCGTCCTTGGGGCATGCCTGTTAACTATATCCCGGAAGGATATGTTCCGCCGATCACTGAAGATCGGGGAATCGCAACAGAAGCCGCTGGGCCTGAAGGTTACAAACTTCGGGAAAGCGAAGATGCCAGGGGCATACTGAAGACTCCTGAAGGTTACAAACTTCAGGAAACGCCAAGATTCACTGCCGTAGTCACGGTACCACCCCCTGTGGTGCACACTGTCCCGGAAGGACAGATTCCACAGACACCTTCTGGTAAGAAGGAAACTATGTTTGACAGAATGGATGAATTCCAGGAGCAGTTCTTGGAAATGCAGAAAGAGCTGCAAGCCATTCGCGGTCAGGATCTATTTGGAAAGGACGCCGCAGACCTCTGCTTGGTCCCAAATGTGAAAGTCCCGCACCAGTTCCAAGTACCCAACTTTGAAAAATACAAGGGTAACTCTTGCCCTCAGAGCCATCTGGTGATGTACGCTCGACGGATGTTAGCTCAGACGGAGAATCAGGACCTGCTGATTCACTACATCCAGGATAGTTTAACCGGTGCCGCACTCAAATGGTACATGGGTTTAAACCGTACTACGATCAGTACATTCAGAGATCTTGGTACTACCTTCGTCCAACAATACAAGTACAATTTGGACATGGCACTCGACAGAGATCAACTCAGATCAATGTCGCAAAAGGACAAGGAAACCTTTAAGGAGTACGCTCAAAGGTGGCGTGAAATTGCCGCTCAAATTTGTCCACCTCTTGAGGAAAAAGAGATGACAAAAATCTTCTTAAAGACCTTAAGCTCATTTTACTATGACCGAATGATTGCCAGTGCACCCGGTGATTTCACCGAAATGGTCGGCATGGGTGTACGTCTTGAGGAAGCCGTCCGAGAAGGACGTTTGGTAAAAGACACTGGATCAACGAGCGGTACTAAAAAATACGGTAGTGCTCTCCCTAAGAAAAAAGAGCAAGATATTGGGAATATCTCTCTCGAAAAGCAAAGGCGACGTTATCAGCCAGTAGCAGCTGTTACTCCTGCTATCGGCCCCGCGCCTGTTCCTATGCATCAACCTCAGGTTGCGCAGAGCCAACCTGACCAACAAAGGACACAACAGCCTCTTCAGCAGGCTCGTCCTCCATATAACAACAACCGTACAATACGGCCACCAGGATTTGATCCTATACCTGTAACGTACGCAGAGCTGTTTCCGTTACTGCTGGCTGAGGGGCACATTCAGACTAAGTCTCCCCTTTCAGTTCCGAAAAATCCGCCTTTTTGGTTTAAAGCGGATCAAACATGCCCTTATCATCAAGGAGGTTCAGGGCATAACATTAAGACTTGTCTCAATTTCAAATCCGACGTGCAAAAGCTTGTTAGGAGCGGGCTCTTATCTTTCAAAGATACGAATCCTAATGTTCTTACGAACCCGCTGCCTCAACATGAGAAAGCTGCAGTCAATCTGATTGAGAAAGAGACTAACAATGTCTATCAAATTCACGATGTACTCTTGTTGAAAACCAATCTGGTCAAGATGCATTGTAGACAGAGTGGATATGGCCATGTGCCACCTCATAACTATCACCAGTGTGATATCTGCTCTAAAGATAACCAAGGGTGTTCGGTAGTGCAAGCAGCTCTACAGGAACAAATGGATCTTGGATGGATCCAAGAGCACCGAGTTCGTGGAGTTAACATGGTTTACACGAATTCCAACGTCATTCAAAACCACGACATCCGTGCAATGAATGTCAACTTGGTGGCGATGCACTCAAGGCAAAGCCAGTATCATAATCTGCCGCGGTACGATTACAGTTCCTGTCTGATTTTCTCGGTAAACAAACAGGGATGCTCTTTCATACAAGAGGCCCTCCAGCGTCAGATGGATCTTGGATGGATCCAAGACTACCATGATAGGAACTCTTATCAGATTAATATGGTTCAGATCTTCGACATCCGCGTAATGGATACCAACCTGGTAGAGTTACATGCTGAGCAGGTCCGACTTGGATTCTTAATATCACATGACTATCAAAATTATAAAGCGGGTTGCGAAAACGATCGTGGCTGTACCCTTGTCCAGGAGGCACTTCAGCACTTGTTAAATCATTGGTGGATGCCAATCTACATGGACGAAGATACTCAGCAGATTAGTATCAATAACAGGAATCCTACTCGTCGTCAAAGTCAGGATGTCCGATCAATGGAAGGTAACCTAGTAAAGTTACATTGTATTCAAAGTGGGCGTGGCCAGGTGCCACCACACAACTATGACAGTTGCAGCGTCTGTTCAGAAAGTAACCAAGGGTGTTACCTTGTGAGAGCAGCTCTTCAGGGTCAGGTCGATCATGGAGAAATTCGTCCATATCCAGGTTCAGGACCCATCATTTGGTCGCCGAACTACCTTGCCGAGTAAGTTGAGGATGTTGTCATGATCTCTGGTCATCACAGGACCAGGGATGTTTTTGCCATCATCCCTCTACTTGACAAATCTGAGTTCCCAACCGGGAACGGATCAAGGTTACTTATGATGGTCAAAAAAATCAGAAGGTTCCCATAGTCATCTATCTACCGGGGCCACTACCGTATGAATCAGCTAAGGTAATCCCTTACAAATACGGTGCAACAATAATCGAGAATGGGAAGGAAATTCCATTACCCTCCATCGTGAACATTGCAGACATCAGTCGTGTAACACGGAGCGGTCGAATCTTCAACCGAGGGGTTGGAGAATCCAACAAAGAAAAGGAACTTCAGGCAGAAATTCCTGATCCACCAGTCAGTCAATCTGGTAATCCCGACTTTTCAAAAGACAAAGATGAGATGCTAAAGCTCATCCAAAGGAGTGAATATAACGTTGTTGATCAACTGTTACAGACTCCTTCAAAGATCTCAGTATTATCACTGTTACTCAGTTCAGAAGCACACAGAGAGGCTCTACAGAAAGTCTTGGAGCAAGCCTTTGTGGAACAGGATGTAACAATCAGACAGTTCGATAGTATTGTCTCTAACATCACTTCCTGCAATAATTTGGGATTTAGTGATGAGGAATTACCCGAAGAGGGTCGCCGTCATAACATGGCGCTCAATATCACAGTTAACTGCCAAGGCGATGCTTTAGCCAACGTACTGGTAGACACAGGGTCAGCCCTGAATGTTATGTCGAAGTCCACTTTGATGCAATTATCATTTAAGGGCCCTCCGATGAGAGTCAGCGAGGTCGTCGTCAAAGCATTCAACGGATCCAGAAAAACAGTTATCGGCGAAGTTGATCTTCCCATAACTATTGGTCCTCACACTTTCCAAGTCACTTTCCAGGTCATGGACATCCGGGCAACATACAGTTGTTTATTAGGAAGACCTTGGATACATCAGGCTGGAGCGGTTACTTCAACCCTCCACCAAAAGCTAAAGTTCATCAAGAATGATCAACTTGTCACGGTTTGTGGGGAACAAGCCTTGCGTGTAAGCAACTTATCATCATCTACTTGTGTGGAACCCGAGGAGGTTATTGGAACTCAGTTCCAAGCACTATCGGTGAGCAAGAACGATCAATCCAAAGAAGGAACTTCAATTTATTCATACAAAGATGCTATCAAAGCGGTCGAGAGTACCGATACGACAGGATGGGGACGGCTTGTCATTCCTATTGACAATAAAACAAAGAAGGGTCTTGGTTTTTCTGCGACCTGTACTCAGACAGCCGCCAACGATGAAAGTCTTCATCCCCTTCAAAACTTCTTCCACAGTGGAGGTTTTCTTCACCCAGTGTCTCAGACAGTTCATGCTATCAATAAGGAAGATCCCTCTGACACAGATGAAGAATGGAAGTCCTACCTTAACAAGGATGGCTATATGTCTCAGGAAGAGGTGCCTATGCCTTTTTGCTTTCCTACAGAAAGTCCGAGATTTATACCAAGATCAGATGTCGAAATGATCTACGGAGATTGTGATCCGGAAGGATGCCGTGCTCCGCCAAATTCATTAGAGAAAGACACTCTGATGAAAGAAAACTTTGATCACAATTACTATGGCCCGATGGATGGTCTGCCAATGTGGCAGCCTTACCCAGGAAACTTGGGGCAAGAAAGTCAGCCGAGTAATGAAACTTAGCTGAGCGTCATTGAACAGAATACCTATGTCCCCACCATGTCATGGGATCAACACTCAGGTCATTCAGAAACTACTCAACATGAAGATGAATTTGCAACGTTTGCAGGACTTGAATTCATCAGCTATGCTTTTCCCGAGGTCAACGTCATCGAGAGAAATGACTCCTCCAGTTCTAGAGAAGTGTGGGACACCTTGGGACAACCGAGTGGGAAATACGACTATATGGTCAAGTACACCGCTCCCGAAAGCTCTCGTATCAGGCTCGAAGATATCCAGTCAACTGGATGGGGAGATACAGCTGAGAGCACCAATGCTATGCAAAATGCAACAGAGGAATCCTCCTACGACAATTCTGCTTGGGAGACAGATTCCAATGATCCTGCTCCACCAGAAATCAGCGTCATTTCTGAAGACAAATCAAGGAAGGTGCCAGACTTTGTGATTCACCGAGGAGTTCGCCGCCAATGGGTTGCTGTCGAGGTTCCGAAGGTCGTTCATCAGTCAAAGTAATTGCCATCTTTAAACCTTTCACCCTGCCCAGGTGAAACGGATGTTTTGATAGGGCTCGCTTTCTGTAAATTTCCCTCTTCGCTTCGCCCAAAGCGACAGAGTTTTGTTTTATAGGGCTGTAGTTTCAAGAGTCGACTTGTTCATTAATAAAATAACGTTGTTCTGTAATTTCTGCATTAATTGCTGTTTTCTCTTTTTGCTTTTTCAGAAAATGGTAATCCTAAAAAAAAACAATTCAAAAATAAAAACAAGCAGTAAAATAAATACACTGCACACACTCTTGCATTTTTCTCTATCTCTTCTAAACACGAATCATCACGTCATGCAGATTGCTTGTTTTACACACCGTTGAAACATACGATCCGATGCATTCTCCCAACTTTGAGTTCCCGGTATTCGAGGCTGAAGAAGAAAATGACGACGAAATTCCAGAAGAGATCTCCCGACTACTCAGACAAGAGGAAAGGTCCATTGAACCTCACAAAGAGCCGTTGGAAACGGCAAACTTGGGTTCAGGAAAAGAGAGAAAAGAAATCAGGATCGGAGCACTGCTCAGTCCAACTACCAGAGAGGGTTTGATAAAACTTCTCAAAGAATTCCTCGATGTATTCGCTTGGTCCTATCAGGATATGCCAGGGTTGGATACCAGCATCGTGGAACATCACTTACCGCTAAGATCGGAATGTCCGCCAGTAAACCAAAGGTTGAGACGCACTCATCCGGACATGGCTATCAAAATCAAAGAGGAGGTACATAAACAGATCGACGCGGGTTTCCTCGCTACATCTGAATATCCTCAATGGTTAGCCAACATCGTACCCGTTCCCAAAAAGGATGGAAAGGTCAGAATGTGTGTTGATTACAGAGATCTAAACAAGGCAAGTCCAAAGGACGACTTTCCTTTACCACACATTGACATGCTGGTTGACAGCACAACAAAGTTCAAAGTATTCTCCTTCATGGATGGATTCTCGGGCTATAATCAGATCAAAATGGCGCCGAAAGACATGGAGAAAACTTCGTTCATTACCCCATGGGGTACCTTTTGTTATAAGGTAATGTCGTTCGGTTTGAAGAATGTCGGGGCAACCTATCAAAGGGCCATGACTACTCTATTTCATGACATGATACACAAAGAAATCGAGGTATATGTCGATGATTTGATTGCAAAATCAAGAACAGAGGATGAGCACGTCGAACATCTGTCAAAATTGTTCGAACGTCTAATAAAATTCAAGCTCCGCTTGAATCCTAACAAGTACACCTTCGGTGTCCGTTCGGGGAAATTGCTAGGGTTCATCGTCAGCCAGAAAGGAATTGAGGTTGATCCTGACAAGGTCAAGGCCATTCAAGAATTGCCTTCTCCGAAAACTGAAAAACAAGTCAGAGGATTCCTGGGACGTTTGAACTACATCTCCAGATTCATATTCCTTATGACCGCGGCATGCGCGCCGATCTTCAAGTTACTCAAAAAGAACCAGGATTGCGTTTGGTCAGAAGATTGCCAAACCGCCTTCGACAGTATCAAGGAATATCTGTTGAATCCTCCGATTCTATCACCTCCAGTGGAAGGAAGACCACTGATAATTTACCTCACAGTCCTGGAGGACTCAATGGGATGTGTACTTGGCCAACAAGACGAAACTAAAAGGAAAGAGTCTGCCATTTACTATCTAAGCAAGAAATTCACCGACTGCGAGACTCGGTACACAATGCTTGAGAAAACTTGTTGCGCTTTGGCTTGGGCAGCCAAACGTCTTCGCCAGTACATGATTCGTCATACTACTTGGTTGGTCTCCGAAATGGATCCAATCAAGTACGTTTTCGAAAAACCTGCTCTCACGGGAAGGATTTCCCGTTGGCAGATGTTACTCTCAGAATATGACATAGAGTACCATGCTCAGAAAGCCGTTAAAGGAAGTATTTTAGCCGATCATTTGGCTCATCAACCGATTGACGATCACGAATCAATCGGGTTTGACTTCCCAGACGAAGATGTCATGTATCTAAAGATGAAAGATTGCGATGAACCGCTACCCAGTGAAGGGCCAGAACCAGGTTCCCAATGGGGACTTATCTTTGACGGAGCGGTCAATCATTATGGAAACGGAATTGGGGCAATCATTGTTACCCCTCAGGGTTCCCACATTCCTTTCACTGCTAGACTTACGTTCAAATGTACGAACAATGAGGCCGAATACGAAGCTTGTATTATGGGTCTCGAAGAAGCGATTGATTTAAGGATCAAAAACTTGGACGTATACGGAGATTCAGCCTTGGTTATTAATCAGTTAAAAGGAGATTGGAACACATACCAATCAGGATTGATTCCTTACAAAGACTATGCAAGAAGGTTGTTACCCTTCTTCAACAGAGTCGACTTTCATCACATCCCTCGTGATGAGAATCACATGGCTGATGCATTAGCCACTCTCTCTTCCATGATTAGTGTAGGTCGATGGAATGACATACCTAAGATCGACATCATGCGCCTTGAACGGCCCGCTTACATCTTCGCGATTGAAGCAGTCATAGACGGCAGACCTTGGTATCACGATATCAAATGCTTCCTTCAGAAACAAGAGTACCCATCTGGGGCACTCAGAAAAGACAGGAAAACCCTCAGAAGATTGGCTGGAAACTTCTTCCTGAGCGGTGACACTCTTTATAAGAGAAATTTTGACATGGTCTTGCTCCGATGTGTCGACAGACCAGAAGCAGACATGCTCATGAAAGAAATTCATGAAGGATCCTTTGGCACTCATGCCAACGGACACACAATGGCGGGAAAAATTCTCAGGGCCGGGTATTATTGGTTGACCATGGAATCCGACTGCTACAAGTACATGAGGAGGTGTCACAAGTGTCAGATATACTCCGACAAAATTCATGTACCGCCATCACATCTCAAAGTTCTTTCTTCCCCGTGGCCTTTTTCCATATGGGGAATCGACATGATTGGTATGATTGAGCCCAAGGCTTCAAACGAACATCGGTTCATCCTGGTAGCCATTGATTATTTCACCAAGTGGGTCGAAGCAGCGTCATTCGCCAATGTAACCCGACAAGTGGTGGTCCGATTTATCAAAAACAATATCATCTACCATTATGGTATTCCAAGCGAGATCATTACTGATAATGGATCTAACTTGAACAATAAGATGATGAAAGAGTTGTGCGCAGAGTTCAAGATCGAACACCATAACTCATATCCCTACCGACCCAAGATGAACGGAGCGGTAGAAGCGGCTAACAAGAACATCAAGAAGATCGTTCAAAAGATGGTTGTAACCTATAAAGACTGGCACGAGATGTTACCCTTTGCTCTTCACGGTTATCGAACATCTATCCGCACTTCAACAGGGGCAACCCCTTTCTCTCTAGTATATGGCATGGAAGCAGCGCTCCCCATAGAAGTAGAGATCCCATCAATCCGGGTATTGATGGAAGCTCAGCTCACCGAAGCTGAATGGTGTCAAAGTCGACACGACGAACTGAACCTGATCGAAGAAAAGAGAATCACGGCACTATGCCATGGTCAGTTATATCAACAGAGAATGAAAAGGGCGTTCGACAAAAAGGTCCGACCTCGTATTTTCAGAAAAGGAGACCTCGTGCTCAAGAAGATACAATCATTTCTCACTGATTCTCTGGGCAAATGGACCCCAAATTATGATGGCCCCTATGTGGTCACGAAAGCTTTCTCAGGCGGCGCCTTGAGACTTGCAACCATGGACGGAGAGGAATTTGCCTACCCCACGAATGTTGATGTAGTCAAGAAATACTTCGCCTAAAAAAAAAAACGTCTTGGTGGATTGAAAACCCGAAAGGGCGGTCCAGGCAAAAGTTAGAGATATGAAAAAAATCATCCCGATGGATTGGAAATCTCATAGTACAATCCAGGCAAAAATTAGGGATAATGGCAAGTAACTATGTTCAACAGAGGCAAGTCCCTCAGCAGCAACAATAGTTGCATCATCCATCGGAGGAAATCTCCAGTCAAAGGTCATCTTCGACGGAAGCTCAGGATGTCCCGAACTCAAAGTTGGTAGAAGGATAGTGGTCGTTATGTTTCAACGTAGCCCTTTTCCCTGTAAATTACCATTTTCTAACTTTGTATATACTCTTTGGAATCACGCGTTTGGCTGATCTCCATCTTATCATTAAAATTTGAGCCCTTGTGCTTTTGTTTGTAATTCTTTACTTGTTTTAGCTTTACAGAACGACGTTGTTTAAACTTAATCAGCGATTCTTGAAATAAAACAAAAATAAATTTACTTGTTAAACTTTTTCTGCTTTTAAATTAAAGATGGCATTTCTTTTGACTGTTGAACATCAAAAGAACATCGATCGCTTCTCCCTAAGTAAGCGAACTTCAAAGTGCAGAATCAAAGTGCTCCTTCTAAACCAGTTCGCCTGAATGAAGGGATCAACTGTGTCAAAGACCTTGTTTCGTCTGACATCCTCGGCCGAGTTCTCATCTCCTAAGCCCGATCAACATAGCTCCCAACGGGACTATCTCTCCTAAGCAAGGTGGAATTGCTATTTTGAATCAACGGTACTTCTTCGCCCCGCGATGGCCGAGTATCCAATTGTGTTCATCTCTTAGTCTGTGTGTTGCGTCTGTTTTGTCAGCACATACATACATACATCATGCATTTTTTATTTTGCATTCACATTTCATATTGCATCACTATCACTCTAGTCGGCCCTGTCCCCTAGTGGTAGAAGTCCTCTCAATCGAGTTGTCAGTTCTTGCCTCGTCAGGAAATACTGTGTCTGAACAACCTCGCTTCCAGTTTAATTCTGGAAAAAAGTTGGTCCTTGACCACTTTGATAACTTGAACCTCTAAAAAGCCAGAGAAAACTTTCAATAAGCATCACTCTTCGCCATTGAAGATGATATCCTTGCTTTCCCGGATTAAGGAAAATCCACAGAGAAAGCCTCGTGATCAGAGATTCGGCAGCACGCCAGTTTTGCTCCGAAAAACCACTGATGAGAAGGTCATTGGCACCTCAAAATTGGATCCCATCATATGGCATTTCTCCGGGAAGATCCCGAGAAAAGTATGATGTAACCCCAAACGAAAACAGTCTCTCAAGAGACTCGCTTTCCCCATAGAATCGACAAATGGCGTCTCCAACGGAGAAGTTTGTACAACTCTACAATTCAGACGAATGGGTTCCCCAGCAAGTCTGACATCAAACTTTTTCCACTCAAATGGCATCTCCCCAGGAAAATTCGGCGAGAAGTTTGAGGAAAACCGCTACGAATAGCGTCCCTTGTCAGTAAAGTTTAGTGACAAAAGAAACTAAGACCAGTTCCTTGGTAGGAAACCAGGATCGAGGGGAAGTTTAAATCAGAAACTAAGACCAGTTCCTTGGTAGGAAACCAGGATCGAGGGGAAGTTTAAATCAGAAACTTAGACCAGTTCCTTGGTAGGAAACCAGGATCGAGGGGAAGTTTATTTCAAAAGAGACTGAGACCAGTTCTTGGTAGGAGACCAGGATCGAGGGGAAGTTTACCTTTTCTAAGCATCATTGCTTAGCTAAAGAAGATGAATGTGTAAGCTACCATTCATAACCACCATCAAAATTTCGGGTATTCCGATATTTAATCCTCTTGCACCCCGAATGCCCGAATCCCTTCGTCATTCACACCTTCGGGTCCAAGAAGATTAAATAGGGGCATCTGTAATACCCCAAATTTTGACCACTTAGATTTCCCATCATTGTGAAAATCATCATCACAATATGGATGAACCATCATGCTTCATCAGTCTCCCCAAAGATGGGTGAGCATCCAATACAATCAAAATTAGGGTTTCAAGCCCTCTCTGAGTGCTTAGACAAAGGATCAATCAAGAAATGACATGATCTTCAACTTGTCTAATCTCTTAAATATCCACAATGGATCAAAAAGGACTCCCACTTCAAGGATTAAGCACAAGGCTGCTCCCTTCTAGGTGGATCAAGTCTCAAGATCGACAGTGTCACCAAATTAGAGTTTTGGTCGACCAGGGCCTCCAGATGGAAATTTTCATCTGGGCACAAGGCAATGATCCAAAACATGACCTAATATACTTCATGGAACCTCATGAACCCATGCATCAAGTCAATTTTGACTCAGGGGATGCATTCATCAAAAATCAGGAATTAGGGTTTCTTGACCTAATTCACCCCTAAGTTGACTTTTGGGACAAACCATGATCCAAGACCTCAAGACATGATTTGAGGGTCTCTAATATACTATATTGATCCATTTGGAACAATGGATTGATCCAAGAAGCTTGAGCAACAAGTCTCAATTTCATCTGCACCACAATTAGGGTTTTAAGAGAAAAGTCAACTGTAACTTTGACTTTTGACCAAGACATGCTCCCAAACCCTAATACATGATTGAATACACCCTATGACACCCATGGAACATGTCCATCAAGTTTGATTTAGGTCAAGGACATGATTTCCTGAAGAATTGCACAGTTTGGAATTCATCTGATAAAAAGTCAACTGTGCACAAAAGTCAACTTTGACTTTTTGAGATTTTTCACCAAAATGTATTTTTAACCCTAAAATGATGTTAATGTATGATTTGAATCATCATTCATCAATAAAAATCAAGAAAAGTGAGATAACTTGTAAAAGGGGTAACCATAAAACTTAGAAATTTTTCTAAGTTAAAAATAAAGTGGCAAAGGTACCAACTTTGGAGGACCATAACTCCTAAACCACAAGGCCATTTTTTCTCATCCAAAGATGGATTTGTAGCCCTCATTATCACCTACAAAAACTTCAACTACAAGTCATTCCAATTCATTAAGGATTTTGAGTTATGGAGTGATCAAAGTGGATGAAAAGTGAAAATGTCACTTTTTCCAACACTTAGTGAAATTTTCACTAAGTCAGATTCTGCCTCACTTTTTGCCAAATGTAGGGGGATTTTTCACTTGGAATCAAAAGAGATCAAAACCAAACTTGTTCAAACAGTTGTTGTATCATGTAAGAGCTTTCCAAAATGGCCAAGAACATTGCCAAATTCAACCTACACCATGAGATACAACATTGCCAAGTTGCCTTGCTGAAATCTGTCAAGGCAAGGCAGAATTTGCAACTTTGGTCGATTTGCCAAAATCAGCCAAATTCAATTGCTCCTATCCACTTGGACACCTCAGAGGATTGAATCTAAAGGGGACAATCACTGAGCCAAGCCTCCAAAGTCCATGGAACAAGAAATAGCATGTTGAACCTAGAATGGCCAAAATAGGGACAAGACTTCAAATTTGGAATGAGGCATTCAATGAAACCATCAAGGTGGCATGGACTGAGCCATTCTCATCTAAAATCAGTCAAGACTTATCCAAGACCAAGGGAACCAAAGCTCTGTGCCCTAACCTCTAGTCAATGGCTAGAGGAGACTTGGATTTTCATTTGCCAACATTGGCCAAACCTACTTACCAGCTGCCATGCACTATTCCTTGCAAAAAAAACTTGCTCTACTATAAATAGAGCTCAATTGTGGTCAGTTTGAGTACACCAAAGCCATCTAACAGATGCTTTCCTCAAAATCTCTTCTTTCACTCCAATTTTGCCTTCTAAGGCAAGTCACTATCAGGTTTTGAGTTTGAGAGCAATTCCAATCAAACCAATCACTCACACACCTCACATACATCACATATGAGCTGATCAAACACTTAGATTACTTCTGAAACATCAATTTCGAAAATCACCAGCTGGTTGCTCAAGGTTTTAACCAAAGTGCAGCTGAGGTACCACAAAATGATCCAGCCAATTTCAATCAAGTCCAACCATCCAAACACAATCCATAGGGTGTAGGGAAGCTGTTCAGATCATCACTACTCATCTGTAACACCTCTAAATCAAAAATCACTTTGAACTTGCTGTCACGGCCTAGAGGTGAGCACATACTTGGTCATCTCTCAATCTATGCATATTTCCTCGCACAATAATTTGGCCATATGTTCATAATCATGCATGGAATGTTTTCCCTCAATTAATTGCATTGTTTAAATCGTGTATCAAAAATCCTAGCCTTCATGCAGAAATTAGGGTTCTTGAGGTCTCTTCGTGATTTCTTGTTGTATGTTTAATTTAAATGAAATTAAAGTACATAGACATGATCGTGAGGTTGAGGCGAGCATAATGATATGTGGATTGCATGATATGATTACGTATTCATGGAGATTGGATAGAAAATGCAAATCTGAGAAACCAAGAACACGCGCGTGTTCTTCAGCTTGTTCTTGGCGCCATTTTTAGAAATTCAAATATTTGAATTTTGTGATTTTGTTTAATTGATTCAAAAATTAATTTCTCTCTGAGTTTTAATGATTTTGAGTTGATTCTTTTTTTAATAATTCACAAAAATGTTAAAATATTTTATTTTATCAAAAAATCCCAAAAATATTATTTATTTCATACAATTGATATTTTTGCAAAGAATTAATATTTTAATTGTTTTTGACATTTTAAATATTTTTTCTACATTGATTTTGCAACTTTTAATGCTTTCTAATTATTTTGTAGGTCAATACTTAATTTTTGAAGCATTAATCCAAGATCACAATTTGTTTTCCATGTGTTAAATAATTTTTGATCATTTTAATTGAATTTTAATTCAATTAAATACATTTTGAAAACAAATTAGGGTTTTGGATTAATTCAACCCTCATAAATCATTTTCAAAACACTTTGGGCCTCTTGAGAGAGTGTAAGACCCATCCCCCCTTGTACAAAAACTTTTTTGGGCCTCACTCATTGTATAAGTCCCTCTGTACAAGTAAACGGCGCGATCGTCGCCCGTTTAAAAATAAAAACCTTTTGGGCCTCTCCTTGAGCTATAAGACCCATTCAAAACACTTTGGGCCTCTATTAGAGTGTAAGACCCAATCCCCCTTTTAACCAAAACATCTTGGGCCTCACTTATTGTATAAGTCCCTCTGCGTTAAAAGAAAACCTCGGCGCGATCGCCATTTTTAAACGAAAAATCATTTGGGCCTACCCTCGTGTTATAAGCCCCTCTCTTTTCTTTAAACCTTTTTTTGGGCCTCTTGAGAGAGTGTAAGACCCATCCCTTTGTACAGAAAACCTTTTTGGGCCCCAGTCACTTGTATAAGTCCCTCTATACAAAATCAAACAGTGTGCTCACTGATAAAACCCTGGGCCTCTCCTTGAGCTGTAAGCCCCAAATCTTTCTTTTTCAAAGCACTTTCTCCTTTGATTTTGAATATACTGTTGTTTTCAATCTTTCTTTGTTGAACAACTAACCAAACAGCATGGAAGCACTACAACCGAGTAAGTGGTTATCGCTTTCATTTACTGCTTTCATATTATAAACTGTATTGTGGGGCTGCTCACTGTAAGTCTCCTTTCATAAACTCATATCTACTGTGTAATAATAGTATAGATATTTCGAGTTTCCCCGGCAACTACGTCTAGAACTAGGTGACGCTGTTTCATTTATTCGTAGAAATAGACGCCTAGATCCCCAATAGGAGCACCAGATACAGTCTTCTCTTCGGCTGTCCTCCTTAGGAATCGTCAAGAAGCTCTACTCCCCAAGATGAATGTATTCTCCGTGAATGGCATCTTTGAGTTTCTTCCAAATTCTCGAACTTTCCTGACTTGATCTATTCCTTGTGGATAGCTTGCCTTGAATGTCTCGGGGTTTGGGTACCCACTACGGTCATAATCTTGGACCTTAACTAAGGAACCCTCTTTAAAAGCTAAAAGTCGCTGGATAGTAAACCTCGCACGTTTACCAGTGGTTTTTATCTTTAAAAGAGTTATTTCTCCTAATGGAAAGGAGATGATAAGACCCACGGGCTTCTTAAAAGCATCGGCCTCCTCTTGGGCATTATTCAAGGACCCGTCGGCTTCTTAGAAGTATTCACAGCCTCCTCTTAGGCTTCGTATAATGATCTCTTCCTTCGGGAATGATAGCCTCCTCTTGGGCTTCGTACAAGGACCCGTCGGCTTCTTAAAAGTTTCCAGCCTCCTCTTGGGCTTCGTACAAATTGTCCCGACGACCTCCTAGAGGTATAGGAACAGAACCTAGTCATCTGCATAGAACAGTCCTTTCATAGAGTCTACTACTGTTTCTCAAAGCATAGTACAAAAGAAAAAAACTCTAGACTTGGACAGTCTAACTTCCTTGAGTCTCAAAGACATTCTCGAGTGACCCATTCGTTAAATAGGAAGGAAACCCGCAGACTCGGACAGTCTCAATACCCTTTGGATTTCCCATTTCCTCAAAGAGAAGGAAATATCCCCAAATCAAATCCCTGAGTACAGTGTTGCTCATATAAGAACTGATTTTCTCTTTTAAAATCAGTATATTGGATCTGTCACTCAACTAAAACAAACCTTTAGCCTTCATCTCGGGCTTCGTACGAGATACAAAAACACTCTCTTGTTGAGTATCAAAGACTCTCTTGTTGAGTCAAACTTTTAGCCTCTATCTCGGGCTTCGTACGAGACACAAAGACTCCCTTGTAGAGTCAAACAAACAATAGCCTCTATCTCGGGCTTCGTACGAAACACAAAGACTCCCTCGTAGAGTCAAACAAACTTTTAGCCTCTCTCTCGGGCTTTGTACGAGACACAAAATAGCCTCCTCTTAGGCTTTGTATAATGATTTTCCTAGCGGAAATTAGCCTCCTCTTAGGCTTTGTATAAGAAAACCACTGGTTGATCCAATCAACCTTTTAGCATCAGAGCTGTGCCTCGTTCACAGTACACAAACATCAACAACTCCTTTTCCTTTCATCTAATCGCTGTAAGTGGCAAGCCTCTGGATCATCTATATCCATGCCACTGTCCCTCTTTTAGCATGAGAAATTCCTAAGGAAAGATGGCATTGCTCTACACTGAGTTAAAGTCTTCTCCTTCAGGTTAAAACCCTTTCTTCGGAAATTATGGCATTGCTCGGATCCGTGTATCCTAGTTAAAGTAATTCTCCTTCCCCCTCTTTAGAGATGACAAATTCTCTCTAAAGTCGAGGTCTTTCAGCTTCACGTCTTGGGCTTTGAACAAGACACAAATAGACCTTTCAGCTTCACATCTTGGGCTTTGAACAAGATACAAACCACCTTTCGCTTCACGTCTTGGGTTTTGAACAAGACACCAAAACACCAAAAACACCCATTTCCTCCCATAGAATAGGAGGAACTACGAACGCTCTGATTTCCCTGTTTCGGTAAACGGGAATACGTAGGCATAAGATCGAAAGAAAAGATCTTAGCGAGCGCAATCAACAAAAAACCCAAATCCCATATCTCCATCAATTAAAAGCAGTAATTCAAAAGCATCAGTCCTAACATCCTAATCCTTGTTCCCCGCCAGAAACCTTCTGCCCAGGTAAAAAAGAAAGAAAACAGTATTGGCGAAAATACAAATAACCAGTACAAAGGCCCCCCACATTGATAGCATCCGTAACCTAATAAACCGCTGTTTAAACTCAGTATGCAAAGCAGGGTTAATTGGAGACATCTATTTCCTTTCCTTATTTAGCTCACAATAGGATAAAAAATGCATCGACCTGTAGTTTTAAGCTCAACCGCAGAGAGCGACCAGCGCTTAAGAACTGCGTCCAAAATCGCTCGCTACATAGTGGATGCTCACGCATCTTTGGGGAGACTGATGAGGTATGATGGTTCATCCATTTTGTGATGATGATTTGCACAATGATGGGAAATCTTAGTGGTCAAAATTTGGAGTATGACAGATGCCCCTATTTAATCTTCTTTGACCCGAAGGTGTGAATGGCGAAGGTATTCGGGCATTCGGGGTGCAAGAGGATTAAATATTGGAATACCCGAAATTTTGATGGTGGTTATGAACGTCAACTTGCACATCCATCTTATTTTGCTAAGCAATGATGCTTATAAAAGGGTGAACTTCCCCTCGATCCTAGTTTCCTACCAAGGAACTGGTCTCAGTTGCTGAAATAAACTTCCTCTCGATCCTGGTTTCCTACCAAGGAACTGGTCTCAGCTTCTTTTATAAAATTCCCCTCGATCCTGGTTTCCTACCACAGAACTGGTCTCAGTTTCTTTTGTAAACTTCCCCTCGATCCTGGTTTCCTACCAAGGAATTGGTCTTAGTTTCTTTTGTCAATAAGCTTTCTTGACAAGGGACGCTGTTTGTTGCAGTTCTCCTCAAACTTCTCGCTGCATTTTCCTGGGGAGATGCCATTTGATGGGACAAACTTTTGATGTCAGACATGCTGGGGGGACCCATTCATCTGAGTTGTAGAGGTGTACAAACTTCTCTGTTTAGAGACGCCATTTGTTGACTCTACTGGGGAAAACAAGTCTCTTGAGAAACTGCTTTCTGCTTGGGTTACTATATCATACTTTTCTCGGGACCTTCTCGGAGAAATGCCATATGATGTGATCCAATTTTGAGGTGCCGATGACCTTTCCGTCAGCGAATTTTTTGGAGAAAAACTACCGTATTGCCGAATCTTTGATTAAGAAGCTTTCTCTGGGGATTTTCCTTAATCCAGGAAAGCGAAGATATCATCTTCAATGGCGAAGAGTGATGTTTGTCAAACGCCCTCATTGTCTTTCAGAGGTTCAAGTTATCAAAGTGGCCAAGGGCCGGCTTCAATCCAGAAACAAACTGGAGGTGTGGTTGCTCAGACGCGACATTTCTTGACATGGAAAGAATTGACAACTCGACTGAGAGGACTTTTATCACTAGGGAACAAGACCGACTAGAGTGATAGTGATGCAATATGAATCTGAATGTAAATCAATAATGCATGATGTATGTATGTTTATGCTGACAAAATTGATGCTACATACAGACTAGTGGATGAACACGACTGGATACTCGGCCACAGTGGGAGATAAAAAGTATCACGGGTTCACGATAGCAATTCTGCCTTGCTTAGGAGAGATAGTCCCTGTGGGGAAAATCGTTGGTCGAGCTTAGGAGATAAGAACTCTGCCGGGGGTGTCAGATGAAACATGGTCTCTGACACAGTTGATCCTTCGTTCAGGCGCACTGGTTAAGAAGGAGTACTTTGATTCTGCACTTTGAAGCTCGATTACTTCTGGAGTAGCGATTGATGTTCTTTCGATGTTCAACAGTCAAAAGAAATTGCCATCTTTATTTTAAAAGCATAAAAAGTTATAACAAGTAAATTCATTTTTGTTTTATTTCAAGAATCGTTGATCATGTTAAAATGTCGTTCTATAAAGCTAAAACAAATAAGAATTGCAAACAAAAGCACTAAGGCTCAAATTTTATTGATAGTATGGAAATCAGACAAGCACGTGATTCCATAGAGTATTTACAAAGTTAGAAAATGGTAATTTAAGGGAAAAGGGCTACATTGAAACATAACGACCTCTATCCTTCTACCAACTTTGAATTCGGGGCATCCTGAGCTTCTGTCGAAGATGACCTTGATCGAGATTTCTGATGGATGGTATGATGCTGCTGAGGGATTTGCCCCTTTGTTGGACGTAGTTACTTGCCATTAATCCCTAACTTTTTCCTGGATTGTACTTTGAGATTTCCAATCCACCGGGAGGATTTTTTATTATGTCTCTAATTTTTTCCTGGACCTCCCTTTCGGGTTTTCAATGCACCGAGAAATTTTTTTTATTTTTTTTAAATTTTTTTTAGGCGAAGTATTTCTTGACTACGTCAACATTCGTGGGTAGGCAAACTCTTCTCCATCCATGGTTGCAAGTCTCAAGGCGCCGCCTGAGAAAGCTTTCTTGACCACATAGGGGCCGTCATAATTCGGGGTCCATTTGCCCCGGGAATCTGTGAGAAATGATTATATCTTCTTGAGCACAAGGTCTCCTTTTCTGAAGACGCGAGGTCTGATCTTTTTGTCAAATGTTTTCTTCATTCTTTGCTGATATAACTGACCGTGGCATAGTGCCGTTATTTGTTTTTATTCGATCAGATTTAGTTCATCGTGTCGATTTTGACACCATTCAGCCTCTGTTAGCTTAGCTTCCATCAATACCCGGATTGATGGGATCTCTACTTCTATGGGAAGTACTGCCTCCATTCCATATACTAGAGAGAAAGAGGTTGCCCCTGTTGAAGTGCGGACAGATGTGCGATAACCGTGAAGAGCAAAGGGGAGCATCTCGTGCCAGTCTTTGTAGGTTACAACCATCTTTTGAACGATCTTCTTGATGTTCTTGTTAGCCGCTTCTACCGCTCTGTTCATCTTGGGTCAGTAGGGAGATGAGTTATGGTGTTCGATCTTGAACTCAGCGTACAACTCTTTCATCATCTTATTGTTCAAGTTAGATCCATTATCGGTAATGATCTGGCTTGGAACACCATAACAGCAGATGAGATTGTTCTTGACAAATCGGACCACCACTTGTTGGGTTACATTGGTGTATGACGCTGCTTCGACCCATTTGGTGAAGTAGTCAATGGCCACCAGGCTGAACCAATGTCCGTTTGAAGCCTTGGGCTCAATCATGTCGATCATGTCAATTCCCCATATGGAAAAAGGCCATGGGGAAGAGAGGACTTTGAGATGTGTTGGCGATACATGGATTTTGTCGGAGTATATCTGACACTTGTGACACCTCCTCATGTACTTGTAGCAATCGGATTCCATTGTCAACAAATAATACCCTGCTCTTAGAATTTTTCTCGCCATTGTGTATCCATTGGCATGGGTGCCAAAGGATCCTTCATGAATTTCTTTTATCAGCATGTTCGCTTCTGGTCTGTCTACACATCGGAGCAAGACCATGTCGAAATTTCTCTTATATAGTGTATCACCGCTCAGGAAGAAGCTGATTGCCAGTCTTCTGAGGGTCTTTCGGTCCTTTCTGGATGCCCCAGGAGGGTATTATTATTTCTGAAGGAAGCATTTGATATCGTGATACCAAGGTTTGTCGTCTATGACTGCTTCAATCGCGAAGGTGTATGCGGGTCGTTCAAGGCGCATTATGTTAATCTTAGGTAAGTCGTTCCATTGACCTACACTAATCATGAAGAGAGAGTGACTAGTGCATCAGCCATGTGATTCTCCTCACGAGGGATATGATGAAACTCGATTCTGTTGAAGAATGGTAACAACCTTCTCGCGTAGTCTTTGTAAGGAATCAGTCCTGATTGGTATCTATTCCAATCTCCTTTGATCTGATTGATAACCAGAGCTGAGTCACCATATACGTCCAAGTTCGTGATCCTTAAGTCGATCGCTTCTTCGAGGCCCATGATACAAGCTTCGTATTCGTCCTCGTTGTTTGTGCACTTGAATGTAAGTCTAGCGGTGAAAGGAATGTGGGTACCCTGAGGTGTTATGATGATTGCCCCAATTCCATTTCTGTAATGATTGACAGCTCCGTCAAATATTAGTCCCCATTGGGAACCTGGTTCTGGCCCTTCACTAGGTAGCGGTTCGTCGCAGTCTTTCATTTTTAGATACATGACATCTTCGTCTGGGAAGTCAAACCCGACTGATTCCTGATCGTCAATCGGTTGATGAGCCAAATGATCAGCTAAAACACTTCCCTTAACGGCTTTCTGAGCGTGGTACTCAATGTCATATTCCGATAACAACATCTGCCAACGGGCTATCCTTCCCGTGAGAGCAGGCTTTTCAAAGACATACTTGATTAGATCCATTTCAGAAATTAACCAAGTAGTGTGACGAATCATATACTGGCAAAGACGTTTGGTCGCCCAAGCCAGAGCACACCAAGTTTTCTCAAGCATAGTGTACCGAGTCTCACAGTCGGTGAATCTTTTACTCAAATAGTAAATGGCAGACTCTTTCCTTTTGGTTTCGTCTTGTTGGCCAAACATACAACCCATTGAGTCTTCCAAAACTGTCAGGTAGATGATCAGTGGTCTTCCTTCCACTGGAGGTGATAGAATCGGCGAGTTCAATAGGTATTCCTTGATACTGTCGAAGGCGGTTTGGCAATCTTCTGTCCAAACGTAGTCCTGATTCTTTTTAAGTAGTTTGAAAATCGGCGCACATGTCGCGGTCATGAGGAATATAAATCTGGAAATGTAATTCAAACGTCCTAGGAATCCCCTGACTTGTTTTTCAGTCTTTGGAGAAGACATTTCTTGAATGGCCTTGACCTTGTCAAGATCAACCTCAATTCCTTTTTGGCTGACGATGAACCCTAAAAGTTTCCCTGAACGGACACCGAATGTGTACTTATTGGGATTCAAGTGAAGTTTGTACTTTCTCAGAGGCTCGAATAACTTTGACAGGTGGGTCACATGCTCTTCTTCTGTCTTAGATTTGGCAATCATGTCATTGACATATACCTCGATTTCTTTGTGTATCATGTCATGAAACAGAGTAGTCATGGCCCTTTGATAGGTTGCCCCGGCGTTCTTCAAACCGAACGATATTACCTTGTAACAAAAAGTACCCCATGGGGTGATGAAGGAAGTCTTCTCCATGTCTTTCGGCGCCATTTTTATTTGATTATATCCCGAGAATCCATCCATGAAGGAGAAGACTTTGAATTTTGCTGTACTGTCAACCAACATGTCAATGTGTGGTAAAGGAAAGTCGTCCTTTGGACTAGCCTTGTTTAGATCCCTGTAGTCTACACACATTCTAACTTTTCCGTCCTTTTTCAAAAGTGGTACGATGTTGGCTAACCATTGAGGATATTCCGATGTGGCGAGGAAACCCGCGTCAATCTGTTTCTGGACTTCCTCCTTGATTTTGATGGCCATGTCTGGATGAGTCTGTCTCAACCTCTGTTTTACTGGCAGACATTCTGACCTTAACGGTAGATGATGTTCCACGATGCTGGTATCTAACCCTAGCATGTCCTGATAGGACCAAGCGAATACATCGGTAAACTCTTTGAGAAGCTTTATCAAACTCTCTTTGACAGTCGGACTGAGTAGGGCCCCAATCTCGACTTCTTTTCTCTCTTCCTCTGAACCCAAGTTGACCGTTTCTAATGGCTCTTTATGAGGTTTTATGGACCTTTCCTCCTATCTGAGTAATCGGGAGATCTCTTCTAGAATTTCTTCGTCGTCTTCTTCTTCAGCCTCAAATACCGGGAATTCAAAGTTGGGAGAAGGCATCGGATCGTACGTTTCAATGGGGTTTAAATCAAGCAATCTACATGACGTGATGATTTGTGTTTAGAAGAGATAGAGAGAAATGCAAAAGTGTGCGTAGTGTATTTTTTTTACTGCTTGTTTTTATTGTTTGAATTATTTTTTAGGATTACAATTTTCTGAAAAAGCGAAAAGAGAAAACAACAATTAATGCGGAAATTACAGAACGACGTTATTTTATTTATGATTTAGTCGATTCTTGAAACTAAGCCCTATAAAACAAAACTCTGTCACTTTGGGCGAAGCGAAGAGGGATATTTACAGAAAGTGAGCCCTATCAAAACATCTGTTTCACCTGGGCAAGGTGAAAGGTTAAGATAAAGACGGCAATTACTTAGACTTATGAACAAACTTCGGAACATCGACTGCAACCCATTGGCGGTGAACTCCTCGGTGAATCACAAAGTCTGGTACCTTCCTTGATTTGTCTTCAGAAATAACTCTGATTTCTGGTGAAGTAGGATCATTGGAATCTGTCTCCCAGGCATAGTTGTTGTAGGAGGATTCCTCAGTTGTATTTTGCGTAGTATTTGTGCTCTCAGGTATATCTCCCCATCCAGTTGGCTGGATGTCCTTGAGCCTAATACGAGAGCTTTCAGGAGCGGTGTACTTGACCATGAAGTCGAATTTTCCACTTGGTTGTCCTAAGGTGTCCCACACTTCTTTGGAACTGGAGGAGTCATCCCTTTCGATGACATTGACCTCGGGAAAGGCATAGTTGATGAACTCTAGTCCTACAAAGTTTGCAAATTCATCGTCGTGTTGGATATTTTCTGAATGAACTGAGTGTTGATCCCATGACATGGTGGGGATGCAGGTATTCTTTTCAATGATGCTCAGCTGATTTTCATTGCTCGGCTGATTTTCTTGCCCCAAGTCTCCTGGGTACGGCTTCCAGATAGGCAGGCCATCCATCGGGCCGTAATAGTCGTGGTCAAAGTTGTCTTTCATCGGAGTGTCTTCCTATAATGAATTGGGTGGAGCACGACATCCTTCCGGATTACAATCCCCGTATATTATTTCGACATCTGACCTTGGTATAAATCTCAGACTCTGTGCGGGATAGCAAAATGGCATAGGCACCTCTTCCTGAGACATATAACCGTCCTCGTTAAGACAGGATTTCCATTCTTCATCTGTATCGGAGAAATATCCCTCGTTGATGGTATGTACTTCTTGAGACACTGGGTGAAGGAAACCTCCACTATGGAAGAAGTTCTGAATGGGATGAAGATTTTCATCGTTAATAGCTGTCTGGGTACAGGTTACAGAAAAACCAAGAACCTTCTTTGTTTTATTGTCCGTGGGGATGACAAGCTGTCCCCTTCCCTTTGCATTGTTACTCTCGATTACTTTGAGAGCATCTTTGTACGAGGAAATCGATGTCCCTCTGGCTGATTGGTTGTCATTGCTCACCGAAAGTGCCTGGAACTGAGTTCCAACAACCTCCACGGGTTCTATACAAGTGGACAATGAAAGGTTACTCACGATCAAGGCTTATTCTCCACAGACCGTGACGAGTTGGTCATTCTTAATGAACTTCAGCTTCTGGTGAAGTGTTGAAGTGACTGCCCCATCCTGGTGTATCCAAGGTCTTCCCAATAAACAACTATATGTTTCCTGGATGTCCATGACCTGGAAAGTGTGAGGACCGATAATTATGGGAAGGTCGACTTCTCCGATAACTGTTTTTAGGGATCCGTCAAATGCTTTGACGACGACCTCACTGCCTCTCATTGGAGATCCTTTGAATGATAGTCGTATTAGAGTGGACTTCGGCATAACATTGAGAGCCGATCTAGTGTCTACCAGTACGCTGGCTAAAGCATTGTCTTGGAAGTTGACTGTGATATTGAGCGCCATGTTGTGGATTTTGCCTTCTTCTGGCAATTCCTCATCACTAAACCCCAAGTTGTTGCAGGAAGTGATGTTAGAGACGATGATGTCGAATTGCCTTATCGACACATCCTGTTCCACAAAGGCCTGCTCTAAGACTTTCTGTAGAGCCTCTCGGTGGGCTTCGGAACTGAGCAAAAGCAATAACACCGAGATTTTTGAAGGAGTTTGTAACAGCTGATCAACAATGTTGTATTCACTCCTTTGGATGAGCTTCAACATCTCATCATTATTTTTTGAAAGGTCGGGATTACTGGATTGATCGACTGGCGGATTGGGAACTTCTGTCTGAGGTTCCTTTTCTCTGTTAGGTTCTCCAACTCCTCTGTTGAAGATTCGACCGCTCCGTGTTACTCGACTAATGTCTGCAATATTCACGACGGAGGGTAATGGAATTTCCTTTCCATTCTCAACTGTTGTTGCACCATATTTGTAAGGGATAGCCTTAGTTGATTCATACGGTAGTGGTCCCGGTAGATAGATAACTACAGGGGCCTTCTGATTTCTCTGACTGTCGTAAGTAACTTCAATCAATTCCTGGTTAGGAACTTTCGATTCATCAAGCAGAGGGATGATGGTACAAACATCTTTGGTCCTTTCATGATCAGAGATCACGACAACATCCTTAATTTGATCAGTAAAATAGTCTGGCGTCCAGTTGATAGACCCCGAAACTGAATATTGTTGAATTTCTTTGCGGTCCAACTGACTCTGAAGGGCTACTCGCACGAGGTAACATCCTTGATTATTTTCCGAGCAGACTCTACATAGCTCGTAGTTATGTGGTGGCACCTGGCCACGCCTGCTTTGAATGCAGTGTAACCTCACTAGGTCTATTTCCATGGATCGAACGTCCTGACTTTGATGCCGAGTAGGGTTCCCATTAAGCACACTGATTTGTTGTGCGTCTTCATCCATATAAATCGAAAGCCACCAGTGGTTTAACAAGTGTTGTAAAGTTCTTTGAACGAGAGCGTACCCTTGGTTACTCTCACAACATACTTTACAGCTCAGATAATCACGTGAAGTGAGAAAACCGAGTTGGACTTGCTTGGCGTGTAACTCCACCAAGCTGGTATTCATCAAACGAATATCGAAAATTTGAACCATGTTAATCTGATAAGGATTTCTATCATGGTAATCCTGGATCCACCCAAGATCCATCTGACGCTGGAGGGCCTCTTGTACAAAAGAGAATCCCTGTTTGTTTACCGAGCAAGTCAGACAGGAATTGTAATCGTGCCGTGGCAGATTATGATACTGGCTTTGCCTTGAGTGCATTGCCACCAAGTTGACATTCATCGCACGGATGTCGTGGTTTTGAATGATGTTGGAATTCGTATAAGTCATGTTCACCCCACGAACTCGGTGCTCTTGGATCTATCCGAGATCCAATTGTTCCTAAAGGGCTGATTGCACCACAGAACATCCTTGATTGTTTTTAGAGCAGATATTACACTGGTGATAATTATGAGGTGGCACATGGCCATATCCACTCTGTCTAAAATGCGTCTTGACCAAGTTGGCCCTTAATAAGAGTACATCATGAATTTGATAGCTGTTATTAGACTCTCCTTCTATCAAATTTACCGCAGATTTCTCGTGTTGAGGCAGCGGGTTCGTGAGAACATTCGGATTCGTATCTTTGAAAGATAAAACCCCGCTCCTAACAAGCTTTTGCACACCGGATTTGAAACTGAGACAGTTTTCTATGTGATGCCCTGGTCCTCCTTGGTGGTAAGGGCAAGTCTGATCCACTTTGAACCAAAAAGGCGGATTCTTCGGTACTGTAAGAGGAGCCCTGGTTTGGACATGCCCCTTGACCAGTAAGAGTGGAAACAGTTCGGCGTACAACACCGGTATAGGATCGAACCCTGGTGGTCGCGTTGTACGGTTGTTGTTGTATGGAGGACGAGCCTGCTGAAGAGGTTGTTGTATCCTTTGCTGATATTGTTGTTGAATCGGTTGGCTCTGAGCAACCTGAGGTCGATACGTAAAAACAGGTGCAGGGTTGATAGCAGGAGTTACGGCTGCTACTGGTTGGTATTGTCGCCTTTACTTTCCGAGCGAGATATTCCCAATATCTTGCTCTTTTTTCTTAGGGAGAGCACTACTGTATCGTTTTGTATTACTTGATGATCCAGCGTCTTTAACTAAACATCCTTCCCGGACTGCTTCCTCAAGACGAACTCCCATGCCCACCATCTCGGTGAAGTCACTGGGCGCACTGGCGACCATTCGGTCGTAGTAAAATGAGCTCAAGGTCTTTAAGAAGATCTTTGTCATCTCTTTTTCCTCAAGAGGTGGACAAATTTGGGCGGCAATTTCACGCCATCTCTGAGCATACTCCTTAAAGGTTTCCTTGTCCTTTTGTGACATCGATCTGAGTTTATCTCTGTCTGGTGCCATGTCCAGGTTATACTTCTATTGTTGAACGAAGGCAGCGCCAAGATCTCTAAAAGTGGCGATCTTAGTGCGGTTTAAACCCATGTACCATTTTAATGCGGCACCAGTTAAACTGTCCTGAAAATAGTGGATCAGTAGCTCTTGGTTCTTTGTCTGAGTTGGCATTCGTCGAGCGTACATCACCAGATGGCTCTGAGGGAAAGAGTTACCCTTGTACTTTTCGAAATCGGGTACCTGGAACTTGTGCGGAACTTTCACATTGGGGACTAAACAAAGGTCTGCGGCGTCCTTTCCAAATAGATCCTGACCGCGAATGGCTTGCAGTTCTTTCTTCATCTCCAGAAATTGTTCCTGGAACTCATTCATTCTGTCGAACATACTTTTGTTTCCACCAGAAGGTATTGGTAGGATCTGTCCTTCTAGGACATTGTGTACCACGGGTGGTGGTACAGTCATTATGGCTGAGACTCTCGGTGCCTCCCGAAGTTTGTAACCTTCAGGAGTTGCTGTCATGCCCCTAGCATTTTCACTTTCCCGAAGTTTGTAACCTTCAGGCCCAGCGGCTCTTGCTGAAGTTTTCGGATCTTCAGTGATCGGCGGAATATATCCTTCCGGGATATAGTTAATAAGCATGCCCCAGGGACGATCTTTCGGCATTTTGTACCTAGGATCATACTTCTCCACTATGGGCGTTGATGTGATCTCTGAGATCACAGTCCTTTGTTGTTGCATCTGAGCTTCTACTAGAGCTTGCATGTCGTTATGAAGCTTTCTCAGATCCTCTTTCAGAGTGTCGATCTCTTCCCTCAACTCTCTGTTCTCTTCCTCGAGATCATCCATCTTTTTCTGAAGATTGGCCCGAGTATTGTACGAATGAGACAGTTTGACTCTAGAATCGAGACACAAACGTAAGATTCGTAGGGAAGAAGAATGTGTTACGCGAGAATGATGAATGATATGCAATGATTATATTAGCTATTTTTTTGTTTAATCAAAATAAACTTCGACAATAGGATTGTAAATATCAAACAGTGGGGAAACCCCGTTTTGTTGAATTCAAAGGATTGCAGAAATGGAAATATAGTAATTTATATAGTGCTGTGAAAGGAAATCTAAACTTATGGGTCCTGAGTCCTCTCTGAAGCGAGCTCAGATGCTGGTTCTGGTACTTTCCTTTTCTTTGACCGGGGCTCTTCGTCCGTTGTCAGGTTGTCATTCCTTTGCCAAGTGAAATTAGCGAGCAAATTCCTTTGGTCATCCTGACTTTCTACAGCATGTTGCTCTAAAATCTCAATCAGAGCATCTTTTTCTTTTAATAGTTCCTGTAGTTTCTTACATTCCACATTGAGAATATGGTACTTGTTCCTCCAAGACCTCTTCTCCTGCTAAACTTTGTTGAGAGTAACCTGGAGTTTTTCCGTCTCAGACATAAAATAAAGGACAGAGTCCCTTAATGGAAGAACTTCCTGATGAGGGTAAGGCATCCTCAGCTTGAGAGCTCTAGTTTGTACCCAGTGGAGATAAGGCTCCACCGAGACACAATCTGGTTTTCCTAAAGACTCTCTTCCTTTCCTATGAACGCGTTTCCAGGCATGCACTATTTCCGTCTTTAGTGCCCTGTCATTTTCCCCTTCCTTGAAGAAAAGACCTTCCAGATAAGCATTTCGCGGGACATGCCTCATCGGGTATCCAAATTGACGACGAACTAAAACTGGATGATAATTGATTCCTCCTTTAGTTCCTATGAGGGGTACATTTGGGAAATTTCCACAACGGTCAATGATTCTGATCCCGTCATAGATTCGATTGTACCAATCGATGTCAGAGTTGGTAAGAGACATGATTCTCTGCGACCAACATAAAGTATTCTTTTGATCCCAAAATGCAACAGACTTTGGCATATGGGAAATGAACCATTTGTACAGCAGGGGTACACAACAGGTGATCGGTAGTGCTATCCCTCTCTTCTTCTTAGACGTAGGTTCTTAAACCTTGACCTTAGGGCAACCTTTGCATGATAACATTAGGAACATTTAGTTTCCCTTTAGTTTTTTCTTTTCAATTTAAGTCTTCTCTTCTCATCTCATAACTTTTCAAAAACACCTAATAAAGAGTAACGTGTATTGCACATGAGCGTTGTATGTGGGAAATTAGGAATAAATGGTTTCCCTTCATTCTTCTAGGATGCTTAGTGTACGTCCTGTTGGGGACGATATGTGACGCATTCGTTCCTGTGTTATAGACTTGGGTGCAATGCAGGTTATGAACTAACTTCAAAACACTTATGTCTAAAAAAACATAAAACAAATCTCAAGCCTTTTTCATCCTTCAGGATTGTTAATTCTCAACCTTTTTTCAGAAAAGGGCATGTTACTTCCGTCTCGTCGCAAACAGACATCGACCCTAACTGCCGGACGCGGACTTAACGTCGCTCTTAAAAAAACACTAAGACCTCGTTAGGTCGAACTGCGACTGCTCTGATTTCCTCCTTCTGGTTAGATTGAGGATATGTAGGCACAAGACGGCGATGTCTTGGCGAGCAACCTCCCCCCTTAGTTCGTGTCTGAACTACGTTGACTCTGACTTTCCCATTACACGAGGGAATACGTAGGCGTAGGACGACGATGTCCTATCGAGTCACTTCTTTTTCTTTTCTTTCTCGTTCCTTCGTTCTTTTCCGTTCCTGTTTCTTCTCCTTTCCAGTAGCAGTGGAGTTTCAGACGTTGACACCCTCTGATCGAGACAACAAGTGTGGATCTCATCGAGTACGATGGACGCTGTCGCTCCCGGGATTTTCATCCTAGTACAAACGCGAAAGTGGCACCGAACAGAGTCGCCAGCAATGTGTATTTATCCCAAGAGAGGGAAAGGAAACACCGCATAAACCTGAAGAGAAGGAAAGAGCATAGTCTCGCGACCAAGAGAAATGGGTTCGGGAGTCGGTTACGCGAGAGGAAGGTATTAGCACCCTCACGCGTCCATCGTACCCGATGGGATCCACGCTTGCTGTTTCGATCAAAGGGTGTAAAGAAAGGATACTGGAAAAGGAACTGAAAGAAAGAAAGGAGAAAGAAAAGAAAAGGAACGGGAAACAAATGTAGGGAAAATAAAAGAAGTGCTCGCATGGGCCCTACCCCACTGCCTACGTATCTCATCGGGAGCATGAGAATCAGAGCGACGTAGTTCCCCTCACTAGGGATGGATTGTTTGTGTTTTTTAGAGAACGGCTTACGTTCTAGCTCAGGTGTTGCAGGCTCGCTGGTCCGAGTGCGTTACCGTCTTGCACGAGAACGAGTAGGAGCACGTTCGTACGTTGAGAGTGAATGAGGTGAGAAAAGAATTCCCGAAGGAAAGACGTTATTGTTTGTTTTTGTCTTTTAAGAGTTTTTTCATTTGTTTGCATATGATAGTGTATCTGAATCTTAGTCGTTGGAATGCGTACATTCTCGCATCCCAAGATGGAATGGGTAAGAAAGCACACTAAGAGTGGAAAAGACCCCCACACTTAGTTCCAATTGTCAAGGTTCAAATACACTAGCATACTTGTGTTTATTAAGTGTTTTTGTTGATTAGGAAATGAAGAAGTGTTTTTTATTATTCGCACCTTCAACAAGTATTGCATTTAAGTCCCTCATACAAGATCAAATGTTTAACACATTGACCCAAGATGGGCTATATGCTACACATTCTAAGATTACAAGAGAAGACCCCTTATAATCTTTTCTTTATATGAAAGGCCTAAATGCAATAAATGCCTACCTTATTATATGTTTTGAATTTTCTTTGAGATGAGAAGATGAAAGACTCAAGAGAGGGTAAAGGTAAAAATCTATATGGACTAAGACTCAATCCTAATTGATTAGTTAGGGGAGTGATCCTAAAGTTTGTGAGGTCTCAACCTAAAGTCTAAAGAAAGAATGAATTAAACAATTCACTTCTAAAGTAGAAGATGAATTGTAATTCACAAGGGGAAAGTGATGAGTTATTAAAAGAAAGCACATAAGTGCTTAGCAAAACACAAAATGGAATTGTAAAAGAGAAAGGATAGAAGTTGAATGTGGATTCCTTATCCACACTCAATTGAAACTTACCGAAGCCCCTACATGGTTAGTAAACATGTATAAGAAGTATAAGAAGTAAAAGAACATGTAATGCATCATAAAACTCAAAAGAATTAAATGAGAAAACAAATCCTAGAACCACAACCAGAATGGGCATCATATGGAAACCAAGTGAATATCATCATACAAGTGCAAGTGAATAAGCAATAATCATCATCCCTTAGCATTTAAACATGTTACAAGAAGAAGGGATAGATGAAAGATGGAAAGAAATGAAGAAGACATGCATAAATGGAACATGTAAATCAACAACCAGAATTGAAACTAAATGGAAAATGGTTTATAAACATCTCAAAAGTATCCATGAATCAACCATCAAGACATTCAAGAAGTAATAGAAGAAGAATTGAAATGAAAGTTCAAAAAGAAAGTGCAAACAATACATGTTAATGATGCACAAAGTTCAAATTGAAATGAACATGTAAAGATGACCTATAATGTGTATCAAAGACCTATAATATCATATGAATGGCTCATGACATATGCAAATGCTCATACAAATGTGCACAAAAGAATTCATGTAAACATGCACTAAAGTTGCAATGACATGCCATGGATTATACATCCAATGTGATGCATCAAACAAAGACCAAATGGATTCATGAAAATTATGCCAACATATCATTGGAATGACTAGGTCAGAAATGCATCATACATCAAGATAGCATGTAAAAATTCAGAGCAAAATGACTTCAAACAAAGCAATTAGGTCAAATTGAAACATCATGCAAAGTGGAGCAAATATAGGCATCAAGACATATGATAAAGTGACCTAAAAAAATCAAACAAAAATCATCTAACATGCTTCAATGTATTAGTGAATCAATGCAAAAAGAATCATGTCAAAACAGTTGGTAAGGAGCAAGAACAAAATTGAACAAATTCAAGTATCATGCTTAGAATGCATCTAAATGGAAATTCAAAGAAAATTATGGACCAGGGGTAAAAAGGTCATAAAATCAGAAAATAAAATCATGAAAAATTTCCTAAATGTTTTAAGAATACACATGAATTTTTGTAGAATTTTCCAATATGTTTTGGTATTTTTAAAAATTAGAAATCAAACGTGTAGAAAGAAATAAAAATGAAAAATAAATGCAAAATGCAGGGGGGTATGAACATAGCAATTGGACAGTTCAAAAATCATTGGGCTTCAATACATGGGGGTGTAATTATCAATCTGGTTAAGTCCAATTAGCACGCAAAACACCATAACTAGCGTGTTCTTCAGTCAACATAGTCAAAGCAATCCAAGCCATCAGATTAAGTCATAGTCAAACAAAAGTCAAAGTACACGGATCCAACACACGCGCATGAGGTCACACACAAATTACCATGTACTGCATCACACAATGTTTAAGTAAATTCAGAAATGGTGCACATGATTTGCACGTGAATTTTAATGTGCTGTCAACTTTTGGACCACACGATCACACACATCCAACGGCCATGATTTAAACTGCAACCAAAACCCTAACTAAAAACCACCGGCTGGAGAGGGACCTCCGGTCACCTTCTCCGGTCACACGCCACCGTCTGCAACTTCACATGTCCCAGAAATGCCCAACTATTATACCAAAATGAAGCTGAGCTCACGTAGATTAAGAATTCACAATTGTTTTTCACATACCAAGCACACACATAGAGAACAGAGGAGATTAAATCATGCCCTAAGTTTTGGATCTAGGCTTCTAAGAAGCTCTATCAACTAGCCGGAGTAAGCAGAGCTTCTATCAAACTTAAAACAGCAAAAATAAATCAAAACTAAAGAGAATCGAATGAAGAAGAGTGCATGATGAAACCTGAAAATGTGGAGCAATTGGAGATGTTGAGAAAAACCAGAGGAAAGCTTGATATGCTGAGCTTCTAGATCTTCAAACTTAGCAAAATAAATGCTATGGATTCGTAAATAGATGAAGGATGTTGAAGCTTGCAATTGTGCTGAACTTGCAGAAATGGAGTTGTTCTTGTTGCTCTTGATTCAACAATGCCAAACAATGATAATGCAGATGAAAAGTGGAAGAAGAGTGTTGAAATCGTGTGGAATCAGAGAGAAAGTAGAGAGAGTTTGAGGTGTTCTTGGAGAGAAATGTGGTTGTCAAAAACTGAAAAATGAAAATGGAGTGTGTGATTTCTTTTATAGTGTGAGCTTACCACGGTTTAATGAGTTGAGTTAGGGTGAGTCACGGTGGTTAACTGAGTCCACCCTAACTAACTGAGTCAAGTTAGTTAGGGGGCGAGTGATCAAGGCTGGGTTATGGTGAGGTTAATCTCATGACAGTTATGGTGAGGATGAAGAGTGAAGCTTGGAATGGTAGGACTGTTGTGGCAGAAACTTGCTCAACAAGTTGTTCTCTCCATTTTCATGCAAGGCACGTGATACTAAACATTGTGTAAGAGATGTGTGCTTGGTCTAAAGAGGAAACTGAAGTGAGGAAGTGTTTGTAGTGTGTGTGAACCAAAATCGTGCACCAAATCATCCTTGTAACAGTAGGTGTTTGAGGGTGAATTTCTCACATGTTAGTGAATGGTTTGAGGAACTTTTGATGCCAAATAAAAGAGGGCATGTTGTGGAACACATTTGATGTTGATTTCAAATTGAGATGAGGTTTGGAAAATGGTGCAAAATAGCTTAAAACACAAAGGTCTGAGAACTGGTGTAAGGGCGTGTGAAGCAAGTCATGGCATGGCAACTTGGCACACAAAATTTCAGCACAATCAACATGACTTTGAACCAATATATCTCCACTATAACTTGATCAAATGGAATTTTGTCCAACATGAGTATTGAAGATGACACTACAAGGAACAACTTTGATGTTGAAAAGTTTTTCATTTGAGGCCTTTAACCATGAGAAAAATGAGTGGACATTTGGCCCACCAACTGTTTGTTAAAATGACTGCGCGCGTGACCTGAAAATCTTGGTCATGACCTAGTTTTGAACCTACTTTGCTCAAACTTTGATCAATCATATCTCACTCAATTTTTATCCAATGGAGATGTTCCACACATGGATTTGAAGCTTAAAGCAAGGCCTTTCATTGAGGCAGAGTGGAATTTTCATTTGGTGCTCCAAATTTAAATGGCCTTGGTTCAAACTCTGATGCGAAATGGCCAAATCTTGCTATTTTTAGTAACCCTACTTCATCCAAAAATGGCAACTTTCTACATCTTGAATTTTTCATGATTCCTTTGGAATTTCTTGACCAAATTTTGCACATTGGACACATATAACATGAATTTGGCCTCAAAAAGTCAAGAGTTAACTTTTTCCTCTGATTATTTGACTTTGCCCCAATTTCTCTGATTCTTGATTTTTCTTCCAATTGAACCACTTCTAAAACCAATTGAGATGCAATCTTCCACATACATACACTTAAGGACATATGGAATACCATGACATCAAGTTTTGTTCAAAAAATCAAAGATTCCCTGCTTTAATGGGAAACCCTAGTTTTGACCCCCTTTGGTTAGGAGGAAATTGCACATCTTCCAAATCCAAATTCCTCAGAGTATGTTGTGTATCCTCTTAAAGGATGATGAGAAATGCCACTTGAGAATGATTTTGAATCAATGAGCTATCTTTTTTGAGGATTTTCCTTCAATTTTTGGACTTCTTGCATAGTGTAGGATGTAATGCTTCAATCTCCTATTGAATCTCACTTCCTTGAGGTTTTGGAAGATCAATTGAGATAGTATGAGACATGAGAGACCTCTTGGCTTGCCTAGAGCCAACTTGCCTGACCTTTTGTGCTTTGAATGATTCCTAGATTGTCCACCTTCCACATGATCACATGCCCTAATGGTAAGAAGGATGCCATGCTTCATTTTTCTATGTTAAATGCAATGCAATGCTAATGAGATGGATATAATATGATAAATGATAATGCCATGCTATGATGACAAAGAGGGAGAGCAAATTTTGGGGTATTACAGCTGCCCCTATTCAAGCGCTGTAGACCTGAATGCCTGAAAGCAATTGCTTTCGGACTTTCAAGGTATATAGTGATTGAATACCAACTATAACCAAAAATTTGCTCTGGACGATGAAGAATAAAAGGGATATAAACCCAACGAGACTGCTGGATTGAATCTTCGATGAAACGTCGGAGAGATCTGTCTTTTAAACAACGCCAGACGACTACTGGCTTGCCACGCTACTGGTGGACTTTAATAATGTCTTTTATGCAATTCCAGACGACTACTGGCCTGCCACACTACTGGTGGACTTTGATAACGTCTTTTGAACGACGCCAGACGACTACTGGCTTGCCACGCTACTGGTGGACTTTGATAACGTCTTTTGAACGACGCCAGACGACTACTAGCTTGCCACGCTACTGGTGGACTTTGCAGCTTCGTGCCACCCGAAGATGGACTTCTGCCAATCCACTGTTGGACTTTTGCCACTCGAAGACGGACTTTTGCCAATCCACTGTTGGACTTTTGCCACCCGAAGACGGACTTTTGCCAATCCACTGTTGGACTTTTAGCTGCTTTGCCACCCGAAGACGGACTTTTGCCAATCCACTGTTGGACTTTTGCCACCCGAAGACGGACTTTTGCCAATCCACTGTTGGACTTTTGCCACCCGAAGACGGACTTTTGCCAATCCACTGTTGGACTTTTGCCACCCGAAGACGGACTTTTGCCAATCCACTGTTGGACTTTTAGCTGCTTTGCCACCCGAAGACGGACTTTTGCCAATCCACTGTTGGACTTTTGCCACCCGAAGACGGACTTTTGCCAATCCACTGTTGGACTTTTGCCACCCGAAGACGGACTTTTGCCAATCCACTGTTGGACTTTTGCCACCCGAAGACGGACTTTTGCCAATCCACTGTTGGACTTTTGCCACCCGAAGACGGACTTTTGCCAATCCACTGTTGGACTTTTGCCACCCGAAGACGGACTTTTGCCAATCCACTGTTGGACTTTTGCCACCCGAAGACGGACTTTTGCCAATCCACTGTTGGACTTTTGCCACCCGAAGACGGACTTTTGCCAATCCACTGTTGGACTTTTGCCACCCGAAGACGAACTTTTGCCAATCCACTGTTGGACTTTTGGAATTTCAAAATTGAATTACTCTCTGCCTCTGCGCCAGACATCTCTGCCGACTCTGCTGAGGACCCACAATCAATGATTTAATCTCGGAGACTCCTAAAAGGATAATATCTCTGCTGGCGAATGGATGAACAATCCGTCTGCTTCGAATTGTCAAGCTTGCCAAAAATAAATTGGACTTTAAGATATGAGGGAATGATGACTCTGCCAGGAATTATTCCATCTGTTTGGGGCTGGATTCTGGTCACAGCAACTCCGCTGGGGATGAGAATTTTTAAATGACGTCCTGCTGGGGAAATGAGCCATTAAAACTCTGCTTGGGGATTTATTCAACCCAAGATCCTTTATAGGGATTATCAACCTTCTGACCCGGCTGGGGAAAGGCTGTACCATCCTTGTTGAGGAATAGATTCTGTCGATCTGATAAACCTCTGCGGAGAGAACAACAACTCAGCTGGAAGTTGCTGACAAGATTCGATGCTGACCTCTGTGAGGATACCATGACCAGAGATACGATCTTGCTGGGTATCAGGGCTACTCTGCCAGGGATATGCAAATCCTGGTTAGAACATTCTACTGCAACTTTCTAGAAAGAGTCCTTAGAGATCTGTTGGGGAAACCCAAAGCAAATCCACAGTAGTCTGCTGAAGAATATGACTGTCGAGCTTAGGATGAGTACCACAATGCCCCATGTTAGGCGAGCTTTCCCTTTGGATAATTCCGTCGGGGATGACGAGTTTATAACAAACTCTGCTGGAGAAAACTGCTTTAAAGCGTCTCATGTTGGGGAATGCCTTTCGAGAGGATTTTACAGAAGACCAACTGTCCTCAAACTCTACTGGGGACGATCAACACTTCATGATGGGGAAACAAACATGCCCCATGCTTGGACAAAACAACAATTCGTCCCCGAAGAGGACGTCATAAGAGGATTTTACAGAAGATCTAGCCTCTTCAAACTCTTGTGACTTCGCTGGGGATAATGACCATCAGTTTCGGTGTCGACGAGACCCTTCTTTTGGGGAACCTGTGACCGTTACCGACATAGAAAAGCTTGTAACCGTTGGAAGGACCGAATAAGCGAATCGACCTAATAAGATGCAACGGTACCCAGTTGAACTTAATTCACTGATATCGACCCGTTATGCACAATCGTCGACCGAACGATGAACGCCGATCTCCTTACCCATAATTGCCCCAGTCTTTTGCGTGGGGTGATTTATTGCTGGTCTTGTGCTTAAAATCATCTGCACCTGCTACCTGCAACAAAAGAATATGCCCACATGCTCCGAATATTGCGTGGCTAGAATCCACCATCCGGGAGTATTCAACATTCGAAGTAATTTCAAATATTTTTTCTGCGCATGTTATTGCAAGGCTGCCATGTTTTCAAATGCAATGTTTTATCAAAAATTAGGACGTTTTTGCAAACAAAGCAATAAAACAAAAATAGAAAGCTTTTTATTGAGATTCAATTTATTGACTGAGAGCCCAGAATAGGCAATTACATCCGGAAGCAATCCCTGGAAAGAGGTGACCGCTGAAAATTGAGAAAAGAAACTATCCTAATGGCAATGTGAAAACGGAATTCCACTGAGTTTCCATTCTGTTATGACCAGTATGTCTTCAAAACTCCCCGACCTTGCCTTCTGAGGAATGATCAGACCGATTCCTATCTTTCAGAACGTCAGTTGTTCAAACGATAATGGGGTACAGGTAACTCAAACCGTAGTCATTCGCTTAAATCCCTCTTTTGTGTGGACCGCCCTTTCAGGTTTTCGATCCACCAGGATACCCTTTTTTGCCTAAGTTGCCCTTTCGGGTTTTCAACTTACCGGGTGTACAAATTTTTTCAATTATATCCCTAATTTTTGCCCGAACCTTATTCTGTTTTTGGTTCGCCGGGATGCCCTTTTTTGCCTGGATTTTTTTTATTTTTATTATCCAGCAGGTCTATTCATGCGAAGTATTTTTTGACTACGTCCGAGTTGACAGGGGATGAAAAGTCTTCGCCATCCATGGTTGTAAGCAATAAAGCTCCGCCCGAAAAGACCTTTTTAACCACGAATGGACCTTCATAATTAGGAGTCCATTTGCCCCTGTGATCTGTATTGGGAGGAAGGATCCTTTTGAGTACCACATCTCCGACTTTGTAAACCCGAGGACGCACCTTTTGGTCAAATGCCTGCTTCATTCTGCGCTGGTATAGTTGCCCATGACATACAGCCGCCAATCGCTTTTCCTCAATAAGGCTCAGCTGATCAAATCTGGCTCGTACCCATTCAGCTTCATCTAGCTTAACATCCATCATAACTCTGAGGGACGGAATCTCTACTTCAACCGGTAGCACTGCCTCCATACCATATACAAGTGAGAATGGGGTTGCCCCAGTGGACGTGCGTACCGACGTTCGACACCCATGCAAAGCAAATGGTAACATCTCATGCCAATCTTTGTACGTGACAACCATCTTCTGCACAATCTTCTTGATATTTTTGTTGGCCGCTTCGACCGCGCCATTCATCTTTGGGCGGTACGGAGAAGAATTGTGGTGTTCGATTTTGAAGTCCCGGCATAACTCAGCCATCATCTTATTGTTCAAATTAGAACCATTATCAGTAATGATTCTTTCGGGAACTCCATATCGGCAAATGATATCCCGTTTTAAGAAACGAGCGACCACTTGCTTAGTAACATTGGCATAGGATGCGGCTTCAACCCATTTGGTGAAGTAATCAATTGCCACCAAGATGAAACGGTGACCATTGGAAGCTGTAGGCTCAATCTTTCCGATCATATCAATGCCCCACATGGCAAACGGCCAAGGCGACGACATGATACTCAATGGATTTGGAGGTACATGCACTTTATCTGCGTAGATCTGGCATTTATGGCATTTGCGGGCATATTTGCAACAATCTGACTCCATAGTCAACCAATAATATCCCGACCTTAACAACTTTTTAGCCATTGCATGCCCTCCGGCATGGGTACCGAAAGAGCCTTCGTGCACTTCAATCATCAACAAGTCTGCTTCATGTCTATCCACACATCTAAGCAGGACCGTGTCAAGATTTCTTTTATACAGCACGCCATCTTTATTCAAGAAGAAACTACCAGCTAACCTTCTCAACGTCTTCCTGTCTTTGGACGATGCCCCGGACGGGTACTCTTGACTTTTCAAGAAACACTTAATGTCATGAAACCATGGCTTGTCATCAGACGTTGCATCGACCGCAAACACAAATGCTGGTCTGTCAAGGCGGGAGATCTCAATCTTAGGTACATGGTTCCATCCTTGCACTTTGATCATGGAAGACAAAGTGGCCAAGGCATCAGCGAACCTATTCTCATCTCGAGGAATGTGGTACAGTTTCACTGTTGTGAAAAATGTCAGCAATCTCCTCGTATAATCTCTATACGGCACTAGATTTGCTTGGTGCGTGTACCAACTCCCTTTCACTTGATTGATTACCAAAGCTGAATCACCGAATATATCAAGGGTTTTAATCCGTAGATTAATCGCCTCCTCGATCCCCATTATACAAGCTTCGTACTCTGCTTCATTGTTGGTGCATCCGAAAGTTATTCGGGCAGTGAAAGGCATATGAACACCTTCCGGCGTGATAAGAACTGCTCCAACTCCGCACCCATTCATATTGACAGCCCCATCAAACATCAGACTCCATTTGGATTCAGGGTCTGGCCCCTCCTCCGGAAGTGGTTCCTCGCAGTCTTTAGCTTTGAGAAACATGATGTCTTCATCAGGGAAGTCAAACTTCATGGGTTGGTAATCATCAATCGGCTGTTGCGCAAGATAGTCGGACAAGATACTTCCTTTGATGGCCTTTTGTGAAGTGTACTGAATGTCATACTCTGTCAAGACCATTTGCCACCGTGCAACTCTGCCTGTCAATGCTGGTTTCTCGAAAATATACTTGATAGGATCCATTTTTGAAATCAACAAGGTCGTGTGCCTAACCATATATTGCCTCAATCGCTTAGCGGCCCATGCAAGCGCACAGCATGTCTTTTCAAGCATTGAGTATCGGGACTCACAATCATTGAACTTTTTGCTCAGGTAGTAAATAGCATGCTCCTTCCTACCTGTCTCGTCATGTTGACCGAGAACACAACCCATGGAACCTTCAAGCACTGTCAGATACATTATCAGCGGTCTCCCTTCAACTGGAGGCATTAAAATCGGAGGTTCCTGCAAGTATTCTTTTATCTTATCGAATGCCAATTGGCAATCGTCATTCCACCTGACCGTTTGATCTTTCCCTAACAATTTAAATATTGGCTCACACGTGGCTGTTAGGTGAGATATGAACCTTGCAATGTAGTTCAATCTACCCAAGAAACCACGAACCTCTTTTTCTGTTCTCGGTTCAGGCATTTCTTGTATTGCTTTCACCTTGGCAGGATCAACCTCGATTCCTCTTTCGCTCACAATGAAACCCAGTAACTTTCCAGAACGCACCCCAAACGTGCACTTGTTTGGATTTAATCTCAGACGGAACTTTCTCAACCTTTCAAACAGCTTTTTCAGGTTAACCAGATGTTCCTCCTCTGTTCTCGACTTGGCAATCATATCATCTACATAACATTCGATCTCCTTATGAATCAAGTCATGAAACAATGTCACCATCGCCCGCTGGTACGTTGCCCCTGCGTTTTTCAACCCAAAAGGCATTACTTTATAACAATATGTACCCCACAGAGTAATGAACGTGGTCTTCTCCATGTCTTCAGGTGCCATCTTGATCTGGTTGTACCCGGAGAACCCGTCCATAAATGAGAACACTGAAAATTGAGCTGTATTATCGACCAGCACATCAATATGAGGTAGTGGAAAATCATCTTTCGGGCTAGCTTTATTAAGATCTCGATAATCCACACACATTCTCACTTTTCCATCTTTCTTCGGTACTGGCACGATGTTGGCTACCCATGGAGGATACTTTGTCACAGCAAGAAAACCAGCATCCCACTGCTTCTGGACTTCCTCCTTAATCTTTAAAGCCATGTCGGGGTGAGTCCGACGAAGTTTCTGCTTGACTGGCGGGCATTCTTCTCTCAATGGTAGCCTGTGCACGACAATATCCGTATCCAACCCCGACATGTCTTGATACGACCAGGCGAAGATGTCAACATACTCGCGCAACATTTCCGTCAAAGTTTGCTTCACATCTGCTTGCAAGCTGGCACCAATCCTGATCTCTTTCTTGGCGTCCTTGGTACCAATATTGATGATTTCTACAGTCTCCTGATGAGGCTGGATGACCCTTTCCTCTTGTTTCAACAATCTGGCCAGTTCTTCAGGAAGTTCACAATCTTTCTCATCCCCTTCTTCGGCTTGATAAATCGGATTGTCAAAGTCATACATGGCCATATCAAAATCGTTATCAGTGGTATCCGGAGGATCAAGTCTGCATGAACGGGTTCATGCCTTATTTTAGAATTTATTTTTAAGCAAAACAAAAGAAAATGAAACATTGCCATTTTATATTTTTTGTGCAAAAATAAAAACTGAAAGACAGATAACAAAATTTGATTGCAAAACGTCCTTTATTAATGATTAAACATTGCAAATGCAACCATGGTGGCCCTACAAATGAATCTATACGCCTTGGGCAGAGCGCAAGATTTTGTCATGCATTATGGTTAGAAAAAACAAAGAAAAATTACTCTGTCCGAAGAGTAACCCGGATGACTTCTTCAACGAACCAGTTTTGCACTTGTTGTCCCGAAGCATGAGGGCGTACCCAGTTGTCCAGGTCACAATCACTGTCAACACTATCCTCCGTGGCTGCACAAGACTGGTCCATGTAGATAATTCCCCCACTATTGAAAGTAATGGGTCCCCTGCTCCCCGCATCTGAAGTTGTAGAGGGATGATAACCAATACCAAATTTGTCTTCCTTCATTGGGGTCTCTATCAACCTGCCCCAACCTTGGGCGTTGCCTGCCCTGACGACTTCGACAGCTTGTTTGTAAGATGAAATGGAGGTACCAGCCCCAACTGGTACAGAAGAAGACTCAGGTGCATCGTCAATATTGACTGCTTCAAATGATTGGCACAACATCTCATGAATTTCCCCATCCATTTCAATGTACTTGAACGTGGACAAGTGACTCACAAAGATGTCTTCTTCCCCGCACACCGTCACAACCTGCCCTTCAAACTCATACTTCAGCTTTTGATGTAGAGTAGAAGTAACAGCCCCGGCTCCGTGAATCCAAGGGCGTCCCAATAGGCAGCTATATGCAGGTTGTATGTCCATTACATGGAACGTGGATTTGAATACCTGTGGTCCAATTTGTACGGGCAATTCCACCTCACCAAACACAGATCGTCTAGTTCCATCGAATGCTCTGACCACCAATTCACTAGGCCTTAAGATCAAACCATCAACTTCCAGCTTCATCAATGCCTTCTTGGGCAAGACATTAAGTGATGAACCAGTGTCTACCAGTACATGGGATAACACTGCGCCCTTACACTCCATCGTGATATGCAAAGCCTTATTATGGTTTCTTCCTTCAACCGTCAAATCTCTACTTGTAAAGCCCAGGCCATGGCTAACATTGACATTGGAGATTACGCCCTCGAGCTGATTAACAGTAATTTCTTGTGGCACGTACGCACTCTTCAACACTTTCAACAACGCCTGTCGGTGCGCATCAGAGCACATCAATAGTGACAAGATTGAAATCTTTGAAGGGGTCTGATTCAGTTGGTCCACAATCTTATAATCGCTTTTCTTGATTATCTTCATAAATTCTTCCATTTCCTTATCAAAAGTAATCTTTGTCTCTGCTTCAGGTGTGGGCGCATTTTCAACTACCTGTTTACCTTTAGCCTTTGCTGCGGCTTCTGCCTCTTTATCACTTCTCAAGGTTGGGGGAGCGAACAACCTTCCACTCCTTGTAAAACCCCCTACACCCCCTACGTTATCAATATTTGGGCTGACTGACGACTCAACTTCCTGCTTTTTACCTTCGTAATATACATCTGCCCCATAGTGCCATGGGATAGCCTTCGTAGACGTGAACGGAATTGGTCCTGGCACCGTGATAGTGACAGGACTGGGCCTTTCTGGCGCAACACACGCCACGGGAACTGCATTGACCGGCATTTGAATCTCAGCGGGAGTGTAATAGATGGTCACGGTTGATATCTCATCAGTGTCTTTCACGACTCTGTCGAACTGTAGACATCCTTCATCGATCAGATTCTGTAAACCCATCTTCAACTTATCACAGCCGTTCTCCTGATTCATGCACTCAGAGCAATCTTGACTACAACCCGGGAACACCTGTCCCTTCAATAAACGATCTTTTACAACCAACAAAGAAGTTTTCACTTGACGGATATCTGTCACCAGATTCAAACTCCTCCCATCTTCAATAGCGTACACATTTGCTGCACTATGATCAGGCATGGGATGCTGAGTAATATTAGGAGCGGGAGAGAAATTGATGGCTTTAGCATCAATCAAATCTTGTACTTTATGATGGAAAGCCCAGCATTTTTCAATGGAGTGCCCCTGAGCACCTGAGTGGAACTCACAATGAGCATTAGCATCGAAGTTAGGTGGCAGGTTTCCAGCAACCGGAGCTTTCATAGTACGGAGTTCTACCAACTTTAACTCGAGTAGCCGGGGCAACAGCGCGGCATAAGTCATAGGGAGAGGATCCATCTTACGATCCCTCTGTCTAGACCTTTGCTGGAAAAAAGGTTGTTGCTGTTGAACTTGTTGTTGGGGTTGTTGTTTCTGAACAGACGGTGTGGGGATTGTTACAGCATCTACCTGATAATAAGCTCGAGAACGCCCTCTGCCTCGTCCTCTAAACACAGCATTCGTATCACCTTCTCGTCTTTTCTGGTTACTAGCAAACGGTTTCTTCGTCCCCGAAGAGCCAGCCCCACTCACATCCTGGATCTTTCCAAGCTTTAACAGACTTTCTATTCTTTCTCCCGCAATCACAATATCAGCAAATCCAGTCGACGGACAAGCAGCTAATCTATCCAGATAGGCCCCTTGCAAGGTGCCCATGAACATATCTGCCATTTCTCTGTCTGACAAGGGAGGTTGAACCTGGGCAGCCATTTCCCTCCACCTCTGTGCATATTCTTTGAAACTCTCCTTGGCATTTTGTGACAACCCCTGCAATTGAGTGCGGTTGGGCGCCATGTCAATATTATACTGGTATTGCTTCAGAAACGCTTCTGCCAGATCTTTCCAATTCTTCACAGCAGCTCTACTCAACTTCATGTACCAGGTCAAAGACGCCCCCGCCAGACTGTCCTGAAAATAGTGCATCCATAGCTTCTCGTCATCCGTATGGGCTGAAATCTTCCCAAAGTAAGCTTGAAGATGCGTTTGGGGACACGCATTGCCGTGATACTTATCAAAAGTGGGAGGTTTGAACTTAGGGGGAATTCTGACTCCTGAGACCAGCCCCAAGCTGGTAACATCAATACCCATAGAGTTCTTGCATTCTATGGCCCTGATCTTCTCTGCTAACTCATCATACCTTCGATCCCCTTGATTACCCACATCAGCATCCAGCAGAGTAAATTGGTCTTCCAGAGTATCTTCAAGAGTAACACCAGCCTGCCTACCATTTCCATTACCCCGATTGTTACCACCAGGAGGAGGGTTGCCACCGGGAGGAGGAATGCCATGTCCCTGTGAATTGTCATGATGATCACCTTCGGGCCCATTGTCGGGACGCTCTACCAGAAGCCTCAGTCTCTCCTGATTTTGCGCCATGCCAGTCATGAGGGTCATGAACTGGTCCATACGCGCCCTCATTTCCGCCAAATCACTTTGCACTTGATCCATGATTCTTACTTGATTCCTTCGCGTCGAATATCGGTGAATATGACTCTCCGCTATACTGCCTGAAACCAAATAAAGGTTAGAGACCCCGCAACGAGTACCTGAAAAGCAAGTAACAAAAAATGCAAAATGATATGCAATGCCATGCAATGCCATGTTTGTCATTTCCGAGGTGCTTTATACCCTGATTCCAATCCCCCCACAGAAATCTGAAGACCAGAAATTGTGATATAAAGAGACGTGTCGTGGTCATGTGCTTGTGTGCAGCTATCTGATAAGGAAAAATTCTGAATAAAACTGCTCATACTCATTCAACAAAGTATTCAAGTACATTTAAGAAAGGCTCATCCGCAAATGCAATACAAGGAAAAATGGATCCATCAACAAGCCTGATGGTAACCATTAATAACAAAATATAAGGAAAAGAACATCAGTCTGACAATTCCACACCCTTCAGCTTATCACTTGAGTATTTGATCTCCTCAAAAAGTATACGGGTACGCTGGTGATTCGGCTTTTCAATCATTTCTTTGATCAAGACATCCCTTTTCTCAAGAGCTTCAGTTAAAGAACCCATGTGCAGCATCAGAGCCTCGTCATCACACACTCCTTTGTGTCTCTTTATGCCGGCTTGCGTCTTGAGTATCTCCCTTTCTATCATGACTTCTTCAAGCTCTTTCTTGGTATTCCTCAGCTCACCTCTAGCTTCTTCTAGCTGTTCCTGACTCTTACCGAGGCTTTCCCGATACTTTCTCCTCTGCTCATGCGCCTTTTCAAGTTCTTCGTCCTTAATCTGCAACTGTTCCTGTAATTCAGCATTCTCTATCCTAACTTTGTCCCAAGCGTGCTGAAACTTTGTTAACTTTTCTTTGGTCTGTGCTAACGCCTGTTTGGTTTGCTTGTGGGCTTGAGTAGCATCATCAGCACCTTTACTAATCTTCCGGAAATGTTGGGCTCTTCCAGCAAAGTCTTTTTCTTTTGCAGTTAGGATTTGTTCAGCATCTTGGGCTTTCCGCTCCAGCTCTTTGTTGGCATGTAGAGCATTCTGAAGACGGCTACTCAACTCGGAATTCTCTCCTTGGAGCTTTTTCACCAAGGCTTGCAACTTGTCAACTTCTTCCACAGTAGCAGTGCTTCTTGCTTTCTCATTCTCCGGATACAAAAGGGGTGCCTTACCAAAAGGCAAGAGAAAATCTTCAACTCTTTTCTTCACCCACTCTTCATATGCTGGATAAACCCGGTTGTTAGGCTTTCCTAGAGTAACTTTCCCCTTTTTCAGTATGCTACCCCAGCTTTCAGAAGCTTTCTGTGCTGCTTCCCATCCTTCTGACGTATGAAAATAGAGGGACTCCTCCACATCTCTCTTGATAGGCGGACCTGTCAGGGCATATCCAAATTGCCGAATGGCCAAAGAAGGATTGTAGTTAATCCCACCCAGTCTTCCTATCAGTGGAACGTTAGGGAACTTACCACAGCTGTGGATAATATTCTTACCAATCAGCCCATGATCTACCCATACGATGTCCTTGGCCACCAATCCCATTAAACGCTGTTTCCACTCTAGAGAATCTTTGGAATCCACAAAAGCCCCTGATTGTGGTAAACGGCCCGCAAACCACTTATAGAACAAGGGTGCACAACAACGAATTATCCCTCCTCTTTTCTTTTCGTTTCGGTTGTACAACGAGTAGTGAAGATCTCCCAGTAGCGTTGGCACCGGGTTCTTCATCATGAATATTCGTATAGCGTCCGTATCAATAAAATCCGGCTCGTTGGGAAACAACACTATGCCGTATATACAAAGGGCTAGCAAAGCATTAAAAACAAGCCAATTCTCGCCTTTAGCTGCTTCCTGGGCCTTCTTAATCAGATATTCCAGCTTGTAACCACGAATCTTTCCTTTGTTGGAGACATTGTCACTTAGCTCTGATTTGCTCAAATATAGAGCACCAGCCAACTTCCCAAAGTCAAGATCCCCCACTGATCCAAAGAAAGGGGGCTCCTCCTTGATAGCAATCCCCAACATGTTGGAATACTCTTCCAGGGTAGGAACCAACACATAGTCTGGAAATACAAAACATCTCAGAGGCGGATCATAGAACTGCATCAACGTATGGAGACCTCTGGCTTCATAATCACTGACATTACGGACCATAGATAAAATCCACCCATATTTCTCTTCAAAAGCTTCTCGTACTGTAGGACTCGCCATTCCCTTCAGCATAACAATAGGGCCTAAAGTAGGCGTAAGGAACTTATAGCTGATGATATTCTTCCTCTCTTTAGTGTTCATCTTTGCAGGGACCTGATGACTGGGATCAAGGGTAATATATGCACCTGGAAATGAATAAACATGTATGTTAAAATATGATAATGCAATGCAAAGGGCAATGTGATCAGGTAATCGGGTGTCTGTGCTGAACTGTGAACGGTGTCAGTGTAGCTCTGAGACTAATATAGAACCATAGATAAGAATCATCTGAATACAATAGGATGAAACTTCCTTTTTGTGCAATGATGATAGAAAACCGGGTATGTAGGAGGTCATGGTTACCTGCAAACCTGTAAACAACCCGCCCTTCTCACATGTGGGTACTAGGATGTTCAGTATCCCGGGCTCTCAGGTCGAGAAATGATGATACGTTCACCATTTCTGGTTTGGCATCATCATCAATCGAGGAGGCCTCAACTGATTCTCCAAAACAAAAGGTCCTCAGCTTCTGGCACTGAGGTCGAGAAGCAATAGTACATTCATCCCTCAGGGTACAGTACTATCGCCAATCGAGGAGTGCCTCCGCTGATTCTCTTTCAAAAAGGGATGTCCTATAGCAAGTTCCCAGCATTGGGTCCTCGGATCGAGAATGTGCAATGGGTTTGCCACGGAATGTGGTCTGCCACTGTCACAACTCGGGAGGAGTGCCGCAACTGAGTCCTCGGGAATGGTCACCAGAGTCGACAGTTCCTCAAGAGAATAACCACTGGCCTGCATAACATGCAGTAGCAGAAAGCTCCTGATAGAACCTCGTCTGGTTGTGGGTCTCATGAACAACAATACGTGGTCACCACCACGCAAGCGTCATGACTATCCACTCTAATACCTATGTATGTACTCAAGCCTTGGTAGTGGGCTTATCTCTCAGAACACCCCGCCCGCCAAACAGAAAACAACAGCACAGTCCAGCACAATAATGATATGTAATGCAGTAAATGTGATAAATACAGTAAAGTACAGTAAAGCAATAAGTAACTATACAATAAAACAGTAAATATAGCACAACAGTAAACACCCGATGAAAGAAAAACAGACAAGCGCTAGGATTGACTCGCTAAGGAAACCAGAGATTCTGGGTTCGGTCCCCAGCAGAGTCGCCAGCTGTCGCTCCCGGGATTTTCATCCTAGTACAAACGCGAAAGTGGCACCGAACAGAGTCGCCAGCAATGTGTATTTATCCCAAGAGAGGGAAAGGAAACACCGCATAAACCTGAAGAGAAGGAAAGAGCATAGTCTCGCGACCAAGAGAAATGGGTTCGGGAGTCGGTTACGCGAGAGGAAGGTATTAGCACCCTCACGCGTCCATCGTACCCGATGGGATCCACGCTTGCTGTTTCGATCAAAGGGTGTAAAGAAAGGATACTGGAAAAGGAACTGAAAGAAAGAAAGGAGAAAGAAAAGAAAAGGAACGGGAAACAAATGTAGGGAAAATAAAAGAAGTGCTCGCATGGGCCCTACCCCACTGCCTACGTATCTCATCGGGAGCATGAGAATCAGAGCGACGTAGTTCCCCTCACTAGGGATGGATTGTTTGTGTTTTTTAGAGAACGGCTTACGTTCTAGCTCAGGTGTTGCAGGCTCGCTGGTCCGAGTGCGTTACCGTCTTGCACGAGAACGAGTAGGAGCACGTTCGTACGTTGAGAGTGAATGAGGTGAGAAAAGAATTCCCGAAGGAAAGACGTTATTGTTTGTTTTTGTCTTTTAAGAGTTTTTTCATTTGTTTGCATATGATAGTGTATCTGAATCTTAGTCGTTGGAATGCGTACATTCTCGCATCCCAAGATGGAATGGGTAAGAAAGCACACTAAGAGTGGAAAAGACCCCCACACTTAGTTCCAATTGTCAAGGTTCAAATACACTAGCATACTTGTGTTTATTAAGTGTTTTTGTTGATTAGGAAATGAAGAAGTGTTTTTTATTATTCGCACCTTCAACAAGTATTGCATTTAAGTCCCTCATACAAGATCAAATGTTTAACACATTGACCCAAGATGGGCTATATGCTACACATTCTAAGATTACAAGAGAAGACCCCTTATAATCTTTTCTTTATATGAAAGGCCTAAATGCAATAAATGCCTACCTTATTATATGTTTTGAATTTTCTTTGAGATGAGAAGATGAAAGACTCAAGAGAGGGTAAAGGTAAAAATCTATATGGACTAAGACTCAATCCTAATTGATTAGTTAGGGGAGTGATCCTAAAGTTTGTGAGGTCTCAACCTAAAGTCTAAAGAAAGAATGAATTAAACAATTCACTTCTAAAGTAGAAGATGAATTGTAATTCACAAGGGGAAAGTGATGAGTTATTAAAAGAAAGCACATAAGTGCTTAGCAAAACACAAAATGGAATTGTAAAAGAGAAAGGATAGAAGTTGAATGTGGATTCCTTATCCACACTCAATTGAAACTTACCGAAGCCCCTACATGGTTAGTAAACATGTATAAGAAGTATAAGAAGTAAAAGAACATGTAATGCATCATAAAACTCAAAAGAATTAAATGAGAAAACAAATCCTAGAACCACAACCAGAATGGGCATCATATGGAAACCAAGTGAATATCATCATACAAGTGCAAGTGAATAAGCAATAATCATCATCCCTTAGCATTTAAACATGTTACAAGAAGAAGGGATAGATGAAAGATGGAAAGAAATGAAGAAGACATGCATAAATGGAACATGTAAATCAACAACCAGAATTGAAACTAAATGGAAAATGGTTTATAAACATCTCAAAAGTATCCATGAATCAACCATCAAGACATTCAAGAAGTAATAGAAGAAGAATTGAAATGAAAGTTCAAAAAGAAAGTGCAAACAATACATGTTAATGATGCACAAAGTTCAAATTGAAATGAACATGTAAAGATGACCTATAATGTGTATCAAAGACCTATAATATCATATGAATGGCTCATGACATATGCAAATGCTCATACAAATGTGCACAAAAGAATTCATGTAAACATGCACTAAAGTTGCAATGACATGCCATGGATTATACATCCAATGTGATGCATCAAACAAAGACCAAATGGATTCATGAAAATTATGCCAACATATCATTGGAATGACTAGGTCAGAAATGCATCATACATCAAGATAGCATGTAAAAATTCAGAGCAAAATGACTTCAAACAAAGCAATTAGGTCAAATTGAAACATCATGCAAAGTGGAGCAAATATAGGCATCAAGACATATGATAAAGTGACCTAAAAAAATCAAACAAAAATCATCTAACATGCTTCAATGTATTAGTGAATCAATGCAAAAAGAATCATGTCAAAACAGTTGGTAAGGAGCAAGAACAAAATTGAACAAATTCAAGTATCATGCTTAGAATGCATCTAAATGGAAATTCAAAGAAAATTATGGACCAGGGGTAAAAAGGTCATAAAATCAGAAAATAAAATCATGAAAAATTTCCTAAATGTTTTAAGAATACACATGAATTTTTGTAGAATTTTCCAATATGTTTTGGTATTTTTAAAAATTAGAAATCAAACGTGTAGAAAGAAATAAAAATGAAAAATAAATGCAAAATGCAGGGGGGTATGAACATATCAATTGGACAGTTCAAAAATCATTGGGCTTCAATACATGGGGGTGTAATTATCAATCTGGTTAAGTCCAATTAGCACGCAAAACACCATAACTAGCGTGTTCTTCAGTCAACATAGTCAAAGCAATCCAAGCCATCAGATTAAGTCATAGTCAAACAAAAGTCAAAGTACACGGATCCAACACACGCGCATGAGGTCACACACAAATTACCATGTACTGCATCACACAATGTTTAAGTAAATTCAGAAATGGTGCACATGATTTGCACGTGAATTTTAATGTGCTGTCAACTTTTGGACCACACGATCACACACATCCAACGGCCATGATTTAAACTGCAACCAAAACCCTAACTAAAAACCACCGGCCGGAGAGGGACCTCCGGTCACCTTCTCCGGTCACACGCCACCGTCTGCAACTTCACATGTCCCAGAAATGCCCAACTATTATACCAAAATGAAGCTGAGCTCACGTAGATTAAGAATTCACAATTGTTTTTCACATACCAAGCACACACATAGAGAACAGAGGAGATTAAATCATGCCCTAAGTTTTGGATCTAGGCTTCTAAGAAGCTCTATCAACTAGCCGGAGTAAGCAGAGCTTCTATCAAACTTAAAACAGCAAAAATAAATCAAAACTAAAGAGAATCGAATGAAGAAGAGTGCATGATGAAACCTGAAAATGTGGAGCAATTGGAGATGTTGAGAAAAACCAGAGGAAAGCTTGATATGCTGAGCTTCTAGATCTTCAAACTTAGCAAAATAAATGCTATGGATTCGTAAATAGATGAAGGATGTTGAAGCTTGCAATTGTGCTGAACTTGCAGAAATGGAGTTGTTCTTGTTGCTCTTGATTCAACAATGCCAAACAATGATAATGCAGATGAAAAGTGGAAGAAGAGTGTTGAAATCGTGTGGAATCAGAGAGAAAGTAGAGAGAGTTTGAGGTGTTCTTGGAGAGAAATGTGGTTGTCAAAAACTGAAAAATGAAAATGGAGTGTGTGATTTCTTTTATAGTGTGAGCTTACCACGGTTTAATGAGTTGAGTTAGGGTGAGTCACGGTGGTTAACTGAGTCCACCCTAACTAACTGAGTCAAGTTAGTTAGGGGGCGAGTGATCAAGGCTGGGTTATGGTGAGGTTAATCTCATGACAGTTATGGTGAGGATGAAGAGTGAAGCTTGGAATGGTAGGACTGTTGTGGCAGAAACTTGCTCAACAAGTTGTTCTCTCCATTTTCATGCAAGGCACGTGATACTAAACATTGTGTAAGAGATGTGTGCTTGGTCTAAAGAGGAAACTGAAGTGAGGAAGTGTTTGTAGTGTGTGTGAACCAAAATCGTGCACCAAATCATCCTTGTAACAGTAGGTGTTTGAGGGTGAATTTCTCACATGTTAGTGAATGGTTTGAGGAACTTTTGATGCCAAATAAAAGAGGGCATGTTGTGGAACACATTTGATGTTGATTTCAAATTGAGATGAGGTTTGGAAAATGGTACAAAATAGCTTAAAACACAAAGGTCTGAGAACTGGTGTAAGGGCGTGTGAAGCAAGTCATGGCATGGCAACTTGGCACACAAAATTTCAGCACAATCAACATGACTTTGAACCAATATATCTCCACTATAACTTGATCAAATGGAATTTTGTCCAACATGAGTATTGAAGATGACACTACAAGGAACAACTTTGATGTTGAAAAGTTTTTCATTTGAGGCCTTTAACCATGAGAAAAATGAGTGGACATTTGGCCCACCAACTGTTTGTTAAAATGACTGCGCGCGTGACCTGAAAATCTTGGTCATGACCTAGTTTTGAACCTACTTTGCTCAAACTTTGATCAATCATATCTCACTCAATTTTTATCCAATGGAGATGTTCCACACATGGATTTGAAGCTTAAAGCAAGGCCTTTCATTGAGGCAGAGTGGAATTTTCATTTGGTGCTCCAAATTTAAATGGCCTTGGTTCAAACTCTGATGCGAAATGGCCAAATCTTGCTATTTTTAGTAACCCTACTTCATCCAAAAATGGCAACTTTCTACATCTTGAATTTTTCATGATTCCTTTGGAATTTCTTGACCAAATTTTGCACATTGGACACATATAACATGAATTTCATGAATTTGGCCTCAAAAAGTCAAGAGTTGACTTTTTCCTCTGATTATTTGACTTTGCCCCAATTTCTCTGATTCTTGATTTTTCTTCCAATTGAACCACTTCTAAAACCAATTGAGATGCAATCTTCCACATACATACACTTAAGGACATATGGAATACCATGACATCAAGTTTTGTTCAAAAAATCAAAGATTCCCTGCTTTAATGGGAAACCCTAGTTTTGACCCCCTTTGGTTAGGAGGAAATTGCACATCTTCCAAATCCAAATTCCTCAGAGTATGTTGTGTATCCTCTTAAAGGATGATGAGAAATGCCACTTGAGAATGATTTTGAATCAATGAGCTATCTTTTTTGAGGATTTTCCTTCAATTTTTGGACTTCTTGCATAGTGTAGGATGTAATGCTTCAATCTCCTATTGAATCTCACTTCCTTGAGGTTTTGGAAGATCAATTGAGATAGTATGAGACATGAGAGACCTCTTGGCTTGCCTAGAGCCAACTTGCCTGACCTTTTGTGCTTTGAATGATTCCTAGATTGTCCACCTTCCACATGATCACATGCCCTAATGGTAAGAAGGATGCCATGCTTCATTTTTCTATGTTAAATGCAATGCAATGCTAATGAGATAGATATAATATGATAAATGATAATGCCATGCTATGATGACAAAGAGGGAGAGCAAATTTTGGGGTATTACAGACGCGTAGGGGGTGCTAATACCTTCCCCTCGCGTAACTGACTCCCTTACCCGTTTCTCTTGGTCGCAAGACCATGTCTTTTCCCTTCCCTCAGGTTTATGCAGTGTTTCCTTTCCCTCTCTTGGGATAAATACACATTGCTGGCGACTCTGTTTTCACGCCACTTTCGCGTTTGTACTTGGATGAAAATCCCGAGAGCGACAACTGGCGACTCTGCTGGGGACAGGTTGACCTCTTGCTGGTCCATCCCCTTTGCGAGTCAATCCTAGCGCTTGTCTGTTTTTCTTTCATTGGGTGTTTATTGCTGGGCTTTATTTTGCTGTATATTACTATATTACTGCATTATTGCTTTACTGTATTACTGTATTTACCGCATTTTATTGCATTTTTGCATTTCATTATTATACTGTGCTGGGCTGTGCTGGTCTTTCTGTTTGGTGGGCAGGGTGATCTGAGAGATAAGCCCACTACCCAGGCTGGAGCATACACATAGGTATTAGAGTGGATAGTCATGACGCTTGCGTGGCGGTGACCACGTATTGTTGTTCACGAGACCCACAGCCAGACGAGGTTCTATCAGGAGCTATTTGCTACTGTATGTTGATACAGGCCAGTGGATATTCTCTTGAGGAACTGTCGACTCTGGTGACCATTCCCGAGGACTCAGTAACGACACTCCTCCTGAGATGTGATAATGGCAGACCAGAAAGGGCAAACCCATTACGCATTCTCGATCCGAGGACCCAATGCTGGGAACTTGCTATAGGATATCCTTTTTTAGGGGAATCAGTTAAGGCCTCCTCGATTATGATGATGCCAAACCAAAAATGGTGAACGTATCATCATTTCTCGACCTGAGAGCCCAGGATACTGAGGATCCTCAGTTTTCTAGTACCCACATGTGAGGATGGGCGGGAATTTGCAGGTTTACAGGAAACCATAACCTCCCACATACCCGATTTTCTTGTGTTATTACACAAAAGGAGGATTCATCCTACAGTATTCAGATGTTTCTTGTCCACAGTTCTATAATATTCTCAGATTTACACCGACACTGTTCACAGTCCAGCACAGACACACGGCACTTTGATCCCATGTCTTTTGCATTGCATTTACATATCCTAACATACATGTTTACTCATTTCCAAGTTCATATTCTACTCTTGATTCCAGTTACCGGGTTCTCACAAGGATGAATACTAAAGAGAAGAAGAACATCATTATCTACAAATTCCTCACGCCTACTCTAGGCCCTATTACTATCCTGAAAGGAATGGCAGGCCCTGATGTGTTGGAGGCTTTCAAAGAAAAGTATGGGTGGATTTTATCTTTTGTTCACAATATCAGTGATTACGAATACCGGGGTCTTCATACTTTTATGCAGTTCTACGACCCTCCTCTGAGATGCTTCGTGTTTCTGAATTATCTGTTGGTACCTACCTTAGAGGAGTATTCCAACATGCTAGGGATTTCCATCAAGGAAGAGCCTCCATTCTTTGGTTCTAAGGGCGATCTGGACTTTGGGAAAATGGCCGGTGCCCTTTATTTGAGCAAATCAGAGTTAGAGGCCAATATCTCTAACAAAGGAAAGCTCCGTGGTTATAAGCTGGGGTATCTGATAAAGAAAGCTCAGGAGGCGGTGAAAGACAAGAAATGGGTTATTTTCAATGCATTGTTGGCCCTTTGCGTATATGGTATTGTACTGTTCCCCAACGAGCCCGATGTTGTTGATATGGATGCCATTAGGATCTTCATGATGAAAAACCCAGTGCCAACCCTGTTAGGAGATCTTCATTATGCCTTATACAACAGAAATGAAAAGAGAAGAGGGGGGTGGTTCATTGCTGTGCACCTTTGTTTTATAAATGGTTCGAAAATCGCCTACCACAGTCAGGTACCTTTGTGGATTCCAAGAGTTCTCTAGAATGGATTCAGCGGTTGATGGGACTAGTTGCCAAAAACATTGTATAGTAGACCATGGGCTACTTGGGAAGAACATTATCCATAGTTGTGGTGAGTTCCCCAATGTTCTGTTGATAGGAAGAAAGGGGGAATCAACTACAATCCTTCTTTGGCCATTAGGCAATTTGGGTACGCTCTGATAGGTCCGCCCATTAAGAGGGATGTAGAAGAGTCGTTGTATTTCCACGCATTAGATGGTTTAGAAACGGCACAAAAAGCTTCTAAGGCCTGGGCCAATGTACTAAGGAAAGGAAAAGTCGCTCTAGGCAAACCCAACAGTCGGGCTTATCCAGCATATGAAGATTGGGTGAAGAAGAGGGTTGAAGACTTTCACTTGCCTTTTGATAAGGCACCCCTTTTGTATCCTGAGAATGAGAAAGAAGGAAATACTGCCACCATGGAAGAATTCAACAAATTGAAAGCCTTGGTGAAAGAGCTTCGAGTGGAGAATTCTGATTTGAGCAGCCGGCTTCAAGATGCTTTACATACCAACAGGGGATTGGAATGCAAATCCCAAGACGCAGAAAAGATCTTAATAGCAAGAGAAAAATATTTTGCTGAAAGGGCCCGACATTACCAAAAAGTTAATATGGCCACTGAAACTTCTGCTCAAACTTATAAGCAGACTAAACAATCTTTGGCCCAAATAAAAGCCAAGCTCGCCAAACTTCAGCAAGCATGGGACGAAGTTAGAATTGAGAATGCAGAGTTGCGAGAGCAACTAAAAACCAGAGACGATGAACTCTGGAGAGCGCATGAACAACGAAGAAAGCATCGTGAAGACTCTGGTAAAAGCCAAGAGCAGTTGAAGAAGGTTAGAGAGGAGTTGAAAGCTTCCAAGAAGGAACTTGAAGATGCTATGGCAGAAGTAGGGGAACTCAAGAGGCGAGTTGGTGTGAAAAAGCCTAAGCAGGTGAGTGATGACGAAGCTCTTTTGATGCACATGGATTCATTACCTGAAGCTCTGAAGAAGAGGGATATTTTGATCAAAGAAATGATTGAAAGGCCAAACCATCAGCGCACTAGAGTACTCTTTGAAGAAATCAAGTATTCTAGCGAGAAGCTGAAAGATTTGGAGTTAAATGATTGATAGTCCCCTTTCCCTTCTCTTAGTGCAGTTTTTGTACCGTGGTTACCATCAGGCTTGTTGATGGATCCGCTATCTTGATGTATTTCCAGTTTATGAACTCATTGTAGAATGCTTCAATGCATACTGGTTTTCTGTTAAATTCAAATGAATGGTTTATTCAGAAATGGTTCCTTGCCAGCGCTCTATTCACAAGCACATTATCACAGCATGTTATCACAGCATAATTTTTCTCAACGAATTTCTCTCAACAATATCTGCTTCATGTGATTGAGACTGGAATCAGGGTGTGAAATGCCCTGGAATTGAAAGACATGGCATATGCATGCATTTATACATATCATTTTTGCATGACAGGTACTCGTCCTAGGGAGTTTCTAACCTTTATTTGGTTGCAGGCAGAATAGCTGATCTCAACATTCATCGCTACGCGACTCGACAAAATCAAGCCAGAATCATGGAACAGGTGCAGGCAGAACTCACTGAAATGAGGACCCGTATAGAGCAGTTCATGAACCTTATGCAGGGCATAGCTCAGGGGTAGCAAGATTTGAGAACTGCAGTTCAAAGGTTGGAAGTGGAAATCCCCAATATTAATCCTCCTGGTGGAGCGGAAGTTAATCCTCCTGGCGGAGCGGCAGTTGATCCTCCTGGCGGAGCTCCTGGTGGAATTGGCCATATTAATCATCAACATGTAGAGGACCATCAAGATGATCAGTTCTCTGTGCTGAATGCTGACATGGGGGTTCATAATGATGGTAATGACAGAAGGTATGAAGAGTTGGCTGAGAAGGTAAGAACCATGGAATGTCAAAACTCCATGGGAACCGATGTTGCTGATATGGGGCTGGTGCAAGGGGTGAGGATCCCTCCAAAGTTTAAGCCTCCAACCTTCGACAAGTATAATGGCAGTACCTGTCCCAAAACTCACATTCAGGCATATTTCAGGAAGATTTCTGCATATTCTGATAATGAAAAGTTGTGGATGTACTTCTTTCAGGATAGTTTGTTAGGAGCTTCATTAGAATGGTACATGAAGCTAGAAAGAGCCTATATCAGGAACTGGAAGGACTTGGGCGATGCTTTCTTGAAACAGTACCAGTATAACATTGACATGGCCCCTAATCGTACCCAATTGCAGAATATGACACAGGATCTGAAGGAAGGCTTCAAACAATACGCCCAAAGGTGGCGTGAGCTAGCAGCTCGAGTACAACCCCCGCCGATGGAAAGGGAAATGGCTGACATGTTTATGAATACCTTACAAGGCCCATATTTGGAGCGCTTGGCTGGATGTCCGTCCACTGGGTTCTTCGACATTGTAATTGCTGGAGAGAGATTTGAAAATCTATTGAAATCATGGAAAATTCAAGATGGGAGTGGGGCAGGCTCTTCCAATGCAAAAAGGCTTTTAGGGAATGGCTCGAAGAAGCGTGAAGGTGAAACTAGTGCTGCCTGCGGACAGGGGGGCAAAGGTAAAGGACGTCAGGGCTCGTACCATCAAGCAGCAGCTGTAATTATTTCAATTCCGGCTGCCGAATCTCAGCCACAATCTCAAAGACAATACCAACTGAGGAAGAGAATGAGTGATCGCCACTTTGACACTTTACCTATGACATATGCCCAGATGTTGCAGAATTTGCTCCGCTTAATGCTGGTACAGTTAAGAACTCTGGCACCACCAGCAGGCAAGCTACCTAATGGCTATGATGCAAATGTAAAGTGTGAATTCCATTCGGGTGCGCCCGGCCACCATATAGAGAACTGCAAAGCTTTTAAGCACGTGGTTCAGGACCTGGTCGATTCGAAAGCTATCAACTTCGCTCCTAATCCTAATATGATTCAAAACCCCATGCCCTCGCATGGCGGACCAAAGGTCAATGCAATAGAAGAAGACAGAGACTTGAACTTGGTGACAGATGTTAATCATGTCAGAATGTCTTTGGCGGTGGTGAAAAGACGTTTGCTGAAAGGGGGCGTGTTCCCTGGTTGTTTGGAAAATTGTTCAGAGTTTTTGATTGCGGTGAACGACTGTGATAAATTGAGGAAGTGCCTTCAGATGATGATGGATGAGGGTCGTCTACAGTTTGATCAGATGGGGAAGAAGGATGACGCGGTCTCGACAAGTACTATCTACTTTACTCCAGCAGAAATTCCTGTGCCTGCACCTATACAGACCCCTGCAACTGAACAGGTAGCCCCCGTGACTATAACTATTTCGGGTCCTATGCCATACGAAAGTACAAAAGCAATACCATGACATTACGGAGCTGAAGTTTATTATCAAGGGCAGAAACAGGAAGCAGAGACTCCCAAGGAAACTGGTTCAAGTGTGGGGAATGTAGGAGGAATGGGTGGTTTTACCCGTAGTGGAAGGCTCTTCGCTCCACAGACGCTTCGAAATGATGATGCTGAAGCTCTGGTAAAAGCTAAAGGCAAGCAGGTAGTAAACGAAGAGCACGTGCAAAGGACGGAGCTCGGTAATTCCTTTGAAAAAGATGTTGAAGAATTTATGAGGATTATTCATAAAAGTGACTATAAAATAGTGGATCACCTGCATCAAACTCCCTCCAAGATTTCTATCTTATCATTATTGCTATGTTCCAAGGCACATCGCAATGCCCTACTGAAGATTTTAAATATGGCGTATGTTCCACAGGAGATATTGGTGAACCAGCTCGAGGGTGTTATTGCCCATGCCAATGCCAGTAACGGGTTGGGGTTTACCGATTTTGATCTAACGCCAGGGGGAAGAAATCATAACAAAGCTCTCCACATCTCCATGGAGTGCAAAGGGGCAGTCTTGTCCCATGTGTTGGTGGATACGGGCTCGTCTTTGAATGTACTACCGAAGAAGGCTTTGGCAAAGTTGGATGTTGAGGGGGTTGTACTCCGACCATGTGATTTAGTTGTGCGCGCTTTCGATGGCTCCAAAAGATCGGTTTTTGGGGAGGTAGAGTTGCCTGTGAAGATTGGACCCCAAGTGTTTAATACGGTTTTCTATGTGATGGAAATCCAGCCGACCTATAGCTGCTTGCTAGGGCGCCCATGGATACATGTTGCAGGGGCCGTTTCGTTGACACTCCACCAGAAGATAAAGTTTGTCATGGATGGTCAGGTTGTCACAGTATGTGGAGAGGAGGATATATTTGTCAGCCATCTGTCATCGTTCAAATATGTGGAAATGGACGGCGAGATTCATGAAACTCTTTGTCAGGCATTCGAAATAGTGAATATTGAAAATGACCCTCCTTCCAGTGAAACAAAAGCGGGGACTTCTATAGTTTCCTACAAACAGGCTCTCGAAGTAATATAGTCAGGCCATGCTGAAGGTTGGGGTCAGTTGATTAAGTTGCCTTTTAAGGAAGACAAGTGTGGAATTGGTTACCAGCCTACTCAAGCTTCGCAACCAGAAGGCCAAAAACGTCAGGGACCTGTCATTTTTTCTAGTGGGGGGATCATCAATCATGGTCAAGTCTTTGCTGTAAATGAAGATGATGGGGACATCGACTATGATATGGACAATTGGGTGCGCCCATGTGTCCCAGGGCAGAAGCTGAACAACTAGTTTTCTGAGGACCTCATCCAAGTTACCCTGCAGAAAGAGTAATTTTCCTTGTTTTTTCATGTTGCATGTAAAATCCTATGCCCTTGCCCAAGGCTTAGTGATTTCATTGTAGGGCCACAGTTGTTTCATATGCAAGTTTATCATCAATAAAAGGACGTTTTTGTATTCAAAAATTGTGTTCCCTGTCTTTCATTTTACAATTTTCATTTTTCAAACAAAAATAGCAATGTTTTTCTTTCTCCGTAGTTTGTTTTCTTTCTTTTCAAAAGGCTCTTTCTAAAATGAAGCATGAACCATCATTCATGCAGAAAAAATCCTCCAGATTCTGTTGATAACAGTCCTGCTATGGTTCAATATGACTTCGACAATCCAACTTACCAAGCTGAAGAGGGGGGTGAGGAAGATTGTGAACTTCCCGAAGAATTGGTCAGATTATTGAAACAGGAGGAAAGAGCTATTCAGCCTCATCAAGAGTCATTAGAAGTTATCAACCTTGGCACCGAGGATGTGAGAAAAGAAGTCAAGATAGGGGCAAGCCTAGCAGAGAACGTGAAGAAAGAGCTGATTGATATGCTACGTGAATATGTTATATCTTTGCCTGGTCTTATCAAGATATGCCAAGATTAGATACCAATATTGTCGTGCACAGGTTGCCTCTCAAAGAAGGTTGTTCCCCCGTCAAACAGAAGCTCAGAAGAACTAAACCAGAAATGGCCATTAAGATCAAAGAGGAGGTGCAGAAACAGTTGGATGCAGGTTTCTTGGCCGTCACCAGCTATCCACCATGGGTTGCGAATATCGTCCTGGTACCTAAGAAAGATGGTAAGGTCCGGATGTGTGTTGACTACCGTGATTTAAATCGAGCAAGTCCGAAAGATGATTTTCCATTACCTCACATTGATGTATTGGTAGATAATACATCTCAATTCTCGGTATTTTCCTTCATGGATGGCTTTTCCGGTTATAATCAGATTAAGATGGCGCCGGAAGACATGGAGAAAACAACGTTTATTACCCCATGGGGCACGTTCTGCTATAAAGTGATGCCTTTTGGTTTAAAAAACGTAGGGGCAACTTATCAGCGTGCTATGGTGACACTCTTTCATGACATGATTCATAAAGAGATCGAGGTTTATGTTGATGATATGATTGCTAAGTCGCAAACTGAGGAAGAGCACTTGGTGAATCTGAAAAAAAATTTTGAACGATTAAGATAATTCAGACTGAGGCTGAACCCGAATAAGTGTACTTTCGGGGTGAGATCTGGTAAGTTGTTAGGCTTCATTGTCAGTGAAAGAGGAATCGAGGTTGATCCAACAAAAGTAAAACCAATACAAGATATGCCTGAGCCAAGAACAGAAAAGCAAGTTTGTGGTTTCCTAGGGAGATTGAACTACATTGCTAGATTCATCTCTCATCTGACAGCCACTTGTGAGCCAATATTCAAATTGTTGAGAAAAGGTCAATCAATTGGTTGGAATAATGATTGTCAAATGGCATTTGATAAAATAAAAGAGTATTTGCAGAAACCTCCGATTCTTATGCCTCCAGTTCCAGGGAGACCACTGATAATGTATTTGTCGGTACGTGAAAATTCAATGGGTTGTGTTCTCGGTCAACACGACGAGACAGGTAGGAAAAAGCATGCCATTTACTACCTGAGCAAGAAGTTTACAGATTGCAAGTCTAGATACTCAATGCTTGAGAAGACATGTTGTGCACTTGCATGGGTTGCTAAGCGTTTGAGACAATATATGCTGACTCATACAACTCTATTGATATCAAAGATGGATCCAGTCAAGTACATTTTTGAAAAGCCAGCTCTCAGCGGAAGGGTTGCCCGTTGGCAGATGGTGTTGACAGAGTATGACATACAATATACTTCCCAAAAAGCCATAAAGGGTAGTATTCTGTCTGACTATTTCGCTGAGTAACCAATTGATGATTATCAGCCAATGAAGTTTGAGTTCCCTGATGAAGACATCATGTACTTGAAAATGAAAGATTGTGACGAGCCACCAGTTGATGAAGGACCGGATCCTGATGACAAGTGGAAATTGATGTTTGACGGGGCTGTTAATATGAATGGTAGTGGCGTTGGGGCAGTTCTCATAACTCCGAAAGGTTCCCATATACCTTTCACGGCCAGACTGACTTTTGATGTCACCAACAATGAAGCCAAATATGAATCCTGCATTATGGGTATTGAAGAAGCCATTAATTTAAGGGTCAAGACTCTTGATGTATTTGGGGACTCCGCTCTAGTGATCAATCAGGTCAACAGAGATTGGCACACCCATCAACCCAACTTGATCTCTTACAGAGATTATACGAGAAGACTGTTGACTTTCTTCAAAACAGTAAAGTTGTATCCTGTACCTCATGATAAGAATCAGATGAAAGATGCTTTGGCAACGTTATCTTCAATGATTCAAGTGAATTGGTGGAATCATATACCCAAAATTGATGTGATGCGGCTTGATAGACCTGCTCATGTGTTTGCAGGCGATACAGCAACCGATGATAAACCTTGGTATCATGATATCAAGCGTTTCTTGGAGAGTCAAGAGTATCCGGCTGGGACATCCAATAATGACAAGAAGACTCTGAGAAGGTTGGCGGGCAGTTTCTTCTTGAATGAAGATGGTGTATTCTACAAAAGAAATTTTGACATGGTCTTGCTCAGATGCGTGGATAGACACGAAGCAGACATGTTAATGCAAGAAGTGCACGAAGGTTCTTTTGGTACCCATGCTGGTGGACATGCCATGGCAAAGAAATTGTTGCGAGCTGGTTATTACTGGATGACCATGGAGGCTGATTGTTTCAAATATGCTCGAAAATGCCACAAGTGCCAGATTTATGCTGATAAAGTGCATGTGCCACCAAATCCTTTAAACGTGATGAATTCTCCTTGGCCCTTTGCTATGTGGGGCATTGATATGATTGGGAAGATTGAGCCCACCGCCTCTAATGGACATCGCTTTATTTTAGTGGCCATTGATTACTTCACCAAATGGGTAGAGGCTGCTTCATTTGCCAATGTCGCCAAGCAGGTTGTTGCCCGGTTTATCAAGAAAGAGATTATTTGTCGTTACGGGGTGCCCGAAAGGATCATCATTGATAATGGTTCTAATCTTAATAATAAAATGATGCAAGAGCTGTGCCAGAGCTTCAAGATTGAGCATCACAATTCTTCTCCATACCGCCCAAAGATGAATGGTGTCGTCGAGGCAGCCAATAAAAACATCAAGAAGATTGTGCAAAAGATGGTCGTGACATATAAAGATTGGCATGCGATGTTGCATTTCGCTTTGCATGGGTACCGTACATCAGTACGTACGTCTACTAGGGCAACCCCATTTTCTCTTGTGTATGGAATGGAAGCGGTCTTACTGGTTGAAGTTGAGATTCCTTCTCTGAGGGTCATGATGGATGTCAAGCTTGATGAGGCTGAATGGGTTCGAACAAGGTTTAATGAGTTGAGTCTCATAGAAGAGAGGAGGTTGGTAGCAGTATGCCATGGGCAACTGTATCAGAGAAGGATGAAGCGGGCATTCGATCAGAAAGTGCGCCCTCGGAATTATCAGATAGGTGACTTGGTGCTGAAAATGATTCTTCCTCCTAATACAGATCACAGGGGCAAGTGGACTCCGAATTATGAAGGTCCATATATTGTCAAGAAGGTTTTCTCGGGTGGAGCCTTGATGCTTACAACTCTGGATGGTGAGGATTTTTCATCGCCTGTGAACTCAAACGCAGTAAAAAAATACTTCGCATAAATGGATCGCTGGACAGTAAAAAGAGAGTCCAGGCAAAAAAGGGCATCTCGGCGAACCAAAAAAAAAAGGAAAAAAGAGAAAAAAGAAGAAAAAGGTTCGGGCAAAAATTAGGGATAAAATAAAAAAAACTGAGTACACCCGGTAAGTTGAAAACCCGAAAGGGCAACTTAGGCAAAAATGGGTATCCCGGTGGATTGAAAACCCGCAAAGGGCGATCCAGGCAAAAGAGGGATTTAGCGAAAGGCTGCGATCTGAGTAACCTGTATCCTGTCTCGTTTCAACAAGAGGCATTCCGAAGGATAGGAATCGGTTCAATCATCCCCCCTCAGAAAGCGAAGCACTAGGAGAGTCTTGAAGACATATGAACCATAGCAGGATTGAAACTCAATGGATGTCCATTTTCCACATTGCCATTAGGATAGTTTCTTTTCTCTTTTAAGCAATCACCTCTTTCCAGGAATTGCCTCTTGATGTAAACGCCTATTTTCGGGCTTTTCAATCAATAAAGTTTTCTTTATTCAGAATAGCCAATTCTTTTGTTTTCTTTTACCATTTGTTTTGATTACAAAAACGTCCAATTTTTGTGATAAACATTGCATTTGAAAACATCGAGGCTCTACAATAACATGCACGAAAAAGAAAACAATTAAAATTGCTTTGAATGCCAGGTGCTCTTGGGTGATGAATTCAAAATTCATTGATACCCTGGGGCATGTGTGTACACCCTTTTATTTGCAGGTATTAATGTTCGCTGGTCAGCCCCTCAATGGCACGTGATGTCTTCAGTGTCTTTTCCAGGATGACTCAAATAAGAGTTCTCCCCAAGCAGAAGCGGCTACCTCAACAGGAAATTTCTTCCTTGAGGTTGTCATCCCCAGCAGAGTTCTACGGTTCTCCCCAAACAGATTGCTTCAGGTGATACTTCCCCAACAAGGTTATCATTCCTTACAACAATCATTAACAAGATGAATAGTGCAAAGCTCAGAACGTTGCAAAGTTAATCCCCAGCTGAGAGGGTACTTCCTCACAGGCTTTCGGGAGGTCAAGATAATTTGTCTGCCTTGGCGCGGTTTGTGGTCACGAGGACAATCCAGTTTGTTATCCCCAGCGGAGTTGCCTTCTTTTCCTCAACATTTATTTTGCTGAGGAGCCTCCTTGCATTTTGCATGTAGTAAACATTGAATCCTCAAAAACGCGTAGCGTTTCCATTTGAGATGGAGCATTACGCCATGGAAAAATTTAAACATATGCATGTGAAGCATAAGCCAGTTTTGGTACCTCGTGCGAGAGCCCAAAATTGCTTCCCTTCTATCATATTGACGAAGCCAAGAAGAATGACTATTTCATTCCCCAACAGACATTTCAAAGCAGTACCAGGGTTTCACCACTTTGCTCCCCACGGAGTCCTATTCCTCGGTTTGTAAATCTTTTGATCTTACATCTTAACCGCGTTTTTCAGGAACCATTCCCGATAGGATCCCTTTAGCCGTTCCCGACAGGCAAACTGGAGCCATTCCCGATAGGATTCCTTTAGCCGTTCCCGATAGGCGACCTTTAAGTTTTAGACCTAGCCGTTCCCGACAGGCGCCCTTTGAGTTTTAAACCTAGCCGTTCCCAACAGGCCCCCTTACCATTACCGATAGGTAACCTATAGGTTTTCAACTTTAGTCGTTCCCGACAGGCGCCCTTTGAGTTTTAAACCTAGCCATTCCCGACAAACCCATTTGCCATTCCCGACAGACATACCATAGGTTTTCAACTTTAGCCGTTCCCGACAGGCGCCCTTTGATTTTTAAACCTAGCCGTTCCCGACAGGCCCATTTGTCGTTCCCGACAGACACACCATAGGTTTTCAACTTTAGCCGTTCCCGACAGGTACCCTTTAGACCTAGCCGTTCCCAACAGGCCCATTTACCATTCCCGACAGGCATACCATAGGTTTTCAACTTTAGCCGTTCCCGACAGGCACCCTTTAGACCTAGTCGTTCCCAACAGGCCCATTTACCATTCCCGATAGGTAACCATAGGTTTTCAACCTTAGTCGTTCCCGACAGGCGAACCTTAACCATTCCCGACAGGCACACCTTAACCGTTCTCGACAGGCATACTTTAGACTTTCGCCGTTCCCGACAGGCGTCCTTTGGATTTCATTTGTTCCAGATTCTTTTTCACAGATATCTTTTATCACAACTATTTTGTTTGTCACACATATCTCTTCCTTTTATCCATAAGGTGCAAATTTTCCGATTATTTTTGTATTCAATCTCTATATACCTTGAATTTCTGACAGTCGTTGCTCTCATCCATTCAGGTTCACAGTTGATTGAATAGGGGCAGCTATAATACCTCAAAATTTGCCCTCTTATCTCTCTCTAATGTTTGGCTTATGTTTCATTCATTTGCATTTCATAATAGGTCATACTAAAATCATATTCATCATTGGTTGCAAGGCATGTGATCAGTTGTCTCAAGGCATGGACAGTTCAAAGCCAAAGGACAAGAGTCAAACTTTTCCAGATAAGTCACAAGGGCTTCTCATACCTCAATTCATCTCATTTGAGTCCTCAGGGCATCAAGAGATTGGAATTCAACATAAGAATGGAGCAATTCATCATCTCCCAACAAATGTTGACAAATTAGGGTTTTGGGAAAAATCAGTGCAAGTATGATTTTTGGTCAAAAGCTTGATTTCAAGGTTTTCCATATGGTTTCAATTGTCCAAGGATGAAGTATTGCCCCTTGGTTCATTTCAGAAGATCTTCAATTCCTCAATTGATTCAAAATCAGGAGATTTGGGGAAAACTCAACTATGCAGGGGAAAAAGTCAACTCTTGACTTTTTGAGGTCAATTTCATGTTCATCATTTCAAATATGATCATTGGTGAGGATTTGATCAAGAAATAATGAAAGATTCATTAAGAATCAAGAAATGTACAAAGTTTCCAAAAATAGCAATGTAGGGTTTCCATTTATGGCAAGTGTTGACAAGCTGAAGGGTCAACTTTAGAGCTTTTTTTCTCCATGCTCCAAGTACCAAAGTGAAAGGCTAGTGAGGCCTATCAAAACTTCACATTTCAAGCTTCAAATCCATACCAAGAACATGCCCATTGGATCAAAATCAACAGAGATATGGTGTTTCAAAGTTGGGACAAATCATGGCATTTTGGGCAGCTAGGCAAGTCATGGGCGTGTCAGCGTGCCATTTTTTTTACAAACACTTGGTGTGCATGTTGGGCCCAAGTTCAAAGACAGATTTCTCCATGATAGAGGTTCCAAATAAAAAAAAGTTCAACATGACTTTTGTTCATCTCCATCTCCTCTTCAACTTTGGTGTTTAACTTTTTTTCATTTGATCAATTGTTTGGAAGTTAAGGTGGCTCAAAGTGAACAACTCTCAACTGGTTTTTTCACATACCATGGTAGGTCAAGGCCAGGTCAGGCTGGCATGCTACATCAGTTGTGTATCAACATTTTCATCATACATTTTCACATTATTAGAGACTCCATTTTTAATTTCTTTCCATACCAATGTTGTTCTCCTCCATTTTATCTTTCCAAAGACCTCAGAAGCTCACTATTTCACCCCATGGCCATGGAGATTTCTTCCTCCAAAGACCATGTCATACCAACTGTCTTTCTTCCATGCCAAAAAAGACAAACCAGGTCAAAACCTTGTCCTTTATGGATCAACATGCACATACATCATGTAGCATGTCACTAAACTTTGCCATTTTGAGCTAAACCATGCCCTTACACACTGATGCTCATGTACTATCATTACCATACATGTACAAACAAGGGAAAGAGAGAAAACTTGGAGAGCAAGCTGTGTTGCTCAGTACCTATCATCATCACCCTACATTCCCCTAATCCTCACCATAAAGCTTCATGTTACACTCCTCATTCTAACAAAACACCATAACTCGTGCCCTAACTAACTTAAACTCACCCTTAACTCAGTTAACCAGAGTTCTAAATGTTAACCAGGGTGGTTAACAGTTAACTCACCCTATAAAACCATTTCATAACAGAATTTGGAGGAGGTTGGTTCATTTTCTTCACTTTTCACCAAACTCTCACACATTCTCTCTCTGAATTTGCACTTTCTTCCTCTCGAAGCTTCATCAATCTTTGTGCAAAATTTCTCTTCCATTCTTCATCAAGAAGCATCAATGGAATAGCAACTGAAAAGCTTAGCATCACACTTCAATTTTCTTCATCTATTTCAATCGGATTTGCAAGCGTAATAAGATCTTCCATAGCCTTTATTTGGCTGATTTCAAGCTCAAGCCAAAGGAACCTCACCTCTGGTTTTCTCGTGCTCTAAGCTTCATCAACAACACAGGTTTTGCTTTAATTTTTCCTTTGCATTTTATGCTGATTTAAGCTTGTTTTTATGGTTTGGAGCTCAATAGAAGCCATGTGATCACCGGCTAGTTGATAGGCATCATAGATGCATAGTTGAAAATCTTAGGGCAAACTTCATGGTTTCGATTCTCCATGTGTGTGCTTTGTTTGTGATTTCTATTGCTGGATTCATTATCTATGTGATCTAAGGTTCATTTTGGTATACGATTTGTTGATTTTTGGTAACATGTAGCTCTGAGTATGGTGGTTGCTCGCCGGAGAAGACGACCGGAGTCTTCTCCAGCCACCTGAGGTTCATCTAAACTCAAGAACCCTAGCTTTTTCTAGTTTATAACACAATCGTTGGATGATTTTGATCTAACGTTCATAAGCCTGCCAGCGTATTAATGAATCATGCGTTGCTCACGTGCCATCTTTTTCTGATTTAATTTCATTTTTGTGCTCACGTGTGTGTGGTGTGTGATTGCTTATCATGTACTTTCATTGTGATGCATATGATTGTTTTACTTGGATTGATCATCATAGTTGACCTGATCATGTGGCTCTTGTTGAGTCAACATCTTGACTGATTTCCATAGCATAGACCCTTATCAGATTGCGCTTTTTGAATTGGGCTCAGAATGCTAGCACCTCATAACTGAGAATTTGCTAGTGTCACACCCCTGGCTTTATTTCTTTTTTTTTTTATTTTCTTTTGCATGATTGTTTGGTTTTTAATTTTTAAAAATACATTCAAGCATCCAAAAATTCCATAAAATTTCATGAAGCCTCAAAAGACATTTAAATAATTTTTACATATTTTATTTTCTGGTTTTATCATGTTTTGGCATATTTTCATGAATTTTCTCGTAATTTCTTTTGTGTGTGCACTAAACCATGACCTATGCTACATTGTGGATTTTGTTTGACATAGTTGTGCAGTGAAATTTTGCCTAATAATTGGTATATGCATTTTTGATATGTTGATGTATGTCATGCATTTGTTGTAGATTTTTTAGGTCATTTTACATTGACTTTTGAATGCCATCTTTGAGCCATTTGCTTGTATGATTTGTATGACATTATGAAACATCTTTGAGCATGATTCCTAATGATTTTTGAGCTATCCTTTTGGATTATTCTTACACACTGATTACACCTCAATTCACTAGTCTTTTCTTAATTTCTTCATCATCTTAACATGACTTTATGGATTGTATGAAAGCATGTTGGTTTGTGTGAATGTTAGAAGACTTATGCTAGGATTTTAATGATCATTGTGTGCTATTCTTTTTTAACATTGTTGAGGCCTATTAATGTATGCTGCATGAACATTATAGGTCATTTCTCCTCATGTTATAGGTCATTCAAAGTTCATCCTTACATGAATTGTATGCACTTGTTTTAACTTGAAATATCTTGTGTAATTGTGCATTCTTACTTGATCCTCTTTGAGCACTTGTTTGTACCAACACTTGCACGATCCTAAATCATCACTTATACATGATTCACTTCTGTTTGTAATCATCCTCAACCATATCCCATGACCTATAATTGCACATCACATGTTTCTTAAGTTCATAAACTTTTGTATACTTGTTTGACCTAACTTGAACATGTTTGCTCCTAATATTCAATGTGCCTCAACATGATACTTGTGTGGACTTTGTGCCTTCATTCTTGACTCTTAAATGTCATTTCAAATGTCATGAGCTACTGACTTGCATTCCTATTACATGATTGTCCATCTTACATCTTCACTTCTTACTTGCATTACAAGTATGCTTCATTGTTGGAACTTGAATGATGTTTGCTCCCACTTCTTTCTACTTGATCCACATGTGCATTTATGAACTCTATTCCATCTTAATGACATCTCCACACATCCTTAAGTGTCATTCAATTCTGACTTTGATGCTTACATGTGCATTCATCCATATTCATGATTCATTTGCATTCATATTGCATTATTAATGTTTCATTTGCATTTGTATGATTGTTTGGTGCCTAGTTTGCCTTTGTTTGATTTCATATGGCATGTTTACATTAGTAGGATCCTTTAACATGTACGTACTGACTTTGCATGTCCCTTAACCATTAGGACCCTTCCCTTTTGGTTTTAACTTTGCTTTCTTCTTATTTTGTCTTCTTAAAGCAAATAGTTTTGTTTGGTTTAGTTTCTTGTACTTGTTCTTATTACTTGTGATGATTTTATGCTAACCGTTTGTGTAGGGGCAGAGGTAAGGTACTTGAACATGTGGATGGTTATCCATGTTCATCTCTTCTTTCATTTCTCATTTATCTTACTTCTCTTTCTCTTATGTGAGTAGCGTGATATAATGCTTTGTGTACAACTTTTTCACACCCTTTTGGGATCCTAGCTCATCCTTAATTTTTGATTAAGGTGAGGTAAGATAGGCATTAGGTAGTGCTATCCCTCTCTTCTTCTTAGACGTAGGTTCTTAAACCTTGACCTTAGGGCCACCTTTGCATGATAACATTAGGAACATTTAGTTTCCCTTTAGTGTTTTCTTTTCAATTTGAGTCTTCTCTTCTCATCTCATAACTTTTCAAAAACACTTAATAAAGAGTAACGTGTATTGCACATGAGCCTTGTATGTGGGAAATGAGGAATTAGGGGTTCCCCTTCATTCTTCTAGGATGCTTAGTGTACGTCCTGTTGGGGACGATATGTGACGCATTCGTTCCTGTGTTATAGACTTGGGTGCAATGCAGGTTATGAACTAACTTCAAAACACTTCTGTCTAAAAAAACATAAAAAAAATCTCAAGCCTTTTTCATCCTTCGGGATTGTTAATTCTCAACCTTTTTTCATAAAAGGGCATGTTACTTCCGTCTCGTCGCAAACAGGCATCGACCCTAACTGCCGGACGCGAACTTAACGTTGCTCTTAAAAAAACACTAAGACCTCGTTAGGTCGAACTACAACTACTCTGATTTCCTCCTTCTGGTTAGATTGAGGATACGTAGGCACAAGACGACGATGTCTTGGCGAGCAACCTCCCACCTTAGTTCGTGTCCGAACTACGTTGACTCTGACTTTCCCATTGCACAAGGGAATACGTAGGCGTAGGACGACGATGTCCTATCGAGTCACTTCTTTTTCTTTTCTTTCTCGTTCCTTCGTTCTTTTCTGTTCCTGTTTCTTCTCCTTTCCAGTAGCAGTGGAGTTCCAGATGACGACACCCTTTGATCGAGACAACAAGCGTGGATCCCATCGAGTACGATGGACGCGTGGGGGTGCTAATACCTTCCCCTCGCGTAACCGACTCCCTTACCCGTTTCTCTTGGTTGTAAGACCATGTCTTTTCCCTTCCCTCAGGTTTACGCAGTGTTTCCTTTCCCTTTCTTGGGATAAATACACATTGCTGATGACTCTGTTTTCGTGTCACTTTCGCGTTTGTACTTGATGAAAATCCTGGGAGCGACACCCTGTCTCTGAGAGATTTGCTAAATCTCGACATGATTGCCCCAGACCGGCTGAACTTTGGAGAGACTTCTCGATGTGACTGCCCCAGATCGACACAACTTGCTGAGAACCATTACCTAGCAGAGTCTCTTGACTACATGCCCATCAATATGGTTGTCCGGGAATTTCCTCTTGGCAGAATTAGACTTCTCAAGTGATGCTCATTATGCAGGCTTCATTGGTGTCAAGTACAATGTATGCAAGCAGAAGATGCTTATTCTGAGAATGATTATTCTAATACAACATACATGTTAGTCTTGAAGTTTTCACTGAAAAGATATCGCCAAACCTTGTGAACGAATCACTAGTTAAAATGCAACACTAATTTTTAAATAAAAGACATTATGCACATGCAATACCAACAAAAACATTTTAGCCCCACTCATGGGAGTCATGAACGTTGTCTTATCAGAAGTACGCCTTCGGAATAACCCTACCTCAATTAGGACTTTTGAGGGTTGTAACGTGTCCTGGTTCACGGTTTGAGAAAGAAGGATTTATGGCTCAAAATTTTGTTTGTACCCACCCATTCTCCTTGATGTCCTTCAGTCATACATTCAGTTTACTTGACACAAACGCTCACCTTCCAAAAGGTTATTGCATGTCATCAGCGATGGTTAAGGAGCCCACACTGCTTTCGGAGTGGCAATCGCTCCTTTCGTATTTGGTACCTGTAGTCACACGACTCATTCTTGCTCAAGGATTTTTATTTTGTAATCCTTTTCACTTTTTCTATTCGCTCTTTGGTTTTTTATTTCCCTGATTTTGCCTGGACTGATTCTTTTGAATCCTCTTTGATTTTTCTGTCCAGCGGGATGCCCTAACTTTTGCCTAAGTCATTTGTTTTCAAACTTTCGACTTAGTGGGCTTTCTTTCTCCTTTTTCCTTTTCTTCTTTTTTTTTGAACAAATCGTGTGACATTGGCTGTCCTGACTTCTTTGAAAGGATTGTGACTGCTTCACTCCTTGCGGTGAGGGATAACCATTGTGGTTTCATGCTCCTTGGCCTCCTGATGAGAAAAAAAGGTAATGGATCCTTAGATGTGCACTCCTTTCGAAATTTGAACGCTTGGCCAAATCAACTGACTCCTACCCTACCCTGGGGTTAAGATGTTAGGGTTTTTTTTAAAAGAAACTTTAGGGTTTTTTTCAAAAGAAACTCCTACTTCTAGGCTCAACGTGTAACACCCCCAATCTATACCCCCAATTAATAATAAAACAACAAATCACTTAATAAAAATTTCATCAGAGTATATTTAAATTATCATGGCATAGACTGGGAGAATCACATTATATTGAAACAATTCATACAACACCTGCTCATAAAGATATGCAACAGTGGGGTAGCAATCAACAGAGGAACTTAGTTCCTTACACCCACATTTCAGAATTTAGAATAAAAGCGGAAAATCTAAAACTGAATATCAAATATATATATATATATATATATATATATATATATATATATATATATATATATATATATATATATATATATATATATATATCATGAAAAATTTGTCATACATCAAGTTATACATTCACAAGCCAAGAGATATATATACATAATACACAAATATCACAAACGGCCTCCCTAACTACCCGGTGTCACATATCAGAGCCGACCGACAAAAGAATGAAGACGCAAAGCCTCACAAAAATACCTCCAGCAACTCTAATCTGCAATGCCTCATAGAGCATTATAAAACAGCAGAAGGGTGAGAAAATAAACCATAATATAATTGCATATAATTATATATTAACACAGAAATGCACATATAGATTCCTCACCACAACATACAACAGAATCCAATTACCACACAACATCATACATATTTCATTTATCTAACATCAATGCACATTAATCGTACCCAATGCAATTATCACCAAGAATATTAATTCATCAATTCCACACACGATTAATCCATTCATAATTCTCACACATAGTCAATCATATTTATGATTTATGCAAATGCATAGAGACCGACACAACGACTCTATGCCCATGCCATGCAGTACCGACTTCCAATATTTCTCATCACTAGTTCACTCAGGAACTCTGTTGGAATCATCGCTCGTTACTGAGGATCACTCAAGTAACACCCCGTCGGGCCTATGATGTTCCCCGTTTCTTTAGGTCCTCTTGGTATAAGGCGTACGACGTTTATGGATTGCTTTAGGTCCTCTCGGTATAAGGCGCACAATCCGATCGCTCACACCCCACATGGGCACACGATCGTCTATAACCATCGCTTTCGGTCCTCTTATTTTTAAGGCTATTCATACCTCTTATTTTTAAGGCTCACGATGTTATAGCAGATTCCCTCTGGAATCAAACCGTCACTCAGGACGTCACAACAATGCATATCATGATGCTTGGCATACAATGACTCATGGCATTTAGTATGCACACATAAAAGCATTCATCTACATCAACAAAATCACACTTTGCACTTATGCCCAAAACAATGCATTTAATTGCCATACGGCCACAAATCATCACAACACCATCTAAACACATACATTTACATCATACAACAACACCTTGCATAATACACCTCAATTACGCACAGTTATAACGACAAAAGTCGACAACCGACACTATTCCTGATTTTCAACATAATTAAATCGGCTAACAATTTCAGAATCATCATAATAATAAAGTACAGCTCAATAGCTACACAAAGATACCAAGAATGTAAAAATCGGATAAACGGAACCCATGTTACGAAAGAAAACGAAAAAAAATGATATTTTGAAAAGTCCCATTTTACCATTCTCTTGGCCATACGCGTATTGCCCTGAGCCATACGCGTATTGCCCAAATTCCTCGCCATGCCATACGCGTATTGCCCAAGGCCATACGCGTATGGGCAGAGACCATTTTCTTCCCAAAATTCCCATTTTAAATCCAATACGCGTAGTGCATCACCTCATACGCGTATTACCCTGAAGTGTTACGCGTACCATACGCAAATGGGCAGATGGCCGAGAAAAATAAGAATCCGTACGCGTATTGGCCCTTGCCTCGCCCATGTTACGCGTAATGCCAAGGTTCATACGCGTATGAACATGCCCCATACGCGTATACGCGTATGACCTGGAAAAACCAGAAAAATTTCTGCAGAACAAAGTTCTGCGTTTTCTCAACCAAATTCTTCCAATTTTTCACCTACACCCAGAAAATTACCAATACAATGCAAACAACATGTATCTATCATGTATCAACAATAATGAACACTAAAAACATGATTTCCAACACATTTAATCGATTTCTAATCAATTTTTCAAAATATGGGTTTTACTAACTTTCTCCAATTCAATCCAAGAACAACCACAAATACACATACATAATCATACACCATCATACAATAATTGAGTTTCGCACCCTTACCCGATTAAATCGATTCTAGAAGTTGTTCTCTTGAATTTTCCAAGCTTTCTCACTTTTTCTCTTCTTCTTCTCTTTTCTCTCCTTTTTCCTTCTTCTCTTTTTCTTTCTCTCTATTTTTCTCTCTTTCTATTCTATTTTTTACTAACTTAATTAAAAATATTATGAAATGACCAAAATACCCCCACACTCAAATATCTCGCAAACGTTCCCAAAACCCGATAAAATATCACAACATTGAAAAATAACATATTTTCAGATAAAAGTCGAAATTAAAGTAAAATAGTAATAAAATAATCAAAAAGACTCGATTAAATAAAACTCACACAAAACTGGGGCGTTACAACTCTCCCCCACTTAGAAACTTTCGTCCTTGAAAATATACCTGAGATGAACAACTCTGGATACGACTCCCGCATCCGACTCTCCAACTCCCAAGTCAAATTGCCCTTAGCAGCGTCTCCCCACGCCACTTTCACAAGTGCAATATCCTTGTCCCGCAATCTCTTCTCCTCGCGATCCAAAACCCTAACTGGTAATGCCTCAACCGTAAGGTTCTCCCTTACTTCCACCTCATCCATCGGAATCACATGCGACAGATCCGGAACATACTTCCGAAGCTGTGAAACATGAAACACATCGTGCAAATTCGACAAATTCGGCGGCAACGCCACCCTATACGCCACAGTACCCACTCTCGCGGATATCTGGTAAGGACCAATAAACCGAGAAGTAAGTTTCTTCGATTTTATTGCACGACCCACACCCGTCACCGGTGTAACTCTCAGAAATACATGATCGCCCTCTTGGAACTCAAGATATTTCCGTCTCCGATCATGATAACTCTTTTGTCTACTCTGAGAAGCCTTCATTTTCTCTCGAATAAGCTTCACTTTCTCCGTCGTCTGTTGCACCAACTCCGGTCCAACCACCGTTCGCTCACCAGATTCATGCCAACACAACGGTGTCCGACATCTTCGTCCATACAATGCTTCAAACGGTGCCATTCCAATACTAGAATGAAAACTGTTATTATACGTGAACTCAATCAATGCCAGATAACTATCCCACACACCGCCTTGTTCCAAAACACACGCTCTCAACAAATCTTCCAACGACTGAATCGTCCTCTCCGTCTGACCATCCGTTTGCGGATGATAAGCCGAACTCAATCTCAATTTAGAACCCAAAGCCTTCTGTAAACTCTCCCAAAATCTCGAGGTAAATCTAGGATCTCGATCAGAAACAATACTCAATGGAATCAATGGAATCCCATGCAATTTCACAATCACACTGATGTAAATCTCAGCTAACCGCTCTAAAGAAAAATTGATGTCAATCGGAATGAAATGAGCCGATTTATTCAGTCTATCAACAACCACCCAAATAGAATTGTGCCCTCGTTGAGTATTCGGTAACCCTGTCACAAAATCCATGGAAATACTATCCCACTTCCACTCAGGAATATCCAACGGTTGCAACAAACCACTAGGCCTCAGATGTTCCAACTTCGATTTCTGACAAGTCAAACATGCATAAACAAACTGAGCCACATCTCGTTTTAATCCAGACCACCAGAAAATCTTCTTCAAATCCTGATACATCTTATTCGCTCCCGGATGTATACTCAAATTACTCTGGTGTCCTTCTTCCAAAATCATCTTTTTCAACTCCGCATCATCCGAAATACAAATTCTACCTCAGAATCTCAAAACACCATTAACATCCACTTGAAAATCACTATTCGCATCTTTTCTTCCTACCAACATCAAATCCACCAATTTCACATTCAACTTTTGTTTCTCACTAACAGCCATCAGAAAATCATTAGTAATCGTTAGCATACCAAGCTTCATGCTATCCGACGTCCATTCACATACCAAACTCAAGTCTCTAAACGATTCCAAAAGTTCCCACTCCTTAACCATTAACGCGGACATATGTAACGATTTCTGACTCAATGCATCGGCTACCACATTAGCTTTACCAGGATGGTAATTCAAGCCAAAGTCGTAGTCCTTCAAGAATTCCAACCATCTACGTTGCCTCATATTTAGCTCTTTTTGATCAAACAAATATTTCAAACTTTTATGATCACTAAAGACTTCAAACCTTGCACCGTAGAGATAATGCCTCCAAATCTTCAACACAAAAACCACAGCCGCTAATTCAAGATCATGAGTAGGATAATTCTTCTCATGAACTCTCAATTGCCTTGAAGCATAAGCCACTACCTTACCTTCTTGCATCAGAACACCACCTAGACCGATCAAAGAAGCATCACAATAAACCACAAATGGTTCATTAGGATTCGGCAAAATCAAAATCGGAGCTGTCATCAATCTTCTCTTCAGCTCATTAAAACTCTCTTCGCACCGAATATCCCAAATGAACGCTTGCCCTTTACAAGTCAACTGGGTCAAAGGAAGTGCTAGCTTAGAAAAACCTTCAATAAACCTTCGATAATAACCAGCCAAACCCAAAAAGCTTCGAATTTCAGTAACAGATCTCGGAGCCTCCCATTGTAGAACTGCTTCTACTTTAGATGGATCCACAGAAATACCATTACCTGAAATTACGTGCCCAAGAAAACTCACCTCCGACAACCAGAATTCACACTTGGACAATTTGGCAAAAAGCTTCATTTCCTTCAAAACCTACAAAACAATACGCAAATGTTCTGCATGCTCCTCCCGAGACTTAAAATAAATCAAAATGTCATCAATAAACACAACGACAAATCGATCTAAATGCTCGTGAAAAATATGATTCATGTATTCCATAAACACACCCGGCGCATTAGAAACCCCGAACGGCGTCACAGAATATTCATAATGACCGTAACGTGTCCTAAAAGCCGTCTTCTAAATATCTTCCTCCTTCACCCTAATCTGATGATACCCTGATCTCAAATCAATCTTACTGAACACACAAGCACCAACCAACTGATCCATCAGATCATCAATCCTTGGAAGAGGATACTTATTCTTGATCGTCACCTTATTCAACTGGCGATAATCAATACACAACCGCATACTTCCATCCTTCTTTTTCACTAATAAAACTGGAGCACCCCAAGGAGAAACACTAGGTCTCACAAACCTCTTCTCCAACAACTCATTCAACTGCTTCTTTAACTCAACCAACTCAGACGCCAACATACGATAAGGTGCCATAGAAACAGGTCTAGTACCAGGAACTAGATCTATAGAAAACTCCACCTCTCTCTCTGGCGGCAAATCTGAAATATCCTCAGGGAACACTTCCGGAAATTCACACACCACTGGAAGTACATCAAGTGAAACTTGACTGTCCACAATCAAAGATGCAAACAACCCAAACAACTGAGCTTCATCCGCCAAAAGTCTCTTCAACTCTTTGGTAGATAAGAAACTCGAGTCTTCGTCTTCCTCAAGAGAATGAAACCTTACCAGCTTATGATAACAATCAATATGAACTCGATTGAATTGCAACCAATTCATTCCCAGAACCACATCTAAACCCTCCAACGGCAAACACACCAAATCCATCTCAAAGTCTTTACCATAAATGGTCAAAGGACAACTTAGACAAACCAAAGAAGTAGTTACTGACCCCATTGCTGGAGTATCAATAACCATCTCGCCACCCATCAAAGACAACACAAGATTCAAACGCTTCGCGCACTCAGACGAAATAAACGAATGAGTCGCTCCAGTATCAATAATAGCAACTAAAGGCGTACTATTAATAAAACAAGTACCTCTGATCAGACGATCTGCACTTGAAGTCTGAGTTCCTGCCAATGCAAAAACTTTCCCACTAGCTGGAGCCTGCTTCGGTTTCGGACACTTCGTACTAATATGACCAGGTTCACCATAGTTAAAACACTTAACCACATTCTTTCTCTTGCACTCAGCGGCTACATGCCCTAAACCTCCACAATTAGAACACTTACTCACATCTTTCCTGCACTCAAACTGACGATGCCCCAACTCACCACATTTAAAACATCTCGGAGAATTAGACATACCTCCTCCACCTGACCTTCTATCAAAAGTACCCCTTTGTTTACCTTTATCAGCTGGTGTCACATACGGACCACCACGGAATTGTTGCTTCCCTTTCCTCTCGCTCACACTCTTGTAATGAGTAGAACGAGCCTTACTATCCTCTTCATAAATCCTACATCAATCCACCAAATCAGAAAACCTCCGAATCCTTTGGTAACCAATTGCCTGCTTTATCTCAGGACGTAATCCATTCTCATACTTCACACACTTCGAAAATTCAGCAGTCGCTTCAGCATAATGAGGATAAAACTGCACAAGTTCCACAAACTTAGCAGTATAATCAACAACAGACATATTACCTTGTTTCAGTTCCAAGAACTCAATTTCCTTCTTTCCCCTTACATCTTTGGGAAAATACCTCCTCAGAAACTCCATACTAAACACAGCCCAAGTAATCTCCTCCTCTGCAGCTTCCAACACACGACGAGTACTAACCCACCAATCATCAGCTTCTTCCAATAACATGTGAGTACCCAGTCTCACCTTCTGATCTTCAGCACAATCCATCACTCGGAAAATCCTTTCAATCTCTTTCAGCCAAATCTGAGCACCATCAGGATTATATCTTCCTTTGAAGACAGGCGGTTTATTTTTCCAGAACTCATCATTACCTGCAGAATGAGGTGCACCCTGCACAGCCCGAGCCATAGCTTGCATAGCAGCAGCCAAAGCAGCATCATTCCTACCAGCCATATTCTGTTCATTTCCAATAATAGAAACTATGGTTAAACAAACAACTCACTCCAACGCCAAGACCGACAAGGACAGACACAAACTGACACAGACTGGCTCTGATACCACTTAATGTAACACCCCCAATCTATACCCCCAATTAATAATAAAACAACAAATCACTTAATAAAAATTTCGTCAGAGTATATTTAAATTATCATGGCATAGACTGGGAGAATCACATTATATTGAAACAATTCATACAACACCTGCTCATAAAGACATGCAACATTGGGGTAACAATCAACAGAGGAACTTAGTTCCTTACACCCATATTTCAGAATTTAGAATAAAAGCGGAAAATCTAAAACTGAATATCAATATATATATATATATATATATATATATATATATATATATATATATATATATATATATATATATATATATATATATATATATATCATGAAAAGTTTGTCATACATCAAGTTATACATTCACAAGCCAAAAGATATATATACATAATACACAAATATCACAAACGGCCTCCCTAACTACCCGGTGTCACATATCAAAGCCGACCGACAAAAGAATGAAGACGCAAAGCCTCACAAAAATACCTCCAGCAACTCTAATCTGCAATGCCTCATAGAGCATTATAAAACAGCCGAAGGGTGAGAAAAACAACCATAATATAATTGCATATAATTATATATTAACATAGAAATGCACATATAGATTCCTCACCACAATATACAACAGAATCCAATTACCACACAACATCATACATATTTCATTTATCTAACGTCAATGCACATTAATCGTACCCAATGCAATTATCACCAAGAATATTAATTCATCAATTCCACACACGATTAACCCATTCACAATTCTCACACATAGTCAATCATATTTATGATTTATGCAAATGCACAGAGACCGACACAACGACTCTATGCCCATGCCATGCGGTACCGACTTCCCATATTTCTCATCACTAGTTCACTCAGGAACTCTGCTGGAATCATCGCTCATTACTGAGGATCACTCAAGTAACACCCCGTCGGGCCTACGATGTTCCCCGTCACTTTAGGTCCTCTTGGTATAAGGTGCACGACGTTTATGGATTGCTTTAGGTCCTCTCGGTATAAGGCGCACAATCCGATCGCTCACACCCCACATGGGCACACGATCGTCTATAACCATCGCTTTCGGTCCTCTTATTTTTAAGGCTATTCATACCTCTTATTTTTAAGGCCTACGATGTTATAGCAGATTCCCTCTGGAATCAAACTGTCACTCAGGACGTCACAACAATGCATATCATGATGCTTGGCATACAATGACTCATGGCATTTAGTATGCACACATAAAAGCATTCATCTACATCAACAAAATCACACTTTGCACTTATGCCCAAAACAACGCATTTAATTTCCATACGGCCACAAATCATCACAACACCATCTAAACACATACATTTACATCATACAACAACACCTTGCATAATACACCTCAATTACGCACAGTTATAACGACAAAAGTCGACAACCGACACTATTCCTGATTTTTAACATAATTAAATTGGCTAACAATTTCAAAATCATCATAATAAGAAAGTACAACTCAATAGCTACACAACGATACCAAGAATGTAAAAATCGGATAAACGGAACCTATGTTACGAAAGAAAACGAAAAAAATGATATTTTGAAAAGTCCCATTTTACCATTCTCCTAGCCATACGCGTATTGCCCTGAGCCATACGCGTATTGCTCAAATTCCTCGCCATGCCATACGCGTATTGCCCAAGGCCATACGCGTATGGGCAGAGACCATTTTCTTCCCAAAATTCCCATTTTAAATCCAATACGCGTAGTGCATCCCCTCATACGCGTATTACCCTGAAGTGTTACGCGTACCATACGCAAATGGGCAGATGGCCGAGAAAAATAAGAATCCGTACGCGTATTGGCCCTTGCCTCGCCCATGTTACGCGTAATGCCAAGGTTCATACGCGTATGAACATGCCCCATACGCGTATGACCTGGAAAAACCAGAAAAATTTCTGCAGAACAAAGTTCTGCGTTTTCTCAACCAAATTCTTCCAATTTTTCACCTACACCCAGAAAATTACCAATACAATGCAAAACAACATGTATCTATCATGTATCAACAATAATGAACACTAAAAACATGATTTCCAACACATTTAATCGATTTCTAATCAATTTTTCAAAATATGGGTTTTACTAACTTTCTCCAATTCAATCCAAGAACAACCACAAATACACATACATAATCATACACCATCATACAATAATTGAGTTTCGCACCCTTACCCGATTAAATCGATTCTAGAAGTTGTTCTCTTGAATTTTCCAAGCTTTCTCACTTTTTCTCTTCTTCTTCTCTTTTCTCTCCTTTTTCCTTCTTCTCTTTTTCTTTCTCTCTATTTTTCTCTCTTTCTATTCTATTTTTTACTAACTTAATTAAAAATATTATGAAATGACCAAAATACCCCCACACTCAAATATCTCGCAAACGTTCCCAAAACCCGATAAAATATCACAACATTGAAAAATAACATATTTTCAGATAAAAGTCGAAATTAAAGTAAAATAGTAATAAAATAATCAAAAAGACTCGATTAAATAAAACTCACACAAAACTGGGGCGTTACACAACGGGGTTAACAAGGGTCTATCTCCCTTATATCTCCGGTGTTTGGGGAGTTGAAATAATGCATGTACATCATTAGCAAGGTTTTGTTCCCAAAAGCATACGAACAGAAAGTTTACGTTTTTAATTCGTCTTCCTCCCTCTAAGAGTTTAGGCACGTAAATTGGTATCGCAATGCATAGAAATATTTAAATGAATGAACACAAATGAATTACTTCAAGAAAAACATATTCATTACATTAAGGTCATCATTCAAAACAAACAAGTTTTACATGTATACAAGTATTAACGAACAATGAAAAGTACAAATGAAAATACAATGAAGAAGCTAAAGATTGCCATTGATGAGGAGGTCTGACTCCGTCTAGACTTATTGCTCTTAACGACATACTTGCAGTCTGAGTGCTTATTCGGGAAGCTTCAGTTGATGTGCAAACCATCGGCAGTGAATGTAATGACCCCAGCGTCAATCAGATCTTGCACCTTATGCTGAAAGGCCTTGCACTTTTCAATACTATGCCCCGGTGCTCCAGAATGAAAATCACAATAGATACTTGCGTTGTAGCCTAGTGGGGGAGTGCCAGTAAGCGGAGCCAGCGTCCGAAGTTCAACTAATTGAAGTTGGAGAAGATGCCTCAACAACTGAGCATAAGGCATAGGAAGTGGATTAAAGATCCTCGCAGACTTCTTCGGCCTCGGTGGGTACTTCTTAACCTTGGGGTTGTCTTGGGAAACATGAGGCAGCTGCTGTCGGGAAAGTTCTGGACCCTTAGGTTGTGAAGACGACCCCCGAGGTAAATCACCATTTGGGAGAGATCCTACAGTAGAGGGAGAAGTGACAATTTCTGATGCAGCCTCAAGCATGGGGTTGCCTTCCTTTCTCAACACGTTTCTCAGGACTTCCATAATAAAGCCTATCCGAGCCTTCAGCTGATGGACTTCTTCTCTCAGCATTTCCTGCCCCTAAAATAAAGCTTGTACATTCCCCATAAATTTCCCCATCTAGCTACGTACCTCCTTCAACTCAGCTTGAATCTGTTCCATTGCTTGCTGTTGGTTCTGGTGAGTGGAACGACGGTGAAGACAATAGTCAGCCATCCTGCCTACAATCACACAAGGTTAGGAAATCCAGCAATAAGCACCTGTTATGCAGAATGAGATGTATGAATGCATGCATATGCCATGTTTGATTATTTCTGAGAAATCTTTCTGCCTTGATTCAAATTTTTCACAGGAGTACCACAAGGAAAAGATAGATAGCTCGGCTACTAGACCCAAAGCTAAGATCCTTGGAAATAAAAGAACATGTATGTCTGGATGATGATATGGATGCAGAGACATGGGGTCAAGGCTTCCACAAATTCTAGATAACTACTGCGCTGCTGACGAAATAAGCTCAAAACTCTACTCTGATGAGAATATCGGAATACCAGAATATCTGAATAATCGAAATACCAGAATACTAGGCTGATAAGTCCACACTGATAAGAAGACTAGAAAACCAGGTAGGTTGAAGGTCAAGGTTACCTGCAAACCTGTAAACACCCAACCCTTCTCACATGTGGGTTCTAAAACCAAGGATCCTCAGCGTCACGGACTCTCAGGTCGAGAAATGATGATACGTTCACCATTTCTGGTTTGGCATCATCATCAATCGAGGAGGCCTCAACTGATTCCCCTCAAAAGGTCATCCTATGGCAAGTTCTCAGCTTCGGGTCCTCGAATCCAGGAGCGTAATGGGTTTTCCATTTCTCGTCTGCCATTATCGCCCCTTGGGAGGAGTGCCCCCAACTGAGTCCTCGGGAATGGTCACCAGAGTCAACAACTTTCTAGGTTAACACCCTGAAATGCACAAGACGCGGAAATTTGAATATCTTCCAAGAAAGCCTCATCTGGGTGTGGGTTTCATGTAAACCAAACGTACCAAAACGCTACGTAGGCCACATTAATTTCCACTCTAGTCCTAGGTGTACACTCAAGCCTGGGTAATGGGCTTATCTCTCAGATCACCCATCCCACCAAAGAAAACAACAGTCCAGCACAGTCCAGTATATATGTCAATAATGAATGTAAAGCAAGTAAAATGCGATAAAAGCTATAAACATGCAATAAAAGCCATAAATAAAACATGTAAGTTCCTGGATTGGCTGGAATTTTGGTAAAACAACAAGGTGTTCAATGCTGATGTCATGGTGTTGGTGTTGCAGCATTGAGTCTTAGTACTGGGCTGTACTAAGTTATGAAGGTTAACTATGTTTGATGTCATGGGCTTGATGTCATAACATTGCACTTAACACTGGGCTGTGTTAAGGTTGCTAGTTGCTGAAGTGGATGTCTGATGTCACATAGGTGATGTTGTAACATCAGACCTGCAGAACTGAAGCTAATGACAGCATGGGCTTGTTGTTATTAGGGTCGCGTATTAGCTGGAATTGTGGAGAGTGTTGACTCGTTGGATGAGAATATCTTGGGCTAGATATTTTCTGTTACATGGGAGATTTGATTGCAGGTTTGTTGGAGAATTAAAAGGTGGAAGATTTAAAAAGATTTTGGGGATAAAATCTGTTTTAAAAGATTCAGTTTTTAATTAACAAATCTGATCAAATATTGTGACAAATCCAATCCAAATTCAAGGAGCTATATAAAGCGCACAAGACCAAGGAAGAAGGTACAGAAAACAGATTGAAGATCAAGAGCTAGAGGCTTAGAGTCTAGGGTTTGTTTAGAGTACTTGTAATCACACTATTCTAGGTTTGAATAGGTGTTGGATTTTCTGTCCTCTCTAGAAGCTGTGAAGCAATAGAGAGTTGTTGATTGATCGAAGCTAGGAAGCAAGATCAAGGGATCTCAAAGAGGTTGTTCTTTGAGTGTTTTAGGGGATTGAGTAGTGTTCTCATATCTAAGTGGTTTCTTAGGTAGAAAGTCACTAGTAGAGTATAAGTTTAGGAGATTGTCAACTGGTGTGTTGAGTCTGTAAATTATATCTACAAGTAGTGAATTTCACCCCTGGCTTGGTAGCCCCCAGACGTAGGTAGTTAGACCGAACTGGGTGAACAATTCTGTGTGTTTTTCCTGTTGCTTATTCTGTCCATTATTGCAGAGTGTGTTGTTGTGACATCGCACCTTAACATCACACGTCTGGTACCAGAATTTCAATTGGTATCAGAGCAGGCATCCTGTCTGTCTCTGGGTGAGATCTAGGGAAGTTACTTTCTGGTGAAAGATGGACAAAGAGGTTGGAGGATTTGTCAACAGACCCCCTATATTGGATGGCTCAAACTATGAGTATTGGAAGCCTAGAATGACTACCTTTTTAAAGTCATTAGACAGCAGAGCTTGAAAGGCTGTCATTAAAGAGTGGGAAGCTCCTGTTGTGTGTGAAAAAGATGATGCTGGCAAGGATAAAGAAGGCACCTCTAAGCGAAAGCCAGAAGAAGAATGGTCCAAGGAAGAAGATGAGCTTGCCCTTGGGAATTCAAAAGCCCTAAATGCTATCTTCAATGGGGTTGACAAGAACATATTCAGGCTGATCAACTCATGTGAAACTGCTAAGGCTGCTTGGGATATTTTGAAGGCTACTCATGAAGGTACATCTAGAGTGAAGATGTCAAGACTTCAGCTTTTAACATCTAAGTTTGAAAGCTTGAAGATGAAGGAAGAGGAAACTATTCATGACTTCCACATGAGTGTTCTTGAGCTGTCAAATGCATCCAGTGCTCTTGGTGAGAAGATGACAGAAGAGAAGCTGGTAAGAAAGATTCTTAGGTCCCTCCCTAAGAAGTATAAGATGAAGGTAACAACCATTGAAGAATCTCAAGACATCAGCAAGATGAGAGTTGATGAGCTTATTGGATCTCTTCAAACATTTGAACTTGGGCTGAATGAGGAAGAACCAGAAAAGAAGCCCAAGAGTATAGCCTTAGTCTCCACTCCTGCAGCAGCTAAAGATGATGAGTCCCAGGAGGATCTGCCTCAGGCTATAGTTATGTTGGGAAGGCAATTCAACAAAGTGTTCAAGAAGATGAACTATAACTACAGGCCTAATGTCAAGAACATCTCCTCGGACATCAGTAAGTCAAAAGAGAAAGGTGAAGAGAAGACTGCCCAAGATAAAGGTGTCCAGTGCTTTGAATGTGAAGGGTATGGACATGTCAAAAAGGAGTGTCTCACATTTTTGAAGAAGCAGAATAAAGGCTTGACAATTTCCTGGTCTGACTCTGACAGTGAAAGTAAAAGTGAGTCAGCAAAGCATGTTACAGCTTTGACAGGAATTGTTGAATCTGATGATGATAGTGATGGAGAAGTCACCTATGATGAGCTAGCTTCAACCTACAGAGAGCTGTGTTTTAAAAGTGCTGAGATTTGTCAAGAGAACAAGTGTCACAAGGAACAGATTGCTCAGCTTGAGAATGAAAAAGCTGATCTGGAAAATGAAGTGGTGCTAGTAAGAGCTCATCTTGATCAAATGACCAAGTCTGTTAGGATGCTGAACAGTGGTACAGACACTCTTGACAAGATTCTTCAGACGGAAAGGATAGCTGGAGAAAGGACTGGATTAGGATTTGTGGTTGAGGGAAAAGTATCTACTGAAGCAAGCACTTCAGGAACCAAAGTGGAGATGTCTCAACCATTGTCTCAACATCAGCCAAAGGTGTAGGATCCTACTCCTAAGAAAGCTGATGTTTCACAACCTAAGAAGATTGAGAAGAAGACTGGTCATAATCAAAAGAGAAAGCATCCTCAAGGTGCTAGACAGTATATGCCTCCCCAATATCATAGGAGCATGAAGGCTGCAAGGTACAAACAGAACATGTCAGAGCAGATGTCTCAACATCAGGAAAACTGGTATGGATCTAGTTTTAACAATGCTGTACCTTACAATTATAGGAGGAGGAAGCCTCATCACCATGGGAGACAGCCTAGAAGACAGCATCGTCAGTTCAGGATACAGTCTACCTATGATAAAAGACATCAGCACGATAGAAGACAAGCCAACTCTGGAAGGAGAAGACAACATTATGAGTGGCAGCCACAGCTTTATCAGCAAGATGGGAGAAGGTTTAACCACTTCAGAGATGATAGAATCAGATGCTTTTATTGTGGAAGGTATGGACATATGCAGTACTCTTGCTACAAGCTGCATGGATACCCTCAGCCTCAAAACAGAGGGAGAAAGTACAAGCCCAAAGTTGTTAAACAATGGGTACCTAAGGAGAAGGGGAAGTGCTTATTGGTTCGGTTGTCTGACAAAGAAGCAGAAGAAGGAACTTGGTACTTTGACAGTGGATGTTCAAAGCACATGACTGGATCCAAGGAGTATTTGGTGGAGATCATGTTCGGGCATGCTAACAAGGTTGTCTTTGGTAATGGAGAAGAAGGAGTTGTAGAGGGAGTTGGAAGAGTGAAAAATCTTGAAGGACTCACTCTTGATAGTGTGATGCTTGTCCAAGGGTTGGATGCTAATCTGATCAACATAAGTCAGCTATGTGATGAACGGTACAAAGTCTGCTACTCAAAGGATGAGTGTCTGGTGACAAGTGAGAAGGATGAAGTGGTCATGAAAGGAGTCAGAACCAGAAACAATTGTTATTCTTGGATATCCATAAGGGTTAGCCCCACTGTTGATGACAAGACTGATGCTTTAACATTAGGTTGTGACATCAAGTATGAAGGGATACTGAAAGGTCAAACTGAGCTAATGAGCTCTAGGGTGAATCATTTTAAATTTTTAAAAGGAAAGGTTTCGTGGAGGGAAAACTTTAGTAATTGGAACCAAAATCAGGGGCCTTACCATATTAATATCACATCAAGACCTTCCAAAACCATCTCATCACAACGCCTCATCTTCCTAAATCTCAACAACATAGAGAGTTTTGTTCTAAACCTGGTCTATTTCAAAGGAATGATGTCTTCCAAGAACTCTGAACCGGCTCGAACTAGGGTTCCCTCCGAAAACGACCTAGGCAATGATGAACACGGTTCTGGTGCTCCTTCCGAGTCAGATAACCCTAAACCCTCCCCTACGAATAAAACTGAAGGCAGGACATCATCATCCCAAGCTGTTGAAGAGAAGTTTAATGTAGACTTGGAGTTGGAACAGCTTACCACCAAAATCCTGGAGATGGGGATACACGTAAAAGGGATTTCTGTCCCTCTAAGGCAAATGGCTGCTGAGAAGGTCGCCACTCAAGAGGACAAAGATCTTCAAAAGGATGAGGGTAAAGATCCTGATGTCAATGGTAATGTCAGAACATCATCCCATAGGGAAGCTAGTCACAAGGGTAAAGAGAAGGATCAGGTCGAGGTCATTGAGATTGAGGACTCATCTGGTGATGAGAAAATTGGAAGAAGGAAGGACAAGAAAAGGGCCTCAAGTAAAGATTCTCCAAAATCGTGGAGCAAAGTTGACAAGGAGGGAAAAAAGAGGAGAATCAGTAAAGAGTCTGAGTCTGAGAGCGATGCTCAAGACATCGACCCAACTGATAATCAAGTGCAGAATCACTATGGAGCCATGTGGAATTATGTGCCTCAAAGAAAGATTGCACTGGAAAGAGAGGTAGCTCCAGAAGACACTGAAATTATTGACCTCATTGAGTGTGCTGGTCTGCGAAGGACTGTGACGAGGTTGACCAATTGTTATGATGGGCTGGTCAGAGAATTCATAGGTAATATCTCTGAATCTATAAACAACAGCAAGAGTCGAGCCTTCAGAAGAGTTACCATCAGAGGCAAATGTGTATGGTTCTCTCCTAAAGTGATCAATGACTACTTAGGAAGAAGTGAGGAAGAATGTGAAGAATTGGAAGTCTCCAACAATGTGATATGTAAAGAAATCACTGGTGGTCAGGTAAAAGTTTGGCCAGAAGATGGAAAGCTGCAAGCCAGGTTGTTGAGTGTCAAATATGCCATTCTGCACAGAATTGGTGCTGTCAACTGGGTTCCTACTGGGCACAAGACCACAATTTCAGTTGAATTGGGGAAGATAATCTATGCTGTAGGGACAAAGCAAAGAATTGACTATGGCTTCTACATCTTTGATTACACTGTTAAGCATGCTGCTACTATGAAGATACCAATTGCTTTTCCCTCTCTCATTTGTGGGATTATCTTATCTCAACAGCCTGGAATTCTACAGCATTGGGATATAGCTTGCACAAGGAAGCCTGCCTTGTCAGTCCATTCCAAATTGTTTGAAGTGAAACATGTTTCTGACAATGTCAAGACATCTGCTTCAACATCACAACAGCAGCCAGCCAAGACAGGGGTAATTTCAGAACTGGAAGAGGCTTGCAAGGAGTTGGATGAAGTCATCAAAGTTAGTACTAAAAGGAAACAAAAGTTTGAAAGACTTGTCATGACTCTGAAAATGGCAGCAAAGGAAGGTGGAGCAGTCAACACTAGCAAGGATGATGAAGGACCTGGTGATAAAGGAGAAAGTGAGGAGCTCAGCTCTGATGAAGACTAGCTTACTACCTTGCTGTTTTTGGTAGTTAGTAGTTTAGTTTTCTTGTTTTGTTGTTTTGCACTAAATGTGCTTGCTTTGTAATTTGAATATTGTGCTGGTTTATGCACCTACTTTTTGTTCTATGATTTATTTTGCCTATTTGCTGACTGTGAGGCTAACAATGAGGGCTAGTTTAGGAATAATTGAATTGGGATAATTGTCTAATTATGGCTAAAAAGGGGGAGAGTTAAAAATTGCCATGAGGAGAAGAGTAGTTGCTGCTAAAAGAATAAAAATAAAAGGTGTTTAGTTGAAAAGTAATGATGCAGCTGTGGAGGGGGAGTATAGACAGCATAGTTGTAGAGCTGCTAGTGAAGTATTCATAGCATTGAAGAGTGCAGAGTGCAGCAAAGCAGACATCAAGGGGGAGATGTGTTGCACATTGTGAGCTACTGAACAGCTGTGATGCTGGTTCAAGTTTTTGAGGGGGAGCACCAATTGGCTGTTGTCAATAATGAAGATGGTGCTGCAGCAGATCAAGTAATGAAGACTATATGAAGATTGTCAAACTGCTGCAAGTTAAAGTTTCAAAATATTGAAGATATTCTGCTGCTGAAGTCTCTGAAGATGCAGAGATTATTTTAGCCAAAATTAGCCAAAGGGGGAGATTGTAAGTTCCTGGATTGGCTGGAATTTTGGTAAAACAACAAGGTGTTCAATGCTGATGTCATGGTGTTGGTGTTGCAGCATTGAGTCTTAGTATTGGGCTGTACTAAGTTGTGAAGGTTAACTATGTTTGATGTCATGGGCTTGATGTCATAACATTGCACTTAACACTGGGCTGTGTTAAGGTTGCTAGTTACTGAAGTGGATGTCTGATGTCACATAGGTGATGTTGTAACATCAGACCTGCAGAACTGAAGCTAATGACAGCATGGGCTTGTTGTTATTAGGGTCGCGTATTAGCTGGAATTGTGGAGAGTGTTGACTCGTTGGATGAGAATATCTTGGGCTAGATATTTTCTGTTACATGGGAGATTTGATTGCAGGTTTGTTGGAGAATTAAAAGGTGGAAGATTTAAAAAGATTTTGGGGATAAAATCTGTTTTAAAAGATTCAGTTTTTAATTAACAAATCTGATCAAATATTGTGACAAATCCAATCCAAATTCAAGGAGCTATATAAAGCGCACAAGACCAAGGAAGAAGGTACAGAAAACAGATTGAAGATCAAGAGCTGGAGGCTTAGAGTCTAGGGTTTGTTTAGAGTACTTGTAATCACACTATTCTAGGTTTGAATAGGTGTTGGATTTTCTGTCCTCTCTAGAAGCTGTGAAGCAATAGAGAGTTGTTGATTGATCGAAGCTAGGAAGCAAGATCAAGGGATCTCAAAGAGGTTGTTCTTTGAGTGTTTTAGGGGATTGAGTAGTGTTCTCATATCTAAGTGGTTTCTTAGGTAGAAAGTCACTAGTAGAGTATAAGTTTAGGAGATTGTCAACTGGTGTGTTGAGTCTGTAAATTATATCTACAAGTAGTGAATTTCATCCCTGGCTTGGTAGCCCCCAGACGTAGGTAGTTAGACCGAACTGGGTGAACAATTCCGTGTGTTTTTCCTGTTGCTTATTCTGTCCATTATTGCAGAGTGTGTTGTTGTGACATCGCACCTTAACATCACACGTCTGGTACCAGAATTTCAAAACAGGTAAAGCATACAGATAAGACACCCAATGAAATAAAACAGACAAGCGCTAGGATTGACTCGCATAGGGAACCAGAGTCGCCAGTTGTCGCATCTGCGAAAATCAACCGGCAGAAAAAGACAGAAGAGCCGTCAACGAACGTTATTTATCCCGACGCAGGGAAATGAACGATCAAAGAAAACCTCAACAAAGGGAAAAGAATGGTCATCATAACCATAGCCTGGGTTTGGGATTCGGTTACGCGAGAGGAAGGTATTAGCACCCCCCTCGCGTCCATCGTACTCGATGGGATCCACGCTTGTTGTTATCGATCAAAGGGTGTAGGTTATCTGAAGCTCAACTACTAACTGGAAAATGAACGGGAGAAACGGGAAGGTGAAAACCAAAAGAGGACTCGCAAGGATCATCACGATCCTATGCCTACGTATCTTCACGGACGAATGAAGAATCAGAGTCGACGTAGTTCGACGGACTACGGGTTTGTGGGGGAAGGTTGTTCGCCAAGATATCGCATCTCGTGCCTACGTATCCTCAATCGGACGGGAGAGAGGAAGTTAGAGCAGTCGTAGTTCGACTCACAGGGTCTTGTTGTTTTGTGTTTTTTAGTGGAAGATGCCAACATTCGCGTTCCAGCAATTTAGGTGTTGTCGCTCGTTGTATGGAGTCTTATGCGTTTACCTGTTTGTGGTAGAACGAAAATGACGCATCCTTTACGAATGGAGTGAGAGAGATGAGAAGAGAATCCCGAAGGAAGATGATTGTTTGTTTTTATTTTTTAAAAGAAAGTGTTTTGATTCATTGTTTAAGACTCGCATTGCACTAAAGTCTATGACATAGGATCGAATTCGTCGCAAATCGACCCAAGACGGGCGCATGCTAAACACTCTAGGAAAGTGAAGATAAGTCATCCATCCTCCATTTCCCATGTACTTAAGGCTCATGGCGTGCAATACTCATTGTATTTATTAAATGTTTTTTATTTTGTTTAGAGATGAGAAGAGAAAGGACTCAAAGTTGAAAGAAAACACTAAGGGAGACTAGGTCCTACTGTTATCGTGCAATGGTGACCCTACTATTGAGGTTAAGTGGGTATTAACCTACTTGTTATCATACATGGATTGCTAGCCTAATGTCTCTCCTACCTCCAACTTTATCAGAAATTAAGCAGAGCTAGGAATCCTAAGGGATCATGTGAATCAACACAAGTAAACATTATTCTAAACAATCACAAAAGAGAGAAGTGAATAAGAAGTGATAGGAAAAGGCAACATGTAAGTGTAAAATGACATTTAAATTGTCATAATCAACTTACCATCTCCATGTCAAGCTCAACTATCAAGTAGTTGAAAGCAAAGTGTGCAAACATGCAATTATGACTATGTTAAAGTCCTAAGACTAAACTAGGATGAATATCCAATAACAACCAAAGTTAGAAGTGTCCTAAAGGTATGGGATCCTACTAGGGGAAGTAGTAAACCCTACTCTATATTATCTAAGTTAGTGTCCTAATGGAGCATGCAAAAGTGTCAAGTTTTATCTTACACCATCACCTAAACATGTATCATTTACAAGCTATACCAAATGAACTTCTCAAAGTTAACCCAAGTGGAACCAATCCATGTATAAGCAACACACAAGGCATGAACAATGTCAAATGAATGCTTGAAGCATCAAGAAATGAACATGGGATTCACTTTAGGTCATGTTCAAATGATTTGCAAGTTATGCACAAAGATCTTATCTTAAGCATGTTTTGGACAATTATGAACATGTAATGAACAAACAAGTGTGGAAGGAATTCATGAAAGCTTAAGGTCAGAATTTAATCATGTTATTCAATGTGTAAACATGTCAAGTTATCACTCATGTCATCATGGTAAACCAATATCCAAAGACAATACAAATAATTGTCAAATTAGCATCCACACAATTCCACAAAATCATGTTAAATGGCAAGCAAGGAAAGTGAATCCAAATCATGTTAAATGTGTACCTAAGTACAAGAGGCGGTGGTAAGTGACATATGATGATGTTTGAAATGTCAACAAATCATCATGGGATTCACACCAATTAGCATTTAAGAAGTTAGGCAATTCTAAGCAAAGGAAGTACCTAAGACATGTTACAATTGTTCATGAATCGAACCATGATTAAGCAACCACTAAGTTGGTATATGAAGACCAAGGTCAGAATTGAATCACATTTAGAAATGCTTGAAATCAGTGTTGAAATGTCACACAAGTTTGCAACAAATATCCTCTCCAAAGTCCATTCAAGTTAGGCAAACAAATCACCTAAACAATCTCCTATAAGTATGTTACTTATCATTCAAACAAAAGGAATGAAATGGTATGGAAATGTGAGGTCAAAGCATCCAAGTCAGAAGTGAATGACGAATAATATGTCCTAATTGAACCCCAAAGCAATTGTGTAAAGATGCATTTAAGTGGTGTCAAGAAAATAGACAATATGGAAGCACCATTCAAGTTTTCATACACACAAGAGTAAACATCATTCAAGTCATGTGAAATGGCATGTAAGTCCATGTGGGTAGGCCCTAAATTATGCTAAAACATACATGAAAGAGTGCACAAAGTATCCCTAATGGAGGGTGGCATGAAGACATGATCAAGTCAAGATATCAAAACAAGCATTAGGTAGCATCGAGCACTCAATTAAGAACCATACAAAGCATGTGAATTATGATCAAATACAACACCTAATTATGTCTCAATTGTGAATCAAAGTACACTCATGAATGTGTTAAAACTCATCCCCAAAATTGGTGTAGTACCCTAAATTTTGACCAATTGTTTTTAGATTTTTTTTGGTTAAAAGGGGGTGTCATTTGGGTTTTGGGGGGGGGGGGGGTGTCATTTTGGTTTTGAGTTAGTATAAAGTTTTTTTTTATTATTTTATTTATTTATTTATTTTATATAAATATATATATTTTATTAGTTAATCAGGGATTAGATTCTTATTAGAATAAAAGGTAGTTTTTTTTTTACTATTTTTAAGAAAATGTGAATAAGTTCTATTGTATAATTTTGTTTTGGAAATAATTAGGTTTTATAGCTTTTTAGATTTATTAAAAAGGGTCTTTTGGGATTTTATCATTTTTGTCTTATTTTTATTATAAAAGGATTAAAAGCATTAAAATATTTTATTAGAATGAAATTTATTTTGTTATATAATTTCATTTATAATTTTAGTGGGCATTATTTTTAGGTTAATTAAGTAATTAAGGTTATTAGAGATTTTTTTAGATTAGAATTTTAAGGATAATTAGATTTTGTTTAGAGTAAATTGTTTTAATTTATTTTTGAAGTTGTTATTTAGTTATTTTATTTTAAGAGTTACTGAAATTAATCATGTTAAACATTTTGTTATTAAGGTAGGCATTATTTATATTACAATTAGAATTTTTTTTATTCACTAATTGTTCTTATATATACGTATTATTAATTAATCACTAGCATAGGATAGTTATTAATAAGTCACGTTTTGGTTTTACTATTATTTTAATATATTTATTTAGGGTTATTTATAATTATTATTTTTATTTTTATTTTTATTAATTATTTGGTCAATTTGTTGACCGATGACTGTTCATCTTCTTCCAATTCTGAAACCCTAATTTGGACGGCTGAAACGGGAAAAAGGGATCAAATCCAAAATTATCAAAAATCGAATCTTTTATTGCACAAATTAAAATCAATTACAAATCACAATCAAATCTTAAAATCTAAAATTACATCAATTGAATGAGATCCTAAATTCCTAAAATTGAATCTAATCTAATTTAATTCTAAACCTAATTCTAACCTAGAAATCTAACTATAAAAACATAAGAAAAAACAGAAAAGAGGGGATTTTTTTTTAGCACGAACTTGTTGCGTGGAATCTTGGATTGACCTGCAGGACAAAGAAAGGAAGGGATTAGAGACTAAATCGGAAAAGAAAAGGAAAATTATACGAAAAGAATCACTGCACGGACGGTAATCCCACTTAGCTTTGATTTTGATGTTTGATTGAATCGTTTGCATGTTTGGATTTGTTGTCATTTTCTGGAAATTTGAGGGTTAGGGTTTTTTTTGGGGTTAGGGTTTCTCATCCTAGGGTTAGGTTTACGAACCTAAGGCTCCTGGGTTTAGAAGGGTTAGGGTTCATCTTCAAAGGGTTAGGGTTCTTCATGATTGGTGTTTCTGGGTTGGGTTTCTGAAGGGATAGGGTTAGGGTTCTTTGTAAGAACCCTAGGGTTCATCTGGGGAACCCAGAAATTGGTGAAGGTTTGAAGGTGTTTGAAGGTTGGCTGGGTTTCTGGAAATCTGGGTGAAGGATTGAAGGTTCCGGTTGAAGCTCAACCGGAAACCTGGGTTTTAGGGCGGTTTGGGGGTGGTGCGCGGTGCCAGAAAGCTCACCGGCGGTGAAGGAGTATAGAGAAGGGAGAGAGTGAGTGAGGCGAAGAGAGAGGAAGAGAAAGTGAGCAAAGTTAGAGAGAGAAAGAGATTGCAGAAATGAATTTTTCTGAAGGAAATGGAATTTAAATACCCCCTCTGTGAATTCCTGGATGCTTGCCAAGTGGACCATCCAGATTGCTTGACCGTTGAAGTCAAACGATCCCCCTCCCCGCGCGTACACCCTAAGCCACACTTGACTTCTCATCTGAACCGTTAGATGATGAGACTTTGAAAAGGTATATAGATCGGACGCTGTTGATTCAAGAAGATACGGCGCTTTGGATTAATCAAACGGTTTTAAGGAGATCTGGGGAGATCCGTCAGATCGATCCAACGGACGGATTTCAACCAACGCTTTCTTTTTTGGTTTTTTCTGGGATGGTTTTGGCCATTAGGCTTTACGCCCAATGCTATTCAAACCCCCATCAATGGCCCGTTTGCTTTTTTTTCAAAGGGTTTTACACCCCCTGGTTTTTTTTTCTTATTTAATTAATTGAATTATTTAACATAATTTAATTTAATTATTGATTATGTTTTAGGGTTAATTAGGAGATTTAGGATTTTGGTTAAATGTAGGGTTTAGGAATTTTTTTTTTGGGATTTTTGGTTTGTTTTAATTATTTTTATTTTTGGATTTTATTTTGTGAAACTTATTTTTATTCTTCTTTTTTAATCACAATTAAATCAATTCCTTGATTTAAATTGTGAAAGTAATTCCTTTTTTTTAATTATTATTTTGTTGAATTAAGTATCTTTTTTTATGTAATTTAATTTATTAATTTTCATTTAGATTTGGTTGTAATTAAATTTTTTATATAACTTATGTAAATAAAATTCTATAAAGGGTTTGTTTTTTTAGAAAAATTATTTAAAAAAAAAAAAGAGGTAAATATGGGATTGGGATAAAAATAATTTATTTTTGGGATATAAATATTTTTAGGACTTTATTTGAAACGTGGATACTCTTTTGGGTTAATTTTGTTTTTTGGTCATATTAAGTTATTTAACTTTCGATTTAACTTTTTTTTTTATAAAAAATTAGAAATTGGTTTTTTTAAAAGGGTATTTAATGGTTTTTTAAGGGATTTACAAAAGGGATAAAGCTCTTGGTCCGAGAGCCTAAATAAAGGATGGGATAAGGGATATGGATTTAGGGATAACACTCTTGATATCTGAGAGTATAAATAAAAAGATTAAGGGATAAAACTCTTCCTCCGAGAGTCTAAATAATGGATAAGGATTTAAGGGATTTAAGGGATAGAACTCCTCATCTAGGAGTATAAACACTAGACTTAAGGGATAGAACTCCTCATCTAGGAGTATAAACACTAGATTTAAGGGATAGAACTCTTTATCCAAGAGTATAAATAGTGGATTGGGATTTAGGGATAGGTTTTGGGATTTAGGAATAGGATTAGGGGGTAGGAATAAGGGAGGTGAACTACGGTTACTCTGATCCTTCAAATTGAGGATACGTAGGCATAGGGTTGCAAACCAACCCTAGCGAGTATAATTAATAAAAAAACTTAGGTTTTCCTATAACTTAGACAAACAAGCATACCCTAAAATCTAAGGAGGATCCCATTGAGTACAATGGAGGTGAGGGGTGCCTAACACCTTCCCCTCACTTAACCGACTCCAGAACCTTAGGAATCTCTACCTTTAGGATTAGGATTTTTTAGGTTTATCATTATTTTCCTTAGAAAAAAATATGATGGCGACTCGAATATTTTTGTCGGCCGCGACAGCTGGCGACTCTGCTGGGGAACTCCTTCCTAGCGAGAGTCAATCCTAGCCTTAGGATTTAGGGATTTGTTTGTCTTGGATGTTATTTTGGTTTTTTCTATTTTTTTGTTGTTATTTATTTATTTTTATTTCATATATTTATTTATTTAACATTTTGTTTTTTGTATTATCATGCAAGGGATTGGGACATAAAAAAAAAGGAGTGAAGCTAAAACCCAAAGCTTGGAGGATAACCCTAGAACCTAAAGTGGAACGGAAATGTTTTTGCGAGGGACGCAATGTCCCCTAAAATGCATTGATGCCTCACTCAGAGTAGATTCTTCCAAAGTAGTCCTCACGAAAGGGCTAGTCCCTCTCGTAGTGGAATGATTTGGATGTGGTTCGTGACTCTGAGAACCTTAACCTACCCCACACCAATCTATGGAGACCCTATGTATTCAACCCTCAAGGGTTGTTACTAGGCTCCTACCCCAAATGAGACTTATCTCGAAGGATTACCGTAGGAAGGATTTCTCCTTCTCATGGTAAAACAAGGGTATAGTCTGAACATGTTAGGGTCGTTATGCTGTCCAAATTTTTATAACCTACATGTGAGGGGATTGGGTAAACAAGCTTTAGATCTAAACCTATCATAGGGAGCTTACCTAGTTAGGGTCATGCTTACATTCTCACCCTACCCTAACCAAAAAAAACAAAGGGTCCATGTCATCATGCATTTAAAAACTTTTTTGCATATATACATGTTGTGGGGAATTTCAAGATGCGTTGTAGGAATATAGGAAAGAGGGATTCAAACAAAAGGGCTACCCTACGCATTAGAGTGCTAAGTGTTGATTTACAAAGTCTCAAGGACCTTTGAGACTTAATTCCAAATCTGCTCAAAGGATGTTTACACCCAAGTATGGAAGGATCCTTGATCTCTTAGGGATCCCTATGAAGGTAGAGGCCATAATTGCTTTTGCACAACTTTATGATCCTTCTCTATGTGGCTTCCTCTTCAAGGATTTTCAACTAGCACTTACGCTATACTTGGATTTACAAGGAGAAAAAACTTACAAGGGGCATGGGGGCAAAAAAAAAATATATATAAAAAAAAAAGAAAAAGAAAAATGGTCAAGCTTGAAAAAAAACTCAGTTGTACCCCTTGAAGATCCATCATCTCACTACAAGGAGGATAGGGAAGTGCAAGGGCTTAAGAAAGGATACTTGGAGGAGTTTAAAGCTCATTTGAAGAAGGCATTGGGGGCATCCACTTAGTTTATGCCTTCTTAAGTTCAGGAGCTTCCATCTTGGGATTATTGTTTTGGGTTGTTCCCGAGGAATTATTGTTATAAGGCATTTTGGATTTGGGATTGGCTAATGGATTTGGATTTGATGTTCTAGGTGTATGAGTTTCATCCTTTGGATATATTCATCTATGACTACAATGGATTTTGAAATTCCCCCCAAATAAAAATTTTATAAATTATTTAGCATACATCATGCATATTCATACATTCATCACCAACATGCATTCAATAATTAAAAAAAATCATTTTTTTAAAACTTCGTCTCAGGCATAACAATCTGACTTCCCGACCTCGCACTCGAGCGTACCAAAGGAAAGCTATAGATTAGATGGAGAAGGACATGGTTACCCTAAGAGGAGAAATGGATACTGTCAAGGAGAATGTGGAAGAAATGAAAAGCCAGATTGATCAACTGACACTTGCCGTCCAGAATTTGATAGCCAGAAGAACCAATTCATGCCATCAAAGGAAGGTTCCTACTCCTACCTCCCATGTTGAAGACAATAGCCCCTACTAGGGTTTGTCCGTGATCTGGAATGTGAGGAGACTGAAACTGCTAGGCGCAAAACTGTTGACCAACCTCTCGAGGGAACCGTCTCTCCACCTATTTCCAATGGGGCACCTCGTACTACTTACAGACCTACCCCGCGTGAGAGCTACACATACGAGGGTGAAAATCCGAGACAAGTGGCCCTCGAAAATAAAGGAACCACTGTTAGGGAAAGGAGAAGGATTGATGATAAGTACAAATCACTTGAGGAAAGGCTAAAGGTCATGGAGGGACTCAATGTTCTTGGAGTGGATGCCTTGGAAATGTGTCTGGTACCCGATGTGGTCATACCTCCTAAATTTAAGGCACCTAACTTCGAGATGTATAAAGGAGTTAGTTGTCCCAAAAATCACATCCGGATGTTTTTCGAAAGATGGGGGCTCATGCTAAAAATGAAAAGCTGATGATGCATGTTTTCCAAGACAGCCTAGTGGGGCATCTTTGGATTGGTACGTACAACTGGAGAGGACTCACATCAAGAAATGGGAGGATCTGGCAAGTGCCTTTATAAGGCAATACCAATATAATGTAGACATGGCCCCTGATCGCATACAATTACAAAACATGTCTCAAAAAGGGAACAAATCTTTTAAGGAGTATGCCCAGAGATGGAGGGAGCTAGCCTCTCGTGTTCAACCTCCATTACGGGAAAGCGAGCTAGTAGATACATTCATGGGAACTCTGCAAGGGCTATACTATGAAAGGATGATTGGGGAAGTCTCAACAGGATTCACTGACTTGGTTATCATTGGAGAGAGGATTGAGAACGGTTTAAAGACAGGAAAGATTGTGCAGTCATCCTCCGACCAGCATAACAATAAGGGGTACCCCAAAAACAACTCAAAGGAAAATGATGTCAATGTTATAGACCATGAAGATCCGAATCTGGGAGATAATGCATTACTGGGGCACATTGGGGCAACAGTCAATGCCATGGAAGAGGTGGGGGATGAATTCCTTATTAGTAAGGAAGACATGACAAACTGGGGCAAATAGTGGGAGACACCTGAGGAGAAGGATTTCTTTGGGCTGGGTTACAAACCGGCTAGTGAAGGATTAGAAGACGATTTCCATGGCGTGGGATTTGGAATTGGGGACCATATGGCTGCAATGGAGGGGGAAGAAAGGAATGCCTAATTTCAATAATTGGAGAACCGTTGGGATTTCTGAGATAATTTTTGTTCCGAAGTAATTTACTTTTTCTTAAAATAATAATAAGTCCCTTGCTATGCCCAAGGCAAGTGGAAAAAGCTTTGTAGGGCCCCCTTTTATTTCATTGGATTTATTTCTGTCAATAAAATTGCATTTTGTTTTCAATCAAGATCTTTTTCTTTCATTTTCTGTTTATTCAAAATGGCAATATACCTTCTTTCGATATTTTCATTTCTAGCACTTCATTCCAAAAAAAAAAGAAAAAAATCTTCCTCATGCAAATTTAAAAATGGAACTAGTAAAAATGACACCGCTATAATCTCGAATGACTCCGAATTACCGATTAACCAAGCGGAAGAGGGTGATGAGGACGAGTGTGAGCTTCCCGAAGAGTATAGGCAGACTGTTGAGGCAAGAGGACAAGGAAATACAACCTCATCAGGAACCAGTGGATGTGATCAATCTGGGAACTGAGGAAGATAGGAAAGAGGTCAAAGTCGTGCTTCTTCGGATAAGGATATAAAGGAAAGACTGATCGAGCTATTGTAAGGATACTCCGACGTGTTTGCAGGGTCATACCAAGATACGCCAGGACTTTATACAAGCATCGTCAAGCACAAACCACTACTCAAACTAGAATGCACGCCAATAAAGCAAAAGTGGAGGAATACTATATCAGATATAATCCTCCAGATCAGGGAAGAAGTCAAGAAGCAATTCAACTTTTTGTCACAAGGTAACGCCTGTTGGGTTAAAAAACGTGGGAGTAACGTATCAAAGGACTATGGTAATATGGGGCATAAGGAGATAGAGGTTCATATGGATGATACGATTACCTAGTCACAAAAGGAAGAAAATCACATAACTAACTTGCAAAAGTTGTTGGATCAGTTAAGGAAATTCGACTAAAGCCCACAAGGTGTACCTATGGAACCAGACCTGGAAAATATCAGGGTCCATGGTCAGTCAAAAGGGAATAAATGACAAAAGGCAAGCCACCTATATTGGTGCTACCAGTCCCAAGGAGACCACGCATAATGTACTTAAAATACTTAAGAATTCAATGGATTGTGAAACTTCGGACTCCTATGAAGGACCTGAACCTGGAGCTCAATGGAAACTTCTATTTGCATAAGGATAAGGGCTTCAAAGAGGGGCTATCAATTGGGGTGAAAATTCATCGTCTAGGATCTTAAAGGAAGCTAAACTGGATAAGGCAGAATGGGTGCAAACTAGGCTCGAGCAGCTAAGCCTCGTATAAGGGAAATGTGTGGCTGTGGGCAGTTATACCCACAGGGAATTAAGAGAGCGTTTGACAAAGAAATTCGTCCTCGCCTACGCGAAGAGGGAGACTTGGGGTTAAGGAAAATATTACCCATCCATAAAGACCACCACCTCAAATGGACCCCACCCTATAAAGGGCCATATGTCATGAAGAGTGCCTCCTCTGGCGGAGCACTAATATTAACAACCGTGGATGGAGCGGATTTACCACGACCGGTGAACTCCGATTTGGTAAAAAATGCTATGCCTAGAAAAAGAGGATAAAAGCCCGCTAAGTCGAAAACCCTAAAGGGCGACTTAGGCAAAAATTAGGGCGTCCCGGTGGATTGAAAACTCGAAAGAGCAATCCAGGCAAAAATTAGGGATTTGGATAAAAATGATACCCGACAAGTTGAAAACCCTAAAGGGCGGCTTAGTCGAAAAAAAATGGTATATCATCCCGGTGGACTAAGACCCTAAAAAAAGCGGTTCAGGCAAAAGTTAGGGATATCCAAAAGGCATATGACTGAAAACACTCAAGTCACCCCGTAACAGAAATTCAGAAGGGAGTGATCATTTCAGCCGTCATCTTCAGAAGCGAAGTGTCGTGATCTTGGAGTCTTAGGGATATTATCTGGTGTTAAATTTAATAGGAACATAAATAAATTTGTGTTCTTATTGCCATTTTATATTTTTCTGGATTTTACGGTAATATCTCCTTATGAGAATTACCCTCCTTACTTATCATTGCCTATTTTCGGGCCAATTCTCAATAAATTTGCTTTTTTCAAATACATTTCTTCGCCTCCTAAATTAGTCTGCTTGATTACAAGGTGTCGATTAATTGTGAAATAATGAATTGAAATATCAGGTATAAATAAAAGCTTTAAAAAGGGAAAATGGATTTTACGTCGGTTTTTGGAATCATCAAAGGGATCATACTCTTCCAAAGCGGGATATAGGGTCTATACACTGACAGGAATATACGTTACAATCTAACCAACATGGGAGGTTCTTTAATGGCACGTCACAGGAATCAAGGGTATCATGGCTTACTATAATTATCAAAGTTTCAAGGGTCAGGGAGTCAAGAAGTTATGAAAAGTTTTTTTACATACAAACACATGCATTGCATATCATAAAAGAGGCATCAGCCCAAGTCATGCATCAGTCATGTCACTACGCTCTAGCATCTAACATGCACTCATATACGCAAACATGCATACATGCATAAGGTTCATAATCACCAAAGGGATTTTTCATTAAGGGATTTATCAGGGGTTCTACAAAATTCCTATCCAGGGATTTTTCATCAAAAAGAATTTTCATCAAGGGTTCCACTAAGGGTTTTTCAAGGGTTCTATTAGGAGTTTTACCTGAGATTTATCAAAGGGATTCCACCAAAGTGCGTCTCAGGGTTTCACATAAAGGGTACATCTAGGGGTTTCGTCAAGGAGTTTTATCAGGGGTTCAACCATATTTGTATTTAAGGTTTTCCCCCAAGGGATTTTTATCAAAGGGGTTCTATCAAAGGGTTTACATGGGAAAATTCTACACAGGGATTTATCAAAAGGGGTCTACCAGATTTTTCAGGGGTTCTACTGGATTTTGTTCAAGGGGTTCCATCTAGGGATTTTTCAACCAAAAGGGTTTTTTGTTTAGAATTAAAAAAAAGGGGAGAGTTTATTGGGTTTATCATCAAAGGATTCTACCTAGGGGTGTCACTGTTGTGTCAATAGGTTTTATCACAAGGGGTATTTATCAAGGGGTTTAATCGGTTATCTCACCATGGGTTTGTTATCAGGGATTTCAGGGATAGTCAGTGTGTTACCTGTCTGGCTTGGCGGTCAAAATTATGGCCCTTCTTATATTTAATCATCACCTCTTCAAAAAAGAAAGACATGTCGTCTTCCTCTTTCTGTTTCGAAGACGATTAAATAGGGGCAGTGTAGCGAGCGATTTTGGACGCGGTTCTTAAGCGCTGGTCGCTCTCTGCGGTTGAGCTTAAAACTACAGGTTGATTCATTTTTTATCCTATTGTGAGCTGATGAAGGAAGGGAAATAGATGTCTCCAATTAACCCTGCTTTGCATACTGAGTTTAAACAGCGGTCTGTTAGGTTACGAATGCTATCAATGTGGGGGGGCCTTTGTACTGGTTATTTGTATTTTCGCCAATACTGGTTTTTATCTAGACAGAAGGTTTCTGGCGGGGAACAAGGATTAGGATGTTAGGACTGGCGTTTTTGAATTATTGCTTTTGATTGATGGAGATATGGGATTTGGGTTTTTTGTTTAGTGTGCTCGCTAAGATCTTTTCTTTCGATCTTATGCCTACGTATTCCCGTTTACCGAAACAGGGAAATCAGAGCATTCGTAGTTCCTCCTATTCTATGGGAGGAAATGGTTGTTTTTGGTGTCTTGTTCAAAGCCCAAGACGTGAAACGAAAAGGTGGTTGGTATCTTGTTCAAAGCCCAAGATGTGAAGCTAAAAGGTCTCAACTTTAGAGAGAAATTGTCATCTCTAAAGAGGGGGTTGTATGTCACAACGGTTTATAAAGGAGAATTACTTTAACCGGGATACGCGGATCCTAGTAATGCCATAATTTCCTTTATAGGGGTTTTAACCTAAAGGAGAAGACTTTAACTCAGTGTAGAGTAATGCTATCTTTCCTTAGGAATTCCTCATGCTAAAAGAGGGACAGTGGCATGGATGTAGATGATCCAGAGGCTTGCCGCTTACAGCGATTAGATGAAGAGGAAGGAGTTGTTGATGTTTGTGTACTGTGAACGAGGCACAGCTTTGATGCTAAAAGGTTAATTGGATTAACCAGTGGTTTTCTTAAACAAAGCCTAAGAGGAGGCTATTATGTGTCTCGTACAAAGCCCGAGAGAGAGGCTAAAAGGTTTTGACTCAACGATGGAATCTTTTAGTATCTCGTATAAAGCCCGAGATGGAGGCTATTTGACTCAACTAGAGAGTTTTTGTATCTCGTACGAAGCCCGAGATGGAGGTGAAAGGGTGATTGACTCGACGAGGGAGTCTCTTATGTGTCTCGTACAAAGCCCGAGAGAGAGGCTAAACGTTGTTTGACTCCGCTGGGGAGAATCATTGTACAAAGCCCAAGAGGAGGCTATGGTTACTGTTTTAGTTAAGTGACAGGTCCAGTATACTGATTTTAAAGAGAAAATCCGTTCTTATATGAGCAATATTGTACTCAAGGATTTGATTCAAGGATCCGGGTTATTCCTGTTCTTTAAGGAAGCGGGAAATCCGAAGGGTATTGAGACTGTCCGAGACTACGGGTTTCCTTCCTATTCTTGAAGGGTGCTTGAGAATGTCTTTGAGACTCAAGGAGATTAGACCGTCCAAGTCTAGAGTTTCATCTTTTATACTGTGTTTTGAGAAACAGTAGTAGACTCTATGAAAAGACTGTTCTATGAAGATGATTAAGTTCTGTTCCTATACCTCTAGGAGGTCGTCGGGACAATTTGTACGAAGCCCAAGAGGAGGCTGGAATCTTTTAAGAAGCCGAGTGGTCCTTGTACTAAGCCCAAGAGGAGGCTATCATTCCCGGAGGAAGAGATCATTATACGAAGCCTAAAAGGAGGCTGTGAATACTTCTAAGAAGCCGTAGGGTCCTTGTACTAAGCCCAAGAGGAGGCGGGGTTGCTTTTAGGAAGCCTGTGGGTCCTTGTACGATGCCCAAGAGGAGGCCGATGCTTTTAAGAAGCCCGTGGGTCCCCAAACCCCAAGAAATTCAAGGCAATGCTATTCACCGAGAATAGATCAAAGTCAGGAAAGTTCGAGAATTTGGAAAAACTCAAAGATGCCATTCACGGAGAATACATTCATCTTTGGGAGTAGAGTTTCTGGAAGATTCCTAATGAGGACAGCCGAAGAGAAGACTGTATCTGGTGATCCTATTGGGGATCTAGTTGTCTATTTCTACGAATAAATGAAACGGCGTCACCTAGTTCTAGACGTAGTTGCTGGGGAAACTCTAAATATCTATACTATTATTACACAGTTGATATGAGTTTATGAAAGAAGACTTACAGTGAAACAGCCCCACAATACAGTTATATGTATATGAAAGCGGTAAATGAAAGCAATAACCACTTACTCGGTTGTAGAGCTTCCATGCTGTTTGGTTAGTTGTTCAACAAAGAAAGATTGAAAACAACAGTATATTCAAAATCAAAGGAGAAAGTGCTTTGAAATAAAAAGATTTGGGGCTTATAGCTCAAGGAGAGGCCCAGGGTTTTATCAATGAGCGCACTGTTTGAATTTGTATAGAGGGACTTATACAAGTGACTGAGGCCCAAAAAGGTTTTCTGTACAAAGGGATGGGTCTTACACTCTCTCAAGAGGCCCAAAGGGTTTAAAGAAAAAGAGTGGGGCTTATAACACGAGGGTAAGCCCAGATGATTTTTCGTTTAAAATGGCGATCGCGCCGAGGTTTTCTTTTAACGCAGAGGGCCTTATACAATAAGTGAGGCCCAAAAATGTTTTGGTTTAAAAGGGGATTGGCTCTTACACTCTAATAGAGGCCCAAAATGTTTTGAATGGGTCTTATAGCTCAAGGAGAGGCCCAAGGTTATTTTTAAAAGGCGACGATCGTGCCGTTTGTTTTTGACGGTATCGGGACTTATACAATACACTGAGGCCCAAAAATGATTTGGTCAAAAAGGATTGGGTCTTACACTCTCTCAAGAGGCCCAAAAAGTTTTAAGAAAAAGAAATGGGTCTTACTACTCGAGGGTAGGCCCATGTTTATTTTTAAAAAAGGAGACGATCGCGCCGTTTATTTAAAAATGTACAGGGGGACTTATACAACGAATGAGGCCCAAAAATGCTTTCTGTACAAGGGGTTGGGTCTTACACTCTAATAGAGGCCCATTTGTGTTTGAAAAAAGTTTGATGAGGGTTGAATTGATTCAAAACCCTAATTTGTTTTTAAAGTGTATTTTTAATTTAATAAAAATTCAATTAAAAGGATCAACGGTTGTTAAATATGTGAAAACAAATTATGATCTTGGATCAATGTTCCAAAAAATCATGTGTCTTCCTACAAAATGATTGAAATCAAATTAGGGTTAGAAAACAAAGGGAGAAAAAAATATTTTAAATGCTAAAAACACATAAAACATTAATTCTTTGCAAAAATATCAAATATATGAAATAAATAATATTTTTGGGGTTTTTTTGGTAAAATCAAATATTTAAACATTTTTGTGAATTATTGCAAAAAGAACCAATCAAAAATGATAAAAATTGAAGGAGTTATTAATTTTTCAAATCATTAAAAAATAATAATATGAAAAATAACAAAATAAAAAAGTGATAAAAAGAAGTCTGGGGCGAGGGGGATTCGAACCCCAGACCTCTCGCTTGCCAATACTCACAAAACCAGCTGATGAACCGCTGGGGCGCAATGCCAATTCATTAATAACATGGCAAGTGAAAAATATATATCAAACTTAGTTGGAAAACCTGAAGAATGGCGCCATGGCCATCTTCTTCCTCGAGCTCGTGCGTGAAGCACCATATCTCATTCATCTCTCAACCATTGGACGTGATTCAAACACCAAACCCGTGCGTTTTTTCACAAGGAATAAGATGGCAATACCCAATTTTATTCATTTTCAGTGTGGAGTAAAATAATCATGATGAACACAGATGAACCCTAATTTGCAAAAGCAATCGTGCAGGCATGGTTATAAGGTCTATGATCCAATTTCTTAAGGCAAAACAATCAACACATGATGGCAATCAAATGGCAAAAATATCATGCGAGGAAATATGCATGGATCATGGAGTTTGAGTTTGAAGCTCACCTTGATGCAAGCTGAAATGGAACTTTGCCCAGATGGTGTTCCAGTCGTGAATTGGTGATCCCTATAGCTTCAATTGATGTTATGGAGTGTGTTACAAGCTTTGGAACACTTTGAAACTCTTTGGATCAAGCTGGAGACCTCCACCTGCAAAATTGAAGCATAATGGCTTGGTTGAAGAGTGATTTTGAGCCTGGGGTGTTACAGTTGGTGTTTAAGTGTTTGGACACCTCAAATACATCATATGTGATGTGTTTGAGCAATTGGAATGGATTGATTGTGGCTACAACTCAAAACCCGATAGTGGTTACTCAAAAACAAGAAAACTTGAGGTTTAAGAAAGAATGAGAGAAAGCAGTGCTGTAACTGGCTTTGGTGTGAGTTGAATGATCCATTGGGACCTCTATTTATAGGTGATCAACTTTTGTTTTGGAGGAATAGTGAATGGCTGCTGGATCAGATCACATTTGCATGGATTGGCTTGGAGGATTTCTTCCCAAGCAAGGCAAGCTAGCCATTCCCAAGAGCAGGGCTATGCCTTGACCAAAACCACATTCCTCAGATGTTTTTAATGTTGTTTAATCAGAGAAATTGACTGAGTAGGGTAGCTACCTTGACAATGCACTATTCCACATTAATGCACTTTGAATTCAAGGCAAAATGTGCCAAAGTGGATGAACTTCAAGTTGGAAGATTCCTTGGCTTTTTGACTCAGATTTATCAGTTGGATCAGATGCAATGTGATTGGTTTGAACACAGGTGGCATAGTGATCCTTAGTCTTTGGCTCAAAATCGTGTGTGGCAAGCAAACATGCAAACTGATTTTTCCAAAACAGCTTGCAGCAGCATGACTTTGGGCATGGATTTCTCATGGCTTAAGTTGAATCAATTCATGCTGTTGAGCTCTTTGAATTCTTAGCAACATATGCAACAACATTGATGATTAACTTTGGACTTGATTCAGCTTGCATCTATGTGAAAAGATCTCACAAGTTTTGGTGTTTCAACAAAATCTGTCTTGGACAGAATTTTTCTAAGTGTTGGAAAATGGTATATTTTCATGTTTTTAGCCACTTTGGCTCACTCATAGCTCAAAATCCATAATGAATTGGAGTTAGGCCTAGTTGAAGTTTTTGTAGAGGGTAATGAGAGCTACAAATCCATATTTGGATGAAAGAAAATGGCCTTGTGGTTTAGGAGTTATGGTCCTCCAAAGTTGGTACCTTTGTCACTTTATTTTTAACTTAGAAAATTTTCTAAGTTTTTATGGTTACCCCTTTTACAAGTTATCCAACTTTTCTTGATTTTTCTTGATGAATGATGATTCAAATCATACATAAACATCATTTTAGGGTTAAAAATCCATTTTGGTGAAAAATCTCAAAAAGTCAAAGTTGACTTTTGTGCACAGTTGACTTTTTATCAGATGAATTCCAAATTGTGCAATTCTTCAGGAAATCATGTCCTTGACCTAAATAAAACTTGATGGATATGTTCCATGGGTGCCATGGGGTATATTGAGGTATGTCCTAGGGCTTGGGAGCTTGTCCTGGTCAAAAGTCAAAGTTACAGTTGACTTTTCTCTTAAAACCCTAATTGTGGTGCAGATGAAATTGAGACTTGTTGCTCAAGCTTCTTGGATTAATCCATTGTTCCAAATGGATCAATATAGTTCATTAGAGACCCTCAAATCATGTCTTGAGGTCTTGGCTCTTGATTTGTCCCAAAAGTCAACTTAGGGGTGAATTAGGTCAAGAAACCCTAATTCCTGATTTTTGATTAATGCATCCCCTGAGGTCAAATTGACTTGATGCTTGGGTCCATGAGGTTCCATGGAGCACATTAGGTTGTGTTTTGGATCTTTGGCTTATGCCCAGATGAAATTTTCCATCTAGAGGCCCTGGTTGACCAAAACCCTAATTTGGTGACACTGGCGATCTTGAGACTTGATCCAACTAAAAGGAAGCAGCCTTGTGCTTAATCCTTGAAGTGGGAGTCCTTTTTGATCCATTGTGGATGTTTGAGAGGTTAGACAAGTTGAAGATCATGTCATTCCTTGATTGATCCTTTGTCTAAGGCTCTGAGAGGGCTTAAAACCCTAATTTTGATTGTAGTGAATGCTCAACAACCCTTGAGGCATTTGGTGATGCATGATGGTTCATCCATATTGTGATGATGATTTGCACAATGATGGGAAATCTTAGTGGTCAAAATTTGGGGTATGACAGATGTCCCTATTTAATCTTCTTGGACACGAAGGTGTGAATGACGAAGGTATTCGGGCATTCGGGGTGCAAGAGGATTAAATATCGGAATACCCAAAATTTTGATGGTGGTTATGAATGGTAGCTTGCGCATTTATCTTCTTTTGCTAAGCAATGATGCTTAGAAAAGGTAAACTTCCCCTCGATCCTGGTTTTCAGCCAAGGAACTGGTCTTAGTTACGGAAACAAACTTCCCCTCGATCCCGGTTTCCTACCAAGGAACTGGTCTTAGTTTCTGATTTAAACTTCCCCTCGTTCCTGGTTTCCTACCAAGGAACTGGTCTTAGTTTCTGTTGTAAACTCCCCCTCGATCCTGGTTTCCTACCAAGGAACTGGTCTTAGTTTCTTTTGTCAATAAACTTTACTGACAAGGGACGTTATGCGTAGCGGCTTTCCCTCAAACTTCTCGCCGAATTTTCCTAGGGAGATGCCATTTGAGTGGAAAAAGTTTTGATGTCAGACTTGCTGGGGAACCCAGTCGTCTGAGTTGTAGAGGTGCATAAACTTCTCTGTGGGAGACGCCATTTGTCGATTCTACTGGGGGAAAGCGAGTATCTTGAGAGACTGTTTCCACTTGGGGATCTTACATCATACTTTCCTCGGGATCTTCCCAGAGAAATGCCATATGATGGGTTCCAATTTTGAGGTGCCGATGACCTTTTCATCAGCGATCTTTTCGGAGCGAAACTGACATGCTGCCGAATCTCCGATTACGAGGCTTTCTCGGTGGATTTTCCTTAATCCAGGAAAGCAAGGATATCATCTTTAATGGCGAAGAGTGATGTCTGTTGAAGGTTCTCTGGCCTTTCAGAGGTTCAAGTTATCAAATTGGTCGAGTGCCGACTCTGATCTAAAGATACACTGGTGGCGAGATTGTTCAGACACAATGTTTCCTGATGAGGAGAGAACTGACAACTCGATTGAGAGAACCCCTATCACTAGGGGATAAGACTGACTAGAGTGATAGCGATGCAATATGAAATGTAAATGCAAATCAATAATGCATGATGTATGTATGTATATGCTGACAAAACTGACGCGACACACAAACTAAAAGATGAACATGACTGGATACTCGACCATCGCGGGGCGTATAGAGATATCGCGGGTTCAAGATAGCAATTCCACCTTGCTTAGGAGAGATAGTCCCTGCGGGGAATACCGTTGATCGGGCTTAGGAGGTAAGAACTCTGCCGTGGTGTGTCAGACGAAACAAGGTCTCTGACACAGTTGATTCCTTCATTCAGGCGTACTGGGTTAGAAGGAGTACTTTGATTCTGCACTTCGAAGTTCGCTTACTTCTGGAGAAGCGGTTGATGTTCAACAGTCAAAAGAAATTGGCATATTTATTTTAAAAGCAGAAAAAGTTTTAACAAGTAAATTCATTTTTGTTTTATTTCAAGAGTCGTTAATCATGTTAACAACTTCGTTCTGTAAAGCTAAAACAAGCAGGAATTACAAACAAAAGCACAAGGCTCAAATTTTATTGATGAGATGGAGATCAGCCAAACGCGTGATTCCAAAGAGTATTTACAAAGTTTGAAAATGGTAATTTACAGGGAAAAGGGCTACGTTGAAACATAACGACCAATATCCTTCTACCAACTTTGAATTCGGGGCATCCTAAGCTTCTGTCGAAGATGACCTTGACTGGAGTTTTCCTCTGATGGATGATGTAACTGCTGCTGCTGAGGGACTTGCCTCTGTTGAATATAGTTACTTGCCATTATCCCTAATTTTTTCCTGGATTGTACTATGATGTTTCCAATCCACCGGGATGATTTTTCCCATGTCTCTAACTTTTGCCTGGACCGCCCTTTCGAGTTTTCAATCCACCGAGATGTTTTTTTTTCTTTTTTTTAGGCGAAGTATTTCTTGACTACATCAACATTCGTGGGGTAGGCAAATTCCTCTCCGTCCATGGTTGCAAGTCTCAAGGCGCAGCCTGAGAAAGCTTTTGTGACCACATAGGGGCCATCATGATTCGGAGTCCACTTGTCCCGGGAATCAGTGAGAAAAGATTGTATCTTCTTGAGCACGAGGTCTCCTTTTCTGAAGACACGAGGTCGGACCTTTTTGTCAAATGCCTTCTTCATTCTTTGTTGATACAGTTGACCGTGGCATAATGCCGTGATTCGTTTCTCTTCGATCAGATTCAGTTCATCGTGTCGGCTTTGACACCATTCAGCTTCTGTGAGCTTAGCTTCCATCAGTACTCGGATCGATGGGATCTCCACTTCTATGGGGAGCACTGCCTCCATGCCATATACTAGAGAGAAAGGGGTAGCCCCTGTTGAAGTGCGGACAGATGTGCGATAACCGTGAAGAGCAAAGGGTAGCATCTCGTGCCAGTCTTTGTAGGTCACAACCATCTTTTGAACAATCTTCTTGATGTTCTTGTTAGCCGCTTCTACCGCTCCGTTCATCTTGGGTCGGTAGGGAGATGAGTTATGATGTTCGATCTTGAACTCTGCGCACAACTCCTTTATCATCTTGTTGTTCAAGTTAGATCCATTGTCAGTATTGATCTAGCTTGGAACACCATAACGGCAGATGATATTTTTTTTTGATAAATCGGACCACCACTTGTCGGGTTACATTAGCGAATGACGCTGCTTCGACCCACTTGGTGAAGTAGTCAATGGCTACCAGGATGAACTGATGTCCGTTTGAAGCCTTGGGCTCAATCATGCCAATCATGTCGATTCCCCATATGGAAAAAGGCCATGGGGAAGAAAGAACTTTGAGATGTGATGGCGGTACATGAATTTTGTCGGAGTATATCTGACACTTGTGACACCTCCTCATGTACTTGTAGCAGTCGGATTCCATGGTCAACCAGTAGTACCCGGCCCTGAGAATTTTTCCCGCCATTGTGTGTCCGTTGGCATGAGTGCCAAAGGATCCTTCATGAATTTCTTTCATGAGCATGTCTGCTTCTGGTCTGTCGACACATCGGAGCAAGACCATGTCAAAATTTCTCTTATAGAGAGTGTCACCGCTCAGGAAGAAGTTTCCAGCCAATCTTCTGAGGGTTTTTCTGTCCTTTCTTAGTGCCCCAGGTGGGTACTCTTGTTTCTGAAGGAAGCATTTGATATCGTGATACCAAGGTTTGTTATCTATGACTGCTTCGATTGCGAAGATGTAAGCGGGCCGTTCAAGGCGCATTATGTCGATCTTAGGTATGTCATTCCGTCGACCTACCCTAATCATGGAAGAGATAGTGGCTAATGCATCAGCCATGTGATTCTCATCACGAGGGATGTGATGAAACTCAACTTTATTGAAGAAGGGTAACAACCTTCTTGCATAGTCTTTGTAAGGAATCAATCCTGATTGGTATGTGTTCCAATCTCCTTTTATCTTATTGATGACCAAGGCTGAATCGCCGTATACGTCCAAGTTTTTGATCCTTAAATCAATCGCTTCCTCGAGACCCATAATACAAGCTTCGTATTCGGCCTCGTTGTTCGTACACTTGAACGTAAGTCGAGCGGTGAAAGGAATGTGGGTACCCTGAGGGGTAACAATGATTGCCCCAATTCCGTTTCCGTAATGATTAACTGCTCCGTCAAAGATAAGTCCCCATTGGGAACCTGGTTCTGGCCCTTCACTGGGTAACGGTTCATCGCAATCTTTCATTTTTAGATACATGACATCTTCATCTGGGAAGTCAAACCCGATTGATTCTCGATCATCAATCGGTTGATGAGCCAAATGATCGGCTAAAATACTTCCCTTAACGGCTTTTTGAGCGTGGTACTCTATGTCATATTCTGATAACAGCATCTGCCAACGGGCAATTCTTCCCGTAAGAGCAGGTTTTTCAAATACATACTTGATTGGATCCATTTCTGAGATTAACCAAGTAGTATAACGAATCATGTATTGACGAAGACGTTTGGCTGCCCAAGCCAAAGCGCAGCAAGTTTTCTCAAGCATAGTGTACCGAGTCTCGCAGTCGGTGAATTTCTTGCTCAAATAGTAGATGGCCGACTCTTTTCTTTTAGTTTCATCTTGTTGGCCAAGTACACATCCCATCGAGTCCTCTAGGACTGTGAGGTAAATGATCAGTGGTCTTCCTTCCACTGGAGGTGATAGAATCGGAGGATTCAACAGGTATTCCTTAATACTGTCGAAGGCAGTTTGGCAATCCTCTGACCAAATGCAATCCTGGTTCTTTTTCAGTAATTTGAAAATCGGCGCGCACGTGGCGGTCATAAGGAATATGAATCTGGAGATGTAGTTTAAACGTCCCAAGAATCCTCTGACTTCTTTTTCAGTTTTCGAAGAAGGCATTTCTTGAATGGCCTTGACCTTGTCAGGATCAACCTCAATTCCTTTCTGGCTGACGATGAACCCTAGTAGCTTACCCGAACGGACACCGAAGGTGCACTTGTTGGGATTCAAGCGGAGCTTGAATTTTCTCAAACGTTAGAACAATTTCGATAGATGTTCAACGTGCTCACTCTCTGTTTTTGATTTTGCAATCATATCATCGACATATACCTCGATTTCCTTATGTATCATGTCATGAAACAGAGTAGTCATGGCCCTTTGATAGGTTGCCCCGGCGTTCTTCAAACCGAACGGCATTACCTTGTAACAAAAGGTACCCCATGGGGTAATGAACGAAGTTTTTTCCATGTCTTTCGGCGCCATTTTGATCTGGTTATAGCCCGAGAATCCATCCATGAAGGAGAATACTTTGAACTTTGCTGTGCTGTCAACCAGCATGTCAATGTGTGGTAAAGGGAAGTCGTCCTTTGGACTTGCCCTGTTCAGATCTCTGTAATCAACACACATTCTGACCTTTCCTTCCTTTTTGGGAACGGGTACGATGTTGGCTAACCATTGAGGATATTCAGCTGTAGCGAGGAAACCCGCGTCGATCTGTTTCTGTACCTCCTCTTTGATTTTGATGGCCATGTCCGGATGAGTCCGTCTCAACCTTTGTTTTACTGGCGGACATTCCGACCTCAACGGTAAGTGATGTTCCACGATGCTGGTATCCAACCCTGGCATATCCTGATAGGACCAAGCGAATACATCGGGAAATTCTTTGAGAAGCTTTATCAAACTCTCTCTGGAAGTTGGACTGAGCAGTGCCCCAATCCTGATTTCTTTTCTCTCTTTTTCTGAACCCAAGTTTACCGTTTCCAACGGCTCTTTTTGGGGTTCAATGGACCTCTCCTCCTGTCTGAGTAGTCGGGAGATCTCTTCTGAAATTTTGTCGTCATTTTCTTCTTTAGCCTCGAATACCGGGACCTCAAAGTCGGGAGAAGGCGTCGGATCGTATGTTTCAACTGGGTTTAAAACAAGCAATATGCATGACGTGATGATTCGTGTTTAGAAGAGATAGAGAAAATGCAAGTGTGTGCAGTGTTTTATTTTTATTACTGCTTGTTTTTATTTGAATTGTTTTTTAGGATTACCATTTTCTGAAAAAAGCAAAAAAGAGAAAACAACAATAAATGCGGAAATTACAGAACGACGTTATTTTATTAATGAACAAGTCGATCCTTGAAACCACAGCCCTATAAAACAAAACTCTGTCGCTTTGGGCAAAGCGAAGAGGGATATTTACAGAAAGCGAGCCCTATCAAAACATCCGTTTCACCTGGGCAGGGTGAAAGGTTAAAGATGGCAATTACTTTGACAGATGAACGACCTTCGGAACATCAACAACAACCCATTGGCGGCGAACTCCTCGGTGAATCACAAAGTCTGGCACCTTCCTTGATTTGTCTTCAGAAATGACGCTGATTTCTGGTGGAGCGGGATCATTGGAATCTGTCTCCCAGGCAGAATTGTCGTAGGAGAATTCCTCTGTTGCATTTTGCATATCATTTGTGCTCTCAGCTGTATCTCCCTATCCAGTTGGCTGGATATCTTCGAGCCTGATACGAGAGCTTTCGGGAGCGGTGTACTTGACCATGTAGTCGTATTTTCCACTTGGTTCTCCCAGAGTGTCCCAAACTTCTTTGGAACTGGAGGAGTCATCTCTCTCAATGACGTTGACCTCGGGAAAAGCATAGTTGATGAATTCAAGTCCTGCAAACGTTGCGAATTCATCTTCCTGTTGAGTAGTTTCTGAATGACCTGAGTGTTGATCCCATGACATGGTGGGGACACAGGTATTCTGTTCAATGACGGTCAGCTGATTTTCATTGTTCGGCTGACTTTCTTGCCCCAAGTTTCCTGGGTAAGGTTGCCACATTGGCAGACCATCCATTGGGCCATAGTAGGTGTAGTCAAAGTTGTCTTTCATCAGAGTATCTTCCTCTAATGAATTTGGCGGAGCACGGCATCCTTCCGGATCACAACCTCCGTATATCATTTCGACGTCTGACCTTGGTATAAGTCTCGGACTCTGTGCGGGATAGTAAAATGGTATAGGCACCTCTTCCTGAGACATATAACCGTCCTCGTTGAGATAGAACTTCCACTCTTCATCCGTGTCAGAGGGATCTTCCTCATTGATAGCATGTACTGCTTGAGACACTGGGTGGAGGAAACCTCCACTGTGAAAGAAGTTTTGAAGGGGATGAAGACTTTCATCGTTGGCAGCTGTCTGGGTACAGGTTGCAGAAAAACCAAGACCCTTCTTTGTTTTATTGTCAATAGGAATGACAAATTGTCCCCATCTTGTTGTATCGGTACTCTCGATTGCTTTGATAGCATCTTTGTATGAGGAAATCGAGGTTCCTCCTCTGAATTGATTGTTCTCGCTCATCAACAGTGCTTGGAACTGCGTTCCAATAACCTCCTCGGGTTCTATACCAGCAGATGGTGACAAGTTACTCACCAGCAAGGCTTGTTCCCCACAAACTGTGACAAGTTGATTGTTCTTGACGAACTTTAGCTTTTGGTGGAGGGTTGAAGTGACCGCTCCAGCCTGATGTATCCAAGGTCTTCCTAGTAAAAAATTGTACGTTGCCCGGATGTCCATGACCTGGAAAGTGACTTGGAAAGTGTGAGGACCAATAGTTATGGGAAGATCAACTTTGCCGATAACTATTTTTCTGGATCCGTCGAATGCTTTGACGACAACCTCGCTAACCCTCATCGGAGGTCCTTTGAATGATAATTGCATCAAAGTGGACTTCGGCATAACATTCAGGGCTGACCCTGTGTCTACCAGTACGCTGGCTAAAGCATCATCCTGGCAGTTAACTGTGATATTGAGCGCCATGTTATGACGCCGACCCTCTTCAGGTAATTCTTCATCACTAAATCCCAAATTGTTGCAGGAAGTGATGTTAGAGACAATGCTATCGAATTGTCTGATTGTTACATCCTGTTCCACAAAGGCTTGTTCCAAGACTTTTTGTAGAGCCTCCCTGTGGGCTTCTGAACTGAGTGACAGTGATAACACCGAGATCTTTGAAGGAGTCTGTAACAGTTGATCGACAATGTTGTATTCACTCCTTTGGATGAGCTTCAGCATCTCATCATTATTTTTCGAAAGGTCGGGATCACTGGATTGACCGACTGGGGGATCGGGAGCTTCTGTCTGAAGTTCCTTTTCCTTGTTAAGTTCCCCAACCCCTCGGTTGAAGATTCTACCACTCCGTGTTACTCGACTGATGTCTGAAATGTTCACAACGGAGGGTAATGGAATTTCCTTTCCATTTTCAATTATTGTTGCACCGTATTTGTAAGGGATCGCCTTAGCTGATTCATACGGTAATGGTCCCGGCTGATAGACGACTACGGGAGCTCTCTGATTTTTCTGACCATCATAAGTAATCTCGATTCGTTCCCGGTTGGGAACCTTAGATTCGTCAAGTAGAGGGATAATGGCAAAAACATCCCTGGTATGGTGACGACCAGAGATGGGTCCAGAACCCGAATAGGGACGAATTTCTCCACGATCGACCTGACCTTGAAGAGCTGCTCTCACAAGGTAACACCCCTGGTTACTTTCCGAACAGACGCTACAACTGTCATAGTTGTGTGGTGGCACCTGGCCACGCCCACTTTGAATACAATGCAACCTCACTAGGTTAGCTTCCACAGATTGGACATCCTGACTCTGATGTCGAGTAGGATTCCAGTTATTGATACTAATTTGCTGAGTATCCTCATCCATATAGATTGGCATCCACCAGTGATTTAACAAGTACTGAAGTGCCTCCTGGACAAGGGTACAACCTCGATCGTTTTTGCAACCTGCTTTACAGTTTTGATAGTCATGTGATATTAAGAATCCGAGTCGGACCTGCTCAGCGTGTAACTCTACCAGGTTGGTATTCATCACGCGAATATCGAAGATCTGAACCATGTTGATTTGATAGGAGTTCCTATCATGGTAGTCTTGGATCCATCCAAGATCCATCTGACGCTGGAGGGCCTCTTGTATGAAAGAGCATCCCTGTTTGTTTATCGAGCAAGTCAGACAGGAACTGTAATCGTGCCGCGGCAGATTATGATACTGGCTTTGCCTTGAGTGCATTGCCACCAAGTTGACATTCATTGCACGGATGTCGTGGTTCTGAATGACGTTAGAATTCGTGTAGACCATGTTAACTCCACGAACTCGGTGCTCCTGGATCCATCTGAGATCCATTTGTTCCTGTAGAGCTGCTTGCACTACCGAACATCCTTGATTGTCTTTAGAGCAGATATCACATTGATGATAATTATGAGGTGGCACATGGCCATATCCACTCTGTCTACAATGCATCTTGACCAAATTGGTTTTCAATAAGAGTACATCGTGAATTTGATAGACATTGTTAGTCTCTCCTTCTATCAAATTGACTGCAGCCTTCTCATGTTGAGGCAGCGGGTTCGTGAGAACATTCGGATTCGTATCGTTGAAGGATAAGACCCCGCTCCTAACAAGTTTTTGCACGTCGGACTTGAAATTGAGACAAGTCTCTATGTTATGCCCTGAACCTCCTTGATGATAAGGGCAAGTTTGATCCACCTTAAACCAAAAATGCGGATTTTCCGGTACTGTAAGAGGAGATTTAGTCTGAATGTGCCCCTTAGCCAGTAGTAATGGAAACAGTTCTGCATACGTCACGGGTATAGGATCAAATCCCGGAGGCCGCGTTGTACGGTTGTTATTATATGGAGGACGAGCCTGCTGAAGAGGCTGTTGTGTCCTTTGCTGGTCAGGTTGGCTCTGCGCAACCTGAGGTTGATACGTAGGAATAGACGCAGGGTTGATAGCAGGAGTCACAGCTGCTACTGGCTGATAACGTCACCTTTGCTTTCCGAGAGAGATATTCCCAATATCTTGCTCTTTTTCTTAGGGAGAGTACTACCATATTTTTTAGTACCGCTCGTCGATCCAGTGTCTTTTACCAAACATCCTTCTTGGACGGCTTCCTCAAGACGTACACCCATGCCGACCATTTCGGTGAAATCACTGGGCGCACTGGCAACCATTCGGTCATAGTAAAATGAGCTTAAGGTCTTTAAGAAGATCTTTGTCATCTCTTTTTCCTCAAGAGGTGGATAAATTTGAGCGGCGATCTCACGCCACCTTTGAGCGTACTCCTTAAAGGTTTCCTTGTCCTTTTGCGACATTGATCTGAGTTGATCTCTGTCGGGTGCCATGTCCAAATTGTATTTGTATTGTTGGACGAAGGCAGTACCAAGATCTCTGAAAGTGCTGATCGTAGTACGGTTTAAACCCATGTACCATTTGAGTGCGGCACCGGTTAAACTATCCTGAAAGTAGTGAATCAGTAGATCCTGATTCTCCGTCTGGGCTGACATCCGCCGAGCGTACATCACCAGATGGCTTTGAGGGCAAGAGTTACCCTTGTATTTTTCAAAGTCGGGCACTTGGAACTTGTGCGGGACTTTCACATTTGGGACCAAGCAGAGATCTGCGGCGTCCTTTCCGAATAGATCCTGACCGCGAATAGCTTGCAATTCCTTCTGCATTTCCAGGAACTACTCCTGGAATTCATCCATTCGGTCAAACATAGTTTCCTTCTTACCAGAAGGTGTTTGTGGAATCTGTCCTTCCGGGACAGTGTGCACCACAGGGGGGTACCGTGACTACGGCAGTGAGTCTTGGCGTCTCCCGAAGTTTGTAACCTTCAGGAGTCTTCAGTATGCCCCTGGCATCTTCGCTTTCCCGAAGTTTGTAACCTTCAGGCCCAGCGGCTTCTGTTGTGATTCCCTGATCCTCAGTGATCGGCGGAACATATCCTTCCGGAATATAGTTAACAGGCATGCCCCAAGGACGATCTTTCGGTATCTGATACCTAGGATCATACCTCTCCACTATGGGCATTGAGGTGATCTCTGAGATCACAGTCCTTTGTAGCTGAGCTTCTGCCATGGCTTGCATGTCGTTACGAAGCTTTCTCATATCCTCTCTCAGAACGTCGATCTCTTCTTTCAACTCTCTGTTTTCTTCCTCAAGATCATCCATCTTTTTCTGACGATTGGCCCGAGTATTATACGAATGAGACAGTTTGACTCTAGAATCGAGACACAAACGTGAGACTCGTAAGGAAGAAGAATACGCGATGTGAGAATGATGAATGCAATGATTATATTAATTGTTTAAGGTTTAATCAAAATAAACTTTGACAATTAGATTACAAATATCAAACGGTGGGGAAACCCCTTTTTATTGAAATTCAAAAGATTACAGGAATGGAAATACAGTAGATTACAAAGTGCAGAAACAGAAACCTAAACTAATGGGTCCTGAGTTCTCTCTGAAGAGAAATCAGGTGCTGATTCTGGGACTTTCCTTTTCTTTGACCGGGGCTCTTGGGCCGTTGTCGGGTTGTCATTCCTTTGCCAGGTGAAAGGAGTGAGCAAATTCCTTTGGTCGTCTTGATTCTCTACATCATGTTGCTCCAAAATTTCAATCAGAGCATCTTTCTCTTTCAGTAATTATTGTATTTTGATGCACTCTATGTCGAGAGTGCGATACTTGTTCTTCCAAGACCTTCTCTCCTTTTGAATTTTGTTGAGAGTAACCTGAAGCTTTTCAGTTTCCGTCATGAAGTACATGACCGATTCCCTCAGCGGAAGAATTCCGTAACGAGGATAAGGCATTTTTAGCTTGAGAGCTCTAGTTTGTACCCAATGGAGATAAGGCTCCACCGAGATACAGTTCGGTTTTCCTAGAGACTCTCGTCCTTTCTTATGAACATGCTTCCAAGCGTGCACTATTTCCATCTTTAGTGCTCTGTCATTTTCTCCTTCTTTGAAGAAAAGACCTTCCAGATGAACACCTAGTGGGATGTGTCTCATCGGGTATCCAAATTGACGGCGAACCAATACCGAATGGTAGTTGATTCCTCCTTTAGTTCCTATGAGGGGTACGTTGGGGAAGTTTCCACAATGATCAATGATCCTGATTCCCTCATAAATCTTATTACACCAGTCTATATCAGAGTTGGTAAGAGACATGATCTTCTGCGACCAACGTAAGGCACTCTTGCAATCCCAAAAAGCAGCAGACTTGGGCAAGTGAGAGATAAACCATTTGTAAAGCAAAGGTACACAGCATGTGATCTCCCCTCCGCTGTACAAATTTCCCAAGTGTACAGAATGATACGCATCTGCGAGCAAAGTCGGCACAGGATTTCCAATGAGAAAAACCTTAATGGAGTTAATATCGACAAAGTTATTGATGTTGGGAAACAAAAATAACCCGTAGGTGAGCAAGACAAATATGCTTTCAAAAGCATTCACGTTTCCTATACTGGCGAAGTACAGGGCTTTCTTCGTCAAGAACTGGGCTGGCAAACCTTTGATGCCACCCTTAGTGGTTAGGTGAGTCCTGACCTCAGACTCGTCCAAATGAATTGCTCTCGCAATGGTATGATTCTTTGGAATTTCTTCCAGTCCAGAAAATGAAGCTCGATCCGTAATGTGTAGATCGATCAGGTGAAAATACTCCTCCAGCGTTGGTGCAAGCTGGTAATCCGGGAATGTGAAACAGTGATAAACCGGATCATAAAACTGAATGAGCGCATCCATGATTCCCTCAATCACATGGACTCTTAATAGTGGTAGTAAACCTCCGTGCTTGGCTCTGAAAGCCTCTGGGTTAGTGATCATCCTTGCTAACCTTCTCAAATCCTCTAGTTTTGGAACCTTGAAGGTGTACGTATGAGTTCTCCTTCTACCGAAATCCATTAGTGCAATCCTTTTCTCTGATATTTGCAATCACAGTCTTAGTTTATTTTAAAAAACAGAGAGACTAGAAGAGAAATTTTTTTGAATGTTTTAATGTTTTATTAAATGAATGCATGAATGCAGCACACAAAAACATAGAAAAAACATGGGGTCAAAGGGTCGTTGTCATGAAGTCAAGGCTCTGCCCATCCCCAAAGGTTTATACTAGGGTGATTTTTGTACCTGTACTCATTATCATCAGCTCCTCCCAGGAAATCAAAACAACAAGCGGATCGCCAGCGAGTTGTAGAGCAATCTTAGAGTAAGTGCCATTCACCGAGAATAGATCACCAGCCTCAAATGAGGGTAGTATCGCGTAACAACTATTTCCGATAGTTTCCGCACTACGAAAGGGTTTGGCTCCTCAGCTTCTCAGACTTAACAACCAGCCCATTGGCTAAGAGAGTGAATGGGTTGCGTTGGTCAGCCTCCACTGAGGTTGATGGTCGACCCCGTCGCCATCACTTATCTTAAGTGTATACTCAGTTTTTCCACATACGGCATCACCCGTATTCCCATTAGCAGAAAATAAACATGTATAGCAATTAGGAAAAGCAGTATATATATTTGTCCTAAACATCCTAGACCTTTAAAGCTATGAATCTTAAGTTCCTGACAGAAAATGGGTTCCCCGGCGGAAGCCCCAATCTGTGGTATGCACACAAGTGAAGAGAAGGAAGACCGTGCCTAGATCTAACTTTTACAGGGCCCCACGGTGGGTGCCATTTTTTCTGTAGCGAGCGATTTTGGACGCGGTTCTTCAGCGCTGGTCGCTCTCTGCGATTGAGCTTAAAACTACAGGTCGATTCATTTTTTATCCTATTGTGAGCTGATGAAGGAATGGAAATAGATGTCTCCAATTAACCCTGCTTTGCATACTGAGTTTAAACAGCGGTCTATTAGGTTACGAATGCTATCAATGTGGGGGGGCCTTTGTACTGGTTATTTGTATTTTCGCCAATACTGGTTTTTATCTAGACAGAAGGTTTCTGGCGGGGAACAAGGATTAGGATGTTAGGACTGGCGTTTTTGAATTACTGCTTTTGATTGATGGAGATATGGGATTTGGGTTTTTTGTTTAGTGTGCTCGCTAAGATCTTTTCTTTCGATCTTATGCCTACGTATTCCCGTTTACCGAAACAGGGAAATCAGAGCATTCGTAGTTCCTCCTATTCTATGGGAGGAAATGGTTGTTTTTGGTGTCTTGTTCAAAGCCCAAGACGTGAAGCGAAAAGGTGGTTTGTATCTTGTTCAAAGCCCAAGATGTGAAGCTAAAAGGTCTCAACTTTAGAGAGAAATTGTCATCTCTAAAGAGGGGGTTGTATGTCACAACGGTTTATAAAGGAGAATTACTTTAACCGCGATACGCGGATCCTAGTAATGCCATAATTTCCTTTATTGGGGGTTTTAACCTAAAGGAGAAGACTTTAACTCAGTGTAGAGCAATGTTATCTTTCCTTAGGAATTCCTCATGCTAAAAGAGGGGCAGTGGCATGGATGTAGATGATCCAGAGGCTTGCCGCTTACAGCGATTAGATGAAGAAGAATGAGTTGTTGATGTTTGTGTACTGTGAACGAGGCACAGCTTTGATGCTAAAAGGTTAATTGGATTAACCAGTGGTTTTCTTATACAAAGCCTAAGAGGAGGCTATTATGTGTCTCGTACAAAGCCCGAGAGAGAGGCTAAAAGGTTTTGACTCAACGATGGAATCTTTTGGTATCTCGTATAAAGCCCGAGATGGAGGCTATTTGACTCAACTAGAGAGTTTTTGTATCTCGTACGAAGCCCGAGATGGAGGCGAAAGGGTGATTGACTCGACGAGGGAGTCTCTTATGTGTCTCGTACAAAGCCCGAGAGAGAGGCTAAACGTTGTTTGACTCCGCTGGGGAGACTCATTGTACAAAGCCCAAGAGGAGGCTATGGTTACTGTTTCAGTTAAGTGACAGGTCCAGTATATTGATTTTAAAGAGAAAATCCGTTCTTATATGAGCAATATTGTACTCAAGGATTTGATTCAAGGATCCGGGTTATTCCTGTTCTTTAAGGAAGCGGGAAATCCGAAGGGTATTGAGACTGCCCGAGTCTACGGGTTTCCTTCCTATTCTTGAAGGGTGCTTGAGAATGTCTTTGAGACTCAAGGAGATTAGACCGTCCAAGTCTAGAGTTTCATCTTTTATACTGTGTTTTGAGAAACAGTAGTAGACTCTATGAAAAGACTGTTCTATGAAGATGATTAAGTTATGTTCCTATACCTCTAGGAGGTCGTCGGGACAATTTGTACGAAGCCCAAGAGGAGGCTGGAATCTTTTAAGAAGCCGAGTGGTCCTTGTACTAAGCCCAAGAGGAGGCTATCATTCCCGGAGGAAGAGATCATTATACGAAGCCTAAGAGGAGGCTGTGAATACTTCTAAGAAGCCGTAGGGTCCTTGTACTAAGCCCAAGAAGAGGCGGGGTTACTTTTAGGAAGCCTGTGGGTCCTTGTACGATGCCCAAGAGGAGGCCGATGCTTTTAAGAAGCTCGTGGGTCCCCAAACCCCGAGAAATTCAAGGCAATGCTATTCACCGAGAATAGATCAAAGTCAGGAAAGTTCGAGAATTTGGAAGAAACTCAAAGATGCCATTCACGGAGAATACATTCATCTTTGGGAGTAGAGTTTCTTGACGATTCCTAATGAGGACAGCCGAAGAGAAGACTGTATCTGGTGATCCTATTGGGGATCTAGTTGTCTATTTCTACGAATAAATGAAACGGTGTCACCTAGTTCTAGACGTAGTTGCTGGGGAAACTCTAAATATCTATAATATTATTACACAGATGATATGAGTTTATGAAAGAAGACTTACAGTGAAACAGCCCCACAATACAGTTATATGTATATGAAAGCGGTAAATGAAAGCAATAACCACTTACTCGGTTGTAGAGCTTCCATGCTGTTTGGTTAGTTGTTCAACAAAGAAAGATTGAAAACAACAGTATATTCAAAATCAAAGGAGAAAGTGCTTTGAAATAAAAAGATTTGGGGCTTATAGCTCAAGGAGAGGCCCAGGGTTTTATCAGTGAGCGCACTATTTGAATTTGTACAGAGGGACTTATACAAGTGACTGAGGCCCAAAAAGGTTTTATGTACAAAGGGATGGGTCTTACACTCTCTCAAGAGGCCCAAAGGGTTTAAAGAAAAAGAGTGGGGCTTATAACACGAGGGTAGGCCCAGATGATTTTTCGTTTAAAATGGCAATCGCTCCGAGGTTTTCTTTTAACGCAGAGGGCCTTATACAATAAGTGAGGCCCAAAAATGTTTTGGTTTAAAAGGAGATTGGGTCTTACACTCTAATAGAGGCCCAAAATGTTTTGAATGGGTCTTATAGCTCAAGGAGAGGCCCAAGGTTATTTTTAAAAGGCGACGATCGCGCCGTTTGTTTTTTACGGTATCGGGACTTATACAATACACTGAGGCCCAAAAATGATTTGGTAAAAAAGGATTGGGTCTTACACTCTCTCAAGAGGCCCAAAAAGTTTTAAGAAAAAGAAACGGGTCTTACTACTCGAGGGTAGGCCCATGTTTATTTTTAAAAAAGGCGACGATCGCGTCGTTTATTTAAAAATGTACAGGGGGACTTATACAACGAATGAGGCCCACAAATGTTTTCTGTACAAGGGGGTTGGGTCTTACACTCTAATAGAGGCCCATTTGTGTTTGAAAAAAGTTTGATGAGGGTTGAATTGATTCAAAACCCTAATTTGTTTTCAAAGTGTATTTTTAATTGAATAAAAATTCAATTAAAAGGATCAATGGTTGTTAAATATGTGAAAAAATATTATGATCTTTGATCAATGTTCCAAAAAATCATGTTTCTTCCTACAAAATTATTGAAATCAAATTAGGGTTAGAAAACAAAGAGAGAAAAAATATTTTAAATGCTAAAAACACATAAAACATTAATTCTTTGCAAAAATATCAAATATATGAAATAAATAATATTTTTGGGGTTTTTTGGTAAAATCAAATATTTAAACATTTTTGTGAATTATTGCAAAAAGAACCAATCAAAAATGATAAAAATTGAAGGAGTTATTAATTTTTCAAATCATTAAAAAATAATAATATGAAAAATAACAAAATAAAAAAGTGATAAAAAGAAGTCTGGGGCGAGGGGGATTCGAACCCCAGACCTCTTGCTTGCCAATACTCACAAAACCAGCTGATGAACCACTGGGGCGCAATGCCAATTTATTAATAACATGGCAAGTGAAAAATATATATCAAACTTAGTTGGAAAACCTGAAGAATGGTGCCATGGCCATCTTCTTCCTCGAGCTCGTGCGTGAAGCACCATATCTCACTCATCTCTCAACCATTGGACATGATTCAAACACTAAACATGTGCGTTTTTTCACAAGGAATAAGATGGCAATACCCAATTTTATTCATTTTCAGTGTGGAGTAAAATAATCATGATGAACAAAAATGAACCCTAATTTGCAAAAGCAATCGTGCAGGCATGGTTATAAGGTCTATGATCCAATTTCTTGAGGCAAAACAATCAACACATGATGGCAATCAAATGGCAAAAATATCATGCGAGGAAATATGCATGGATCATGGAGTTTGAGTTTGAAGCTCACCTTGATGCAAGCTGAAATGGAACTTTGCCCAGATGGTGTTCCAGTCGTGAATTGGTGATCCCTACAGCTTCAATGGATATTATGGAGTGTGTTACAAGCTTTGGAACACTTTGAAACTCTTTGGATCAAGCTGGAGACCTCCACCTGCAAAATTGAAGCATAATGGCTTGGTTGAAGAGTGATTTTGAGCCTGGGGTGTTACAGTTGGTGTTTAAGTGTTTGGACACCTCAAATACATCATATGTGATATGTTTGAGCAATTAGAATGGATTGATTGTGGCTGCAACTCAAAACCCGATAGTGGTTACTCAAAAACAAGAAAACTTGAGGTTTAAGAAAGAATGAGAGAAAGCAGTGTTGTAACTGGCTTTGGTGTGAGTTGAATGATCCATTGGGACCTCTATTTATAGGTGATCAACTTTTGTTTTGGAGGAATGGTGAATGGTTGCTGGATCAGATCACATTTGCATGGATTGGCTTGGAGGATTTCTTCCCAAGCAAGGCAAGCTAGCCATTCCCAAGAGCAGCGTTATGCCTTGACCAAAACCACATTCCTCAGATGTTTTTAATGTTGTTTAATAAGAGAAATTGAATGAGTAGGGTAGCTACCTTGACAATGCACTATTCCACATTAATGCACTTTGAATTCAAGGCAAAATGTGCCAAAGTGGATGAACTTCAAGTTGGAAGATTCCTTGGCTTTTTGACTCAGATTTATCAGTTGGATCAGATGCAATGTGATTGGTTTGAACACAGGTGGCATAGTGATCCTTAGTCTTTGGCTCAAAATTGTGTGTGGCAAGCAAACATGCAAACTGATTTTTCCAAAACAGCTTGCAGCAGCATGACTTTGGGCATGGATTTCTCATGGCTTAAGTTGAATCAATTCATGCTGTTGAGCTCTTTGAATTCTTAGCAACATATGCAACAACATTGATGTTTAACTTTGGACTTGATTCAGCTTGCATCTATGTGAAAAGATCTCACAAGTTTTGGTGTTTCAACAAAATCTGTCTTGGACAAAAATTTTCTAAGTGTTGGAAAATGGTATATTTTCATGTTTTTAGCCACTTTGGCTCACTCATAGCTCAAAATCCATAATGAATTGGAGTTAGGCCTAGTTGAAGTTTTTGTAGAGGGTAATGAGAGCTACAAATCCATCTTTGGATGAAAGAAAATGGCCTTGTGGTTTAGGAGTTATGGTCCTCCAAAGTTGGTACCTTTGTCACTTTATTTTTAACTTAGAAAATTTTCTAAGTTTTTATGGTTACCCCTTTTACAAGTTATCCAACTTTTCTTGAGTTTTCTTGATGAATGATGATTCAAATCATACATAAACATCATTTTAGGGTTAAAAATCCATTTTGGTGAAAAATCTCAAAAAGTCAAAGTTGACTTTTGTGCACAGTTGACTTTTTATCAGATGAATTCCAAATTGTACAATTCTTCAGGAAATCATATCCTTGACCTAAATCAAACTTGATGGACATGTTCCATGGGTGCCATGGGGTATATTGAGGTATGTCCTAGGGCTTGGGAGCTTGTCCTGGTCAAAAGTCAAAGTTACAGTTGACTTTTCTCTTAAAACCCTAATTGTGGTGCAGATGAAATTGAGACTTGTTGCTCAAGCTTCTTGGATTAATCCATTGTTCCAAATGGATCAATATAGTTCATTAAAGACCCTCAAATCATGTCTTGAGGTCTTGGCTCTTGATTTGTCCCAAAAGTCAACTTAGGGGTGAATTAGGTCAAGAAACCCTAATTCCTAATTTTTGATGAATGCATCCCCTAAGGTCAAATTGACTTGATGCTTGGGTCCATGAGGTTCCATGGAGCACATTAGGTTGTGTTTTGGATCTTTGGCTTATGCCCAGATGAAATTTTCCATCTAGAGGCCCTGGTTGACCAAAACCCTAATTTGGTGACACTGGCGATCTTGAGACTTGATCCACCTAAAAGGGAGCAGCCTTGTGCTTAATCCTTGAAGTGGGAGTCCTTTTTGATCCATTGTGGATGTTTGAGAGGTTAGACAAGTTGAAGATCATGTCATTCCTTGATTGATCCTTTGTCTAAGGCTCTAAGAGGGCTTAAAACCCTAATTTTGATTGTAGTGAATGCTCAACAACCCTTGAGGCATTTGGTGATGCATGATGGTTCATCCATATTGTGATGATGATTTGCACAATGATGGGAAATCTTAGTGGTCAAAATTTGGGGTATGACAGGCAGCTGTAGTACCCTAAATTTTGACCAAGTGTTTTTAGATTTTTTTTGGTTAAAAGGAGGTGTCATTTGGGTTTTGGGGGGGTTCATTGGTACTTATAAGCCCATTTTGGTTTTGAGTTAGTATAAAGATTTTTTTTAATTATTTTATTTATTTATTTATTTTATATAAATATATATATTTTATTAGTTAATCAGGGATTAGATTCTTATTAGAATAAAAGGTAGATTTTTTTTTTACTATTTTTAAGAAAATGTGAATAAGTTCTATTGTATAATTTTGTTTTGGAAATAATTAGGTTTTATAGCTTTTTAGATTTATTAAAAAGGGTCTTTTGGGATTTTATCATTTTTGTCTTATTTTTATTATAAAAGGATTAAAAGCATTAAAATATTTTATTAGAATAAAATTTATTTTGTTATATAATTTTAGTGGGCATTATTTTTAGGTTAATTAATTAATTAAGGTTATTAGAGATTTTTTTAGATTAGAATTTTAAGGACAATTAGATTTTGTTTAGAGTAAATTGTTTTAATTTATTTTTGAAGTTGTTATTTAGTTATTTTATTTTAAGAGTTACTGAAATTAATCATGTTAAACATTTTGTTATTAAGGTAGGCATTATTTATATTACAATTAGAATTTTTTTTATTCACTAATTGTTCTTATATATACGTATTATTAATTAATCACTAGCATAGGATAGTTATCAATAAGTCACGTTTTGGTTTTACTATTATTTTAATATATTTATTTAGGGTTATTTATAATTTTTATTTTTATTTTTATTTTTATTAATTATTTGGTCAATTTGTTGACCGATGACTGTTCATCTTTTTCCAATTCTGAAACCCTAATTTGGACGGCTGAAACGGGAAAAAGGGATTGAATCCAAAATTATCAAAAATCGAATCTTTTATTGCACAAATTAAAATCAATTACAAATCACAATCAAATCTTAAAATCTAAAATTACATCAATTGAATCAGATCCTAAATTCCTAAAATTGAATCTAATCTAATTTAATTCTAAACCTAATTCTAACCTAGAAATCTAACTATAAAAACATAAGAAAAAACAGAAAAGAGGGGATTTTTTTAGCACGAACTTGCTGCGTGGAATCTTGGATTGACCTGCAGAACAAAGAAAGGAAGGGATTAGAGACTAAATCGGAAAAGAAAAGGAAAATTATACGAAAAGAATCACTGCACGGACGGTAACCCCACTTAGCTTTGATTTTGATGTTTGATTGAATCGTTTGCATGTTTGGATTTGTTGTAATTTTCTGGAAATTTGAGGGTTAGGGTTTTTTTGGGGTTAGGGTTCCTCATCCTAGGGTTAGGTTTACGAACCCTAAGGCTCCTGGGTTTATAAGGGTTAGGGTTCATCTTCAAAGGGTTATGGTTCTTCATGATTAGTGTTTCTGGGTTGGGTTTCTAAAGGGATAGGGTTAGGGTTCTTCGTAAGAACCCTAGGGTTCATCTGGGGAACCCAGAAATTGGTGAAGGTTTGAAGGTGTTTGAAGGTTGGCTGGGTTTCTGGAAATCTGGGTGAAGGATTGAAGGTTCCGGTTGAAGCTCAACTGGAAACCTGGGTTTTAGGGCAGTTTGGGGGGTGGTGCGCGGTGCCGGAAGGCTCACCGGCGGTGAAGGAGTAGAGAGAAGGGAGAGAGTGAGTGAGGCGAAGAGAGAGGAAGAGAAAGTGAGCAAAGTTAGAGAGAGAAAGAGATTGCAGAAATGAATTTTTCTGAAGGAAATGGAATTTAAATACCCCCTCTGTGAATTCCTGGATGCTTGCCAAGTGGACCATCCAGATTGCTTGACCGTTGAAGTCAAACGATCCCCCTCCCCGTACGTACACCCTAAGCCACACTTGACTTCTCATCTGAACCGTTAGATGATGAGACTTTGAAAAGGTATATAGATCGGACGCTGTTGATTCAAGAAGATACGGCGCGTTGGATTAATCAAACGGTTTTAAGGAGATCTGGGGAGATCCGTCAGATCGATCCAACGGACGGATTTCAACCAACGCTTTCTTTTTTGGTTTTTTCTAGGATGGTTTTGGCCATTAGGCTTTACGCCCAATGCTATTCAGACCCCCATCAATGGCCCGTTTGCTTTTTTTTCAAAGGGTTTTACACCCTCTGGTTCTTTTTTTTTCTTATTTAATTAATTGACACTATGCCATAAAAGCCTTTAGACAGCGCTTTTTTTGGCATTACACAGCGCTTAAAAGCGCTGTCTAAACTGGCGCTGCTAAAAGATTAGACAGCGCTTTGGTTAATGTAAGAAGCGCTGTCTAAAGGGGTGTTTTAACTGAAAAAACGCTGTCAAAGCACCGCTTTAGACAGCGCTTTTACAATAGACAGCGCTTTTGTTTATATTTTAGACAGCACTTTTTTTGTAAAGGCGCTGTCTAAATGGTGCTTTAGACAGTGCTTTTTGTTTTTTTCAGACTAACATTAGACAGCGCTTTTTGCCTTTTTTTTTAGTATACCTTAGACAACGCTTTTGCTTTTATTGGTATACCTTAGACAGCGCATGTTGGTATAAGCGCTGTCTAAACTCCACTTTAGCCAGCGCTTTTTGCGTAAGTGCTGTCTAAACCCCACCTTAGACAGCGCATTTAGTGTAAAGCGCTGTCTAAGGTATACGAAATTTTTTATATAAATTACTTAAAAAAAGCGCTGTGTGTTTTATACAGTTTATATGCACCTGTTTTTAAACCAGAATTTGCACTAGGTTTTCAACCACAATTTGCACCTGTTTTTCAACCACATTTTGCACCAAAATATCATAAATTGGAGTTTCAAACCAATATATACGCACCAATTTTGCCTATTTATATATACAATTTTCATCCAACAATTTATATATACAAAACAATTGATGATACAAATCATTTCATCCAACAAAACATTTTGCTTCAAATCTACATATTACTTATATAAATGCTAAGCAAAAAGCAATGCACATCAATATAACTCTATCTTCTACTTTGCACATATAACCTGAAACAGCACAAAAAGATTGTAATTCAATTAAAACAAGACATAAACAATGTCTATAGTTACAAAGTTATACATACTCAAAATTCTCATCAATTAAAGTAAGAGTACAATATACCTTATAAAACTCCGAGCTCAATAATGAATTGACACCAACATGAAATAACCGCAATCTATATCATTACGTTGCCGAGGACACTACACATGAAAACAAAATATGGATAAATCCTAAGTTTTATCAAGTATCATCACTAATATAATAAAAAATGTGATAATTAATATACCTTCACTCCAATCCATATAATGCTAATAAAATATAAATGAATATTTAGAAGAATTCACATAAATAAATAAATAAATGAATAAAAAATTATAATATATATCATTTTATTATATTACCTCTTTCACTAACATCTCTTTCTTTTCTTGGTTGGAATATGAATTACTTGTTTCTTAGCAATGCGGACGGATGAATTGATCCAAATTCCCTCGTTATGATCATTTCTGATATATGACTCATCCGCTATAAGATCCTCATCTTGATCATTTCTATTACACAACTCATTCCATCTAATGCATGACTCATTCTCAACATCAATATCACATTGATCTACACTGCTATCATCAACAACTTTGTTAGATAAAAGCACTATAGACCATTTCGTACTCGTCGGGTCAGTGACATAGAACACTTGTTTAGCTTGAGATGCTAGAATAAAAGGCTCATCTTTGTACCCCACCTTATTAAGATCCACTTGCAAAAATCCTGACTTATCCATTCGTATGCCACTACTATTTACCCACTTGCAACCAAAGATAGGAATCTGAAACTTCTCGTAATCAAACAACCAAATGTGCTCAATAACTCCAAAATATGACAGATTTGCATATTTGGGGTTTAAGTCTTTCATACTTGATATGTGCATTGCTTCAGCTAGCACGGTGACACCACTATTTTGCATAGTACTTTTATCATCTTGTTCTTTGGTATAAAATGTGTATCCATTAATTGCGTATGCGCTATGAGAAAACACATGCAAACTTGGACCATATGCCAAACATCTCAACCTTTCTGTTACTGAAGCGGGATCTAAAGAGCGCTTCGAATAAATATGATCCTTTAACCATTGTATAAAACTTTGATTGTGCTCTCGTACTATCCAATTTTCATTTCTGTTCTGATTTAACCTTCGGAGTACATCCTTGTGCATTTCAACATATGGCTCAACCTCGTTATCATTGTGCAGAACATACAAATTCACTTGATCCCGTTCATCCCTTGATATTATCACAATTTTATTTCCAATTAATTGTTTACCTTCCTTTTTTTCGAAAATATGAGTTTTGGGGAGTCCAATCGATTGAACATTGAACAAATATTCAGTACAAAACTCAACCGCTTCTTCAACAATGTATCGTTCAACAATACAACCCTCTGGTCGACTTCGGTTTTTCACGTACCCTTTTAATATTTTCATATAACGTTCAGCAGGGTACATCCATCTCATATAAGCTGGTCCACACAACTGTGTCTCTTTCACAAGATGAACAACTAGATGTACCATTATGTCAAAAAAAGAGGGAGGAAAATACATTTCAAGCTCACACAAGGTAATAACTATTTCTTTTTGTAGTGTTGGTAAGATCTCAGGATCGATCACCTTACTACAAGCAGGTGGTAGATATGTTCGTCTTCCTTTCTTCACGGGTGCTAATTCAGTTCTTATTCCCATTTTTAACATGTCCTCCCTTGCTGTAAGGCCATCCTTAGACTTTCCTTTTATATTGAGTAACGTACCAATAACACTTTCAAATACATTTTTTTCAATATGCATAACATCGAGAAAATGTCTCACGTACAAAGACTTCCAATATGGCAATTCAAAAAATATCGACCTCTTCTTCCACCCACCTTTGACAACCTTATGTGCAAAAGGCTTGCCAAACTGAGTACGCACATCTTTCACCTTTTCAAAAACTTGGTCACCTGACAATGCAGGTGGAGCTTTACGCTGTTCGGTGTCTCCATTGAATGCTTTTCTCCACCCACGGTAGTGATGATTAGAATTTAAGAATCTACGATGACCGAGAAAGACATTCTTCTGACCAAACTCCAATCGCGTCGAATCTGTTTTATCTTCACAAATAGGACACGCATCTTGACCTTTTATGTTGTACCCTGATAGATTTCCGTATGCTGGAAAATCATTAATTGTGCCAAACAACATCACCCTCAAGTTGAAACTTTCTTTCCTATACCCATCATAAACCTCCACACCATTCTCCCACAAAAACTTTAAATCTTCGATTAAGGGTGCCAAGTATATGTCTATGTCATTCCCTGGTTGTTTAGGCCCAGAAATTAACATAGATAACATCATGTACTTACGCTTCATACATAGCCATTGAGGCAGGTTATAAATCATAAGAATCACAGGCCATGTGGTATGTGAGATACTTTGAAGACCATGCGGGTTCATTCCATCAGTAGATAATGCCAAGCGAAGGTTTCTTGCTTCTTCTCCAAAGTCAGGATAATCATTATCAATTTTCGACCACTGTGGTGAATCAGCCGGATGTCGATACTTTCCATCAATAATTCTTTCATCTGCATGCCAAGTCAGGTGTCTTGCATCGGTTTCACTACGAAACATACGCCTAAATCTCGGAATTATAGGAAAATACCATAAGACTTTTGCTGGAGACAATTTTTTCTTATATCGAGACAAACCGCATTTCGGGCACTCAGTTAACGATGCATATTCGTTTCGAAACAAAACGCAATCGTTTGGACAGGCATGTATCTTATCATAGCTCATGCCAATAGAGCACAACATTTTTTTGGCCTCATAGGTTCGATTAGGAAGAACATTATCCTCCGGTAGCATTTCTCTCATAAGGGCCAACAACTCTGTGAAACTTTTATCCGACCATCCATTGCCCGCCTTTAAGTTGTACAACTTTAATACCGCAGACAGTCTTGTGAATTTAGTGCAACCTTTATACAACGGTTTCTCTGCATCGCTTACCAACCTCTAAAACATTTTGGGACAATCATGAAGATCTTCTTCAAGTGCTTCTGCAATCTCTTCGACTCGATCACAATCGTATGTTTCCGTGTCTTTGTCGTCTGAAGCATAGGTCGTATTACTTTTCCCACTCGGTTCAACATTCTCGTTAGTTTTCTCACCATGAAATATCCAACACTTATAACTTCGATCAATTCCATGCATCAGTAAATGCGATTTCAATCCATCTGCGTCAACCCAACCCACATAACAACAACCCAAGCAAGGCCATTTCATTCGACTGGGGTCTTCAACGTGTTGAACAGCAAACTTAACGAATTCCAATACCCCATTCTCGTACTCTTTGGACAATCGATCGGCAGACATCCATTTTTTATCCATGGTTTTCCTACTTATTAAGGTAAACAAAAACACTACTATAATTATTCACGCAACTATTTCAAAAGAACATAAAAGAAGATTAATACAAACTTTTATTTCACGTATCGTCTACCATATGAAGATTTGAGTGCAAGAATAAAATACCTTTCTCGTAGTAGCACTTGGTTCAAAACAAATTCTCCTCAAACAACAATCTGAAAAGAATAATCACAAGAGAGATTAAGGCAGGAATAAGCCATTGAAGAATTCCAAAATTGAATCGTTTATAGTTTTGAATTTAATAGCATAAAACCAAGATATTATTATCCATAAGAGAACAACAAAACACTTAGTACCTATACCCCACTCTATATCTTGATTTAATTTTTTTTGGTTAATCAAGGCATAGTTATTTATAAAAGAGACAGTATGGTTTACATCAATCAGATTCCTCAAAGAAGAACCCTAAAAGCAGAAATGTTCATATCAGAAAATGGACCTTACAAATCCATGGAACAGTTGTTGGATGACTGAGAAAAAACTTGTAATGATTAAAGTAATGAGGTCTTGTTATGACCCTAACCATCTCTAACGTTAACCATAACAGAAAAGAAGAAATCTTACCGAAACGGTGGAGAACGGTGGAGTACGGTGGAGGACGGTGGAGGACAATGGAGGAAGGACGATGGCGAGACTGTAACCGAGACGGTGGAGGAAGGTGGACGACGGTGGCGTGAGCTGTTCTTCGTTCGTTCTCGTCGTTCGCAGTTCACAGCAGAGGGAAAGAATAGAGATATGAAAAATAGAATACTGATACTATTCAGTTTTTTATTTTAATTAATAAGACCTTAGACAGCGCTTTTTAGAAAAGCGCTGGCTAATATAGGCCTTTAGCAGCGCTTTTTACAAGCGCTGGCTAATATTGGCCTTTAGCAGCGCTTTTGAGATTTTTTTTTAATTTATATGACTCTAGAAAGCGCTTTTGAGAAAAGCGCTGGCTAATATAGGCCTTTAGCAGCGCTTCTCAGAAGCGCTGGCTAATGTGGTCCTTTACCAGCGCTTTTAAAAAAACGCTGTCTAAGGTAGGACTTTTAGCAGCATTTTTTACTCTTTTTCGTATACAGTTTCCGTGTTTTATTTTTTATTTAACTTATAGCAGCGCTTTTACATAAAAGCGCTGTCTAAGGTGCGCTAGTAAAAGTCATTTTTGGCGTAGTGTGAATTATTTAACATAATTTAATTTAATTATTAATTATGTTTTAGGGTTAATTAGGATATTTAGGATTTTGGTTAAATGTAGGGTTTAGGAATTATTTTTTTGGGATTTTTGGTTTGCTTTTTTTATTTTTATTTTTGGATTTTATTTTGTGAAACTTATTTTTATTCTTCTTTTTTAATCACAATTAAATCAATTCCTTGATTTAAATTGTGAAAGTAATTCTTTTTTATTATTATTATTTTGTTGAATTAAGTATCTTTTTTTATGTAATTTAATTTATTAATTTTCATTTAGATTTGGTTGTAATTAAATTTTTTATATAACTTATGTAAATAAAATTCTATAAAGGGTTTGTTTTTTTAGAAAAATTATTTAAAAAAAAAGAGGTAAATATGGGATTGGGATAAAAATAATTTATTTTTGGGATATAAATATTTTTAGGACTTTATTTGAAATGTGGATACTCTTTTGGGTTAATTTTGTTTTTTGGTCATATTAAGTTATTTAACTTTCGATTTAACTTTTTTTTATAAAAAATTAGAAATTGGTTTTTTTAAAAGGGTATTTAAGGGTTTTTTAAGGGATTTACAAAAGGGATAAAGCTCTTGGTCCGAGAGCCTAAATAAAGGATGGGATAAGGGATATGGATTTAGGGATAACACTCTTGATATCTGAGAGTATAAATAAAAAGATTAAGGGATAAAACTCTTCCTCCGAGAGTCTAAATAATGGATAAGGATTTAAGGGATTTAAGGGATAGAACTCCTCATCTAGGAATATAAACACTAGACTTAAGGGATAGAACTCCTCGTCTAGGAGTATAAACACTAGATTTAAGGGATAGAACTCTTTATCCAAGATTATAAATAGTGGATTGGGATTTAGGGATAGGTTTTGGGATTTAGGAATAGGATTAGGGGGTAGGAATAAGGGAGGTGAACTACGGTTACTCTGATCCTTCAAATTGAGGGTACGTAGGCATAGGGCTGCAAACCAACCATAGCGAGTATAATTAATAAAAAACTTAGGTTTTCCTATAACTTAGACAAACAAGCATACCCTAAAATCTAAGGAGGATCCCATTGAGTACAATGGAGGTGAGGGGTGCCTAACACCTTTCCCTCACTTAACCGACTCCCGAACCTTAGGAATCTCTACCTTTAGGATTAGGATTTTTTAGGTTTATCATTATTTTCCTTAGAAAAAAATATGATGGCGACTCGAATATTTTTGCCGGCCGCGACAATTGGCCTCAAGAGGCTTCCCACAAATGTCAATCCCAATCTAGCTCTAGGCATGCTTACATATGACATGTTCACATTGGAAAATTGATGAAAAATAGCAAATGACTTTTTAAAATTATGAACAATCAACCAAGTCATTTCAAGTCCATTAGGTGATCACATGCAAAATATTGGATCCAGATCATGCATCAAAAGCATTCAATTAATTGCAAAGATCAAGCACATGTCAAGAATGATCATCTAAAGCAAGGCTCAAAAAATGAAATTCAAAAGCATTCCAAAGTTCATGGACAATGCACCAACCAAGCATCAACATGTTAAAAAAATCCAAGGTCTAATTGTACACCAAAAATCAGGCTCAAAACATTAAAGGAAGGTCCCTTTCTATGTCTCTCATTACAAGGTATCTCACAATGAACACATCATAGTCAGAAATTGAGAAAAAATAATAAATACACCTAAAAGTCAAAATAAAATTCACTAAAAATTAAATAAAGCTCTCAGTTATCTCCATGAATTTTTCCAGGATTTTAGAACAAAGCTTTCTATTTTTAAAAATCAAATTTGTAATGCATTCAGAAAAAGAAATTAAAAAAAAAACTAAGAAAGGGTAGGGGAATGTTGTGTTAGTAAGGTTTTAGTGCACTTTCACTTGGGCTTAGCGTGGGAGGGTGCATATAGCCATTTCTTTAGGGCCTAATCGTAGAAAAAAACTATTCTCTTGTCAGCCAAAAAAGAGTAATCAAAAGGGTGGAACAAGTACATCACGTGAGAAGCAACGCCTCTCATTAATGTGTTGTCCCATGTGTGGCCGCTTGATGCATCGAACGGCTGGGATTTATTTCTCACATATTGCACACAATATATGATCCATGAAGATCATGTGCATGATTAAGATCATGTGGTCATGGTTGTTCCCACGTCATCACACTTCACAGGCTGCGTTTATACTATGCGTTATTATTCACGTGCCAGGATTATTTAAAAACCATGCGTTACTATTCCTCTTAGTATCCAGGAAATGAAACGCATCACACTAACAACCATACTCAATCGGTCAAGCTTTATTTTAAAAGAGGAAAAGGACAAGAATCATGTTGGCCCTCTAGGAAGATGAATCGTCTTCCTCTCCCAACCATGCAAGAAAATCGCGTGAACCCTACATGAACACAATATCATGCGCATGAAACCATGGTGAAAACACCATTCTTTAGCAACTCATAACACACTCAATATTCCATCAAATCATGCGAAATAATATACTAAATTGAAGCTCTCGATGACTAGAACAAAAATACACCATTAGTTTCCCAAAATAAGAGCTCTAACATAGTGAAAATTAACACGAAAGTCACGGATTCAAATTAAAAATCACAAAATCAAGAACAACACGTAAACTTAAATTCAAAGATTCATGGTGTACCATCATTTCAGGACTTCCAGATGCAATGTATGAACAACTTTTTAACATCCTAAATCATGTAAATCTAAGAATGAGAGCCATGGAATTTTTAGAGATTCTTACCAAGTGGAGAAAGTCCACTGCTTCTTGTGGTTCTTTGAGATTAGGAAACCCAGAAAACTTCAATGCAATGTCTTGGAATCTCCCTAAAGCAAAATAAATGCTTAACCTCTTCAAATCTTGAAAAAATTGCAAATTGGTGATGGAAGAAGATGAATTTGTAGGTGATGATACAATGGTTCCAGTTGAAAATAGATGCAAACAGTAGTTTCTACTCCATGAGGTGATGAAGATGATGAAAGAATTCCAGAAAATAACCTCAAGATGAGAGAGATCTTTGAGTTTGAAGTTGTGGGTGTGAAATTCGTTTTTGGATCTAGCTTTCTCTAATGGTGTAACTAACTTCGGTTAGAGAGAGAATGAGAATTTATATGATGGGTTAGAGTATGGTTAAGAGCTAATCATAGTTAAAAAGTGGGTTAGAGGTGGATTAGTGAAAGTTGAAAAAATGAGGGTTTATGATGGTGTACGAATTTTACTATGTGGGTGGTGTATTTTAGTTACCATGGAGTGCATTATGATGATAATAATGGTGTTAGATGATGGTTAGTACAACCAACACAACTTTGTCACCAAATTTTGTAATTTGAAAAATGGAGTTTTTATGGTTTATGGCATGAAAAAATGTCCATGGAGGTGACTTTATTGATGAATTTCTTGAAGGATAATGAATCAATTTGCATGATTTTGATGTCAATGGAAAGGTGATATTTGATAGAACAAAGTTGATGTCAAAAAGAATTGGAGTTGAGGTATGGAACACCATGGAAAATGTCATTGAAGTTGCTATGTCACAAGCTGAGTTTTGGGACTTAGAAAAAATTCTAAGTTTTTTCCACATGAACAACTTGATAATCCCAACTTTGATTGATCATAACTTTTGATCTAGAAATTCAAATGGAGCATTCTTTATATGGATGGAAAGCTTGGAATCCATGCTACAACTTTCATGTCTAACAAAAGTTGAAATGAAGTTTGCACCATGGAGAAAAATGGCTTGGAAGATGGCTACATGGCATAAAAAAAGCTTTCCCAAAATTGAAAGTTCTAAAACCCTTGTTTTTTCCAAAATTGGCAACTTTCCATAATTCTTGATTTTTCATGATTCCTTTGATATTTCTTGATCAAATCTCCCCCATTGACCATATTTGACATGATGAACATGAGTTTTACCTAGAAAGCCGAGAGTTGACTTTTTCCCCGATTAGTTGACTTTATTCTCAATTCGTCTGATTTTCAATCACCTATCCAATTGAAACCCCTGTGAATGACATTAATGGCTCATAATCCAATCTTAGACACTTGAGAACATATGGAACACCATGGAATCAAGTCTTGCCCAAAAAATCAGAAATAAACTGACTTTAGGCAAAACCCTAATTTGGTCTCCAAAAGTCAGGAGAAATTGATTGATTCTTCAAACCATAATTCCTCTGACCATGATGTAGATTGCCTTAAACCAAAATGATTCATGTGATGAGATGTGGTTAAAGCTCCAAGATCCTTGCTTATGAGGGTGTCCCAACATTTTTTAATCCAAAACCCTAGCTGAGGATCAACAGTTAGGAGGGTGTGATCCTCTTTAATTTACTTGCCAACTTCAATCTCTTGATGACATGGTGAACCATATGAGGTGCCTTGAGGTATGATGAGCCTTTGTGGCTTGGGTATTTGAACACATCCTATTCTCTTTACTTTTCCCGGTCAATGATAGTGGTACCCTTAATACCATGCCTTGAGAAAGCCAATGATGCATATGCAATGTTTATGACCTAAATGCATATGAAGTGTGAAAGCATAAGCCACTAATTGGGTATAAATAAGAGGGAAAATTTTGGGGTGCAACAGTAAAGAATCATTATATACCATTTTGTGGATGATATTCTTGTAAGAAGACTCCTAATCTTGTCTTGTTTTGTGTGGATGATCTTCTTGTTAGAAGACTCCAATTTTATCAATTGTATTTTATTTTCTTCAGGTCATATCTAAACATGTTTGATAAATCACTTTGATTTTCTCCTAGTGTCTTTTCCCCAGCATTTTGTCATCCCCAGTGAGTCATCATTCTTTGTGCCTTTGATATTTATTGTGATTCACTATCACCATTTGTCTCCAACATTCCCCACGTTTCTGTCATTCATCCATCATACAAAAAAATCATGCTAGGGTTCATTTCATTTCATGTCATACCCCAAGCAAACCAAAAAGAGGAGTCTGTCAGCCTATAGCTTAGCATATCATTGCATCTAGGGGGAAAATTTCAGGTATTCTATATTTAAATACCTTTCACCTTGATCTCATGAGGATTATCATCACTCATGCTATCTGGTAAAGATATTTAAATAGGGCCAACTGCCATACCCTAAATTTTGCCCCACCTTAGTTCTTTCATTTGCATCATTTGTATAGCATAAATCATTTCTTGTGTGTGTTTTGTTTGCCTTGACCACAAGTTAGGGTTTTGCATCAAGGAGTTTAAGTGTTTGATCAATCAGAAGATTAGTGTGATCCTCAACATCTCAAGCTCCCCAATTCATGCTTAGTGACAAAGAGAACCCCTCCATCAATGATTAAGTTTAAATTGGCATCAATTCAGGTTCATCAAGTCTCAGTCCATCATGTGCTACAAATTAGGGTTTTTGGTCAAAGTCAGCCTGATGTTGACTTTTTGACCAAAAATATGATCCCATGGCTTGGAATGTGATTCAAAGGATTCAAATACATAGTTTTGGTCTATTCATGTGATTAAATTGGCTCAAGAAGTTGGATTCACTGATAGTTGAAGAATTTTGATTCAATTGATGAAAAGTCAACAGATGCTCAAAGTCAAATTTTGACTTTTGACATTTTTGGTCAACCATGGATTCCTCAAGTCAAGAATCATGAAAATATGGAATATAATTGAGTTTGATCAAGCTAAATCAAGAAAATCAAGAAAAGATCAAGAATCGACGAAATTAGGGTTTCTTGAAATTTCAATAAGTACAAAAATCCATGATCAAGTGACCAACCTTTTAAGGTTGTAACTTCTTTCTCAAGCATCCACTTGAAACACTTTAGGGCTAATTTTAAAGAGAGCATTTGATACTACAATTTAATGAGAATTCGGAGCCAAAAGCTTTCTTAAAATGGAAGAAATTGATTGCAAAATTCAAAACACTTAGAATTTTTTCTACGTTTTTTACCTTTCCAAGTGCATGGCTTTATGGCCAATTTGTGATCAATCTAGGAATCCATTTGGAACACTTGAGGGGTTCATTTGAAGATCAAACTTCCTACTTCATCATGGTGGAAAATTTGGTTCCAAAAGATTTTACCAATTGAGCGATATGAGGGATCAAAGTTAGGGTTTCACCATGAAATGAGATGCTTGATGAACCAGAATTTTTTCTAAGTGTCAAATTCAGTTTGATCCACACGAATTTGGAGCCATTTTGGAGCATCTTCCAAGTATTTTCTCAACTTACACTCAACATGAACTTTGTTCCTTTCCATTCTAGCTTCACATTGATACCAAATTTGTGCAAGACAGGCCCCTACAATAAGGACAAATCTGTTGCACAACTGATCACTTGGGGATTAGTATTTTGGCATGTAGTAAAATTGGAAACTTGGTCAAAACTTGTTGGACAAGGTTGGACTCTGAGGTAACTGACTTCCTAAGGCCAAAGCATCTTCCAATCCTAAGATTAAGAGCTCAAAATGATCATGGGGCCAACAACCAATGCCTTGGTGCATAAAACCAAAGTTGCCATTTTTGTGAAACAAGAGCATTACAAGACAAACTCCAAACCAAGATCAGACCCAACCTCCATCCAAACCTAGTTACAAAACCTCTACAAATGCAAAGTAAACATCAGAACATGAACACACAAGCCTTTGAGCTGAGAGAGCATTTCATCAAAAACACAAAAACCTCCATTAAAGCAAACTTCGAATTTCTTCATTCTTCCACTTTCCTTCCACTTTTCCACCACAAACACACTCCAAACAACTCACCAAACCTTCTGTATGCAATAGAATCATGATGTAGCACCTCAAAATCCATAACCATAACTCACTTTTTCCATTTGCAAGTGAATTCGGGTAGAGCATTTGAGAGGGTTTCAAGGCATTCTAAGCATATCCTCACACTCCTGGGAACAAGAGGAAGCTAATAGGATCATCACATCATTGCTGGAAGCACATTTTAGAGGTCCACGAATCCACCATTTGAGGTACTTTCTTACTTTCTGGTTCTCTACCATTTGAGCATCATTTTCACTCATTCTTGTTACCATCATGATAGTTTTTCCATGAGGAACGAAACCCCTAAGCTATTATCCATTGATTATTAATGTATGTCATTTAATTTTAGTTTGAAATTTTAGGGTTCATCTGGTTTTGTCCAAAATTCGTGAGTTTGAGATAAAATAAATAAAAACTAAGGGTATATTTGGATTTCTTGTGAAATTCTAAGCAGAATAGTGTATCTACTTGTCCCGTTTGGTACAAAAATGAGGAAGTTGCATTTTTTTGAAAAATAAAAGTTACTGTAACAGCACGAGGAAGAAGATGAAGTCAGTTTCGCGCCATGTTCATTTTTAAATTTATTTTAATTATAATTTTTTTAGCGAATACCTAATAGGCCAGAAGGCCTAGTGCAGTTGGGAAGCATGTTTTAGTTGTAACCTGGGGGCGCAGGTTCTACACCCAGCGACCCCCCTTTATTTTTTGTCACTTATTTCTTCTTCTTTCCCTTCTTCCCTTTCTCCTTTTCCTATTTTTTTTTATTTTTTTATTTTTTTATTTTTCTTTTCTTTCCCTTTTCTTATTTCTTTTTCCACTCTTTTTAAATATTAAAAAATATGTTTATTTCTTTTATTTTATCTATCATGTTTTTTTTATTTTATATTAAAACTTAAAAAAATATTTTGTTTATTTGCTTTTCACCATTTTTTTTATCATCATTAAAAAATCATAATATTTTTCTTAAATAACAAAAAACCTAAAGAAATATATTAGAAGTGTGTTCTTTTATTTCATCATGTGCATTTGGTATTTGTATTTTATTTTTGACTTGTTTTTGCTATTTATTCTCTTTGTTGATGTTATATTAAAGTCATTTGTCTTGATGAATGTTGTGAGATGATTTCTTGAGCCATTAGTGATGTTGTGACTTATGTGGATGAATATTTGACTTTGGTTAGGTTTTTAGGGTTTTTGTCTTGATGAATATGATTCTTTGCTAGATACTTGACATTAATGTTCTTGTTTGTCATGATGTTGAAATCCTTGTCATGCTTAGGATGACTTTTAGGTTTTGTTTAGAAATAGGCATTCACATGATTTAAAACCTTAATGCTTTGAACTACTTATTTGAATAATGATCTTTGTCATATGTTGATACCATGTCTTGATGCTTACCTTGTGATTAAGTGATTATCTTTATGATGCATGCTTTGCTTGATCCATATTTGTGACATTTGATTGTTACCTTCCATGATACTCGTGTTTAAGTTCAAAGAAGAGGACCTTAGTTTAATTTATTATCTTATGCATATCCCTTGTATACCTTGATGTATCCCCCACCCTTGTGTGTAACCTTGTTCATATTATTCATGTTAGGATATAAGTTAACTTACTAACTTAAAATCAACAAAAAAAAAACATAAAATCAACCTTTCAAAAAATCAAAAAAAAGGTCTTGATCAACACTAAGATCCATTTTCAAAAACATTGGTCCAACACCAATTAATCACCATTTTAACTTCACCCCATTAACAAACCATTTTTCAAACTTATTCTTGATTCAATATCAAGCCCTTTTTTAAAACACCCAACTTGTAAGTAGATTGCTTCGCGCATCACCATCAACCTTTTCGATCATTTCAAACCCTTTCATAATCATGAATAAACCTCGATCAACATCGAGTGCATTTTCTCAATCAAACTCAAAAATACCTAAAACTATCCAAATCTTTTCATAAAACGTAAGATATTGTGTCTCGAGACGACGTAAAATATTGCTTCGTCCATAAACTACTTGAGTTGAGGTAAGATGCGTTTCTCGCGAATGTTGATTTGTAAATCCATTCGGTTGTGATGTAAACGTCTGCTCCTCACCTGTTTTGGGTAAGGCAATGTTTTTTTCGAATTCGACTAAATATCTTTTGCTAAAATCAACCAACAAACCTTGTTAGCCCGAACTACGAAGGCTTCAAGTTCCTCATTGTACTATGAGGATACGTAGGCACGAGACTGCGAAGTCTTGCTGAGCCCCCTTAGTAATAAAACCCTTAGGTCCCTTTCTCTTATCTTTCACCTCGTTAATAACCAATAATACATTTCCTAAGCAAACACTAACACACACAAATTAACCTAATGGTTCCCATTGAGTACAACGGACGTGAAGGGGTGCTAATACTTTTCCGTTGCGTAACCGACTCCCGAACTCAGACATTGGTTGCGATGACCATATCATATCCTTTCTTTTAGGGGTTTTATTTGATATTTTCCCTTTTCCTCTATGGGAATAAATAAAGATTGGTGGTGACTCTGTTAAGTCCATCCCGTGAGCGTGCGATTGCACTTCTCGAGGTCGTTCTCATTTTTCGAGATACGACAGAACAGTTACCTCTTATGGCGATGAAATCTTTGATTCTGAATCGAATGAGTGATCACGAGCGATGTATGATGAACAACGCCTCTACTCAGTCCACATAAACAAATTCCTTCAGTCTCAGTGCTAGCTGCTACGATTGAAGGCTTTGAGTGAGAGAGAGAGAAGGAAAAATATGGCTAGGGTTTCACATTATGAATTTTCATCAAGAGTGTATGCTTCTGCACAAGAGTTCTATTTATATAACCTCTTGGGTGGGCTGCAAGCTAAAAAGCCCCCTTAAGTGTATACGCACCATATCTTATGGTGTACCGTATATCACCTAAGCACGTGGTACCTTACCATATTCCGTATTCTACTTAAGTGCACCGTACCTTACGGTGGTCTACATTTACTTAAGTACATCGTACCTTACAATGTTCCTTATTTACTCCACCTCTTAGTAATCTGTACTTATGTGTGTGACCCTGTAGGTTTTCACGACGTTGGCAATTATATTAAATCACGCATTTAACATAATAAACAGTGAGTGGTATCTAGCAACACATCACTGCTACTCAAGTCACAAAAATGTCATGTGATCTAACAAAGCCTTTTGTGATAGTACTTGTATGTACAATTACCCTTTTGCCTTTATGTCTATATTGAACACAAGGCATATACCATGTCATCCTTGTCCAATTCAATATTGGGCCCTTAGACATTTATCCTGTTATGCAGGATGGGAAAATTCCATCTAGGTCACTCATGTCCCTCAGCATGCTTTGTGGAGTACCCATCAACTGTCTTTATGATCATCTAGTTACGGACAATGTTAGGTCAGCAATAAAGTACTCGACTCTACATCTAAGGTCCATAGTGATTTCAGGTCGAAGGGTTATATACACCACTATCACCATGAGAGTAACTTTTGACACTTTACATAACATTCTATGTAGTACTCTCATAGCGGGTCAATCCAGTATAAATATTACTCCTAATATTCATACCTATGTTAAGACTTGATAACTCCTTATCCATGATCCATGAGATGTGATCATCAGTCTATCTACATCATAATCTTAATGCTTTAAGGTTATCCCACTTCACAGTAAAGCTCGACTATGGATACTTTAATAATAGTGTCCTTATGTTTAATGGGATCTCATGATTAAGTCACACTTAATATTTCATTAAACGGACTAGCTATTCTAGGGACTTTATTATCTTGGAAAGACAAACATAATAAAGAAATGCCTTTTATTATTAATAAATAATAAATAATTCGATACAAGTACCAAAAGTAATGGCCTCTAGGGCTTACACCAACAATCTCCCACTAGCACTAGAGCCAATCAGGCATACCCCTAATACCCATAGATCTAGTATGGTCATCATGCTTCTGCTTCACAAAAGGCTTTGTTAGTGAGTCAGCAATATTTTCAAGTGTAGGTACTCTGCATATCTTCACATATCCCTGATCTATTATCTCTCAAATTAGGTGATAACGCCTAAGTATGTGTTTGGATCGTTGGTGAGACTAGGCTCCTTAGCTTGTGCTATGGCACCATTGTTATCACAATAGAGATCAATGGAATCCACAATGATGGGGACTACGCTGAGTTCACTAATGAACTTCTTGATCCAAACAGCTTCCTTTGCTGCATTTGAGGCAGCAATGTACTCTTCCTCGGTTGTAGAATCAACAACTATTTCTTGCTTTGAACTTTTCCAGCTCCCAGTGCCATATTGGTACCTACTCGTTGCACTTAAAGCATACGAGACATTTGTTCGAGTACATAACATGGCATACATGATAGATCATATTGCAGATGCATATGGAATCTTATTCATGCGGTCCTTTTCTTCCTTAGATGAAGGGGATTGTGTTTTTGATAGACACATGCCATGTTGCATAGGTATGAATCCTTTCTTGGAATCATGCATATTAAAGCGTCTCAGCACAATGTCTATGTATGTACTCTGTCTTAGTGTTGAGTGCTAAATTATTATTATTTTGAGTGTGAATAATTAGCACTCAACAACTTTATTCGCTTTTTTCGTTAATAATCCCTCGTTTTTGTGTACTTTTTGTATAGTTTACATACCATTGTATATATTGCGTTTTCGTGTACATATCAGTGAGTTTGATAGTTTTTTATCTATTTGTATACGTAATAATGCATGGTTGAAGTATGGACCCATTTTAGCCAAGAGGGATGCTTCAAGATATAAAAAATTTGGAGATTTTTACTGTCATTTGCGCTTAGCGCGACTTTTAGCGCGCTGAGGGAGCTGGATGGCAGAAGCAACCATTTTTGGATTTCTGATCGCGCTTAGCGGGAGTAGGCCGCGCTTAGCGAGGTTTAAGGCAGTTTGATAGGTACATTAAGATCGCACTTAGCGCGATCAAAGGGCGTTTTGCGCAGTTGTAATTTCTTAGTTTGTATAAATACCCCCTCATTCAGATTTTTTAGGGTATGGTTTTGGGGATTTTTTACTCCCAACTCCATCAAACCCATTCTTTGTGGAAATAAGCTTAGAAACAACAAATGGAGGTTGCATTTTGACGATCCAGAGTTGAATCTACTTCAATCGGTGATGACAAACCGAGAGATGTTTGTTCTTTTTCCTTATTCTCTATGTATTTTGCATTTGTTGGGGTTGTTGTATGTATGTTTACTTGGATTGTATGTGTATTTGTTGATCTTTGTATAAAATCTATTTTACAACTCGTAATCGGTGTCATCTTTAATTTACTATCTATCTTAATGGGTCTAGATCGCTATAGACATATACGTTTCGAACTCTACCTAAGATGAATATCGGTTAGATTTAGGTTTAACATCCACATGGGTATCGGATCTTAATGCTCCGTGTTGTCGAGTTGCGTGAGACATCATCGATGAGGCGATGTGGTTGTTCTCTCAACTTTGCATTAGACATAACCTTTGTTGTGAGCCATACGTGGGGGTATTGACGAGTGATTTAGGTTGCGTACAATTAATTAGTAGATTTTTTAGTACTTGATGGGTAAAATGAAATACAATGCCTAATGAATTATTTCCCGTACTTTATTTACTTGTCATATGTTTTTCTTTTTGAATTTTTATCTCAAACCATTTAAACCAAGCTTAGAAACGTAGAGATTGTCGAACGACATTCTTTCCCTCGCACCGATCCCTGTGGAGACGATATAAATCCCGGAAGGAATTCTTCCAAACTTAATTTTTGCTTGTCGCTTTACCGTTTCAGCAAAATGGCGTCGTTACCGGGGATTGGTTTTATTATTGAATTGCATTGCGATAGTTTCTATATTTCTAAGCTTTGTACATAATTATATATATGTGTGTTTTGCTTTTGTTTGCCATCCTTATATATATGTTTTGTCCATCATGTTTGTGTATGTGTTTGTGCATCTTTATGTTTTTACTTTACGTTTGTTCAAGTGTTGTGCAGGTTTATCGGTATCTACTGGTGAACGGAGCAACATGGAAGAGCATGTGCATAAATAAAGGCGTCGAGCTTACGACGTGAAACAAGCGTTTGTTGGGAGGCAACCCACCAGTTTTTGAGTTTGTACAGTTTTCATTGATTATTATAGTTATTATAGAGTGATAATGGATGGAGTGAATGAGAGAAAGAATCAATTTTGAAAAATGAAGTTTGCCTGTTCGCGCTTAGCGCCTGCAGAGGGCGCTTAGCGCGCCTTGTTTTGCAAAGAAAAATATCTTATTATCCTATCCACTTTCATCCATTTTGTTGTTTCACTACAAGAAAATTGGCAAGTTACGACGGTTAGTTTTGGCAGGTTACGGCGGTTCAAACCGCCGTAAATTGAAAGTCGCGACGGTTTTGTTTATGTCGTAAAAACGTGTGTCGCCGGGCAATACTGCGACGGTTGCTAAAACTGTCGTTCCAACTGTCGGTGTAAGTTGTGACGGTTGTGAAACTGACGTAAATTTCAGAAAACGACGGTTCAAACCGTCGTAATTATATTTACTAATTCTATATAATTTATGTTGGTTGCGACGGTTTCAACCGCCGTAATTTTATCTATAGTTTTTTTAATGTTTTTTTATTTAAATTATTATCATCCCAATTTTTTTATAATATTATTTTTTATTTAAATTATTATTCTTTTTTGTAATATTTCTATAATTTATAATAACATAGTATGATAATATAATTTATGGTAATATTTATTTATTATTTAAATTTTTTTATAATAGTATGATAACATAATAAAATTTCAATCACAAATATCTAATATCTAATAACCATCATAATGTCATATAGTAAAGTAACTGAAAACATATAAAATTCCAATATTATAATAATAAGCATCATAATGCCAAAAATACATAGGAAAGTTCATAATCTAATTAATTCATAGCAAAGTTTAATTTGTCCTTCTATATGATCCATTATCTGCAATTCGATAATCATGTCATGTAGTACAACAAACCAAAAACATATCAAATCATAATTTTATAATAATAAGCATCATAATTCCAAAAATACATTGAAAAATAAGCATCATAATGCCAAAAGTTCATAGCAAAGTCTAATTTGTCCTTCTAGATAATCCATTATCTGCAATTCGATATCTAGACTCGGAAGAACGCCTACCATCAACAGTGATTCCAATCCCTGAAAAAAATGTATTAAAATAATATACTCTTTAAATTAATACTCATGATCTTTAACTTTTAATGTATCCAAAATAATATACCTGTCTTCCACTAGAATTTTGCATTTGCATTAAGAGTTCAATTTCCTCTTTCCTAGCATTGTCCCTTTGCTTTAAGAGTGCGATTTCCTCCATCAGTTCATCAATTTTGGAATTCTTTTCTTTAAGTGCAATAATTTCTTCTTGCATTTCCTTTATTCTCTCATTTTCTTCAGAAGAAGACGCCGATCTTGTAGATTTATTAATCTGAAATGGTGTAACTCCAAGTTAGACATGGCAACAAAACCCATACCCACGGGTACCAACCCGAACCCGCCCCGAAGTTGACGGGGAAAACCCGCTTTGACTGGGTTTGGGTTCGGGTTTGGGTTTTCCTCGATTAAAAAAAATGGGGATGGGTTGGGTAATGGGGACACTAGTACCCACCCCGAACCCGCCCCGTTTATTTTATTATGTACATTATTATTTAATTTTGTTAATTTGAAATATTAAATATGTGGCCAATGTTTTAATATTTTGATTTGTATTAATTATTTAAAATATTTAAAATGTATGTAAGAATTTTCTTTGAGATTTTTTTTATTATTTGAAATGTAATTTGATTTTGGAAAAAATAAATATTTTCTATTAAAAAATTGATTTTACTAAATAGATGCTGGCGGGGCGGGGATACCCGAACCCAACCCGAACCCGTTTGGGATGGGTTTGGGTTTTAATTCTTCATCCCCGTTTGGGTTTGGGGCGGGGAACGGGGATTGTTTGGGGATTCGGGTTTGGGTTTGGGGGAAGTAAAAACCGTCCCCGACCCGCCCTGTTGCCATGCCTACTCCAAGTCTCATACAACGAACATATCTAGGATGTTCTTTTCCAAAGATTTTCTGAAATGCCTCATTTTCAGACATAGAGTCCTTAATTGCAACTTGTAATTTTTTCTGCACATGCAAAAGAGAAAATTGAGCAAGCAACATTTAGCAAGCAACATCTTGGATACAACTTTTATAACATACCGGATGCATTATTTATTTATCCAAATTTAGCCAAACTAAATGCATTATTTATTTATAACATACTGAATGCAAAACTAAATGCATTATTTATTTATAACATACTGAATAGGAAGAATTATTTTTCGGTTAATTCTAAGTGATTTGCTTGGAATTTATGTCTATATGTCACTAATAGGAAAACATGACCCAAAATGAAATTGAATTAACATGAATATTGAGCAATTTTAATTTTCTAATGATTTGTTGAATTTGATATTTCTTAATCATCAGGGGAAAAAAATTCACAGTTGTTAAGTAAAATATCTATGGCAAATTTTCATATAAATAAGTATAACAAATTGACATCGCATTGAATGATTGGGTGATAAGTCTAAATTGAATATATGTTATCATGGAAGAAAAACACCGAATGTGGATGAGGAATGCAAATATCTTGAAGAAATAATAAGAGCCATTCAACCTTATAATTTCTAAGTCCTTAATATTGAAGGTATAATCTTAAAAGCCAACAGCCATTTTGACTTACATGTGATACTGGGAATCTACTATTTATCTAATATTAATCTATTGCATGGTTTGCCAAATATGCCCTTCTAGCCAAAACATTTTTCACTAACAAAAGGTTAAATTAGTAAATAACAAAACACAAATATGCCCTTCTATGAAATAGTATTGTATACAGATGAACAATGGTAATTTGTTTTTGTTTCTCTATATTCTGAATGGATTCTTATCATTGTTATAACTTATGATTATTCATATGCTCATGCTTATTTTGATTTGTGCAGTTTGTAGAACCTATTATGGAGAGGTTGGATCCCAAGCACTGCATTAGGTAAAGGCTATTAAGGCCTGCTACTAAGTATCACGGTGGGAAACACTATAGAGTATGTCAAAGTTTGTATTTGTATATTATTGTTTCTCACATTATTTATTTATACTTTTGTGCTAAGCATACGATCGGTTGTTATTTATAATAAAGAACACATGCCTTGAATAATGTTAATGAAATGTTTCCCCCTTGCCCTTCATTGACAGATTTATAACATTCAATGATGACACTATTTTCTTAATGAATGTTACTATGTGTGCATGACATAATGAGCATGTCTTGACATACATGAAATACATGTATTTATCAGTGTCTACATAGCAAGATGAGATTTTGCAAGCGTTAGTTATTTCCATTTTTGCATGCCACGTTTTGTCTTGAAAAACTTGACATACTTGTGTGAGTGTCATCTACATATCTAACCGATTATTAGTTTTGAATGATGTCAACAAGCCTTCTCAAACAAGTGAGGTAGATTAGTGTTTTCATGTATATTGGATGGTGTCGACTTGCATTTAGATGTTCACTTGGTCTCTTAGCCTTAGAAGGCATAAAAAGTATCTTTGAACATGCTAGAAAGGTTTTAGGATTATCGTACACTTGAAAAATCATAGTTACGTGTAATAAATCATGTACAGGCCGACCTATACGCATACAGGCCGACCTATATGAAGTCACAGGCTAGTACATAACTGTTACAGGCCGGCTCCTATGGAGCAATAATGAAGCTTGTAGTTTCTGCCTATAGGCTGCACTACAGGTCGCCTCACAGGCCGGCCTATTAACCTATACAGACCGACCTATTAGTTTCTTGTATGTAAAAACAGCAAACAGCCATTTTGAACCACCTAATATCCTATAAATATTTTAGATATCTCACTATATTCAAATAACAAATTTTTTGGCCGAACTACTCATAGCATACATAGTCTTCTAAAAGCCTGAGCTAGTTCTATAAACAACAAAACTTATTTAATGGACTTAAAATATAAGAATAGCAGAGTAACCTAAGAATTTCACAAGTTCACATTATTCATTGGTTTATCATTAGTTGGATACTGACACATGTTAGAAATTATGCTAGAGAGAATTGATGATTTCACTTCTATAACAGATGATTTCATTTCTATAAATGCAAAGCATAGTACTTAGCTTCATATTAGTTTCAAACATAATCACAATTATCAAATTATTTTAACCGGTTTTCAGACTTATTCTCCCCACCTATAAGAGATGCCAAAAGGTTCGATTTTTTCTTAAACCTTAAGGAGACTAACAAATATTTTAAAAGAATTAACTTGCACTTACATTATTGTTGTATACATCTTCATTGACAAAAGACCCGTCAGATTTTTTGAGATACTGCATACATTTCTCCTCTACTGTATCGTTGTCCATCTCTCAATTCCTACAAATAAGAAAAAATATTAATTATTTGTACTATTAGGCATACGATCATAAATATATAAATTTAGACATACCAACTCATGTTGCTTCCTTGCAAGCGACTTAGATCCGAGTGTATGCGGATTCATCAATTTTCTCTATTTTGGGCTTGTTTTTGTTATTTTCTACATTGGTAACAAATAAAAATACGCGTTATAGATAGCGATAAGATACAATGCATTACTTATATATTAAAAATACAATTATACGAGTGAAACACTAAAATTACCTGTGTTTATTCTGATGTTCTTGAAGATATTGAACCTGAAGATATTAAGCCGATGGGAAATTATGCAGTTTCAATAACTTGGCCCGATAGGTTTAGTCAGGAAAATATACACATCAAATTAGACAATTCCATTGAAAACAAAGCTTCAAATTGCAACATAGTTTATTGTTAATTATCATTAATTGTTTGGTGTAAAGCAACCGTGATACATAGTTTTATTTTTGTACAATAAACTATGCTCTATAGTTTATTTTTTGACATTTTAAGATATATATGATGCAAATTGCTTCGTATGAGCAGTTGTAGACATTGGAACGGTTAGTTGGTGTTTCAGCACAAGCATGATTTTTCGGTTGTTGAAAACGTCAGATTACAAAGTCATGATGCATGTATGATAAAAGCTTTAATAGTTATTTCAATTATGCTTCAATCAGTAAACATATATAAAATATATTGGTGGAGTTTAAGAGAGCTTTGTATGTTATAGGTTCAGGTTGGCCTTGAGATTCTATGGACAAGACTAGTTTCTTTTTCCTATGTCTTTTGTTCCATTGAGTAAAGCATTTATTTATCAATTGTGAATCCTCATATATTAATCTAACAGAAATATGAATCATTTCCATCCACACACTAGCTTTTTATGAAGCCACTTGGTCCCTAGTTCACACCCAATGAGAAGAGAAATCTATATGCAGCACCCCTAACCACTAACCGTTCCGGTCAAAATTGAAGCCAAGATATGCAGCCTACTACTCCTAACAGAAATCTGGAGGGAGATACTAACTCTAAACCACATCTGCATACAAACT